>CM028380.1:38186428-38265574 GCA_013146195.2 Codonopsis lanceolata
AGGCGGCGGCGCCTAAGTAGTTTTTATTTCTAACAAAAAGCTGATTCTGACATATGAACTAGGTTTAGGTTAAGTTATGTATATATAGGGTATTAGTATCTTTTTTGGGATAGAACCCTCTAGAATTAGTAGAGTTTATGGTTATGATGAAATGACTTAAAAAAGAGAGATACATTAGATGGCTCGGATCAACACGGTTCTTTTCCACGATTTAAAGATATTTAATAGAATATAAATAACTTTAATTAGAATAAAATTATATTATATGAATATAAAAATCACCGTGATTTAGTTTTGAATTAAGATTTTTTATTTATGTGTGGTAGTTAATGGAGCAGTTTTGAATTCAAATAAATAAATTGTCTAATAAAAAATTAATTAAGTAGCCAATCAATTTGGAAATTTTTTCCCTAATTAAGTTGAAACTTAACATGTTTCCAAATATACGATGTTATTTTTCAATATCATAAATGTACTTACCTTTTTTGTCTAAAATAAAATTAATTAATTGATTACTTATCTTTTTTGTCTAAAATAAAATTAATTAATATGCGATGTTATTTTTCAATATCGAAATGCACCTTTTCCCTAATAAATATTTTATATGTTTCTAAATATATGGTGTTATATTTAGATATTGTTAATGTTTTAGAGAACAATTAGAAACTAGTCAATACCTTTTCTAGATCAACTATTGTGCTCGTGCCCATGACTGACGGTCAAGATTCGAATAAATTAATACATGTTAAAATTTTGTAAATGTCGGATCGATGTACACAAAAACTCACATCCGCCTCAGAATTATCGCCTCCTCCTTTCCTTTCGCCCATCACCATAATTGTCCATTTTGAAACTTACCTTTTAGAACATCACTTTTACCACTTTTCATTACTTTCACAACCTACTTTAATTATAGGACACATACACATGAGCTTTAAAATAAATAGAGTCAAATATTGTTATTTAAGGAAAAAAATTTGACATGTAGAAAGAATATTGTATTGTTTTGTCAATAACGACAAGCTAATCTTTTTGTAGGCTACAATGATAGGTTTTGAATCGCGGGTTGCAATAACTTTATCCAGTACTTTCACTTACATGCTAGACAAACAAGATTCAGACAAATTAATATAATTATATTTTATGCATATAAATGATTAATTAAAATATAAAAAACATACCGCATCGTCTACAAAACTTAAATCTTCCACATATCATCATCCAATAATATAGGTATACGTTGAAGTGGTAAACATGATGTAATAAGTAAAATGCGAGAGTGAAAGAGCCCTTTAGATCTCTTTATAAGTATTTTGGCTATTGTTAAATATTTTATTGAGAATGATTTAATGCATAGTAAATATGAATAGTTTTTTATTAAATTTTTTAAAAATAGATGTAGATTAATGTTAAATCTCTAAAAAGTTAGTATTTATTTTAGGATGAAGATGGTGATTAATAAGGGTCATTTTGGTAAAAAAAAAATTGAAATTCTATAACGTCATTTATTTTGGGAGAAATATTTATCAATGTTTAGCGAGTAAACTGCCCCCAAAATGTTTTGCATTGACTCTAGCTTCTTCCCAGAGCAATTGTTAGCCAAATTCGTCTAATAAAACCAATTTTTCAATTCTAATTAAAACCTAGTCAAATGATTATTGAAATCAAAACCGAAATCTTAAATCCCAAAATAAAGCTTAAAAAAATACTTTCCAATTTTACCAACCAACCCCATATCCCGAAAGACCAGGCCCACACCATGTTCTTTAAAATTGACATTTATTATGGACCACTTTAGGAATCACTGGAAATACGCCAAATAAATGAGTTCATACACGGGGGAGTTTATTAGATAATACTCCCTCCGTTCCAGGCAAAGATTTAATCATTTTATTTTGGGTTGTTTCACTTAAAAAGTCAACTTTCAAAATTTAAGGCATAAATGTCAATTTCTTAAAAGTTTAACTTTCAAACATTGACTCTTTGCCCGAAACGGATGGACTATAATATAATGCTAATAAAATGTGATAGTGAAAGAGCCCTTTGGATCTCCTTAATAAAATTTTGGCTATTGTTTGATTGTTGGGTTGGTGAAGTGATTTCTGTGACACCCTCCCTTCTTCTTCTTATGTTATTCACGATACATATGTTTTTTCGTGTGCCTTCAAATCAAGTCGGAGCAATTATTATATTTCTATACAACCCTACCAATTAATTTGTGCTCCTTCGATAAGCAAGATTGATAAACCCATATAATATCGAACCGACGCATCATAATTGTATATTATCTTTGAAGAATCATTCATTCATTACATCAAATTTATTGTAATTAAGGCAATTATAGATGAACTTAGATTGAAACATAACACTAAATGAAAATTAATCCCATTCTGTTTAGAATTTTTTTTAATTAATAATATTCTGTTGATTCAAATTGAGAACCAACAAAGAAAGAGATTAACCGATGACGGAGAACGATGAAGAACTTACAAATTCTGGTGGAGAGGAGACAGAAGTTAAGCGAGAACAAAGACACAAATGAGAGAAATAAACTGATGATGGAGAACGATGACTTACAGTTAATGGGATGACGAGAACCAAGACATCGAGTATATAATAGAGTGTTAGCCGACAAAAAAAAGGAAGAGGAAGAAAGAACTGGTGGAAGAATAGGAAAATAAGTCCCTGAATTCTTCAAACTTTTTAATATGAATAGGAATAAGTTACAAACTGAATTCTTCAGTCCCTGAATTCTTCAAACTCGATTCCGAAAACATGTTTATTGGAAATTAAACAAACCCATCAACTGTAAGAAGAATAATTGAAGAGGGAGAAAAAGAAAAAAATGGAAAAGAAAAGTTACAAACTGAGGAATAAGAAGTGAGAAGATGAGTAATTGAAGAGGAAGAGGGAAGCTGGATAGGAAGAAAAAAGGAGAAGAAAAGGGAGAGAAAAGAGGGAAGAGTAGGAAGCGTGGTTGTGCATCTAGTTACCAAAGGATGAAAAAAGAGGAATGATTCACGACGTAATTCACATTGTAGTTCACAACTAAACCGCAATCTATAATTCACACTATAAACGACAATTCACTACTGAACTATAATTCACACATAGGAAGTCCTCAGATTTAATCATGGTCAGTAATTGTGTTTGGTAAAAAGCAATCCTGGCCAGTAGTTAGCTTTTTTACAACTGAATGATCTCTTTTATATTATAGATATATACATAAGAACTTCCCGCAATTCAAGTTTTAAATTTTAATTTAATAATGAAATAAATGATAAGTCAACAAAACACATGTGACATTTTATGTAATTACATATATGAAATTCAAATGTGTTCTGGCAATATCTTTTCACCATATTTGTCAATTCTCATTCAAGCTTTTGGCTAGTTTTAGAAACCCTTTCACGAGCAAAATATACTTCTCAAATCTTGTGTTGTTTCTTTTTTTATTTAATTAATAACTCCCACTTAGGAAAATAATAAAAATTAAATTTCAAGAATTCCTTTATAAGAATGAACTATAATTGAGCAACACAATTTTCCTTCCTTATCATTTCATTCAAAAAGAGAATTTTAAGAAGGGTGAAATTGATTCAACCAACAAATATAGGCATGACAAAAAAAATTGCAAACTACCTCAAATCCGAAATGGCCCTCCTCCGTTCTTGACTCCCTATCAAAGAGAGACTCTAGTATTCATCAAGGTCAATGATTTCAACTCATCGAGGCTTTACCTATGACTTATATTTATAAATGGAAATCATACCTAGGACTGAAAATTACAGTACTACCCATTTTATGAGATGCACGGAGTTACATTTTTTTAACTGATGTCATTGAGTTTTAAATGTCAGTTTTATGCTAATAAGAGTCGTTGCAATTCTAAAATTAATTCTTAAGGTACATAATTTCTCCACCATAACAAACTGTTTATTTTCATTCTACAAAGAAACTTTAGTAGTGGTTTGATGATGTTAAACTATGACCAAAGAAGTATCTATCATCAATTGGAGGTAAAAGTACTAGAAAATGAATCTTTATGTTACGTGATCAAGAAAAATGTTGTGTATATCTCTACAACTAGTAGCTTTGTAGTTGACAATAGTTAACATGCTGAGAAAAAAACATCAACAATATCCAAGTGTAATATTTATTTATCAGTGTGGAAACTTTTCTGAAATACTACGTTAGATCAAGTTAGATCATAAATAATCTTTGATTGCAGATGAGAAGATCATTAATAAGCTAGGAGGGAATGTAGCCTTCAAGAACAGAACAAAGGGAGGGACGAGAAAAAAATAGTCTTGAGTTTTGTTTTAAAGCATATATGGTCAGTCCCTTCTTTTGGTAGTTCCAAATCAGTAAACATGATTACATTTCCAAAATGGATATTACCTGTCATTTGGGTTAATTCATCCGGAGTGGTTTCAATAGGAATAACTGCTTGGCTTAGTGATTTGGCAAAGGTGTCACGAGCAAGCCCTAGATGGAGATGTTAGTTTGGTTTTTCTTCATTTTGCCTAACAAAGCATCTTGTGGTGACCCGACTCGGGCCGGAGGTGGAACCGTGGACCGGACCGCCCAATTAGGAGGAAACAAGAAACAAATAAACATGCAAAGACTCAATTTAAGAAAACGACGTGACACAACATTGGAGACATAACACGCCTCGACACCAAAAGGCCGGAATTTTAAAAACATTTCCTGATATAACAGTTAAGCAATTACACCAATTCATCGGCGACACTACATGTCGGAACCCAAGCTAGCAGTTAAAGGACAAGAAATAAATAAGAGTTAATGGGATGCTCAGCGGAAGACTTATATGTAGTGAACTAACAACATGATAACCAAGCTCGGCTTACACAAATGCCAGCATCAAAAGGGATATAAGTACTACAAGTGATAAAACTACAAGTAACTAATAAAAGAAGAAAGTACAAGTTCTATACAAATTCCCAAGCATAATCTAATTGACTTGCCTTAAACCTATCGTCCTTGCAAAATACAAAAGGATAGAAGAGGACATCTAAACCACCTCTTCAACTGCAACGTCGAACCAAAAGAGGAATAAAGGAATCACGAACACTGCAAGCCTCAGCGAGAAGGACATGCTTTGCTAAGATCTAAAGCAGTAAAGGGGAATGGGTAAGTCATAAAGACTTGTAAGCTATCAATCATGCATGTCATGGCAATATGCAACATACAAGGCAAAATATCATCACATAAGCCTATAGATCATATATCCAAGATGCATATTGTTTTCACTTAAGAGCTCGAAAGTAAATCACATAGGATAAGGATATATGGAGAACCGGTTCCGCTATGTAGTTCCTGCATACAAGCGTTATCTGGAATGTGAGCTGTTAGATAGTTGTGAATACATCGACCTTTCGAGGAGATGCCCAGGATAGACATACCAATGCGCTCTAATGGTTACAACAAAGGGGCTACTTCCCCACTACGGCCACAGTGGAGGTGTATATGTACAAGGACAAGTATGACAGTTGGACTCATACAAATAACAAGTATTGTTTACTTAACAAATTCTCAAGTAGAGAACGAGGTCGACAAGAGCGATCTCGTTCATAACAAGTAAGTATTCTCATCAATAATTCAAGTACAATTGAGTTCGGAAAGAGCGAACTCAACATAGGCATTCTATTTTATGACATTTAAAATCAAACATGGTAGTCAATCCAATTCAAGAGTGTAGAATTAATATTCTTAGTGAAACGTGTTTAGAACGTCGTAGAGATTGATCATTGAGCTGGTATTGTTCAATGACTCACTAAAATGGACTCCATTGAGTCATATCTATAAATTCATCCAATAGAGTTTAAACACTAAATACATTGTAAACTTTTCTAAGTTCTCGTATAGGGTAGACTAGGCCATTTATCCAAATATTACCCATAGCCAAGAATTATTATCAATTCATAAATTATGGAACCCTAGAATCATAATTTATAAAAGTTGTCAAAAGTTAATGGTCCAAGAAAAATAGTTATTCCAAATGAGCCACATAACACATTTAATTCTAGGCTTAGGACCAAAACAACAAGATGAGTATATCACTCAAAAATCCCATAATCTCACATCATCATCAAACATAGTATAGACATGGTAGGAGCATGAGAATCATGAGAAAAAGGGGGTAGCATGGCATTTCTTACAAACATCCTAAGGGGAATCAATAGTTTACCTTACACCAAGGAAAATGTGGGGACCCGACCCGGGCCCGAGGTGGAACCGCTGGTCGGACCGCCCAAATAGGGGGGAAACAAGTAAGCACATAAAACATGTAAGGACTTAATTTAAGAAAACGACGTGACGTAACATTAGAGACGTAACACGCCTCGGCACCAAAAGGCATGAATTTTAAAAACATTTCCTGATAAAACAGTTAAGCAATTAAACCAAGTCATCGGCGACACTACATGCCGGAACCCAAGCTAGTAGTTAATTGACAAGAATTAAATAAGAGCTAATAAGATGCTTAGCGGAAGACTTATACGTAGTGAACTAATAACAAGATAACCAAGCTCGGCTTACACAATGCCAACATAGAAAGGAATACAATTACTACAAGTGTTAAAACTACTAGTAGCTAATAAAAGTAACAAGTACAAGTTCTATACATATTCCCAAGCATAGTCTAATTGACTTGCTTTAACCCATCGTCCTTGCAAAATATAAAAGGAAGGAAGAGGACATCTAAACCACCTCTTCAACTGCAATGTCGGACCAAAAGAGGAATAAAGGAGACATGAACACTGCAAGCCTCAGCGAGAAGGACCTGCTTTTCCAGGGAATGGGTAAGTCATAAAGACTTACAAGCTATCAATCATGCATGTCATGGCAATATGCAACATACAAGGGAAGATATCATCACATAAGCATAGAGATCATATAGCCAAGATGCACATTGTTCCACATAGGTGCTCGTAGTTAAATCACATAGGATAAGGATATAAGAAGAGTCGGGCCGCTATGTAGTTCCTGCACACAAGCGTTATCTGGAATGTGAGGTGTCAGATGATTTTGAGTACATCGACCTTTCGAGGAGATGCCCGGGATAGACACACCAATGATGCTCTAATGGTTACAGCAAAGGGGCTACTTCCCCACTGTGGCCAAAGTGAAGGCGTGTGTGTACAAGGACAGATATGTCAGCTGGACTCATGCAAATGCCAAGTAGTGTTTACTTAACAAATTCTCAAGTAGAGAACGAGGTCGACAAGAGCAATCTCATTCAAGACAAGTAATTATTCTTATCAATAATCAAGTAGGATTGAGTTCGACAAGAGCGAACTCAACATGTCAAATAGGCATTCTATTATATGACATCTAAAATCAAGCATGGTAATCAATCCAAATTCAAGAGTCTAGAATTATTATTCTTAGTGAAACGTGTTTAGAATGTCGTAGGGATTGATCATTGAGCTGGTATTGTTCAATGGCTTACTAAAATAGACTCCGTTGAGTCATCTCTATAAATTCGTCCAATAGAGTTAAAAACACTAATTGTATTAAAAACTCTTTTCTAAGTTATCGTATAGGATAGACTAGGTCATTAATCCAAATAATAACCATAGCCAAGAATTATCATCAATTCAATATTTCATGGAACCCTAGAAATCATAATTTCTAAAAGTCATTAAAAGTCAATGGTCCAAGAACAATAGTTATTCCTAAGGAGGCATAGAACACTTTTAATTCTAGGCATAGGACCAAAACAACAAGATGAACATGTCATTCAAAATTCCCAAAATCTCAAATCATCCTAATCATGATATCAACATGGCAAAGGTATGAGAGACATGAAAGAAGGGGAATAGCATGGCATTTCTAGCATACATCCTAAGGGGAATCAATAGCTTACCTTTTTCGAAATCCAATTGTTGCATGTTAAAACAAAGCAGAGATTATTTAACTAGAGGAGAAGAGCTTCGAATCGGTGTTCTCGGATTGAAAAAACGGATGGTCGGAGCTCCGGCAATCAAGCAACCAAGGTAGAGCTCCCAAGCTTTCTCTCTATAAGAACTCAGCTCAACAATGGTGGAATGAGGGAAAAATGGCTGGTAAGTTGGAGGTTAGGGATGAGGAACTCACTAAAAGAGTCAATCCTAGATTAGAGTTATGAGGCTTCTAATTGGTGGATGAAAGAGTACCCTTGATTAAAACACATCTAAGGGCTGAAAATAGGCTCAAAAGGGTCAAGGGTCAAGTTGAGGGCTGCCTTGGGTCGTACAAAGGGTTAAGTGTGCAAGACAAGGCTCATCAGGATTCAAAATCCCGTAATTGACGAACTGAGGACCTTGCGGTTGCAAGGTCATCTCCACCTTGCCTTCACAAGGTCTCCAGAACTTTGATTCCCAAGTTGCTGCCTTCCATGCGAGGGCAAGCCCCAAACCACCTTGCGATAGCAAGGTCTCCAGATTGAAAAACCTTCAAATTTGGCCTAGAATGAACCCCAAACAACCCAAGAAATTCAAGGGGGGTAAACCAACACTCAAAACACAATCGGAACAGGTCCGAACATCACCCGAAACTCGTAACGAACATCAAACAAATCAATGACGAGTTAAACAAAGATACAACAAGCATGAATGAATATTCTTAAGCATGGTTAAGACTAGGATATAAGGTCTAGGATTCAATTTAACATATCACGAGTCTCAAAGACATGAAACGAGGCAAGGAAATAAAAACCGAGAGACCCAAAGAGTCAAAAGGTCAAATGAAGCAAGAAGGCTTCCGAACTCTCAACCAAGCATACAATGACCAAGATTAAAGTTATAAAACATGTTATAAAGGTACTAAGGCTCTAGTAGGACTTAGTTAAGTGCTAAGATGATACACGAAGCAAGTATAACAAGGCATGCAACGTATAGAAGGCATACAAGCAACTACGATCATGGTTGACTTAATGCGAGCATGGTATGAACAATATGGACTCTAAAACATGTTAAGACACATAATGAACATATTAATCAAGTATAGGAGACATGTTATACAAGTAATGGGTTTGGGTTCTCACATCCTCCCACACTAAAAGGAATTTAGTCCTTAAATTCATACCGGAATCATCGAATAGGGAAGGGTATCTCTCTCTCATATCAAGCTCGGTTTGCGAAGTAGCTTCCTCAATGTTATGGTTCTTCCATGAGACTTTGACCAATGATATCCTCTTCATTCGTAAGACTTGTTCCTTCGTATCATGAATCCTCACTGGCATCTCATCATAAGAAAGGTCAGGTTCAATAGTAATGTGATCATATGTAAGGACATGTGACTCATCCTTCAAGTACTTGCGTAGCATCGAAACATGGAAGACATCATGAAAATTCGATATAGAAGGTGGCAATGCCACCCGATACGCCAAAGATCCAATCCTCTTTAGGATCTCGAATGGTCCATTAAATCTAGGTGAAAGCTTACCTTTCTTCCCAAATCGCTTAGTACCTCGCCGGGGCGATACTTTCAAGAATACATAATCACCAACCTAAAACTCTAAGTCACATCTCCGGTTGTCTGCGTAGCTTTTCTGTCTACTCTGAGCTGTAAGTAATCTATTTCTAATAAGTTTCACACTCTCAGCTGACTATTCTACCATCTCCGAACCCCAAAGCTTAGCTTCACCAACTTCATCCCAGCAAATCGGTGAACGAAACTTACGCCCTTATAAAGCCTCATATGGCGCCATCTCAATACTGGACTGGTAACTGTTATTGTACGCAAACTCGACTAATGGCAAATGAGAATCCCAACTACCTTTGAAATCTATGGCACAAGCACGCAATAAATCCTCCAATACCTGAATCAATCTCTCAGACTGACCATCAGACTGTGGGTGAAAAGCCATACTGAAGTTCAACTTTGTACCTAAAGCCTCTTGCAAAGAATGCCAAAATCTAGAAGTGAACCTGAGATCTCTATCAGATACAATGCTAATCGGTATACCATGTAATCTCACGATATCCTGAATATACAACGCTGCCAACTGACTCAAACTATAAGTCATCGCAATAGGAATAAAATGTGAAGATTTTGTGAACCTATCCACAAAAACCCAAACTGCATCAAAACCTTGGCGAGTACGTGGCAATCCTGTCACAAAATCCATGGTGATATGCTCCCATTTCCACTCCGGTATCTCAAATGGCTGTAGTAAACCGATAGGTCTCTGGTGTTCAGCCTTAACCTGTTGACATGTCAAACATCTAGATACATACTCTGCGATTTCTCTCTTCATTCCATTCCACCAGAACTGCCTCTTCAAGTCTCTATACATTTTGGTACTCCCTGGATGTATAGTATAGTTGGCCTTGTGAGCCTCATCAAGAACCATACGCTTAACTCCATCGGTTGAAGAAACGCAAACTCTACCTTGAGAAGTTAAGATACCATCACTGTTAATAGCAAACTCCGGTGTCTTACTATCACCCAATCCATCAATAATCTTCCTCAACTCAGAATCGGAAGCTTGAGCCTTCTTAATCAATTCAAACAATGCAGGCGCAGCACGCACACTAGCAAAGATAAAACTATTCTAACTCATAACTGGACACCATTCACGGACATCCTCAAGCATCTTCCACTCCGTCATCATCAAGCAACACATATACACCTTCCTACTCAAGGCATCCGCAATAACATTAGCATTCCCCGGATGGTATAAGATAGTGCAGTCATGATCCTTATGTTTCTCCATCCATCACCTCTGTCGCATATTCAACTCCTTCTGTGAAAGGAGATACTTCAAACTCTTATGATCGGTGAATATTTCAAACTTAGCCTCGTAAAGATAATGCTTCCACTTGTGAAGCGCTAATATAATAGCTACCAACTCAAGGACATGTGTCGGATAATTTTGATCATAAGGTGAAAACTTCCTTGAAGCATAGGCAATAACTCTCCCATTCTGCATGAGCACGCAACCCAAGCCTTCTAATGGAGCGTCGCTAAAAACTACAATGTTCTCCGAACCACTTGGCAATTATAAGATAGGAGCCGTAGTCAACCTTCTTTTCAACTCCTGAAAACTAGCCTCGCACTTATCACTCCATATAAAAGAAGATTTCTTCTGTGTCAAATTAGTCATCGGACTAGCGATTTTCGAAAATCCCTCGATAAACCTACTGATTGATGTATTTTATACGTCGATTTTATATGCTTCTATGACTTAAATTATGCTATTTTACGACGCTTTTGGCTACTAATATATGTTTTCTGTGAGTTTTGTAAGTTTCAGGGTTATTAGTGAAAATATGCGAAACTCCAGGGTTTTAAGTGCAAATTTCAAGAAGGGCCAAAAGAGGAAAAATGAAGAAAAAGTGAACTCTGTCGATTCTAAAGACCTTGTAGACGTAAGGTACATCAGACCTTGCGACCGCAAGGTAGGCAGTACGGGCAGAAACTCAAGCAACCAAAGGCCAAACACACTGGAGACCTTGCGGACGCAAGGTACTCAACACCTTGCGACCGCAAGGTGGTCAGAACGCGTTAAATTCGGATTTTCACACAGTAGTTCGATTGGATTACAACTCCCGAGTATATATTGAAGTCAGATGCCGAGAGAAACATAGAGAAAATCGGCTGGAGGCAGTCTTAGGTAGATTTTAGGTAGCTTTTAGATTGTATATCATAATTAGATTTTGTAATTTCAAGTATTGAAGATCAAATCATGTATCCGTTCATCTCCATGTGCTGTTCATTGTCTATGATGAACTAAATCATCCATAATCTAGGAGGTGGGAGGTAACTTGTATCAAATTTATGTTTTAATTCATCGGTATGTTCATTCAATTCTTGTTGATCGTGGTGTTTATCAATCCTTATACTATTTTGCTTTGAACAAATGAATGCAATCGCAAATAATAAAGGCCTAGAGGTGCGGATAACTTCATGACCAATGTGCATATGTCGTACACTGGCTCACCATCACAATAAATTGGACCTATCGATGCACGAGAGTGATAAGTTAGGATCACGTTCATACATGATCTAGGTGACGATAGATCATAAATCTAGGTGACGAACTAGATTACGCTTCTTGTGCTTAGGATATAGAATGGATGAATTTTATGGGATGGAGGCTGAACCAATTGTTCAACGTACTATATCTATTTTTAGTGAACGAACCCAAGACATTGAATGATAATTATTATGAATTGAACATAAAGGAGATACAAGTGAAACCTTAATCCTAGATTGCCACCACCATAAGATCTTCATATTTGTAATTATCGCTAATTAGTTAAACATCTAAATATAAATAGTAGTTTAGAATAGAAATAAATATAAAAACCCCCTTTAGATTAATAATTTGCTATCAATAAATTGCACTGTTCGTGATCACTTGTCTCTGTGGGTTCGACCCTTGCTTCCAATACTATTCTATAATAGTCTTGTCCACTTGCAAGGAAAAAGATTAATTAAAACATCGATCAAGTTTTTTGCGCCGTGTCGGGACAAGCTAGTTCACGTAGTTAGTTTGTTGGTAGCATAGTTTTTAATTTAATTTAGTTTTTAATTTAATTTTCAGCTTTTATAAAAAAAAATAAAAATACAAAAAGATTTTATTTTATTTTATTTTTTTAATAGTTAGTTGTTTTTAAATTGCTTTAAATTATTTTATGCACAGTCGTAGATCTTTGAATCCTAAATTGGTAGAATTAAATCATGATATAAATATTATTAGAAGAAATCAAGAAGTCCTTGAAAATCTAGCTCCTGAGTTTGATAATCAAGACCAATTGAATCAAGAGGATCCTCCGGTTGATCCTCCAATGGAAGAAAATAATAATAATCGAATCTCGAAAATCCAGTTGACCCACAATGAGAATCAAAGAGAAGAAAAACCGGCAAGAAGAAATATGGAAGTAGTGATAAATCAAAGAACTATTAATGACTTTAGTAGACTTTCATTAAATGTTGTGACATCATGTTTAGTCTTGCCAGATGCTGTAAGGAATTTTGAATTAAAAGGTCATTATTTTAATGCAATACCATCTTTTCATGGGATGCCCCATGAAGATCCTGTCACTTTCTTAAGAGAATATGAATACATGATGAGTACTTTTCCTTTAGGAGGTTTGACTGAAGACCAAATTAAAATGAAATATTTTTCCAGTGCATTAAAAGAACTGGCAAAACGATGGTTTATGAACCTAACACCTAGTAGTGTTTATACTTGGGCTCAATTATATGATTTGTTTATGAGTAAATTTTACAAGCATGCATCTCTTACTGAATATAGAAAACAAATCATGTCATTCCAAAATGAACTGTGAAACATTCCATGAGTCATGGGATAGATTTAAAAATCGCTCATTATGTGTCCTCATCATAATTTGGCTCAACATGTGTTAGTGCTTCAATTTTATCATGGTCTTTCGCCAAAGCTTACAAACTATGGTTGATAGTGCACCGGTGGTGGTTCTATTAATAGAATGACACCGTAAGCACTAGAAGAGTTATTTGAGATGTTAAGTATTAATTCCCAACGTAAAAGTGCTAGAGGTAAAAATAGAAGCCTATATCAATTGCAAGATAATTCAAATACACAAGCTCAATTTGAAAATTGGCAAATTCAAGAAGCATGTGTTATGTGGATTATATTCTCATGCTACTAATTTTGTCCGTCAAGTGCTATGTATTCTCGAACAAAGCTAATGCTATGAATATGTACCCTCAAAGGCCTAGGAATGATCCTTATTCAAACACATATAATCCTGGTTGGATGAATCATCCTAACTTTTCTTCGGGAGGAAATAAGCCTTTACAACCTCAACAATTCCAACCTCAACCACCACAACCACAACAATTTCCAAATCAAAATCAGTTAAGAATTGAAGAAGTTCCCAAACAAGATGTAACAAGTAAAGGTCAAGAAGCATTGATGAAATACATGCTTGAAGAGATTGAAAATTTGAAGAAGCACATTGCAAATTCTGAAGTAGATAAAAAAGAAGAAATGAAGTTCCCTAGTCAAACCGAGCAAGCCAAGTCAATCACCGTCTTGCGAAGCGGTAAAGTAATAGGTGAAGAGGTAAGTGATTCTGATCATTCTTCTAAAGTGCCTGCTACAGTAGAAAATTCTAAAAAGGAAATTGAAAAGGAAATCGAAAAAGATAATGATAGTAATAAAGAGAATAATGAATCAAGTAATCAAGAAGTACAAGTTGAAGTTGAAGTTGAAGTTCCAAATAAGGAACAAGAAAAAGAGGTTCAAAATAAAGATAAAGAAAATTCAATAGAGGTTGAAAAAGAGTTGGATCAAGAAGAAGAGGAACCTTATGTGGCTCCACAACCTTATATTCCTCCAATTCCGTTTCCAAGAAGACTTATGAAAAACTGAATGGACAAACAATTTACGGAAATTTATAATATGTTATCCAAAGTGAATGTTATTCTTCCTTTGCTTAATGTTATTAAAAATATTCCAGCTTATGCAAAGTTTTTCAAAGATCTTCACTCTAAGAAACACAAGTTTGAAAACAATGAAAAGATTATTGTTTCTGAAAACATAAGCTCTGTTTTACAACCAGAATTACCCCCTAAGTTGAAAGATCCTGGTAGCTTTAATATCCAAGTTTCCTTGGGAAGCTCTAAAAAGATGAAAGCAATGCTAGATTCAGGAGCAAGTATTAATTTGATGCCTTTTGTGGTCTATAAACAGTTAGGGTTAGGAGAACTAAAACCCACTACTATGCAATTACAATTAGCTAATCGTTCAGTTAAATATCCTTTGGGTATAGTGGAAGACATCCTAGTTCAGGTTGATAAATTAATCATTCCAGTTGACTTTGTGGTTTTAGAGATGGAAAGGAAGATTTGCACCAATAATGAAGTCCCAATATTGTTAGGCAGACCATTTATGGCCACTGCCAATACAATGATTAATGTGAAAAATGGAAAACTCACAATGTCAGTCCTAGGTGAAACTGTTGAAATCTCTGTGTTTGATGCTATGAATAGACCTAGTGACATAAGTGCCTATTTTTCAATAGATGAAATTGAAAAGTTATCAACTGAAACTTTTGAAGAAGAGGAAGATTATGAAAGAGATAGATTCATAGTTTATGATGATAGTCCTATCCCTCCCATAAAAATTGACATTGAGGAAATTGAAAAAGAAATAGAAGAGGAAGAAAGACAAGAAAGAGAAAAATTAGAATATCTTAAAAATAAAAATAAAGATAATAAAAAGAAAGAAGCAAAAAATAATTCTGATAAGTTTGAAAAAGTAGAGCAAGAAAGTAATGAAATTAAGGAAGATGAAGTAAAGATTTTAAAATCTCTCTTTGAAGAAATTGAGATAGAGAATATTGAGGAAGAAATTAAAGAAGATAATAAAGTGGAGAATGAGAAGGCTAAAATAAAATAAACAATTAAAGTAGAAAATTCTGAATTTATGCCATCCATTAATTCTCCTAAAGTTGAAGAATTAAAGTCATTACCACCCCATTTAAAATATGCATTTTTAGGGAAGGTAACACTTTGCTGTTATTATAGCAAATTTAACTTAACGGAAGAGCAAGAAGCTAGTTTGTTAAAAGTTTTATGGACACATAGAGAAGCTATAGGATGGTCCCTAGCTGATTTAAAAGGCATTAGTCCATCTATGTGCATGCATAAAATACATCTAGAAAAAGGTAGTAAACCTTCAAGAGAAAGGCAATGAAGACTTAACCCACACATGGAAGAAGCCGTAAGAAAAGAAGTTCTTAAGCTCTTAGCTGCAGGTATAATTTACCCTATATCAGATAGTAAATGGGTTAGTCCTGTTCAAGTAGTTCCTAAAAAGTCAGGAATTACGGTTGTTAAAAATGAGAAAGATGAATTAGTCCCTACAAGAACAATAACTGGTTATAGAATGTGCATTGATTTGCGGAAATTAAATGCGGCAACTAGGAAAGACCACTTTCCTTTGCCATTTATTGACCAAATCCTTGAAAGACTAGTCGGTCATGAATATTATTGCTTTCTTGATGGTTTTTCTGGTTACAATCAGATCCCTGTAGCACCCAAAGACCAAGAGAAAACAACCTTTACATGTCCCTTTGATAGTTTTGCTTTTAGGAGAATGCCTTTTGGGTTATGTAATGCACCAGCTACTTTTCAAAGATGCATGATTTCTATATTTTCAGATTTAGTTGAAAGATGCGTTGAAGTTTTCATGGACGATTTTTCAGTTTTTGGAAATTCTTTTGATCACTGTTTAGAAAACCTTACATCAGTCCTGAAAAGATGATGTGAAACAAATTTAACTTTAAGTTGGGAGAAAAGTCACTTCATGGTCAAACATGGGATTGTCTTAGGGCACGTTGTTTCAAATAAAGTCATTGAAGTTGATAAAGCTAAAATCGAAGTTATTTCACAACTACCCCCTCTCACTTCAGTTAAAGGTGTTAGAAGTTTTCTAGGGCATGCTGGTTTTTATCGAAGATTTATAAAATATTTTTCCAAAACTTGTAAACCTCTATGTAATTTGTTAGCAAAAGAAATAGAATTTATTTTTGATAAAAAAATGTTTAGAAGCTTTTAATTTATTAAAAGAAAAATTAACTACTGCCCCTATTTTATCCGGCTCTGATTGGTCACTTCCTTTTGAAATCATGTGTGATGCATCAGATTTTGCAATTGGAGTCGTGTTAGGACAAAGGGTAGATAGAAAGCCTCATGTGATCCACTCTGCTAGTAGAACTCTAAATGATGCACAATTGAATTATACAACTATTGAAAAGGAATTTTTAGCAGTAGTATATGCTTTAGAAAAATTTAGATCATATCTGTTAGGATCAAAGGTGATAATATTTTCTGATCATTCTGCATTAAAATATCCGTTAAGTAAGAAAGATGCTAAACCAAGATTAATTAGATGGATGCTATTATTACAAGAATTTGACATTACTATCAAAGATAAAAAGGGAACCGAGAATGTCATAGCCGACCATTTGTCCAGGTTAGAATTTTCACCCTTGCTTGAACGTCAATTTCTTGATGATCCTGTTCCCATAAATGATAATTTTCCCGATGAGCAACTTTTAGCCATTAAAGATTCTGACCCTTGGTATGCTGATTTTGTCAACTACTATGTGTCTGATATCATTAATCCGGATTTTGATCATTATGAAAAGAAGAAATTTTTGGCGGAAACGAAAAATTATTTTTGGGAAGCACCTCATTTATACAAAATCTGTTCAGATTCTTTAATAAGGAGATGTATTCCAGAAAAAGACCAACAATGTATTATGGAATTCTGCAATGGATACTCTAGTGGAGGTCATTTTAGTGGAAACAAAACTACTAGAAAATTTTTGCAATCAGGTTTATATTGGCCTACTGTTTTTAGAGATTATGAATTGTTTTATAGAACATGTGATAAGTGTCAAAGAACAGGTGGAATAGGAAAGAGAAATGAGATGCCCTTGCATATTAATTTGGTTGTTGAAATCTTTGATGTTTGGGGCATTGATTTCATGGGTCCTTTTCCAGTGTCAAATAATTGTCAGTATATTCTAGTAGTAGTTGATTATGTATCTAAATGGATTGAAGCAGTAGCAACCAAGACTAATGATGGAAAAACAGTAGTTAAATTCGTAGAAGATTTGTTTGCTAGGTATGGAGTACCTAAGGCCATAATAAGTGACCAAGGAACTCATTTTACCAATAAGTTGTTGAATAATGTCCTTAGGAAGCATGGTGTAACTCACAAGTTAACTACACCTTATCATCCGCAAACATCCGGCCAGGTAGAAGTTAGCAATAGACAAATAAAAGCAGTATTAGAAAAGACTGTTAGGCCTAATCGTAAAGATTGGGAATCTAAACATAAGGATGCTTTGTAACACCCCGCTCCTTCGTTAGCTCGGTTTGCGTGCCATACTTGCACTTCTTCCTTTGTCGACTGTATGTTTGGTTGTTTCCGTGCCATAAATTTTGCGTTTTGTATTCGTGACTCAAGTATAAGTCATATTGTTTCCAATCGAACGTTTTTGATGTTGTTATGTCTATTGAGAGTTTGTAGACTTTTGAATTTGGATTATTGCAGTTTGACCCTTGTGTAGTGTATGTGGTGGTAGACTCGGAGATTCGAGTCTAGGTAGGTGGTTTTGAGACCGAGTGTTCACCCGGGATTAAGAGACGCCGTAATTGTTGTCTCGATGTTTTGTGGTTGAGTGTTAATCTAACATTGGTTCGTGTAATGATTTAGAATTCGGGACGAATTCTTTTTAAGGTGGATAGAGTGTAACACCCTACTCCTTCGTTAGCTCGGTTTGCGTGCCATACTTGCACTTCTTCCTTTGTCGACTGTATGTTTTGTTTGTGAGAGGGTCTAGATGTGTATGAGAGACCACATTAAGACCAAATCACTATAAAGAGACTCCATATAGTTGTTGACTTGCTAAAGTCACAAGTCGTGACTCGACGATAGTCGGAATGCGACGCGATTGAGGGTTTGCTTGCATTTTGCGTTCGTGACCTCGGTTTGGTCCTAGACCTTTATATGATGATTGATTAACATGTTTAGATGTATTAGACTTCAAGTTGGAGGTGTTCCTTAAGTCTATCGATGATTTGGAAGCTTTGGAGATAGTGCTCGTCTCTATCGCGTAGTTCGAGGAATCGAGTCGCTAATCGTCGTCTCCTTTGGGACTCTTATTTCCCTAGTTGTTGTTCAACTTCCTAGAAGTATTTAAGCTTCTTCATTAGCCCTTAGACTTGCCTTAAAAGTCCCCTTTCATTGCTCGTTCAATTGCTAGTTCATTAGTCGTTCCGGTTGCACGTTGTTGCACCTCTTCCCGGTTTCGCTCCGAGTTGTTTTGGGAGTTGTTCAGGTGTGTTTCCGACTTGTTTTGAGTTGGGTTAGACCTTAGAATGGTTTCCCATGAGTTTGGGACCATTTAGAACATGTTTAGATCAAGATCAAGGGCTGGACCATGCACTCGCATCGAATTCTGATCACTAGCTCGCGGGACAATGCTGAGAGCATTGCAAAATGAACATAAGCTACAGAAGTCCAGCGTGTGTGTGCCGCCCGCCTCAAGTGCTGGTTGCACCTACATAATTTTTTCTCTGTTTTGCTGTTTTACGAATTTTGCTCCTAAACACCTATTCAAAACCTTTTCTAAACCCCACTTAAACCTCCCTAACAAGTAAGTTACTTCTTCTCTTTTTGATTTTGTACTCATTGATCCGAAGGAAAACAAACTCTATGCTATTTGAGGTCAATTAGTACACATACTTGCTTTGTGTGATTTTTAACTTGTGATTTGAGCATGTGAACTTGTTAAAAGCATATGTAGGATGACTTCTATGATTGTTGAAGTATATTGTTACTCCTCATCTTGTGTTTCTAGGATTGTGAGTATGCTAGAAATCATGTTTACATTTTATTTGGGTTTATTATGAAAGTATGCATAAGTTTGGGAATTTGGATGTGTGATCTTACTAGGTAATATGAGTATGACCATTTAATTGAGATTATGTGATTTATAAAATGGGTATATGATTATGTTGAGTTCTATGGATTTAAATCTTAGGAATCTAGTCCGAATGATTTTTGGGAAAAATTGTTATAAGTGTGAATGATGTGTTAATTTGGGGATTTATGAAATAGGTATTTATTGATGTGTGATATTAAGACTCAATGGAGTCGTTTTAGGTTTAATATTATGATGGTGAGCCTTAGGTTAAAATCCTACGATGTTCGGGTTGGGTTGGTTTTGATTGTAAGTACCCGAGCATCTTGAATTGTGTACCATTTGTGACACCCACGATATAGAGGCTTATTGGGGATTTACTTAGAGCGTGCTCGTTTGAGCACGGAGCATTAGAGACCAACCTATGATCTCGTGTATCTTTAAGAAATGATTATTTGAATGAGTTCTCTCTTAGGGAATTTGGTCGCGTGCACATCAAAGAACTTGCGAGGTTATGACCACGGCTTAGTTTTGATACCCTTGAGATTGGCTTTGAAGAAGTCGAATATATATGACGGTTGGGACTATGGTTGAGTCCGGCGTACCTTTAAGTGAAGTTAAAATGCTAAGTCTTGATTTATGATTGTTCTTAGACTAAATAATAGTCTTTGGTTTAATCCCGAGTAGAGGACTATGTTAGACCTTATGTTGTGATTTCTTGAGCTTATATGCTACTTTCGTTTGGGTGATAACCTGATGATTATGAGTACCTCATTATGTGGTTCTTTGACTAAACTTATAAGTTAGTTGGATTTGTGAAGTATGTGCAAATATGTGCATTGTTAAATTGGTGTGTAGAGCTTTATGTCCTACTTGATTTGATAAGTCCGCTATGGTCGGTCTTGATTCTTGTTGAGCATGCGAGTAAATATCTACTTGTGCATTGCATTAAAGCCCAGCTGGCATTATTTGGATTGGTTTTTCTGTCAGGGTAGGACGATACATCGCCTATACGAATCGTAAGGTTCGTATTCGCTATGGATCGCCGTACCTGGGACCTCACACACCCTCCACTGTTGGCCCCAGTGGGGAAGTTAGCCCATCTCGTAACCAATAGAGCGAATGGATTATGCTAATCGAGACTGAGAAAGGGGCTGTCTTTTGAGGCGTAACCACTCAGCGTGTCGATGTATCAATCACGTGCATCGTGTCACGAACCAGTATAACATTGTGTATTGCAGGAGCAACACAACGGCACTAATTCGGTATCTTCTCTATCCCTTATGTGGCTTACTATAAGCACTTATATGAAAGATAATGTGCTAAGTGGTTTATGAAGTTTATGTTACTTGGTGACTTAATACAAGTTTATTATTGGTATGCTATTAAGATGCCATGATTTTATACATGCTTGTGCATTATGCCATGCCACGCCATGCTATGCCATACAATTGCATTTAGTAACTTACTGGGTCATTATGACTCATTTCGTGTGTTTGTTTTCCTTAGTTTTTGCAGTAAGCTCGTTAGTGCGCGTTGCAGCTTCGGGTGCTTGTTGGATAGCAGGTGGTCTTCCGAGCTTTAAGCTTGGAGATTTTATTATTATTGTCATTATGTATCTCGTGAGACTCGGATGTAAAGTTATGTAAACTTTACTTGGGTAGTTATGTTAGTATTTATCTGTCGTATTATTTTGGGAGCCGACTTGTTAGGTCGATGTTGTATTTATTTAGAGTTGTTTCCTTTGTTTATTCGAGCATGCTTTAGCTCACTCATTCTTGTACTGTAGGTATTGTCATCTCCGACAGCATTAGTCGAGAGACTTGGGTTTAGTTGTTAGTATTTAATCTCTTATTCTTTTAGTTGACTTGTCCCTCCGGCATGTTATAGCCGTCGAGTTGTTGTTTATCAGGTTGGTATTTTGTTGATTCGCCGGCCTTAGGTTTGCCGATGGTTTGTTGCCCGTGCGCAATGTTGCGTCACGCGAGTCGTAGATTTGTCGAGAGATAGTCGTCTCTCAGCCTTGCGTTCCTTTGTTTAGGATTAAAGGCTTGGGTTCCACTTATGATTTGCTTCCGCAGATTTTTTTTTTTTGGTGTTCTGTATTGCCGTTATGGCTTTACCTTCCTATTCGAGCTGGATAGCTCATCTTTTGACTCGTACCATTATGCTTAGCAGGTGCTTGTCCGTCTTTTAGCTTGTCTTAACGGCACGACCTTGGGATTTCGCATTGGAGTCCGGGTCGGGTCGTTACACTTGGTATCAGAGCTATAGGTTAGCTATTTCGCCAGGATAGGTTCCTTGGCCTAGTTTGGGTTGGGTTTATTGTTGAGTTATTAACGCTGAGTGTTCTTTGTAGGCGTATTATGTCAGAAACTTGGCGTGGGGCTAGTTCTAGCAGATGCGATTCGGATACAACTCGTTGCGACGAGAGGGGAGAGAATGTTAATGATCTGCGTGTGACTCCACAACAGATGTTTGGATTGGAAGACGATTCTACTGTTCTTGCAAGGTTCTTGAAGTTGAAACCGGAAAGTTTTGATGGAAAGCCGGATACTACTAAGGTGAAACATTGGCTAGAAAGCATGGAGAAGATCTTTGTAGTTTTGGGTTGTACATCAGAAGAAATGGTGACCTTAGCGGTGTTTAGATTGGATGGTGCGGCCGAGCATTGGTGGTTTGAATTACGAGATCGTTGGAGACGACATGGAGTGCCTCGAGTGTGGGAGAACTTTGTCAAGGAGTTTATGGTACGGTTTAGTCCGGCAGTAATTCGAGAAAGAAGAGAGATGGAATTCCTAGTGTTAGAACAAGGAGATATGACCGTGGCTCAGTATTCAACAAAGTTTGCAGAGCTGGCTCGCTATTGTGGTTACTTGGTACCGGATGAGGCTAGGAAGACCGAGAGGTTTGTGAAAGGCCTGAGGATGAAATATCGTAGGCATCTTATTCCCTTACAGCTTACGGATTACCAAGGGGCTGTGGATCGTGCATATGCTATGGAGTTGGACATCGAGGAGTATGCTCAAAAGAGAACACCGAAGACTAATAGGAGCAATGATAACAAGAGAGGACAACCGGCACCTCAGACAGTTAGTCAAGGAAATGTGCGTTCGGGTGGCCGGAGTGGTGTTACTACTTCTACTCAGAGGCGGCGAAGTGATGAGTTGATATGCCATTATTGTATGAGGACGGGACATGCCGTGAATAAGTGCTGGGGTAAGTCAGGAAAATGCTTTGCTTGTGGTGGCGATCATGTTCGTAAAGATTGCCCAAGGATGAGAGTTAGTCAGTCTGGGGGTACTAGTCAACCATCTAGTGGCTCCAAGAGAGATAGTGACGGTCAGCCTAGAGTTTGAGGCAGTGCGCGCGTGGCGGTTGGCCATTGTGGAGTTTTGAAACCTATCAGAAATAGGAAGGTACATTCTTGTATATATGTATATATTATATCGTTGTTACTATTATCGTTATTATGAGTATGCGATTAAATCGGTAGCTCATGTGCATTCATACATACATTACATGGTGTATTGTGTAATATTGGTTATTTGCTCGATCGGGAATAATACCCCAATGTGAGATCGATATATGATATGGTTTGTTTTGTGAATTACCGGTAGGTAATCGTACGTTGTGTATGGATTCTTGTTTAGTCTATATATATAAGACTATGCTATATATAGAGTTGTGGTTTTGTGTGGTTATATATAAAGGCCATAGTATATATATATATATATATATATATATATATATATATATATATGAAGTATGAATTGTATATTGATACTTATCGGTTTGGTATGATGTTTGTATATTCTATAAAGATATGTTTAATGTAATGAATGATATAATATTATGGTATTGTTAGTAGTTACTATGCGAGTAGGATATACACTCGACTTGTGAGAAGGTTGAAGGTTGCGATTTAGAGGATAATCACGGCTGCACGGGAGAGATTGACGCTTCACCGTGAGTATTGAGATGTTAACGTTGTGTTAGGATGCTTAGTGTATACATTGGTTGTAGACTTGGTCTAGAGCTTAAGAAAGGATAGTTTGGCGGAGTATAGACGTTACGGGCATTAGTAGTCTTGTCGATTCGTTGTGATTACTAGGAAATTATCTTGGGAGAGTGTACTAGGTACACGAGTTTTGTGATAGCTATGATTGTTGTTTGCCAAGGTAATAGACCTTGTTACTTGGTTTGATTTTATTCAATTATGTGCATTAGTTGTAGGAAACACCTACTTGATGCATTTACATTGTAGTATATTAAATTCTCATTTCATCATTATTATATCATGTTCATTCATTTCATTAGCATAGGAGACTATTTAAAGGATGCTTAAAACTTTTTATTCATGAACCTTCGCATCCTTACGACGGAAACTTTTGAAGCTAATTCAGTAGGTACCCTGATTGGTGAGCAAAAGGTATTCGTCGTTGGACTAGGATTGGTAAGAATTAAGTTAGAAATTGACTATACCCGTTACCAAATGGAATGGACTGAAATGGAATGAATTTTCAAAACATTTCATTAATGTGCTCTTATATGTTCTCACCGCGATGGGAAAATCGTGAGTATGATTTACATGGTTTGAAATGCTGACTTGATTATCTCTAATTTGCAAATTGCTCCATAGGCAATTACTATTTATTTTAACTTGGAATCTTTTGTGATTGAATTTCATGTTGTGCCCCGAAACAAATAGTTTCGGTAGTTGAATGTTTAAAGTGTCCTTGAATGTGTTTTTACATGATTGGCCTAGTGTTGTTCGTATGTGTATTCGTGACTCAAGAATGAGTCATATTGTTTCCAATCGAAGGTGTTTGATGTTGTTATGTCTATTGAGAGTTCGTAGACTTTTGAATTTGGATTATTGCAGTTTGACCCTTGTGTAGTGTATGTGGTGGTAGACTCGGAGATTCGAGTCTAGGTAGGTGGTTTTGAGACCGAGTGTTCACTCGGGATTAAGAGACGCCGTAATTGTTGTCTCGATGTTTTGTGGTTGAGTGTTAATCTAACATTGGTTCGTGTCATGATTTAGAATTCGGGACGAATTCTTTTTAAGGTGGAGAGAGTGTAACACCCCGCTCCTTCGTTAGCTCGGTTTGCGTGCCATACTTGCACTTCTTCCTTTGTCGACTGTATGTTTGGTTTGTGAGAGGGTCTAGATGTGTATGAGAGACCACATTAAGACCAAAGCACTATTAAGAGACTCCATATAGTTGTTGACTTGCTAAAGTCACAAGTCGTGACTCGACGATAGTCGGAATGCGACGCGATTGAGGGTTTGCTTGCGTTTTGTGTTCGTGACCTCGGTTTGGTCCTAGACCTTTATATGATGATTGATTAACATGTTTAGATGTATTAGACTTCAAGTTGGAGGTGTTCCTTAAGTCTATCGATGATTTGGAAGCTTTGGAGATAGTGCTCGTCTCTATCGCGTAGTTCGGGAATCGAGTCGCGTAATCGTCTCTCCTTTGGGACTCTTATTTCCCTAGTTGTTGTTCAACTTCCTAGAAGTATTTAAGCTTCTTCATTAGCCCTTAGACTTGCCTTAAAAGTCCCCTTTCATTGCTCGTTCAATTGCTAGTTCATTCGTCGTTCCGGTTGCACGTTGTTGCACCTCTTCCCGGTTTCGCTCCGAGTTGTTTCGGGAGTTGTTCGGGTGTGTTTCCGACTTGTTTTGAGTTGGGTTAGACCTTAGAATGGTTGCCCATGAGTTTGGGACCATTTAGGACATGTTTAGACCAAGTTCAGGGGCTGGACCATGCGCTCGCATCGAATTCTGATCACCAGCTCGCGGGACAATGCTGAGAGCATTGCAAAATGAACATAAGCTACAGAAGTCCAGGCGCCCGCCTGGCCATGTGTGAGGCGCCCGCCTCAAGTGCTGGTTGCACCTACGGAATTTTTCTCTGTTTTGCTGTTTTACGAATTTTGCTCCTAAACACCTATTCAAAACCTTTTCTAAACCCCACTTAAACCTCCCTAACCCTCCTTACTTATGTCCTAACATCTCTAACTAGTTTAAAGGGTGGATTAAGAGAGCTCTAATGATCATTTAACCCACAAAAATCAGATATTTTAGCAACCACAATACCTTGACACTTGTCCCACTCAGTTTTTAGACCAATATAAGCCACAATCTGATGTTTTGACCCTCATTTCTCACCATCACTCTCTAAAAACGGGATTCCTTTCCCTCAAGCTTCTCCCATGGCTTCTTGAAGCTCTCATCTTCATCCTCCATGATCCTTCACCCATTTGCTCAAGCCACCTCCATAAGAAGTGTAGAGCTTGAAGAGTAGAGCATTTCCTACCGATCAGATTTCTTCTTTGCTTTCTTTGGTGTAGAATACAAGTAAGTTACTTCTTCTCTTTTTGATTTTGTACTCATTGATCCTAAGGAAAACAAACTCTATGCTATTTGAGGTCAATGAGTACACATACTTGCTTTGTGTGATTTTTAACTTGTGATTTGAGCATGTGAACTTGTTAAAAGCATATGTAGGATGACTTCTATGATTGTTGAAGTATATTGTTACTCCTCATCTTGTGTTTCTAGGATTGTGAGTATGCTAGAAATCATGTTTACATTTTATTTGGGTTTATTATGAAAGTATGCATAAGTTTGGGAATTTGGATGTGTGATCTTACTAGGTAATATGAGTATGACCATTTAATTGAGATTATGTGATTTATAAAATGGGTATATGATTATGTTGAGTTCTATGGATTTAAATCTTAGGAATCTAGTCCGAATGATTTTTGGGAAAAATTGTTATAAGTGTGAATGATGTGTTAATTTGGGGATTTATGAAATAGGTATTTATTGATGTGTGATATTAAGACTCAATGGAGTCGTTTTAGGTTTAATATTATGATGGTGAGCCTTAGGTTAAAATCCTACGATGTTCGGGTTGGGTTGGTTTTGATTGTAAGTACCCGAGCATCTTGAATTGTGTACCATTTGTGACACCCACGATATAGAGGCTTATTGGGGATTTACTTAGAGCGTGCTCGTTTGAGCACGGAGCATTAGAGACCAACCTATGATCTCGTGTATCTTTAAGAAATGATTATTTGAATGAGTTCTCTCTTAGGGAATTTGGTCGCGTGCACATCAAAGAACTTGCGAGGTTATGACCACGGCTTAGTTTTGATACCCTTGAGATTGGCTTTGAAGAAGTCGAATATATATGACGGTTGGGACTATGGTTGAGTCCGGTGTACCTTTAAGTGAAGTTAAAATGCTAAGTCTTGATTTATGATTGTTCTTAGACTAAATAATAGTCTTTGGTTTAATCGAGTAGAGGACTATGTTAGACCTCATGTTGTGATTTCTTGAGCTTATATGCTACTTTCGTTTGGGTGATAACTTGATGATTATGAGTACCTCATTATGTGGTTCTTTGACTAAACTTATAAGTTAGTTGGATTTGTTAAGAAGTAAATGTGTGCAAATATGTTAAATTGGTGTGTAGAGCTTTATGTTAAATTGGTGTGTAGAGCTTTATGTCCTACTTGATATAGTCGCTATGGTGGTCTTGATGGTCTCTTGTTCTTGTTGAGCATGCGAGTAAATATCTACTTGTGCATTGCATTAAAGCCTAGCTGGCATTATTTTGATTGGTTTTTTCTATCAGGGTAGGACGATACATCGCCGATACGAATCGTAAGGTTCGTATTCGCTATGGATCGCCGTACCTGGGACCTCACACACCCTCCACTGTTGGCCCCAGTGGGGAAGTTAGCCCATCTCGTAACCAATAGAGCGAATGGATTATGCTAATCGAGGCGAGAAAGGGGTGTCTTTTGAGCGTAGCCACTCAGCGTGTCGATGTATCAATCACGTGCATCGTGTCACGAACCAGTATAACATTGTGTATTGCAGGAGCAACACAACGGCACTAATTCGGTATCTTCTCTATCCCTTATGTGGCTTACTATAAGCACTTATATGAAAGATAATGTGCTAAGTGGTTTATGAAGTTTATGTTACTTGGTGACTTAATACAAGTTTATTATTGGTATGCTATTAAGATGCCATGATTTTATACATGCTTGTGCATTATGCCATGCCACGCCATGCTATGCCATACAATTGCATTTAGTAACTTACTGGGTCATTATGACTCATTTCGTGTGTTTGTTTTCCTTAGTTTTTGCAGTAAGCTCGTTAGTGCGCGTTGCAGCTTCGGGTGCTTGTTGGATAGCAGGTGGTCTTCCGAGCTTTAAGCTTGGAGATTTTATTATTATTGTCATTATGTATCTCGTGAGACTCGGATGTAAAGTTATGTAAACTTTACTTGGGTAGTTATGTTAGTATTTATTTGTCGTATTATTTTGGGAGCCGACTTGTTTGGTCGAAATTGTATCTCTTAAGAGTTGTTTCCTTTGTTTATTCGAGCATGCTTTAGCTCACTCATTCTTGTACTGTAGGTATTGTCATCTCCGACAGCATTAGTCGAGAGACTTGGGTTTAGTTGTTAGTATTTAATCTCTTATTCTTTTAGTTGACTTGTCCCTCCGGCATGTTATAGCCGTCGAGTTGTTGTTTATCAGGTTGGTATTTTGTTGATTCGCCGGCCTTAGGTTTGCCTATGGTTTGTTGCCCGTACGCAATGTTGCGTCCACGTCGTAGAATTTGTCGAGAGATAGTTGTCTCTCGGCCTTGCGTTCCTTTGTTTAGGATTAAAGGCTTGGGTTCCACTTATGATTTGCTTCCATGATTTTAGTTTTTTTTTTGGTGTTACGTATTTGCCGTTATGGCTTTACTTCCTATTCGAGCTGGATAGCTCATCTTTTGACTTCGTACCATTATGCTTAGCATGTGCTTGTCGTCTTTTAGCTTGTCTTAACGACACGACCTTGGGATTTCGCATTGGAGTCGGGTCGGATCATTACATGCTTTATGGGCATCTGAATTTGCTGCTTTAAAACCCCGTAGGAATGAGTCCATATAGAATGGTATATGCATGCAAGCTTGTCATTTACAGTTGAAATTGAACATAAAGCCTATTGGAAGCGTTAAAGAGTTAAACTTAGATTTAACAGCAGGCTGGAGAAGAAAGATTGTTTCAATTAAATGAGTTAAGAAGAACATAAGTTGAATTCGTATGAGAATGCAAAGACATATAAAGAAAGACAAGAAATATCATGACATGGGTTAGCCAACAAAATGTTTTCATCAGGGATGAAAGTGTTTACTCTTTAATTCTAGACTAAGGCTATTTCTAGGAAAATGAAATAAATGGAGTACGGTCCTTTATAATCGTAAGAATTTATCCTCATGGAGCTATTTGATATTCAAATCCTAAAAATGATGAAATTTTCAAAGTTAATGGACGCAGAAGCTCAAGCCATATCTAGAGTCGATGTCGGTAGAGCGAACAATTGGTTGATTCGTTTGGCTAACAATGAACCACCGAGTTAGGCTTGCGGTTTGAGTCGAGCCAAAGGCGTTAAACAAAGCGCTAAGTGGGAGGCAACCTTATTTTTTTGAATGTTATTTGCTTTTGTAGTTAGTTTAAATATACCTTGCTCAGTTAAAATTAATTTTGGACATTTAATTTTTTAAATTAAATATACCAAAATTCAAGTTTGTGGGAGAAAAACATCTTAGTGTTGTATTTATATGTTCTTAATATTTTTAGTCTAGAGTTTTTGTTAATTTTTTACATACAGGAAAGATACAAAACATAACAAAAGTTAACGGAAGGGCAAAACTGCAAAACTGTTGAAAAGGAAGAAAGAAAATCAAGTGGGAAAGTTACGCCCACCTTGCGGACGCAAAGGTGTTGGGAACCTTGCGACCGCAGGTCTCTCGATAAATGTCGACCTCGAACAAGTGCAGTCGGACATGGGGGAATGATCGAGAATATTAACCGCTTTGCCGACCTTGCGGACGCAAGGTGTGGCCAGCTGCGACCGCAAGGTCCCCTTATTTAAGCAATGCGGCCGGGCTCATTGCGAGAAATCACAGAATTTTCAAACCCTCTTCAACAAAGCAGCAGCAGCCGCCCAACCTCTTCAAATTCCGGCAGATCGGCTCAAATTCAGGCAATTACTCCAAGAATCTCCTCCCTCCTTAATCATTCTTCATCTCCTTCTTCCCCCACATCCACTTTTATGTTCCTCCATTTTGAGGACAAAATAGAAATTAAGTTTGGGGGGGGGGGGGATTTTATGCTTAAAGTCCTAGCAGGTCCTAGCCTAATGAGGAATGGAGTTGGGCTATGTTTCTAGAGTGAAGAAAAATTTCTTTATATGATGACCGTCTAAATCTTCACCCTATTTTCATGTTTTTAATTTTTTCTTATTTGCGGAGGTGTTGCCTTGACCAGAATACACTGGCATTGGATGCTAGTGGTTTCCTCTTGTGGAAACCCATCCTCAATTGTGTCATCGTCATCATCTCCAATTTTCTTTAAATTAAAAAAAAAATTCAAAATTTTCATCCTCAAGTTTAGGTGTGGCAAAGCTAGTCGTAGTTAATGAGGAGTTAATGCAATGAACCGCATAGTTAGTCCGTAGATCCCTCTGGAATTTACTCAATTTTGCCAAACTTTTACTTTTCTCCAAATTCTTCATGCACCCACACCAGTCATAATTATGGATTGATTAGAATAGTTTTATAAAGTTTATAATACCTACTTCATTACAACAAAATATGCACAAAAATATGATGCATAGCCATTCGAATATAATTGTTGCATTAAATTGTGACTTAGGGTCAATTGCATGTTAGTTAGATCCCTTGGATTTTTCTCATTTATATATCTCAAGCACACTTTCGAACCATATCTGCATGTTAGTCTCAATTGTCCCTACCATCTGTCTTAGCAAATGCTTATGTGAAATCCAGTGATGCTAAACATTCAACCCCCAATTCCCATAGTTGATATGATATTTTGTGTTGTCTTACTTGCTTTAAAAACTACATGAGCATTTGGCATTAAGAAATAACTTAGGCCATCTTTGGATCGTTAGAGCCTAAATATTCCCTGACCTATACTAAAAATATCCCTAGTGTCCCCGTTGAGCCTAATGAAAAAGAATGGAGTGTGCTAAGCACACTATTTAAACCCCCATTCGTCATCGTTTCTATTTACCCACATTAACTTAACCCTAAAAGCCTATACACTTTTAGCCTACCCTTTGAGAGAGTAGGATGTGGGTGGGGAATTGATTTTGGGAGGACCACTTATTTTCAGTTAGGCTATTTTTCGGAAGACGTCTTCTTTCCGTCGTCGAAAAAAAAAAGAGAGAAAAGAAAAGAAAAATTATGTATCGACGAAAAATTAAACGGAAGAAGAAGAGTGTAACAAAGATTCAAATGGAAGCATAGATTCAAGAGAATGTCAAGAATCACATCCCAAATTAGCCAGCAAATCTACAACTGTGTTTGCTTCCCTGTAGCAGTGACAAATGTCATGATCCAGCTCCCTTTGAATGATACGAATACTATGAAGGATAGACCAACATTTCCAAGGGAAGGAATGAGAAGAAGAAAGGCAGCCCACAAGAACTTTTGAATCCAACTCCACTATAGCTCCACGAAAACCAACATCTTTAAGCCATTTCATTCCCCCTAATAAAGCCTTAGCTTCAGCAATAGTGTTCGAAGCAGAATCATAATGCGAAGAATAAGCATAAATAAAGTTTCTAGAAGAATCGCGAACAATACCGCCACCTCCACAAATACCAGGATTGCCATGGGAGGCCCCATCAAAATTAAGCTTAACCAAAGAAGAAGGAGGACGCATCCAACGAATAATCTGAATCCTTGGTTGAGCAATAAGGGTTGAATTATGATTAGTGGAGAAGGCAGCCTTAATGGCAGAAAGGTCTTGACGAATAGTGTGAATTAAGGCCAAAGAGGATTGACCATGACCTTCAAAAAAGAAGGCATTTCTATTCTTCCAAATATGCCATAAAATCAGAGATGGAAGAACAACATGGGCCAAAGAAGGCTTGAGAAAAAGCCACCAAGAAAGGCAAACCTGGGAGATAGAAGAGGGCGAAAAGTGACGATATTCAAGACAAAAATGTAGACCAAATATATATGATGCGAGGAGAATTCAGGAATACATGGTTGAAGGTGTCAGATTGACTAGAAGTACAACATCGACATTTGGAAACCATGTGAAATCCTTTTTTCAATAGAGCTTCATCTATGGGGAGCTTACGATGAAAAAGCCTCCACATGAAAATACTAATTTACCGTGGAACTTTAGGGTGCCAATAAAACTTAGAGGTTAATAACATAGGTTTCAGGACCTTGAGATGCTGCCAAACCGAAGTAAGGGAGAAGCGGCCTGTAGATGATGGGGTCCAGCAGGGAGAATCGTCAATATCCTAAAAGAGAGAAATCTGGTTTCTAATTCGCTGCAAATCAGATGGCTGGAGACGGGCAGCAATAACAGGTGTAATAGATAAATCATCTTGAAAGAGTTCTCGCACCGTTGAGGTCTGAATAGATTAGGGTCTGGAAACAAGACCACCGTCCAGCCACTTATCAAACCAGGGAGAGCAATTACCCTTGCCCACGAGCCAAAGAAGATGCTGATTGACAAATGGCCGTAAATCAATCATGCGACACCAAACATGAGAACCCCTAATAGAGACCTGAGTAGGATGATGATGAGAATAATACTTGGCCATAAGAAACTGAGACCAAAGAGTTTGTTTGGTGCGAAACCGCCACCAAATACTAGCCGAATAGGCTCGAACCACATCCTGTAAAGAACGAATCCCAGCTCCTCCCTCAAATACAGGAGTGCAGCATTGAGTCCAAGAAATCCAATGAAATCGCTAGTGATGATCAATATGGCCCCAAAAGGAATTAGCTAACATTTTTTCCACCATGCGAATTATGGATTTTGGGGGATCAAGAGCTGCAATCTGATAAGCAGTAATGGAATGAAGGACTGAATTGATGAGAGTTATCTTACCAGCAGCAGATAAAAATGCACCAACTCGCGATTCAATCCGAGATCTGATTTTTAAAATTAGGGGATCAAAATATCTCTTCAATTTTCGCCCACAAAATAAGGGGCATCCCAAATAAATAAGAGGGAATTCTTTACGAATATAGCCCAAGATGGAAGCAATAGAAAGAACCCGATCAGGAGGGAGCTTGGAAGAAACAGTAAAACTGCATTTGCTAGAGTTGACTAACTAGCCTGAAAGCTGCTCATAATGAGAGATAAGTTGCTGATGCCTTAAGAGAGATGGAGTGCTGCCATTACAAAAAATTATTATATCGTCTGCAAACGCCAAGTGAGAAATGATAGGACAGCCACTAGCCGATGAGAAAGCAAGGTGAGGGTGAGAAGAGTGCAAATCATTTAAATTCGGACTAAGAACCTCGGCCGCAATAATGAATAGGGCAGGGGACATAGGATCACCTTGGCAAAGCCCTCTAGAAGAAGGGAAGAAACCAGAAGGAGAGCCATTAACCAATATCGAAACCAATTATTGGAGATGAGACGCCAAACCATATCAATGAAAGTCTCACAAAAACCAAAGCGACGGAGCACTTTAATGAGAAAAAACTAGTCAACTCTATCAAAGGCTTTGGACATATCCAGCTTCAAAATAATGTTGGAACCATCAATCTTCTTATTACGGGAAGTCAATAATTCTTGCGCTAGAAGGATGTTGTCTTGAATAATACGCCCTTTGACAAAACCACTTTGATTCAAAGAAATAATATCTGGGAGAATAGCAGCAAGGCGAGAAGCAATGATCTTTGAGATGACTTTGTTACTGAAGTTGCAAAGACTAATGGGCCTGAAGTCGGAAAATGAAGAAGGATTGTCAGTTTTTGGAATAGTGACAATAAGAGTGCTAGTCCAACTACGTGGCAGGGAAAACCCAGAAAAAAACTCCAAAATAGCAGCATGGAGATCTGCACCAATAATATCCCAACAATGGGAAAAAAATAAACCAGAGAAACCATCCGGGCCAGCAGCACGATCACCATTCATAGAAAAAACTGCAGTCATGATCCCAACACGATCCCAACCATTACCTCCTGACTTTTCCTCAGGAGAAAGAATAATATTGAAGTCACCGCCAACTAGCCAAGGAGTAGATCCAAAAGAAGCACCCATGTCCACAATATCAGTCCATAAATCCCTCCGAATAACTTCATCACAGCTTGCATAGATACATGAAATGTTTACAGGATTTGACCATTGAAAATGCTTAACTTGCATTGTAAGATGTTGGTCCGCGTCATGCAAAATGGAGCAAGTAAAAGAGGATTTGATGAAATCCAAATGCAGCCACGAGAATTGGAAAAACAATGCTTAAACTTTAATCGTTTAGCAATACGATGAATCTGATCAACATTTATTTTTGGTTCGAAAATGGCGAGAAAAGAAAATTTGTGCAGTTTAATAATCTGTTTGAGACGGCCAATAGACGGGTCATTACCGATACCCCGGATATTCCAGAAAATAAGATTAACAGCCATTGGAAGTGGTGGAGGAGGACTGAACTTTTGACCTTGTTTGCATCATTGGAGCCGAGATTTTAACTTTCTTCTTCTTGCTACGCTTCGGGAGTGGGAGAGAAGAATCCAGATTAAGGTTTTCCATAATGGGGTTGCCAACATCCAAAGGGCCATAGCATGTTCGGAATCACTAGCATCGTGGATCGGCGTCGGTTCATGTTCATCTTCATTAATTAAATCTTCACCGGCTGAATCATTATTGTCACTAAGAGCTGCAAATCGGTTGGGAGAAATAATGTTGTCGGTTGCATCTTCCGTAGGTAAATGAGTCTCCAAAACAGGAGAATTGCGGTCATGATCCTCCACAATAAAATGAGGGAGATTAGGTGGGCAATCATTAATATTGTCACTAGGAATAAAAGTGTCCTTGACTGGAAGAGAATTATTCAAATTAGGAGGAATATCATTACCAGTAGTAGTATGAGTAGGAAGAGCTGAAGTCGTGGGATTTACAGCCGATGCCTTGGGCGTGTCATCCTGAACCCCAGTCACAGGAGGGGTCTGATTAGTGGTCTGCGTAGTCGGCTTTTTAGGAGTCCATCGAGCAGTCAGTGGAGGAATGAAGGAAGCTGGATCACTCGAAGAAGCAGAAGGGTTTTTAGATTTACATTGAAGCTCTGAATGGCCTTGTCGAAGGCAGTACGAACAAAAGAGAGGAGGATTTTCGGCTTCAATGGATTGCCAATAACTTGGGTAGATTGTTCCACAATCTATCCAGATCCTGCTAGGAATTGGCTTGGATAAGTCAATCTCCACGCATACACAGGCTACGCTAGGGCAAGTGAGATTTGTAGTTGGTTGATCAATCATTAGGGGTCGGCCAAATAGAGAAGCAATAGAGAATAGGGCAGATTTATTAAATAGATGTATGGGCAGACCATGTAATGAGAACCAAACTGGGGCAATGGGGCTTTCCCCGTCTGGTCGAAAGTCGGGAGACCATTTGAAGACCCTCATAGGGTATCGACCAAGGTACCACTGGTCCTTGATCCATAATCGTTGGTAATCATCATCGTGGAACACTTGAATAAGAATGTGCTTTGCATCAAGATGGCCGACTGTGAAGGCTACCTTAAGGCCGAAGGTATGAAAGAGTTTACGGATCGAATTAAGGGAATGCCTGCCATGTGAAAACTTACCAATGAGAGTGTGTTGAAAAGGCTTGGCAAGAGCTTCAATGATTTCAGCCGAGAGCTTGAGAGAAGGTTCACCCTTGTAGGATGAGGGGGGAATATGGAATGCATTAAGGGATGGAGGGTGAGAGGAGAGGGCGGTAGCAAAGGTCTTAGGAGATGAGGGATCCGGCGGAACAAGCTGTGGTTCCACCATGATGGTGGATGAGGCCGACAAAAAGAGAGGAGACCAAATCGCACCTTAACTATGTGAGATAGTGTGTTTTAGGGTTTTTCTTTCCTTCTTCATACTCCTTCATTACAGGATTGAAGATGAGTTAGGGCTCACAATTTTATCATGGTATCAGAGCCATGTCATCATCGATTCTCAAAGGAAATCTGTGGATGAACACCGAATTGGTAATCACTCATTCTCCCAGGCATCTTCCCTTTTTTTACTTGTGATTTTCTCTCTTTCTTCTCCTTCTCTTTTTGGTTGTCTTTCCTTCATTTCTTCATGATGTCTAAAATCTCATCTGAAGATCTTAAGGATAAAAATACCACCACTAATAATGCCCCGGTTGACCCCATTAAAGGCAACACCAGCATCAACAATGATTTTTTTGATGCCTATGATCTTCCTGAATCCTCTCTTCAATTAACTTACAGTCACCCCCTCTACCTTCATCCCAATGATCATCCAGGAATGATTCTTGTGTCTGAAACTCTTTCAAACACAAATTTTAATCAATGGAAAATTGCTGTTACTACTGCCTTATCTGCCAAAAATAAACTTGGTATGATTAATGGCCTGCACAAGAAACCAATTCCCCCATCCAAATATATAAGTTCCTGGGAGAGATGCAACAGTATGGTGGTTTCTTGGCTTCTTAATTCTGTCAACTCTGAAATTCGTCAGAGTATAGTCTATTTTAGCACTACTAGTGAGATCTGGGATGACATTATTACAAGATTCTCCTTGAGTGATGCCCCCAAAATCTTTCAAATTCAAAAGAGTATTATGTTGTGCACCCAAGGAAATCTTAATATCAATGCCTACTTTACAAAGTTTAGGGGATTGTGGGATGAACTCACAAATCTTCTCCAGAAACCTAAATGCATCTGCAACTGCACATGTGGAGCCATTGCTATTCAAGAAGATTATGACCATGTCACTAAGTTGACTCAATTTTTAATGGGGCTCTTAGAAAACTATGCAGATGTGAGGCGACAGATTCTCATAATGCATCCTCTTCCCTCTGTTGCTAAAATTGTTTCCATGTTGATTCAAGAAGAGGGTCAAAGACAACAATCCACTGGTATAAATCTGGGAAGTACCTCATCTGCACTCATGGGAAAAATTAATAACAACAGACCTAACAAATGTAAAACCATAGGGGGATCTCAAAATTCCACTTCTAAGGGAAAGTTTTTTTGTGACTATTGCCATGGTGACACCGACACCAAAGAAAAAATCCTTCTTTCTCCATGGCTACCCTGAATGGAATCAGTGCTTTGGCACCAAACCTGATCTGTCAAGAATGCCAAGAAACAAAGCAAAACTTAAGAACAATCCAGGAATCAACACTACTGTCACTCATCAACCTATCAAGGAGAAGACTGAAACTACTGAAGTCACTAATCACTTCACACCAGGACGACTTCAACAATTAATGATCATGCTCTTGGACACCCTTGAAGATCATATGCCAGGTATCTATAATCATATCTCCAAACATATCTCTCTCACTAGCCTGAAACCTTCTAATTATGATTGGATCATAGATGCAGGTGCTAGTGACCATATTACTACTTGTTTTGATTGTCTCACCAATCCTATACCTATCAATACTATGATATATTTACCCAATGGAAAAACTGCTTCTATAACACATAAGGGAAATGTGACATTGGCAGAAAATTTTGTTCTTAAAAATGTCTATTTTGCTCCTGAGTTTCATTTTAACTTAATTTCTGGGAGCAAACTTATTAATGACTGTAATGCCTGTTTAACCTTTTCTGCCACATCATGTTTTCTTCAGGACCAAACTCAACAGAAAAGGAAGGAGATTGGTAGATATGAAGGATGTCTTTACAAACTCATACTATCTGAAACACACTATCCTAAGCAGACTACTTCTATGTATAAGAACTCCTTCAATGTTAATCTGTGTAATTCCAATAATACCTTTGATTTTACTGAACCTATGAATAAAGTGTGTCATTGGCACACTAGACTTGGACATGTTCCTTTACAATCCATGAAACATATATCATCTCTTGATTTACATTTGAATTCCATGCCTAGTGTTCATTGTGAAATTTTTCATTTAGCTAGACAAACTAGACAACCTTTTCCTTTAAGTGACTTTCATAGCACTGAACCTTTTAGGCTCATACATTGTGATGTATGGGGCCCTTACAGGAAGAGAACTTATGATGGCTGAACCTCCTTTCTTACCATAGTTGATGACTTCTATAGGGTTACTTGGACATTTCTTTTAAAAACCAAATCTCAAGTTTGTCAAAATTTGGAATATTTTCTAAATATGGTAAGAAATCAGTTTAACACTAATATTAAAAGTCTTAGAACTGATAATGGAACAAAATTTCTTAATGATGGAGTTGGACAACTCTTGCTAGCTCAAGGTCTCCTACATCAAACTACCTGTGTTGATACCCCTCAGCAAAATGGTAGAGCTGAAAGAAAACACAGGCATCACCTTAAACTTGCTAGAGCTCTTAGGTTCCAAGCCAATCTTCCAAAGAAATTCTGGGGTGACTGCCTTCTTACAGCCACTTACTTAATCAACAGACTTCCCAGTTCTGTTATCATGTTTAAAACTCCCTTTGAAGTCCTGTTTGGAACCCCTCCTAGTTACAATCACATTAAGACCTTTGCCTGTCTCTGCTATGCTTCAACAAATTCTAATGGTAGAGATAAGTTCTCCCCTAGAGCTCAAAAATGTGTCTTTATTGGATATCCCAATAATAAGAAAGCTTACAAAGTTTACAACCTTGAAACACATCAGGTTTTGTTTAGCAGAGATGTTATCTTTTATGAAAATATTTTTCCTTTCAAAATTAGTAAATCTCATACTACTGAAACCCTTCAAGGAAATTTGTTCCCTAGCAATCCTACCAATACTATTATTGAAGAAGAAGATGAAGTCGAAACTGAATGTAACAATCCTCATTTTGAAGATACTTCTGAAAATGACTCCAATAATCACCCTTTCATTGTTCAAGATGACTCTTCTGATGAAAATACTGAAGATGTTCACAATGAACCATCTTCTCCTTAATCTATTCCTACTATGCCTCAAAGACATAGAGTTATTCCTGCCAAGTTCAAGGATTACACTGATCTTCCCTCTACTCTTGATCAACCTTCTAAAAGTCATACTACTCCTTATCCCATTGTTAACTATTGTTCTTATGCAAATATATCCATCCTTGCAGAAATTTCTCTTCCAATATTTCCTCAATACATGAACCTAAAACCTATCAACAAGCTATTCAAAATCCCCTATGGTGTCAAGCTATGTCTGAGGAGCTGCAGGCTTTGGAAAGCAACAATACATGGACTTTACAACATCTTCCAGAAAATAAGAAAATTGTAGGATGTAAGTGGATTTTCAGAATAAAATATAATTCATATGGAACTATAAACAGATTCAAGGCAAGACTTGTTGCTAAGGGATTTACTCAGGTTGAAGGCAATGACTACTTTGAAACTTTCTCCCCTGTGGCCAAGATGAATTCTGTAAAAGTTTTACTTGCCATAGCTGCATCAAAGCAATGGCCTATGTTCCAACTTGATGTTTCTAATGCATTTCTACATGGTGACTTATATGAAGAAGTGTACATGGACCTGCTGTGAGGTTCCCGGGATGTGCTCCCGCGCCCCGCGCGCCCTTGGATAGGGGTGCGCGTACGTGCGGATGCGGGACACCACTGCTCTCGTTCCACCCTCCCTTGTTTAGGGGAAGACGAAATCCAAAGTGCGAGAGGAGTGCTATCTATGTTAGCACGTTGATTGTGCCTCTGGTTCGAGTGGATTTTGTATCCAAATGGGAACTAAAGGTTTCTCATGTCGTTATCCCTTATTTCGGGATAACAGATATGGGAATGCATTACCTTTCCATTCTCATTCTCCCTTTTATCTTTCAGGGGAAAATAGAGAAGTGCAAGAAAAGATATTGCGAGGCCCCCACTTATGGATTTATTAAAATAGCCTTATGACCCAATCAGATCGCTATGGGAGCTATGGGTTTCCCGCATCAAGTTATCCCTTGGTTAGGGGATACCAGGATATGGGAATACATCACCCCTCCATTCCCGTATCTCCCTTTTTAGGGAGAACAGAAAGTGCAAAGAGGGAATGTTGCGAGGCCCCACCGAATCCGAAAGTTTTAGAGTCGCCACCTTTATTTTAAGGCAAAAATAAAGGAAAACCGTAAAAAAACCGTAGATTTTAGAAAGCGGGTTCGGGGGCTAAGTTACGAGTTGGGAAGGTGCTAGGCACCCAACTCGCCCTTTCGGTCTCAAACGTTTTTGGCTGAAGTATGCTCATTGTTATATTAATCTAGCAAATAAATAAGGTCTTATTTTGACAAGGGAAAATTAAACAGATACATTCGTGGCTACATTATTTACGGACTCGCAGCCATCTCCTTCCAATAATCACAAACACATTTAAGAATATTTGGCCATTATAATGGCTCTTTACATAATATTTTCTAATCTAATCCGGCAAAGACAACGACTTATATTGGCTACGTTGTCGGATTTAAAATACAATTTTTGAAAATAAATAAAAGGAAAAATACAAATGAAATAAAAATACGCTCTTAAAGGTATTACCTTTTAGAGCGGGTGTGCTCGCTCGTCCTCCTCGGGAGAGGAGTCTTTTTGTTTTGAATTGAATTGAGCCCGGAATTGAAGCTGGATTCTTTGCTTGATTTGATTGATATTTTGAAGTTTGGGCTTATCAACTCGGGCAGAGTGACAACTTTATTTGGGTTGGTTTTGGCCTTTTCAGTTGGGCGGAACCTAGACTTAAGTTTTGACTTTTTTAGCTCGTTACTCGGGCAGAGTAACGGCTTATTTTGGGATTTGGAATTTGGGGTTTTATGGTGGACACCTAACAACTAGGCTAGGGATCACTTATAACCTATGGGTTTTTGATTTGGCAGAGTTTGGATGGGGTTTGGAGATTTTAGGGGCTTCCACTCACCTATCTCGCACCTCTCGTACTAAGTGTATCGAAGGAATCGCGAAGCGAGCTTGCGCGATAAAACAGCGTAAATTGAGCGAAAAAATGAGAGGCCGGGTCTCTATTTATCTGGAGCTTGAGGGCAGGTGGGAATTTGTTGATTTCTCTCCGTGCATTGGCCGCTTGTACCTTGCGCTTGAAAAGTTGTACTATTTCTGTGTGAGAGAGAGCTACAGCACAACCCATGGTGCGGCCAAGACAATGCTTGGTGCGGCACCATGGGTGTCATTGGCGGCACCAAGCCTCTTTTGGAAGTTTCAAAATTTGTCATTTTAGCCCCTGCAGTTCACTGTTTCGCGCATCCTGCTTTTTCTTTCGCATTTTTGACTCCTGCAACTTGACATTTGTTAAGTTTTAACAGTTCTTGATATTTTATGTCGATCACATACCGAGAGTACGAAATTGGGGTGTCTGAGCCCCTTAACGATGGAGTTCACGGGTAACCTTTCGCTTCTTGAGTAGACGAACATCGTTGATTAACAAGAGACTCTCAATTTCGTTCATTTAAGAACAGAGAGAATGCAATTGGTAGCGGTTATAATGCAGTGACATGCTATCCAAACTCTATAACCTAGACATTTTTAGTCGGTTATAAAAAAATTATCGAAGTTTTTAAGCGGATGTGAATTTATTGTGCTCTAATGGTCGAACCTACTAATGTAGGCTGCCTACGTATTCCTTATTAAATGAAATCAGACCAAGCGTAGTTCAGGCCAAAACCTTAAACTACAATGGAAAAAGATTTTTGTGTTTTCGAAAAAGCCGTATTCTGCTGGTCTGAAACCGTTGTCAAATACGGTATGGAGATTTGAATGTTTTTCTGTTATCACCTTTCAACCGGTAAAGACCTTGTAGTTGAAACGTGTTAAGAAAAATTTTCTAATTATGTCACGGGCCTTGATCATTTGTCTTGTTTCGGACATAACCCGAAAACTTTCAAATATCGAGAAAATTGTGTTTGACTAAAGATCGGAAGAGCACCTTTGCAAATCTTACCACAATTTCAACCGGTCAATACCTTGTAGTTGAAATGTGTTAAGAAAATCTTCTATGTATGTTTGGGCCTTGATCGCTGTCTTGTTTCCAGACATAGCCCGAAAATTTTCAAATATCAGAAAATTGTGCTTGACTAAAGATCCGTCGCCGAACACGGCGAATTGATAATTCTTCAGGTATTTTCGAAAATTGTGAAGTGGAAAATATTCTTTTTCCTTCCTCTTTCTTTTTTTTTCTTTTTCAAATATTCCTTTTTTTTTGTGTTTTTGAAATATTCCTCTTTTTTTGTGTTTTTAAAATATCCCTCTTTTTTTTTTTTTGAAATATTCCTCTTTTTTGTGTTTTTGAAATATCCCTCTTTTTTTTTGTTTTTGAAATATTCCTCTTTTTTTGTGTTTTTGAAATATCCCTCTTTCTTTTTTTTTTTTTTTTTGTGTTTTTGAAATACAAAGCAAAAGTTTTTTTTTTAATTTTCCTAGAAAAGGAAATTATTCTAAAGTTAGGGTAAGAATATTGTACCTGACTTACCTTTTGTGCCCGGGTGGCTGCCGCTGATTCGGATGATTTTGACATTTCTGCCACTCTTACTGGGGAATTTATTCTCTTTCTTTTTTTTTTATTGTGATGGTCGGACCTACTGATGTAGGCTGCCTACGTATCCTTTTTCAAGGAATCAGACCAAACGTAGTTCGGCCTGATACTTGGGATTTTTTTTTTTTCTTTTCTTTTCTTTCGATTTTTTTTTTTTTTTGACTTTTGATTTTTCTTTCGATTTTTTTTTTTTTTTGTGACTTTTCTCTTTCTTTGTTTTTTTTTCTTTTTGATTTTTCGATCTGCTGGGGATGTCATTTCTTTTGCCCTTTTGGTGAATGGTTGCAAATTTTAGTTAACAAGATCAACTTTGTTAACTTTCCGTTAGGCTCAGGGACCATTGTGAGAACTTTGAATTGCGAGGACCAGAGTGCTGCAACTGCAAACTTTGGAGGGGGAAAAGGGAAAATTCCCTTTTCCTCCTTTATGATGACGGGAATGAGAAAGGAAGCTACTGCTTCTTCTCTTTCTTTTCCTTTGCTTTGTTCATTCCTGCTGCTCGTCGCCATTGTTGCTGCTGCTTGCTGTTTCTTTTTTTTCTTTATTTTCGCTCCTTTTCTCGATTTTCTTCCGCCAATTTCAGTGTTTTACTTAGCAGATGGCTTCTTCTTCACAATCCAGGAAGGGAAAGGCACCGATGCGCCCGAATCTGGCGGTAGGAGGAGAAGAACCTCTAACAGTTCGGAATCGGCTCAATTATACATACTCCAAGGATGATTGGGGCAATCTGGTATGAGATCGGGACACTCATATCTCCAATCTTCCCCTAACCACTGTAAGATTTCTCTTTTCAAGTAATTTTCCTGGATATTTTTCAGATCTGCTAAATTGCTGCACTGTTTGGGACTTTTGGAGCATTCTTGACTTTGTTAGTGATGTATATGCATGACCTATTTATGCCTAAATGATGTAATTGAGTGATAATGTATGTAATTTCTATGATTTATTTTTGCGATGCATGATTTGAAATAGTGATCACTATTTGACCCTACTATACATGATTTATGTTCTAAATGCAACTGGGGCTATATGATGCATGTTTTACACTAAATCACATTTTTGCATGCAATAGAATCGCAAAATGGAATATTCGGAGTATAAATTTAATTTTTCCGAGACGCTTTTCGGGCATATTTTCGGATAAAAACAGGACAAAACAGATATTTTTCATGCCCTTAGACTTATTTTCCAAGCATGCAAATGCTGCAGGGGTATAGTAAATACCACAAAGATATTTATTTTGATGATTGGTGATATTTTACCTTTTCTTTGTCGTACCTCCATGGCAGCTTATTGGACAGATGAGATGCAAAATATGAATGCATGAATTATTTTATTGCGATGCAGATGCAATGTAGAACACGTATGAGATGATGCATGAATTTTTCATATTTTATTATGCTCATTACAAATGCAGTTATAACATGTACGTTAAGATGCAAAGTTAATTACATATATGAATAGCTTGTTGTGTTTTTTTTTTTTTTTATGATTTTTTTTTTCATGGATGAATTTTTTCTTATGAATGAATGAATTTTTTTTATGAATTTTGAAAAGGAATGATTTTTATTTACATGTAAATTTATGCACATGTATGAAAATAGTATGTGACTATTTAAAGAATTATTATTTTATATATTTTTTTATGAACAAGATTTATTATATATATATATATATATATATATATATATATATATATATATATACATATTTTTAAAAAAAAAAAATTTGTAAGAATCATGAAGTATAAGACATGCGATATGTTCATTATTTATTTAAAGAATTGTATAAATAAGGTTAGAGAACTTACCTCATTTTTTTTCTTTTCAGGTTCGTAGGGAGCTTGAGAGGGTCCGGGTATCTTATCGCGATGTAGACGATATTTTTACCATGTTACCCAAAGAGGCCCAATTGCTGGTGGAGGGCTCAGGCTTTGGTACCTTTTGCACTCCTTTTCTCGCTTCACCAACTTCCGCCCTATTTTTGACGTGCTCTGGGACTTCTGGTGGGACACCACCCACACTTTCCACTTTAGCTGGGGGGAGGCAACCATGACCCCGTGCGACTTTGCTGCTATTACAGGAATCCCTACCAGCATAGGGGAAACCTTGGCTTTAGACTTCACTCTCCGACACCGTAGGGAGGAGATCATAGACCTCCTGGGCTTCGAGCCTCGCTTCAAGTCGTCGGACGAAATTTATATTAGCAGCGTTCGACACTGGCTCCGTAATAATGCCATGCATGTGTCAGCTGATGATGAGGTTGCCATTACTCGGGTAGCCCGAGCTTTTCTTTTCTTTTTCCTCGGTTCATCGCTTTTTGCTAACTCTTCTGTCACCATGAGGGCCTCCGTCCTGGCTTGCCTTTCAGACTTTGATCGTATCCCTGCTTTCGATTGGGGACAAGCTGGTTTGGGTGAGTTGTATGCTTCTATGGATAGGGCCAGCCGGAATGATTCATCGACCCTGAATGGGTTTGCCCCGGCGTGGGAGGTACATGCCTTTTCCTGCTTTTTTCATTCACACACATTTTTTTTATGCATCATCATTTTTTTTTATTTACATCATTTTTTTTATCATATTTTTTTTTGCAGGTCTGGACTTTTTCATTCTTCAAATTTTCACCAGGGCACCTCGTTCAACGGGTCTATCGGCCTCCATACTTGTCCCAGTATATTGACGACAACAGGGTCGATTCGAGAGATGATGGTGGTTGCAAAACCGGGGGCAATAGTCTTTGGAGGCGGATTGTTGGCTCGATCACCCGATAAAATTTTCTCCCTTGGGAGAGCCTGGAGGGTCATTATTATACTACTCTGACGTTCAGCCGTTGCCGAATATTGATGGTTTCTGCCATGGTAGATTCTTTGTACATGGGCGAGCGGGTGAATCGTCAGCACCAGTATTTTCTGATGGCTCCAGTGGTGCCTCCTCGGCCTCCTGCTTGGGTGATAGAGCCTGATCATCTGTTCGACCGGTCTCAATACTTGGGGAAATACCTCGTTTCCGCGGCCAGTTATCCGGTGATGTTATACGAGGATTTCACGAGATTAGAGCCGCATCCCTCCTCGTGCTCTGTTGTGCCCAGGCGGCATTCGATGCTACTTGTCGGGCTGGGTCATCCACTTCACGTCTCGGCGAGAACATGTTCACGAGCCGAGATAATATTTTCTCTACTTTTCGGTATGAATGGGGCGGTGGATTAGTAAGCGAGTTCTTCCAGATGTCGAGATCCGGAGGAGCGTCAGGCCCCTGAGCGTCCGGGCTTGAGCTTCGTTCGGTAGACACATACACCTTTATTGTTTCTTTCCTTTATTTTATAATAATAATTTTTTTTATGCGCATTCATTTTTTTTATGCACACTCTCTTTTCTTTGAGACTGACATTTTTTTTATTTTCTTCTTTTTTTTTTTTTCAGGTGAACGTGTCTACTTACAAAAAACTGCTGCGGGGATTTTTCAGTATCAGCAAATTATACTAGAAAGGCGGCCGAAGAGTTTTCTTGCAAGGAGGCCGGCTTCGGTTGGCGGCCGAACGTCGAGATGCATGATGATGATGATAGCGGCGACGACCAGGTCAAGCCGCGGCGAGAAGGTCGAGTTGCAGCGGTCCCGAGGTGAGGGTGGTGCCTTTCCCGAAGCCAGTCATCTCGAGCACACTAGCTTTTGATTTCCTGCGAACATTAGTATCTTTCTCTCTCTTTTTATTTTTATTTTTTTTATTTTTATTCTTTTGTATATATTTTTTCTGTAAAAGAAATCTGTACAAACCTTATGAAATAATGCAATATACTGTATATGATGCAATATGTTACACATGCAAAAATAAATTCACACAGAAAATAAAACTATACCAAACGTCTAAAATGTAATGGCACGCTGTATTTTGAGGAAAGGGATTTTTTGAGAATACACCTTCGGATAAGAGCGGGCTTTTGGGTGATATTGGAGCAGGGAAAAGTGACCGAATCTCTTATTCTTCGGTGCATTGTGGTACATTGAGTCAAAGTGGCGTAGCCTCCTTTTGTAGGGGTTTTTTTTTTGTTTTTATTTATTTATTTAATTTTTTATCGAACACCGAACCACCATGCGGATGTGAGGTTCAGGGATGTGCCCCAGCGCCCATGCTGCCCTTGTTTAGGGGTGCGGCGTGCGTGCGGATCTGGGACACTTGCTCTCGTTCCACCCTCCCTTGTTTAGGGAAGACGCGAAATCCAAAGTGCGAGAGGAGTCTTTGTCTATGTTAGCACGTTGGAATGTGCCTCGGTTGCCTTGAGTGGATTTTGTATATCCAAAATGGGAACTAAAGGTTTTCCATGTCGTTTATCCCTTGTTCGGGCATAACGAGGATATGGGAATGCATTATCTTTCCATTCTCATTCTCCCCTTTTTACGTCGAGGGATAATAGAAGTGCAAGAAAAGATATTGCGGACGCCCCCACTTATGGATTTATTAAAATGGCCTTATGGCCCAATCAGATCGCTATGGGAGCTATGGGTTTCCCGCATCAAGTTATCCCTTGTTTAGGGGATACCAGGATATGGGAATACATCACCCCTCCATTCCGTATCTCCCTTTTTAGGGAGAACAGGAAAGTGCAAAGAGGAATGTTGCGTGGCCCCACTGGATCTGAAAGTTTTTAGAGTCGCCACCTTTATTTTAAGGCAAAAATAAAGGAAAACCAGAAGAGAAAACCAGAGATTTTAGAAAACGGGTTCGGGGGCTAAGTTACGAGTTGGGAAGGTGCTAGGCACCCAACTCGCTCTTCGATCTCAAAGCGTTTTTGGTGAAATATGCTCATTGTTATATTAATCTAGCAAATAAATAAGGTCTTATTTTGACAAGGGAAAATTAAAGATACATTCGTGGCTACATTATTTACTGACTCGCGCCGCCTCCTTCCAATAATTACAAACACATTTAAGAATATTTGGCCATTATAATGGCTCTTCTTACATAATTTTTCCTAATCTAATCCGGCGACAACGGCTTATATTGGCTACATTGTGCCGGATTTAAAATACAACTTTTTGAAAATAAATAAAAGGAAAAAATACAAATGAAATAAATAAAAATACGCCCTTAAAGGTATTACCTTTTAGAGCGGTGGGTGCTGCTTCGTCCTCTACGGAGAGGAGTCTTTTTGATTGAATTGAACTGGACTGGAATTGAACTGGATTTGAACTGGAATTTGAACTGGATTTGAACTGGATTTTGAACTGGATTTGAGGCTGGGGCTTGTCAACTCGGGCAGAGTGACAGCTTTATTTGGGTTGGTTTTGGCCTTTTTATTGGGGCGGAACCTAGACTTAAGTTTTGGCTTTTTTAGCTCGTTACTCGGGCAGAGTAACGGCAGGGTATATATTTATGTGTATTTTTGTGTGTGCGTGTTTGTATTTATTGTGTGTGTGTGCGCTGTGTGTGTGAGTGGAGCTGCCGGGTTTGAGGGAGTATATGTGAGTGTGTGGAGTGAGTGGGGCTGAGAGAGTATATGTGCGAGAGAGGGGAGTAGATCGTGGGTGTGGGCCGGCTGGGTAATGGGTTTTATGAGAGAGAGAGGATGAGAGAGAGGAGGGCGCTGGTGTGAGGGTGAGATATTGAGGGAATGAGGGAAATGAGAGAGAGTTAGTGGGTCGGTTTTGAGGGAGAGAGAGATTTTTTTTTTTGAGAGTCAGAGATTTCGAGAGGGCGCTGGGAGTGAGGGAGTATATATAGGATAGATTGGTGATTAAGTAAATGGGGGGGGGGGAACCGGCGGCCCCGTCTTTTCTTTTTCTTTTTGCCTTTTTTTTTTCTTTCTTTTTTTGTTTTCTTTTGCTTTTTTCTTTGATTTCTTTTGTTTTTCTTTTTCTTTTCTTTTTTTTCCGTTTCTTTTTTTCTTTTTCTTTTATTTTCTTTTGTTTTCTTGTTTTCTTTCTTTTTTTTTGTACTTTTGCTCCCGAAACATACAAGAAATAATTAGTAGTCCATTTTGCAATATTTATTGGACAATATAATAGGTACGAATTTGGGGTGTCTATGAGCCCCTCAACGATGGAGTTTACTAACCCGGCTTACCAAGTAAACGAACATCGTTGAAAAGATAGACTCCCAAATTCGAGACAAGAAAATATTTTTATGTTGCAATGGTCGACCCACCGATGTAGGTCGCCACGTATCCTTTTTCAAGGAATCGCACTGCAAGTTCAGCCCAAAACCTTAAACTACAATGGAAAAAGATTTTTGTGTTTTCGAAAAGCCGTATTCTTCCTGGTCCGAAACCGTTGTCAAATACGGTATGAAGATTTGAATGTTTTTGTTACCACCTTTCAACTACCTTGTTGAAACGTGTTAAGAAAAATTTTCTAATTATGTCCGGCCTTGATCGCCGCCTTGTTTCCGACATAATCCGAAAACTTTCAAATATCGAAAATTGTGTTTGACTAAAGATCCGTTGTCGAGCATTGCTGTTACCACAATTTCAACCGGTCAATACCTTGGCATTGAAATGTGTTAAGAAAACTTTCTAGGTATGTCTGGCCTTGATCGCCGCCTTGTTTCCAGACATAACTCGAAAATTTTCAGATATCAGAAAATTGTGCTTGACTAAAGATCCGTCGCCGAACACGACGAATTGATCATTCTTCAAGTTTTTTCGAAAATTGTGCAGTGGAAAACATTCTTTTTCCTTCCTTTTTTTTGTTTTTTCTTTATTCCTCTTTTTTGTGTTTTTGAAATATTCCTCTTTTTTTTGTGTTTTTGAAATATTCCTCTTTTTTTTTTTGTGTTTTTTGAAATCAAAACAAAATTTTTTTTTATTTGAAAATAAAATTTTTTTTTCCTAAAAAGGAATTATTCTAAGTCGTAGGGTAGGAATACTATACCTGACTTACCTTTTTGCGCCGGTGGCGCCGCAGATTCTACTGGTTCTCGACATTTTGCCACTCTTCTTCGGGAATTTTTTTCTGCTTTTATGATTGTGATGGTCGGACCCACCGATGTAGGTCGCCTACGTATCCTTTTTTCATGAATCGACCAAACGTAGTTCTACCGAGCCGGGATTTTATTTTTGCTTGCTTGCTTTTTTTTTTTTTTTTTTTTTTTTCTTTTGATTTTTTTTTTTGATCTCGGGATTTTTCTTTTTATCACGTTCGCCTTCGCTGAAAGTCTTTTTCCCTTGTCCCACTTTGTTTTCGCTTTAGCGAAAATTTTCTTGATGTCGCCGCATTTGTTCTTGTTGCTCCTTCTAACCTTGGTCGAAGCTTTTTTTTTCTTGTCAGCATCTTTTGGTATCACCGATGTCATCTTTTCTTTGTTGTTTTTTTTCGCTCCATTTTCTAGCTTCAATGAAAATTTCTTCTTCTCGATTTTCCTTGTTGCATGTACCGAAAAACTTTCTTTCTTGTACATACATCTTCCCCTTTTCCAGATTTTTTTTTTTTTTTTTTTTTTTTTTTTTTTGTTTTTTGTTTTTTGTTTTTTTTTTTTGTGAAAACCCACAAATATTTACAATGCGCCTAATTTTATATGATGTAAAATGAAATAAAACACGTGCACTCAAAACACACGCACAAAGCAAAGCTATACCGACCTAATGGGTAACGACGTCAGTATTTTAAATGAGTCTTAAAGGGGTATACTTTCTGCCTCGAGCGGCTTCTCTTTTTTTCTTTTTTTTATGAGTATATGCGGGAAAGGAGAAGACAACACCTTGCTTGGCCATATAATTGTTGTGGCTATACTTGACATATGGCTATTCTCGCAATTCCTCGCATTTTCTTCATAATCGACAGGCGTGAATGATCGGATCCAAGTCATCGAGTAAGCTTCAGACAATGGCAACGTAGATGATGAATAGGGCGCGGATATTCTCGTGTTTCTCATCCCGATGAGATCGAGCTTTTTCTCGAGCCTTGCGTAAGAAGTATATGGGACCGGCCGCGGGTGCCACGCATATTGATGGATCGCCCGGCTTAAGCCGCAAATGAAGGATAGTTTCGGGAAAACAACGGGGTATAGGCAAGATATAGATATGTACGAATGCAAGTAATGTATAACATAAATGTCTTAATAAGTATTCCTAAGTTGCACCTTAGACCCGTAAAATTTATATTTTAATGTTTTAATGTGAGCCGCTTTGTCGTGGTTTTTTCTCTTTGTCACCGAGTCTCGATGTGTCAAGACCGGAGGTAGTTCGCTGATGGCTTCAAATAATGCTTTCCCTCTCCTTTTTATTTTTTATTTTCATTTTTTTTGTGCTCTAACTTTTGCCTAGGCCGCCCTTTCGGGTTTTCAACCTAGCGAGCTTTTTTTTTTTTTTTTTTTTTTATATGCTCTAATTTTTGCCTAGACCGCCTTTCGGTTTTCACCTAGCGAGCTTTTTTTTTTTTATTATTTTTATTTTTTTATTTTGCCCTAACTTTTGCCTAGACCGCCTTTCGGTTTTCAATTTAGCTGGGCCGAGAGGGAAGCATTACCGGACAAGATGATAGCTCAGCGTAGTACCTTTGAGTTTGTCGAGGTTGAAAGGCCGGACAAGATCTTCTCCGTCTTGGTTTGTGAGAAGCACGCACCTCCTGACCGGATCTCCTTAACGATGTATGGTCCCATCCAGGGAGACTTCCATTTTCCCCTAGTATCAACATAACTAGGGGGTTTTTCTCGAAGCACAAGGTCTCCGACTTGAATATCTCGGCCTTTGACTTTCTTGTTGAAGGCTCGGGCGATACGCCTTTGATATGCCCTGTATGCTCCAAGGCTAGAGGCGCCGCTCATCAATCGTGGCCGCCAGACCGCCTTCGACCCACCAATTGATATATCGCCTTCCATCATCACTCTCAATGATGGAACTTCCACCTCTATTGGTAGTACCGCCCATGCCATATGCTAAAGAGTGGGGTAGCCCCAGCTGGTGCGTGCGGATCGACGCAGAGCCCTGCAGGGCTAGTGGCAATTTTTCGCCGCCTCTTCCTCAGACGCCCATTTTTCCGATGATGTTCTCGAGGGTTTTATTGGTCGCCTCAACGGCACCATTGGCTTGTGGCCTGTAGGGGAGGATTTGTGTCTCTGGATCTTGAACTCATCCAGCAGACGGTTCACGTCCCCTTCAAAATGAGAGCCGTTGTCGGAGATGATCTCGAAAGGTACCCCATAGCGGTATATGATATTGGCCTTAATGAATTCGGATACCTTCCGGGCGTTTAAGACCTTGTAGGAAGAAGCTTCTACCCACTTTGTGAAGTAATCGACGGCTACTAAGACATATTCATGGCCATTAGATCCCTTCGGGTGAATTTGGCCTATGACGTCGATACCCCATGTTGAGAAGGGCCGTGGGCTGGAGTTGTATAGACGCGGGGGCACATGTCAGATTGGCAAAGCGCTGACATTTGTCGCAATGTCGCACTCCACCGAATACGCCGGCTTCGAGCGCATCTAATAGTACCCCTGTCGAATGACTTTCTTTGATAGCATATGGCCGCTCATGGGGGCCCACAGTACCACCATGCAGCTTGATCCATAACTTGCTCGCCTTTAGCCCGATCGACACATAGTAAGTCGAGGCCTCGATAGTGCTCTCTTATACAAGCCGCCACCGCCGAGTACGACCGGGAGGCCCATCTTCTCAGGAGACTCTTCCCTTTTGTCTAACCTGTGGGGATAAAGATTTTTCTCGAGCAGATTTAAGATGTCAAGATACCGTGGCTCGTGATCCGCCTGTGGGTCGCGTGATTTTGAAACAAGATGCCGGAGTGACCTTTTTCCCGACTATGAATGGTCGGACTTTAGTTTCAATGAATCGACTAGTGATGCCAGAGTGGCCGTGAGCATCACGAATTGATTTCTATCTCGTGTAATGGAACGAGATAGAACCAAATCGGGCGGCAATCGTTATTAGCTTGGCATGATAGAGTTGCACCGAGGATCCCTGGTCTTCCACCTTCCTTCGACTTGATTTATAATCGTGGCCGAGTCTCCGTAGACTTCGAGATCTTTAGCTCCCCTTTGAGAGCTTCTTCTAAGCCAAGAATACAAAGCTTCATACTCCGCAGATTATTTGAACATTCGAACTCCAAATTTATAGCCGCCGAGTATGAGAGTCGCAGGATCGATTAACAAGATTCCTATGCCAAAGCCTCTTTGTTTGCGGTTCAAAGAACATTTGCCAACAGTGTCCCGTCGCGATTTCCGTGATACCTTCGTCTGGGAAACCGTGCTCGCTTGCATCTTCGGCCTTCGAGGTAGATCGCCTAAGTGGTCCGCAATGACGCCCCTTTGATAGACTTGAGAGTGACATAGGTTATGTCAAACTCATTTAGAAGAAAGACCACTTGGCTAGTCCGGACAGCTGATGGCTTACCGAAGATGTATTTGATAGGTCCATCCCGATATGAGCTTGATGGACCTTCCTCGAGATAGGTTTTGAGCCTCCGAAGGCCCGCACTAGGCCGGTGCAGCCTTTTTTCCAAGGCCGAATAGTTTAGCTCGCTTCTTGTAGCTTCCTACTTATGAAATATATGGCGTTTTCAATGTAGGAATCTTCTTTCTCCGGGCGAGCATAGCCCCTACCGATGTGTCTCGTGACGGTTAAGTATATGAGGAGAGGTTTATGGGTATGAGGTGGAGCTAGCATTGGGGATTGGTAAGGTAGGCTTTTATTTTTCGGCTAGCCGGCACTTCGCGCCCCGCACTTGATCAAGATTCTTTTGAGGAAGTTTAAAGAGGGCTCACAGTGGTAGTCACCGTCTGATGAAACGGCCGATGTATCGCAACCGCCTAGGAAGCCTTTTACTTCAGCTGGGAGTCTTGTGGCATTTCCAGATGGCTTTGATTTTTGCCGCTCGATCTCGATGCCTTGTTCGCTTACTAGAAATCCTGTGACTTTGCCTCGTAACCCCGAATGTGCATTTGGTGGGGTTAAGCTTCATCCGGTGCTTTCTCGAGTCTTTCAAGAACTTCGAGATCTTTAATGTGAGCACCATAGGCCGCCGCTGAATGCACGATCATATCATCGACATAGACCTCCATCTCTTTGTGGATCATGTCATGGAAGAGGTGGTGGCGCCCTCCGTAAGTGGTCTCGCATTCTTTAATCCAAATGGCATGACAATAACAAGAAGTTCCCCAAGGAGTAGTGAATGAAGTCTTCTCCCGGTCTTCTCGCCATTTTGATTTGGTTATAGCCCAAAGATGCCGCCGACGAAGGATCGGACTTTGTGAGCCGCGACGGCATCTACCACAATGTCAATGTTGGGCGTAGGGAAGTCATCTTTGGGCGACGCCTGTTGAGGTCGCGAAGTCTACACAGATTCTCGACTTTCCCGCTGGGCTTGGGAACGGTCACTATATTGACGCCTGTGCCGGGTATTCAACTACCCTGATGAAGTTGACGCCAAATGCTTTCATAATTTCTTCTTTGACTTGTAGTGACCATTCTCGCTTGATGCGGCGGAGCTTTTGTTTGATCGGGCGAGCATCCGGTATGTGGGAATCCTGCTCGACTATAGCCGGATCTAGGCCTGGCATATCTTCATAGGACCAGCAAAGATGTCTACGAACTCTTTAGGAGATCAATAAGTGCCTTTCTTTCTCGACCTCGAGGTAATCGCCGATTTCGATTTCTTTGATTTCATTGTCCACCCAGTTGATAGGTGGACGTGTCTTCGATTTGCCGATGAATGGCTTGCTCCCGGTACTCGACCGACTTTGCAAGCTCAAGCGATAATTTTTATCTTTTGGGTCCATTTTATTAAATGACTCATTATCGATTATTATTTAATGCGTCTTTTAAATTAGGTGCAACTAAGGAATAAGCAAAGACATCCATATTATTATTAAAAGCACATTGTGTTATTACATTGTTGAGGACCCGGGGTTTGAGATCCTCAATTGTGGAGCGGATTGGTAGATGACCAACCGTAAGGCTAGGGAAAGGAATAGGGTACTAATTTAGGGAGCGGATTGGTAGATGACCAAACCGTAAGGCTAGGAAAGGAATAGGTAATATATCCAAAGTAGTCCACCGATCCGGGGCCAAAAGTGGGTGGTCGTAGTATACTAGTTCTCAGAGGTTTATTAGAAATGGACTCAAACTCGCCAGGAGCTTTTTTTTTTTTTTTTTAGAAGTGCCTTTATCCATCATACCCGTGAAGTCGTCCCCAAATTTTCATTAGAAACTCCCCGGTTTAGAATTTAAGCAACATGGTTTTCACATCTTCGATGTCGCCTCCATTTTGGCGATCGAAAGTTGGGTTTTGGTATATGTTGGCGGATTTAGAAAGCCGGGTTATTTTCTCGTCAAGGTAGGATTCGGGCCGGTGGATTTTGGACAAGATATGGGTTCTGGTTAATGGAATTTGGGCATTATAAGGATTCGGGATATGGGTATTGGGTTGGATAAAGGTCTTGGGTTATTGGTTTTGGATAATATAGGGATTTTGGTTTGATAAGGATTTTGGATATGGATTTTGGATATGGATATTGGATAAGGATTCCGGATAGGGATATTGGGTCGGATATGGATATTGAATTGATAAGGATTTTGATTGTGGATTTTGGTAGATGGATTTTGGGCGTGATATGGATGGATATGGATATGAATTTTGGGTGGATAAGGATTGGATAGGATATTGGGTATGAATTTTGGATAAGGATTATAGGGATATTGGTTTGGATAGGATATTGGGGTAGTGGCGATTTGGTGGGTTAGGTGTTTGGCCGAGGAGATTGATATGGAGGACATGGAAGGCCGATGCTCCTTGGGGACTGTAGCGGATTGTTCATTTTTTTTTTTTTGTTTTGCTGCCATACTGCTTGGATTTGTACTTTATGAGCTGATTCTGCCCATGTCTGATCTGTTTCAATTGGCCAAGATTATTCTCGCTTTTCCAAGTTCTGCCGTTTCGAGGAAAATGGGGTTTTGGTAGGTATCGAAGGTCGGATGGAGGCTATCTGGGCTTGAAGTACAACGGCCTTTTTTATTAGTATTTTATTATTATTTATTTCATGTTCCCTACAATTGACCTGATAAGCACTTGCTTTATTTTGACAGCCTCAGACTTTTCCTCGAATAGTGGATTCTTTCTTCCGCAGTATAGGACCAACGATTCCACCTCGCTTTCGACTCCCCAGATCGGATCGTCCCAGCGAAGGGCCTATACTCTTTTCCAGATCCACCATTCGAAATGGTCTAGGTCGAGCATCCGAGAATTATAAGTCACCGCTTGTTATTTATTGTCTATATTTTTTTTTTGTGCGCACTTACTATTATTTTTTTTGAACTTGCGCATTTTTTTTTTTTTGACATATATATTTTTCTGATTTTTTTTTTTGATGATTTTTTTTTTTTTGATGGGCTGACCCACAATTCAAAAATGCAAAACCGGCTCGGCCTGAAGTGTCCCGAAAAACTATATGCATTCTAACGTTGGCTTATGCAGGGGTAGGCGGCCATGGTGTAGGGTAACGCTCGAATATATTTACATGCGTGCACGTGTGTGATCTAGAAAGCAAGAAAGCCTTTATTTATTTTACGTATATAGAAAATAAAATAAATTTGGCCTGCCTTGTCGCTTGTGTGGATTTTCTGCTTTTTTAGTTTGAGCGCGAGCAAGCAAGCACATCACATTAAGAAATAGAAAGAAAAGTGGGGAAACTATCTATCCCTATTAATTACAAATTTTGGTCCTATGCCCCCAAAATAAAATGACATAATGAATGCTGAGATGTACAAATATACAAATTTACAGAATAAAGTGAAAAAGAAAAATGAACCGAAGAAATAAATGAAAGAAAATAGAGCCTAAGTAAAGCCCCAAATTTTGTTGTGTCGCCTCGAATTTATTTGTAAAATATATAATATATATATATATTTTTTTTTTTTTTGATTTTTCGAATTTTTTTTTATGTATATATATATATAATAGTGTTTGAAGGCTTTTGATCGGCCAAGTACGCTGCTAGGTGTTCCGGCGATACCACACTCTATTCAATGCTTTAAGGGTATCAATGGAGTTTCCACCAATATACTTAGACCGCCTTTTATATATATATATATATATATATTTTTTTTTTGAATTTTTTTATTTGAATTTTTTTTAATACTCTCGAACATGCCTCAGAATGTATATCTGAACGAGATCGCCGCCGATGGAGGATCATATCCACAAATATAGCCACTACCGTAATGGGAACACTTTATTGAAATGCGTAAATTAATATAACGAGCATATTGCAGCCAGAAACAAAGAAAAGCCAAAAAAAGGTTTTATTTTATGAGTCTAGCCTCCATTTTATTTAAAATAAAACAACTCCCCAGAGTCGCCACCGTGAGGTTCCTGGTGCGACTCGCGCCCGCGCGCCTCTTGTTTGGGGTGCGCAGACGCGGATGCGGGACACCACCGCCTCGCTCCACCCTCCCTTGTTTAGGGAAGACGAAATCCAAAGTGCGAGAGGAGTGCCTATATTAGCACGTTGGAATGTGCCTCTGCTTGCCTTGAGTGGATTTTGTATCCAAAATGGGAACTAAAGGTTTTCCATGTCGTTATCCCTTATTTCGGGATAACAGATATGGGAATGCATTACCTTTCCATTCTCATTCTCCCTTTTTTCTCGTGGGATAATGAGAAGTGCAAGAAAAGATATTGCGACGCCCCACTTATGGATTTATTAAAATGGCCTTATGGCCCAATCGATCGCTATGGAGCTATGGGTTTCCGCATCAAGTTATCCCTTGTTTAGGGATACCAGATATGGAATACATCACCTCCATTCCCATCTCCCTTTTTAGGGAGAACAGAAAGTGCAAAGAGGGAATGTTGCGTGGCCCCACCGATCCGAAAGTTTTAGAGTCGCCACCTTTATTTTAAGGCAAAAATAAAGGAAAACCGTAAGAGAAAACCGTAGATTTTAGAAAACGGGTTCGGGGCTAAGTTACGAGTCGAAGGTGCTAGGCACCCAACTCGCCTTTCGGTCTCAAAGCCGCTTTTTGGTGAAATATGCTCATTGTTATATTAATCTAGCAAATAAATAAGGTCTTATTTTGACAAGGGAAAATTAAACAGATACATTCGTGGCTACATTATTTACTGACTCGCAGCCGCCTCCTTCCAATAATTACAAACACATTTAAGAATATTTGGCCATTATAATGGCTCTTTTACAAATTTTTCCTAATCTAATCCGGCAAAGACAACGGCTTATATTGGCTACATTGTGCCGGATTTAAAATACAACTTTTTTGAAAATAAATAAAAGGAAAAAATACAAATGAAATAAATAAAAATACGCCCTTAAAGGTATTACCTTTAGAGCGGTGGTGTGCTCGCCTGCCCTCCGGAGAGGGAGTCTTTTTTTGATTTGAATTGAACTGACCGAATTGAACCGATTTGAACCGATTTGAACCGGATTTGAACCTGATTTTGAACCTGATTTGGGGCTTGTCAACTCTGCAGAGTGACAGCCTTTATTTGGGTTGGTTTTGGCCTTTTATTGGGGCGGAACCTAGACTTAAGTTTTGACTTTTTTACCAAGCAGAGAACGTATATATTTATGTGTATTTTTGTGTGTGCGTGTTTGTATTTATTGTGTGTGTGTGCGCTGTGTGTGTGAGTGAGCTGCCGGGTTTGAGGGAGTATATGTGAGTGTGTGCGAGTGAGTGGGGCTGGAGAGAGTATATGTGCGAGAGAGGGGGAGTAGATCGTGGGTGTGGGCCGGCTGGGTAATGGGTTTTATGAGAGAGAGAGGATTATGAGAGAGGGAGGGGCGCTGGTGTGAGGGTGAGATATTGAGGGAATGAGGGAAATGAGAGAGAGAGTTAGTGGGTCGGTTTTGAGAGAGAGAGAATTTTTTTTTGAGAGTCAGAGATCGAGAGAGGCTGGGAGTGAGGGAGTATATATAGGATAGATTGGTGATTAAGTAAATGGGGGAACCGGCGGCCCTGTCTTTTCTTTTTCTTTTGCCTTTTTTTTCTTTCTTTTTGTTTTCTTTTGCTCTTTTTCTTTTGATTTCTTTTGTTTTCTTTTTCTTTTCTTTTTTGATTTCCTTTTTTTTTCTTTTATTTTCTTTTGTTTTCTTGTTTTTTTTTTTTTTTGTACTTTGCTCCGAAACATACAAGAAATAATTAGTAGTCCATTTTGTAATATTTATTGGACAATATAACACAGGGGTACGAATTTGGGGTGTCTACAGCAGACGATGGCTGGAGCCGAAATATCATGGTACCAGGCAGCACATCTATCCGGGATAATAGGGATACTGATGATGGGGATGGAGACACTTCCGGGCTGGGCTCATGTCGATGAGTCTAGTGGTTTCTTCTTCGCCTCTGGCGGAGGAGTATGGGGCCGACTCGGTGACGCCTTAGAGGCAGTAGACCGATGGACCGCTTCTGAGCTATGGCTGCAAGAAAAGGATTGTTTCTGGGGAAAACAACGGGGGTATAGGTAGTACATAGATACATACAAATGCAAGTAATATGTAATATAAATGTCTTAATAAGTATTCCTAAGTTGCACCTTAGGACCTGTAACATTTATATTTTTATGTTTTAATGCAGTTGCCGGTCATTTCTGTCGTGGTTTTTTTTCTTTTTTGTCGATCGAGTCTCGATGTGTCTTGAAGATTGAGGTAGTATGTCGATGGCTTCAAATAATGTCTTCCCTCTCCTTTTTATTATTATTTTTTATTGCTCTAACTTTTTACTAGGCCGCCCTTTCGGGTTTTCAACCTAGCGAGCTTCCTTTTTTTTTATATGCTCTAATTTTTGCCTAAACCGCCCTTTCGGGTTTTCAGCCCAGCGAGCCCCTTTTTTTATTTATTTTTATTTTTTTTCTTTTTGCCCTAATTTTTGCCTAGACCGCCTTTCGGGTTTTCACTTAGCGGGCCGGGAGAGGAAGCACTTGAATAGAGTAGATCGAGCACCATACCTTGAACTTTGTTGAAATTGGAGGTCGAACAAGGTTTTTCTTTCTTGGCTTGTGGGAGTATGACATCTTCCGACCGATTCTTTTGACAATATACGACATATCGTGGAAGAGTAAGGGTAGCAGCTTTTGATAAGTAACCCCCTTGGCATCTTTAGCTCGATTTTGCATGATATGATAGCAGTAGGTTACCCCAAAGGGGTGGTGAATGAGGTCTTTTCTTGGTCTCCTGCTGCCTTTGATTTGACTATAACTCAGCATGTCGTTGATAAAAAAGACTGTTGGGGTTGGGAATGATCACTATATTGGACAGCCAGATCGGGTATATATTTTTTATTTATTTTTTTACTCTTTTTTTTACTATATTTTTTTATATACTATTATTTTTTTATTATTATTATTTTTTTACCCGAATGAAGTTGACGTTCACCAAGCTTCATGTTTTTTTTTTTCAACTTGTAGTGACCATTACGGCTTGATGGGCGGAGCTTTTGTCCGATTACGATCATCCTGGACATATGGGGATCCGGGTGTTCAGCTATGGCCGGGTCTATCCTTGACACCTCTTTATAGGACCAGTAAGCATGTCCACGAACTTGTCGATGAGATCCATGAGTGTTATCCTTGCGTAGTTGTTGATTCCGACTCCTCTTGATTCTATTGTCCAAATTTGATTGATGGTGGATCGGTCTTCAGTATCTTTTGATGATGTCTCTGGCTCTACTGACTTTACAAGCTCAAGCAAACATTTTATTTATCTTTTGGGTCCTATTAAATGACTCATTATTATAATTATTTAATGTGTCTTTTAATGCAGGTGCAACTAAGGAATAAGCAAAGACATCCATATTATTATTAAAAGCACATTGTACAGGGGTTATTACATTGTTGAGGACCTGGGGTTTGAGATCCTCAATTATTGGTAGCGGATTGGTAGATGACCAATCCGTAAGGCTAAGGAAAGGATCGGGATAGTAATTTTAGGAGCGGATTGGTAGATGACCAAATCCGTAAGGCTAGGGAAAGGAAAAGGGGTAATATATCCAAAGTAGTCCACCAGATCTGCGGGCGTCAAAAGTGGGCCGGTCGTAGCATACTAGTTTTGTAGTGGCTTATGAGAAATAGACTCGAACTCAGCAGAGAGCCTTTCATAATTAGTGCCTCTGTCCATCATACCCAGAAAGCTGTCTCCTCCGAACACTTGTTGGGGAAACTCCTTTATTGACCAACGTATTTTACAGCACCTTTTATTCATACTTAAATAGGCTAACTTGCCTCCCTTAAACTTCTTGGGCTTGGCTTGTTTGAAAGATTTTCGTGCCCGCCACTGTAATTTCTTTGTTGTCGATGAGGTCCTGAATGGCGTTTCTGAGCGTATAGCATCGATTGGTAAGATGACCGATTTATGATACTCACAAACCGGGCATGGTTCCAAGTCTGGGCAATGGCTTTTGGGTGGACGGTAATTATCCATGGGTTTCAATATCCCACGGGCACAATGTTGTTTGGAGTATTTCGGATCGTGGGCAGTGCAAGTCATCGTAATGTCTTTCTTTTCTATTTCTTGGCTTTGCTACATGGCTAGGTCGGGTTTGGTCGTGCAAATGAGCGGGGTTTTCTTTTTTTGATAAAGTTGGAGGGATTGGCTTTTCGACCGGGCCTAGCAGGAATTCCTTTTCTGGTACGCAAATGATTCTTTTTAAGTTCCCCGGGATCATGTGGAAATAGGCATCTGAAGGATCAAAAGGGGAATGATTTTCTGGGTTGTGGTAATAGGCATTCAGGTGGGGAGGATCAAGGCTGATTTCTGGAGAATTTGGGCTAGAGTCAGGGGTATTGGAAATCATGTTTCCTTGATCAAGGAGGTCATCACTGGGTTGGTAGCTGGCACTTGATGGTTTTTTGGAAGCTTGGAAAAGGATATTTTCGGTGGTATCAGGGGAATTTATTTCAGAGAGTGGGAAGTATTAGGAGCATACTGAAGTTTGGCTTTTGTGAGAAAATGGCAAGAGTTTCGAAAAGATAGCCAAAAGGTCACTTACCACCCGATCCATTATTTTCTTTGCATGGGCGGCATTCCTTTCTTAACCAAGCCTCAAGCCCAGAGGAGGTGCATACGCAGAGTTTCCCTTCTAGTTCTCAAACTGCCCAGCTTGCTACTTTTGTTTCAACTTGTTTGTTCTTTTGCCGCCATACCGCCGGATTCTGTGAAATGATTTTGCCTCGGTTCTCGATTCGAAACCGATACCTTCTCGATTCGACAGACCGTTTCCTCGTCGATTAACGGCCAAGATCGCCTCTCTGCTTTCCAAATTCGGGCCAGTTTCGAGGAAAATGGGGTTTGGTAGGTATCGAAGGTTGAATGGAGGCTATATGGGCTTGGAGTACAGCGCCTTTTTATTAGTATTTTATTATTATTTATTATTTGCTTTCCCTACAATTGACCTGATAAGCACTCGCTTTATTTTGACAGCTCAGACTTTTCCTCGAATAGTGGATTCTTTCTCCGAGTATAAGACCAACGTATTCCACCTCGCCGACTTCAGATCGGATCGTCCCAGCGAAGGGCCTATACTTTTTCCAGATCCACCATTCGAAATGGTCTAGGTCGAGCATCCGAGAATTATAAATCATCCCTGCTTATTGTATATATATTGATATTTTTTTTGTGCGCACTTATTATTTTTTTTTCGAACTTGCGCATTTTTTTTTTAACATATATATTTTTTCGATTTTTTTTGATGATTTTTTTGACAGGGCCGACCCATAATTCAAAAATGCAAAACCGGTCGGTCCGCCGAAGTGTCCCGAAAAACTATATGCATTCTAACGTTGGCTTATGCAGGGGTAGGCCGGCCATGGTGTAGGGTAACAGCCGAATATATTTACATGCGTGCACGTGTGTGCGGTATCTAGAAAGCAAGAAAATCTTTATTTATTTTACATATATAAAAAATAAAACAAATTTGGCTGCTTCTTTGTCGCTTGTGTGGATTTTCTCGCTTTTTAGTTTGAGCGAGCAAGCAAGCACATCACATTAAGAAATAGAAAGAAAAGTGGGAAACTATCTATCCCTATTAATTACAAATTTTGGTCCTATGTCCCCAAAATAAAATGACATAATGAATGCGAGAGATGTACAAATATACAAAGGATTCTGAGAATAAAGTGAAAAAAGAAAAATGAACCGAAGAAATAAATGAAAGAAAATAGAGCCGGAAGTAAAGCCCCTCTTTTGTTATCTTTGCTCGAGATAAAGAAACATTACATATATATCATATATATATAATAGTGTTTGAAAGTTTTTGGGCGGCCAGTACGCAGCAGGTTGTTATGCTCGGCGATACCACACTCTATTCGTATGCTTTAAGGGTAATATCAATGGAGTTTCCAAATATACTTAGACCGGTCTTATATATATATATTTTTTAAAAATTTTGATTTTTTTTTTTTTATTTTTTTTTATTATATTTTTTTTAATTTTAATTAATTTTTTTTTTATACTCTCGAACATGTCGTAACAAGTATCTGAACGAGAAGGCTGGCTGATGGAGGATCATATCCACAAATATAGCCACGGCACTACCGTAATGGGAACACTTTATTGAAATGCGTAAATTAATATAACGAGCATCTGCCTAGAAACAAAGAAAAACAAAAAAAGTTTTATTTTATGAGTCTAGCCCTCCATTTTATTTAAAATAAAACAACTCCCAGCAGAGTCATGCTTGTGAGGTTCAGGGATGCGACCCGCGCCCGCGCGCCCTTGTTTAGGGTGCTGGCGTGCGTGCGGATGCGGGACACCACTTGCTCTCGTTCCACCCTCCCTTGTTTAGGGAAGACGAAATCCAAAGTGCGAGAGGAGTCTTGTCTATGTTAGCACGTTGGAATGTGCCTCGGTTGCCTCGAGTGGATTTTGTATCCAAAATGGGAACTAAAGGTTTCCTCATGTCGTTATCCCTTATTTCGGGGATAACGGGATATGGGAATGCATTACCTTTCCATTCTCATTCTCCCTTTTATCTTTCGGGAAAATAGAAGTGCAAGAAAAGATATTGCGACGCCCCCACTTATGGATTTATTAAAATGGCCTTATGGCCCAATCGATCGCTATGGGAGCTATGGGTTTCCGCATCAAGTTATCCCTTGTTTAGGGATACCGGGATATGGGAATACATCACCCCTCCATTCCGTATCTCCCTTTTTTAGGGGAGAAAGAAAGGAAAGTGCAAAGAGGGAATGTTGCGAGGCCCCACGGATCTCGAAAGTTTTTAGAGTCGCCACCTTTATTTTAAGGCAAAAATAAAGGAAAACCGAAAAGAAAAAACCGAGATTTTAGAAAGCGGGTTCGGGGGCTAAGTTACGAGTTGGGAAGGTGCTAGGCACCCAACTCGCCCTTTCGGTCTCAAACGTTTTTGGTGAAGTATGCTCATTGTTATATTAATCTAGCAAATAAATAAGGTCTTATTTTGACAAGGGAAAATTAAGGATACATTCGTGGCTACATTATTTACTGGACTCGCATGGCCTCCTTCCAATAATTACAAACACATTTAAGAATATTTGGCCATTATAACGGCTCTTTTACATAATATTTTCTATTCTAATCCGGGCAGCACAACGACTTATATTGGCTACATCGTGCTGGATTTAAAATACAACTTTTTGAAAATAAATAAAAGGAAAATACAAATGAAATAAAAATACGCTCTTAAAGGAATTACCTTTTAGAACGGTGGTGTGCTCGCTCTGTCCTCCTCGGGAGAGGGAGTCTTTTTTTGTTTTGAATTGAATTGAAGCTGGATTCTTTGCTTGATTTGATTGATGTTTTGAGGTTTGGGCTTGTCAACTTCGAGGCGAGTGACTTTTATTTGGGTTGGTTTTGGCCTTTTCGGTTAGGCGGAACCTAGACTTAAGTTTTGACTTTTTAGCTCGTTACAGGCGAGTAACGGCTTATTTTGGGATTTTTGAATTTGGGGTTTTAAGGTGGATACCTAACAACTAGGCTAGGGATCACTTATAACCTATGGGTTTTTGATTTGGCAGAGTTTGGATGGGGTTTGGAGATTTTAGGGGCTTCCACTCACCTATCTCGCACCTCTCGTACTAAGGATATCGAAGGATCGCAGAAGCAGAGCTTCGCTGCGATAAAAATTCGCGTAAAAATTAAACACCGAAAATGCGAGGCCGGGCCTTGTATTTATAGCAGTGGAGAGGGACGCGGCTGGAATTCTTGAATTTGTTTCCCGTGCATTGGCCACTTGTACCTTGCGTTTTACAGCTTGTACTGAATTGATCGTGAGAGAGCATGGGACGAATGCTTGCAGTGCGGCCAAGCATATGCTTAGTGCGGCTCCAAGCTGCTCTTGCGGCACCAAGCCTCTTTTGGAAGTTTGAAAATTTGACACTTTCCCCTTGGTTCAACTGTTTCGCGCATCTGCTTTTTTCTTTCGCATTTTGACTTACGCAACTTGACATTTGTTAAGTTTTAACAGTTCTTGATATTTTATGTCAGTTACATACCAGGGGTACGAAATTGGGGTGTCTACACACGCACCATGAGAGAGTCCTTCCTCCAAGACACGGCCAAGCCCGTGTATAAATTTGTTTGCGAACGTCTCATGCCCTTGAGTCACCAAAACACGGTGAATTGGGAGAGGGCTGTCTTGACCTACACCATCATGACTGGTGGGTCCATTGATGTTGGTCATTTGATCAACGGCCAAATCAAGACCCTTATTAGAGGTAGGACGAATGCGGGGTTCGCGTTCCCGCATTTGATTACTGACTTGTGTAGGGGGGCAAACGTGAGAATGCCCAAACACGCGGAGAGGCTGAAGGCTGGTCCGGTCATTACTAGGGCCATTTTGTTTGAGCACCACCAGCAGCCGAGAGTGAGAGTTCCTCAAGAGGAGGAACCTGAAGAGGAAGAGGAACTCCAACAGGTTCCTCTTCAGGGATCTCCAACAGGTTGGAGGAAGGCGTCCTCCCAAACGATATGGTGAGCCGGCGGTTGGCACAAATGCGTCCGACCGACTAAAATTTTCGGTGGGTTAACACCGTGGGACATAATGTCTCAAATTATTATGGGCTGCCACCAGGCACGATCCCCGAGTTTCGTCCTCATTCGTTATCTCCGCCCGACTCACCTTGAGTCGAGGCCCAAGTTCCGTCCTCGTTCGTTAGGTGGACCCGCTATCTCCTTTTGATATTTGTCCTACCCCATCAATCCTCTCATATGTTCCTCTATTTTGAGGACAAAATAGAAATTAAGTTTGGGGGGGATTAAAAACTTTAAGTCTTAGCAGGTCCTAGCTTAACGAGGAATGGAGTTGGGCTATGTCGTTAGGGTGAAAGAAAATTTCTTTATTTGATGACCATTTAACTCTTCACCCTATTTATCCTGTTTTTATTTTTTCTGATTTTCGGAGGTGTTGCCTTGACCAGAATACACTCCTTTTGGATACTCGTGGGTTCCTCTTATGGGGACCCATCATCAATTGTGTCATTGTCATCACCTCCAAATTTCCCAATTTCTTAAAAAAATATATAAAAAAAAAAATTTAATTCAAAATATTCATCCTCGAGTTTAGGTGTGGTAATGCTAGTCGTAGTCCATGAGGAGATTAGTGCAATGAACCGCATAGTTAGTCCATAGATCCCCCTGGAATTTACTTAATTTTGCGAAACTTTTACTTTTCTCCAAATTCTTCATGCACTCACACCAGTCATAACTATGGATTGATTAGAATAGTTTTATAAAGTTTATAACACCTATTTCACTTCAACAAGATATGCACAAGAATATGATGCATAGCCATTCGAACATGATTGTTGCATTAAATTGTAACTTAGGGTCAATTGCATGTTAGTTAGATCCCTTGGATTTTTCTCATTTATATATCTCAAGCACACTTTCGAACCGTGTCTGCATGTTAGTCTCAATTGTCCCTACCATCTGTCTTAGCGAATGCTTATGTGAAATCCAGTGATGCTAAACACTCAACCCAATTCCCATAGTTGATATGATATTTTGTGTTGTCTTACTTGCTTTAAATACTATGTGAGCATTTGGCATTAAGAAATGACTTAGGCCATCTTTGGATCGTTAGAGCCTAAATATTCCCTGACCTATACTAAATATATCCCTAGTGTCCCCTTTGAGCCTAATGAAAAAGAATGGAGTGTGCTAAGCACACTATTTAAACCCCCATTCGCCATCGTTTCTATTACCCACATTAACTTAACCCTAAAAGCCTATACACTTTTAGCCTACCCTTTGAGAGAGTAGGATTGGGTGGGAAATTGATTCTAGGAGGACCACTTCTTTTCAGTTAGGCTATTTTTCAGAAGGCTTCTTCTTTCCGTCGTCGAAAAAAAAAATCATGTGTCGACGAAAAATGAAACGGAAGAAGAAGAGGATAAACAAAAGATTCAAATGAAAGCATAGCTTTCAAGAGAAAATATGTTAGAAAAATTCTGCTGATTAGAATGATGATATTTTTAGAAGAATATATTGCCCAAAACAAGTTTGGGGGGAAGAAGAAAAGTGAAAAGTAACACAAAGCACCCCTCCACTTGTGGTCTTTGCAGGTCCTAGCCTAAATAGGGAAAACTTCCTTTTGCTTGGAAGTATGAGGGATAAAGGGTAGTCTTACTCTCTCACTTTGAATTCCAATTCCTTTCCTTCATATCCCCCAACACCTTGGCCTTACATTACAAGCTTATAAAGTCCTAATGATCTTCTTGCCAATGCTTATGTTGTTTTTACTGTCAAGTGAGTAACATGAAATTGATCACACACTTCATAATCATTATTATTCACCTTAAAGCTCACTGTGTTAGCATAATCTTAGCTATTACAAGTCATTGGGATAGGAGAGCATTGTATGTCATACATAGAAGTGCATGGGATGGATGTATAAATCTTTTGAATCCTTGGGACCTTTTCTGTCTGTAACTGACCGGGTTTGGATGGTAGATCTCATACTTCTTAATGCATGATTTTCTATTAAACTGTGATTTTCATATGAATGTGGTGTTTAGCTCAATAAAACTGTTTTAGTTAAGATATTCTTTAAGACTGGTGATCACACACACACGGAGAAATTAAAAGTAGTAGCAGTATTAAGAAAAGACTAGTTGGTTTTATATGACTAAGCCTGCATATATGTGGTGAGCACAAACTGAGATTACATGCATGCCATACACTTATAACTTGAGATGAAGCCAAAAAGATTTTATGTCTTTATTTTTATGTGTAATTTTATTCGCTTTTGTATTTATTTGTTTTTGTATTTATCTGCATAGTCGAGTCACTCAAAAGAGTCTCCTTGAGTTTGTGGGTTTATAGAGGAGTGTAAATAGTGTCACCCTCACAAAAGATTTTAATTTTTGTTATTTATATGCTTTTGTATTTATAAGTTTATTTGTTTACTCGTGGACGAGCAAAGTTCAAGTTTGGGGGTATTTGATCGATGTATTTTATACGTCGATTTTATATACTTCTATGACTTAAATTATGCTATTTCACGAGTCTTTTGAGTACTAATATATGTTTTCGGTGAGTTTTGTAAGTTTCAGGATTATTGTGAAAATACGCGAAACTCCAGGGTTTTAAGTGCAAATTACAAGGAAGAGAAAAATTGAAGAAAAATAAAGACGGCACAAACTGGACACCTTGCGGACGCAGGTGCCTCGCACCTGCGACCGCAAGGTAGGCAGTACGGTCCTCGAAGCCAGCAATCAAAGAAATCAAAAGCCACCCACACTGGAGACCTTGCGGACGCAAGGTATCCAGCACCTTGCGACCGCAAGGTAGGCAGAATGCTTGATTTTCGGATTTTCACACAGTCATTCGATCCAATCACAACTCCCGAGTATATATAGAAGTCAGATGCCGAGCCTAAGCATAGGGAGGGCGGCCGAAGCTCTCTTTACATAGATTTTAGGTAGTTTTAGATTGTATAACATAGTTAGGTTTTGTAATTTCAAGTATTGAAGATCAAATCATGTCTCCCATCATCTTCATGTGTTGTTCATCGTCTATGATGAACTAAATCATCCATAATCTAGGAGGTGGGAGGTAACTTGTATCGAATTTATGTTTTGATTCATATATATATGTCTATTCAATGCTTGTTGATTGTGTTGTTTATCAATCCCTATATTATTTTGCTTTGAACAAATGAATGTAATCGCAAATAATAAAGGCTTAGAGGTGCGGATAACTGCATGACCAAGTGCATATGTCGTACACTGGCTCACCAACACAATAAATTGGACCTATCGATGCACGAGAGTGATAAGTTAGGACCAGGTTCTTACATGATCTAGGTGACAGATAGATCATAAATCTAGGTGACAGCTAGATTGATAGTTCCTGTGCTTAGGATATAGAATGGGTGAATTTTATGGGATGGAGGTGAACCAATTGTTCAACGGACTATATCTATTTTTAGTGAACGAACCCAAGACATTGAATGACATTTTTATGAATTGAACATAAAGGAGATATAAGTGAAACCCAGAATCCTAGATTTCCACTCACCATAAGATCTTCATATCTGTTATTACTGTCTAATTAGTTAAACATCTGTAACTAGTAATTTAGAGTATAATTAAACAATAAAAACCCCCTTTAGGTTAATAATTTGCTATCTATAATTGCACTGTTCGTGATCACTTGTCTCTGTGGGTTCGATCCTTGCTTCCGAGTCTATTCTATAATAGTCTTGTCCACTTGCAAGGAAATAGATAAAATAAAACATCGATCAACTGGTAATTGGTAATTTGGTATGAGACTATGAGTTGATTGGACCAAATTGCATGACGAGAAAATATTTTTATATAAGTCTGAGTTGAGTTGAGTTTTAATTGAGAACTGTTGTTTGGTATTTGTTAAATTGAGAGACAGAGAGAGAGAGAGGAGAATGTATTGATTAAGTTGAAGCTTTAGGGCATTTTTATGAGGGTTCCGAATTTTTTTCCTTTTTTGGGACACTTAATTTTGTGGTCCTGTAACTCTATAAGGCTGTTTATTCACACCCACTCACCAGATATTCTGAGATCAAAGGCTAACACTCAAGACTGATTTTTGGAGCATTAGTTAGGCATGAAGGAGAAAGCACATGACCTTTTTTTTTTTTTTTCATCGTTTGTTTGGACCAGTTGGTTAATTTGAACAACAAATAGTATGTTTTAACTTTTAAACAGACATACGTATTTTTCAAGCACCGTACAACATATGTATGTTTTTGTAAATGGAAAATAAAAAAATTAAAATTAAAAAAATACAATTGTCATGCATCACTTATTGATCTATGACTTGTCAACCATTTGATCACTATTGATAATGTAAATAATGGGTGTAAAAAACAAGCTTGTTGTGTTTCCTCCATGCATACAGCTTATAGGTTTAATTCCTTGTTGATCAATGATCATGGAGATAATAGTTTTGTACCATATATAACCTTTAATTTTAGTTATTGATTTTATTTTTCTTTTATATTTATTTATCTTTTTTTTGTTTTTGCAGATTCAATTGCACAAAAAGTTGAAGAGTTACAATTGTCAAAGAAAGATTCCAATGTTCTTGATATGAGTGAAGATTATTAAGTGAATGACATTTAATTTTAGACTATTTTTAATTGTGTTTGATAAACTATTTACTTTTTAGTATTTAAAAAGTTGTGTTAAAACCTATTTAGCTAATTTCTTTTGGTTAAGATTCAAGAACTATTTAGCATAATTGTGGTTATGAACATATATGTTATTGAATTTTTGATGTGTTTTTTGCATTTTTGCTTTGTAATTGTGTAAGTTAGATTCGTAAGTAAGTGTGTGTTTGAAGTTTTGATGTGTGATATAATTTTTATTAGTTAATTTTATGAGATTTTTTGAATAAAAAAATTAGTTTTTTTTGCCCATAGGCCCGGCGGCGCGAAGTGCACATGGGTTGGGCTTGACTTTTAGCAGGCCCGTTACTGTTTAGGCCCGGCTAGGCACGCTATCAAGTAAAACCCGTCGGGCTTGGGCCGGGCCGGTCCATCCGACAACTCTAGTCTAAATACATATATTAATTGGTACCTTGTTATGTTAAATGTTAGTTTCAGACGAACGAACTTGAGGTGATCGTACGCATGGGCATGATTATTGTTGCTAAGTAATTCAAGGTAAGAGATTATACCTCATTTAGGTTTCCAATCTTTTATGTACCATTCGTTAAGTTTCCATTACTCCTTTGATATCGATGTTTCTTGAAACGTACGCCGACTTTAAATCGGTAATTGAATTCGAACTTCGTCGCTTACACTTCTTTCAAACTCATAATTCGATTATCTGTTTATTCTCACATAATTATTGAATTTTATGTGAGATGCTTTTGGTATGAAAAGTATGATTTTTGGCGATGCCTGATTTTGTAAAAGTATTTGATTACTTGAAATTCTACCATGATCATTAAGATAAACTTATGACACTATGAATTATGATGCTTTTGAATGCCACTTGACCCGTGGCATGCTTATCCGTATATACCAATGTTATCGAACTATCGAACTATCGAAACTTTTCGAGTAAATATCGAATTTGTTTATGTGATCATGAGATTTTGTAAGTAGTCAATTGTTTCCAATCGGTATGGGACGGTTGGTGACAGTTGATTACTCGAATCACCTTTGTACATTTATTTCCATTTGGATTCTTATTCACTTAGATCGAAATTTGATAATTGCTTCCGCTTATTTATATTTGAACATCAAATTTTGAATACTTCAAATATTCATATTTTATTTATTTTGGTCAACTCCTCCTTAGTAACTGGAGGGGTTGTATATGAACTTACTGAGTATTGTTCGCTCACCGCTTCATACTTTTCTTCTCAGGTAATGAATAAGATTTATTAGAAGATTTCGGTTCAGGTAGACCAAGATCACGGTTTCTGAGAATTTTGGATCTAGTCTCTTCTTGTTGAATTACTTTATAGTACATTGAATAAATATAGACTTTTTTAGAAAACAGGGACGGTGTGGGTCGCTCGAAGCGATGCGCCCGCGCCCCGCGCGCCCTTAGATAGGGGTGCGCGTACGTGCGGATGCGGTGACATCCATTGCTCTCGTTCTACCCTCCCTTTTTTAGGAGAAGACGAAATCAAAAGTGCGAGAGGAGTGCTGTCTAGGATAGCGCGTTGGAATGCGCCTCGGTTGACTTGAGTGGATTTTTGATCCAATATGGAAACTTTGGGTTTCCCGCATCAAGTTATCCCTTTTTTAGGGGATACCAGGATATGAGAATGCATCACCCTTTCATTCCTATTCTCCCTTTTTTAGGGGAAAACGAAAAAGTGCAAAAAAGGATGTTGCGGCGCCCCCACTATGGATTTTATAAAAATAGCCTTATGGCTCATTTTGGATCACTATGGGAGCTTTGGGTTTCCCGCATCAAGTTATCCCTTTTTTAGGGGATACCAGGATATGAGAATACACTACCCTTTCATTCCCATTTTCCATTTTTTAAGGGAAAACGGAAAAGTGCAAGAAAGAGGTGCTGCGAGGCCCCAGTGGATCCAAAAAGTTTTAGAGTCGTCATCTTTATTTTAAGGCAAAATAATGCAAAACCAAAAAAAGAAAAATAAACCAGAGAAAAAGAAAACGGGTTCGGAGGCTAAGTTACAAGTTGGGAAGGTGCTAGGCACCCAACTCGCCCTTTTTGTCTCAAAAATGGTTTTTGGCTAAAATATGCTTATTGTTATATTTATTTAGCAGATAAATAAAATATTAAAAAATAGGAAAATAAAATAAATACATCTGTGGCTACATTATTTACAGACTTGCAGTCATCTCCTTACAATAATTACAAATATATTTTAAAATATTTGGCCATTATAACGACTATTTTACATAATATTTCCTAATCTAATCCGGGCAGCACAACGGCTTATATTGGCTACATTGGGCCGGATTTAAATAATAACTTTAATAGTAAATAAATAAAAAAAGGCGCCCTTAAAGGCTATTACCTTTTAGAGCGGTAGTGTGCTCGCTCCGTCGTTCAGGGAGAGGGAGTCTTTGTTGTTGTTGTTGTTGTTGTGATTCGGGCAGTATGACTGCTTTATTTGGATGACTTTGGCTCGTTCACTCAGGTAGAATGACGGCTTATTTAGGAAGGTTTTGACCTTTTTGGTTGGGCGGAATAACGACTTATTTTTTGTGTATTTCAGCACATTACTCGGGCAGAGTAACAGCTTACTTTATGGATTTTGGGTTGTAGAAGTGGGGTGGATACCTAATTATAAGGCTAGGGATCACCTTTAACCGGTGAATTTTTATTTTGGCGGAGTTTGGACGATGTTTGGAAGCTTGGTGGGCTACACACACGTATCTCACACCTCTCGCTATTATCGGCGTCGAAGAAACGTGAGGAGAATTCTTCACCGTTTCTCCACGATGATTTCTGAACACTAAAGAGGGGAGTCCAGCTCTCTTATTTATAGTAGGAGTGAGGGATTCATCGGGAATTATAAATTCCCTCAGCCGGCTTCATCTGATTGTACACCAGGCTTCGCGAGTTGCACAATGCGTTAAGTCTGAGTGCTACAGTGACACCCTTGGCGCCGACACACCCCTTGCTTGGCGCGGCGCCCAACATGCTTTTAGGCCGCGCCAAGCTCCTGTTTAACTTTCATTTTTGGCACTTTCACCCATCACGATTCATTGTTTTTTGCATCCTGCTTTGCCTTTCGCATTTTCGACTCCTGTAACTTGACATTTGTTAAGTTTGAACAGTTCTTGATATCACATGTCAGAGTCACATACCAGGGGTACAAAATTGGGGTGTCTACAGAGTCCCTCAACGATGGAGTCTACGGGTAACCCGAGGCTTACTGAGTAGACGAATATCGTTGATAAACAATAGACTCTCCAATTTCGTTCAATTAAAACGGGAGAGAAATGCAATAGGTAACAGTTATAATGCACAGTTTATAATGCTATCCAAACTCCATAACCTAGACATATTTAGTCGGTTATAACATGTTATCGTAGTTTTTAAGCAGATATTCGAATTAAGTGCTCTGATGGTCGGACCTACTAATGTAGACTGCCTACGTATTCCTTAATAAAGGAAATCAGACCAAATGTAGTTCAGGCCAAAAACCTAAACTACAAACAACGAAGATGTTATGTCCTTTGGGTCAAAACCCGGCTAAGAACACAACAGAAAAAAGATTTTTGTGTTTTTCGAAAAGCCGTATTCAAACGATCGAGGATGGCCGTCAAATACGGTATGAAGATTTGAATGTTTTTTGGAAACCATATTTCAACTGGTCAAAACCTGTCATTGAAATATGTTAAGAGTCATTTTCAAAAATCTGTGTCTGGCTGGTCAATACCTTGTTTCCGAACACAAATGAGAAAACATATCAAATTTTCCGAAAACAGCACTCGACCGATCAAAATCTGTCATCGAGTACGACAGAGAAAAACATTCTTCAAGTTTTTCGAAAATTGTGTGAGGTAGAAAACATTCTTTTTCCTTTCCTTTCTTCTCACTCTCTCTTTTTTTTTAATATTCCTCTTTTTTTTTTTGAAATATTCCTCTTTTTTTGTTTTTTTGAAAACAAAAACTCCTTTGAAAAAGGGTTTTCTTTTATTTTTGAAAACAAAACTCTTTTGGAAAAGACTTTTCTTTTATTGAAGACGAAATTCTTTTGGAAAAGACTTTTTCTTTATTTTGAAAAACTCGTTATGAAAAAGGATTTTATTTTATTCTTGAAAAAAAACAAAACTTTTAATTTATTCTAGAGTTAGGGTAAGAATACTATACATGTCTTACCTTTTCTCGCCTGTGTGGTTGCCGCGGATTCGGCTGATTTCGACATTTCTGCCACTCTTGCTCTTTTAAGCTAGGGACTTTATTATATATATATATATATATATTTTTTCTTTTCTTTTCTTCCTTTTTTAACTTTTTTTTTTACTTTTGCCACTGAATTTTTTTTTCTATGCTTACTTCGTGGCTGACCCGCTGGGGATATTATTTTTTCTTTGTCCTCGGATGGATGGTCGTCAATCTTTGGTTAACAAAATTACTTTTGTTAACACTCCGTTAAGCTTAGGGGCCATTTTGGAAATTTTGGAACTTGGGGACTTATGTGTCGCAGCTTCAAATTAACTTCGGAGGGGGAAAAGGAAAAATTCATTTTTCACCCTTATTATGGACGGGAGGTGAAGGAAGGGAGCTACTGCTCCTTCCTTCTTTCTCTCTTCTTCTTTCCTTCGTCTCAGTTCACCATTATTGCTGTTGTCTTTCTTTTTTTTTTCTTCTTATTTTCGCTCATTTTCTCAATTTTCTTTCGCCAATTTCAGTGATTTGTCTAGTAGATGGCATCTTCTTCTCGATCCAGGAAGGGGAAGGCTCCTATGCACCCAGAATCTGACGAAAGAAGGAATGAGTTTCCTCCCTTGATCCGGAATAAACTCAAATATCGGTACTCCACAGATGACTGGGGCCAACATTCTTCGACACCGGAACACTCACGTATCCAATCTTCCTCCTACCGCTGTAAGTTTCTTTCTTTTTCTGGATTTTCCTGGATATACTTCAGATCTGCTAAATTTCTGCACTGTTTGGAACCTTTGGAGCACTCCTGACTTTATTAAGAATGCATATGCATGTCCAATTTATGCCTAAATGATGTAATTAAATAATAATGCATGAAATTTATATGATTTATTCTTGCGATGCATGATTGAACTAGTGGTCAATATTTGACTCTACTATGCATGACTTATACTATAAATGTAAATGGAGTTATATGATGCATGTTTTACACTAAAACATATTTTTGCATGCAATATAGTCACGAGACAGACTTTTCAGAATACAATTTAAATTTTCCGAAATACATTTTCGGATAAATATGAGACAAAACAGATATATTTTATGCCCTCAAATTTATTTTTCATGTATGCTAATGCTGCAGGGACATAGTAAATACCGTAAGAATATTTATTTTTATGATTAGTGGCATTTTATCTTATTTTTAGCGTACCCATATGGCAGCTTATTGAACAATGAAATGCACATATATATTTTTATTATCATATATATATTTTTTAAAAATATTTATTTATTTATTTATTTGATTAAATGTTTATTTACATGTGAATTTATGTACATGTATATAAAAAAATTGTAAGTGTTTATTTACATCAAGAATAATTAATGAAAAATTTATTATTATTTTTTTTAGCATGCTGCAATTTTATAATTCATGAAGTACAATGCATGCAACATGTTTATTATCTATTCATACTTATTTATTGCTACTATTTATTAAAAGACTGTAGAAGGAAAATAAAGATAGTGGACTTACCTTTTTCTTCCTTTCCTTTTTTTTTTTCTTTAGATTCGCAGGGAATTCACGAGGGCGCGGGCATCATGTGCTAACGTCATGGATATCCATGCCATGTTGCCCGAGGCAGCGCAGCTTTTGGTGGAAGGCTCTGGTTTTAGTACATTCATGCACTCTTTCTGTCACTTTACCAGCTATCTACCTATCTTTGATGTGCTCCGGGACTTTTGGTGGGACACCACCCATACCTTCCATTTTAGTTGGGGGGAGGTGACCATGACCCCGTGTGACTTTTCCGCGATCACGGGCATTCCTACAAAGATCGGGAACCCTGCTCCGTGACTTTACTCTCCGTTTGGGCGAGGGAGGAGGTAGTGGACCTCCGGGTTTTGAGCCAAGATTTAAATCGACGATGAGATTTTTATCTGAATGCCGAGTCGGCTTTCTCGAATGTCCGGCAGTTGCCTAACCAATGATATAGCCGCCGTGACTGGCTGTAGCTGCTTTTTATTTTTCTTGGCACATCGCTCTTGCCAACTCCTCTACCACCCCGGTTTCTCGTTCCGGCTTAGCGCATTTTGAGCGGATCCCTTCTTATGACCGGGACAGCGCTTGGCCGAGTTGTATGCTTCCATGGATGTGGCCTTTCGAATAACTCGCCGACTTTAAATAGGTTTGCCCCCTGGGAGGTATATGTCTTTTCCTCGCTTCGTTTTTCTCTTTCTCTCTCTTATTTATTTTTATTCCATATACTTTCTCCCTCTTTTTTTCGCAGCATAAATTTCTCTCTCTGTTTTTTTTACTTATAACATTTTTTTTCTCAGTCCGGCCTTCTATTTTTCATTTTTCGCCGGTCCTCTATTCATTGAAGTTCACTGCCCACCATACCTGTCTCCCAAGATAAGTTGACGATAACAAGGTTTATCCGACCCACGACGATGGTTGCAAAGTAAGGAAAGAGGCTGAACGGATTGTTGACTCGAGTCCCTGTACGTTGCATTTCCTTCCTTGGGAGGGTCTGAGGGCATTACGCTAGCTGCTTGGGACTCAGCCGCCGATACCGATGGTTTCCATTATGGTGGATTCTTTATACATGGACGAGCCGGTGAACCGCCAAGATCGGGCCGCTTAGTGCCTCCACAGTGCTCAGCCTCCTTCGGGTGATAGAGCCCGATCACCGCTAAACAAAGTATCAAGACTAAATACCTCATGCCAAATGACATGACTTTCCAATTATGGCATATGAGGATTTTCTGAGATTAGTGTTGCATCCCCCTTTTCCTGCTCCTATTGTGCCCAGCGCATTCTGATGCTTCCCGCTGCACTGTGGTCTTCCACTTTATCTCGACGAGAACCCGATGTTCACAGAGCCCGATGATATCTTCTACCTTCCAAGATCTGGGGTGGTCACACTAGAGAGCGTGTTCTTCCCGATGTCAAGATCCCCGAGGAGCGGTCCCTGAGCAAGCTCGCTCTACACATTTACCCTTATTGTCTCTCTTTTTCTTTTTCACATATATATTTTTTTTTTCACATTTTTTTAATATTTTTATTTTTATATCATGCACACATATCATTCATCATTTTTTTATGACGATGATGATGACGCGGATGTCGGGTCGAGCCGTGCCCAAGGCAAAGGTCGGGTGTTCAGAGCTGGTGGCGTGACGGGTCCCAGGGTCATGGGTGGTGGTTTTAATAGAATACAGTCGTCCCGAGCGCTTTAGCTTCGGATTCCTGCGAATATTAGTCTTTCTTTTTCTTTTCTTCTTTTTTTTTATAAGAAACCTGTACAGATATTATTATATAATGCAATATAAATGTATATGATGCAATATATTACACATGCAAAACTAAACACACACAGAAAATAAAGCTATAACTGACATCTAAAAGGTAATGGCACGCTGTACTGTTGGAGAGGGAATTTATGAGAATACACCTTCGGATCGGAGTGGGTTTTTCTGGTGATAGGGGAATGGAAGAACGGCCGTCTCCTTTGTTTTTTTTTTTCAGCGCACTGTGACTATTGAACCCGTGTTCATAGCCATCTTTCATAGCCTTTTCTTCTTGCGATCGACATAGAACAAAGTGGACTGCTCAGCGATAAACCAGATACCGCATGCACTTTTAGTATAGTATTTGGTCACTTGTCGCGGCCATATAGAGGGTATGGCGCGACGCTAAGGGAGGCTATTGGTGGCGCCATGGCTCTTCCTCCTGTGCAGCCGCTGTTCATTACTATTCACGCATCGTGCACGTAACTCCGCTTTTCCGCTTGTGATAAATTTTGAACTGAACCGCCTCGCTTTCTCACTGCTCATTCATCTCTTTTACACCATTAAGCTCTCTCTGCTTCCGCTGCCCTCTTTCTTGCCTTATAAAATCCCTTGCATCTCTTTTTATAAATGGCCGCACGTATTCCCACGACTTTGGAAATTGAAGTTTTTGAGAACGCATTGGATTTCTGGATCCTCTCCTTGCGATCAGACGAGCGGGACTGGTTTGATCACATCTTTGGGTTCGTGTCACCGTCCCCGGCGAACGTCATTATAAATTGGGACATGTTGAGGGGAGCCGCCAAGTTTTGGTCTCCTCAAGACCATCTATTTAACTTCGGGATGAATGAGATGTGCCCCACATTCGAAGAGTTCTATGCGATGCTGGGGGTGGCACCTTCTCGTCAGATCGCAGTGCCTGCCTATATGCGACGTCCATACATGGCTATTCGGGAGCTTTTTTCACACTACCCGCCAGGCTACTCCAGGTTTCTTTAATGGAGAAACCTTTAATCTAACTGTCTCTTCCCGGGTCTTCACAAAATATAGGAGGATGATATAGACTACCAAGCGATTCACGAGCGCTTTTCTCTGTCGGTAGGGAGATATTTGTTAGTGGGTCCACCCGATTTGTCGATGCGCGGTCATGACCTTGCATGTGCCTGAGATCGCGGCTGAATATTGTCCCGTGATTTTGGCTGAGACCTTATGGCATGATCGCTGCTAGTGGCGAAGAACTGTTTCTACCTAGAGTCCCATTCTCGTACACATGTGGCTAAGAGCATTTTCGGGTTCTCGCTCCTGCATCGCACGAAAGACCATACGATCCGGCCCTTTACTTGCAGCTTCCGCGCATCTTCCTCACCACCTCAGTTCGATTGATGATCATTTTATCGCCGGGCTCCATGGACATAATTTGGCCATTATCATTGAGAGATCCAGTTTTCTTCTAAGATTCGATGAATATAGTCAAGTGTCCTGGACTCACGCGACCTCATTTTATCGTGCACTGCATTTTGCGGCAATTTGGGAGAAAGTAGGTGATCCCCGACAAGTCGCCCCATATATTGGCGGAGAATATCTTGACGAGGACTTGGGTCCCACCATTCGTGGCATGTGGCACCGGATATTGAGAGTAGTGCAGCCTCATCCTCGATTGATGATCCTATCCCCCGGTATTTGGCATGGATTATGGTAGTCGTTGAAGGCCCCGCACTATCAGCGCCGATTGAGAAACTTGCTGGCCATCATGTGACTAACGAATTGACGCTGCCTAATGGAGAAGCGAGGTTATGTTTCGGGTTAGTCGCTCCTCAAAGCTTTGAGGGCAATTTGGCGGTACATGGTCTTGATGCCCACAAATTTCCTGATCAATACCAGTCCCAAAGAATACATCCCAAGATATAAATGCTTAGTAGGCAAGATGAACCGTATGGTCGCTCCTCCTTCCCGATCGGTCAGCACGGCCATGTAGGCCGGGCGTAATGAGCCTCCAAGGCCGAGCATGGCAAGTAGGTAGGATAACTGGAACAAGAGATAGCCGCTCCTCCTCCCCACCTGGGGGGTAACACTATCGAGAGATGATGGGTCCGGTTAAATGCAGTTTACCTGTGAGAACGGAGATGATGAAGAAGAAGACACTTCGTGCTCACACTGTGAGACTAGA
>CM028380.1:38265674-38332018 GCA_013146195.2 Codonopsis lanceolata
TCACCAAGGCATTCAATAGATCCTAACAGATATCTAGAAGTCCTCGTCAAACAACAAGAAGTTGCCATCAACATTTATTGCTTTATTCTTCTTGTTGTTAACTTCCATTAACTATATACTTCTCGGCAATTAAATATCTTGTATTTACAGATATTTAATTCCCTGGGCCTAAATACAAGTCAATATTTTGTACACGATCCATTAGGGATATTCTTTGTAATTGATCTAAGTGGAAAACATAGTGCACAATTTAAATCCAAGGTTGATTTGCCTTGGTGGTGGGCGAAGCACTCATTATAGTGTGAACCATCCCAAAATACTTGTGTTATTTCCTATTGTTTGTCTATTACTTGAGCTTAGTTTCATTGTTTATATTATCCATTCGTAGGCGAAATGTCTGTAAAAGGTCTACGGTAGTCCTTATCGGCGGACACGGAACAACTTTCTTGAAGGTCTTCGCTACTTGATTCTTTTCCATAGATTGCAAGTAACTTTCAAAGGAACTTACTTAAAAGTTTTTAAAGTGTTAATAAGCTATTTAACCCCCCTTCTAGCTTATTATTGTGCTCATTGGGACCCAGACATCTAGGGCAAATAAATAATTAGCGATTGTGACCCAAAAGTGTTTTAGTATTTTAATTGACCCTACAGGGTTAATTCGTATAACAGTTAAAATATTTCTCGAGAGAATAATATATTAGTCCCTACATGTTAGAAATATTTATGTGGTATTGTATTTGATGTTACAGAGTTAAATTGGAGTTGATTAATAATTAAGACAACTGGGTAGTACAGACCAATTTTTGTATGCAGCTGAGTTGTTTTGATCGAGGAACTCTCGAAATATTTTTGTTTGGTTTAAGATTTTTAAGGCTTTTACTTTAGACATTTACAGAGTGTCAGGAGAAGAAATCACTATTTGTTTAGATCAAGCCTGTTTAGATCAACGGTGTTCAAGCTGGAACCGTTTGAAAATTACCGTATGCATTCGCGACTATTGTAGCATGCAGACTCTTGTAGCGATTGGGGCAGCCATTGTATTTTCTGTTTTGGGCATTAAAATCCTATTCTACCCTCAATTAAACCCCTCCCCTTTGGCCTAGCAAGGGTGCTACAGTGTCTCTTCGTGGGTTTTGGTCTATTCGGAGTTAGAGCTGGTAGGTAGGTGTAGTGAGTGGTTGCTGGGTATGCTCTTGGTTTGATGAGCGGTACTGATCTTCTCCTCAGTCTTTCTCTTAGTTGCCGGAGTGGGTCTAGCAGGATCTTGTGGCTTTGACCTTGGCATTATTGGGTTGGTTCCCCAAGGCGAACTTCGTTGGTGGATATTGGCCGTGAGAGGGTATCGAGCCTATTGAGTTGCTGGCCGAGGTCTCAGGACCTATGACGGCGAGTCGTGCCCCTGCGGCGTCGATGACGCGCTCATTGTGGCTTCATTGTTACAGTAGCTATTAATCCTGTTTTTCTTTGTTACTTAGTCTGATTGTAACTGCTCTGCTTAGTCCTCTTTTATATCCCCTGTATTGCTCGGTACATATTTCAGTTGGTTTGAAGCTTCACAGAGTATTTCTCATCTGTTAGTTCATAACAGTTTCAGAGAAATATTTGGACTTTGTTTTCCTTTACTAGTATATGTTATTCTTGGTTTATTGTATCCCAAGTGATTAAAATGTTACCCCATCCCCGTTGTAATGTTATCCGCTTTATTTTAATCTTGGGTTTGTTATTCTGGTTAACTCGGTTTTTTGTATTGGAACAACTCCTCGCTATAGTTCATGTATTGGTGCAATCACCTTGTGGTATCGAGCCACGTCCTTGTTCGTCTTGTGATTCGGTAGAGTCCCTTCAATCAATATTTAGAAACTCTTCCTAGAGTTTCTTGGTGAGCTTTCGGTTACCACAGCTTAATATATTGCTTATTTGTGCTTGGGTTTCTTGCTATATTCCAGAACTGTTTAAGTGCTCTGTTTTGTGCTTCACTAGTTTATAACTGCTTTAGTTAATCTTGCTTCCTTTTATTTTGATATTTGTTCTGAGCTATTATTTGGTGTTCTGCCTGTTTCTGGAAAATCTTTTGGAATGGCAACTTCTTATGGCTTAGGACCTTTTAACGGAAAAACGGACTTTTCAATTTGGCAACAGAAAATGAAAAGCATTTTGATAAAAGAAAAAGTTTTTAAAGCCATAACTCATAACTTTCCAAAAGATGCTTTCGAAGATACTATTCGCGAAATGGACGAAAGTGCTTATGCTTCTCTTATTCCGAACTTGTCGACTACGTGATGCGTAAATGTGGAAAACATAAACACGCCAAAAGTCTTTGGGAAAAATTAGAAGAAATTTACTTTGAGAAAACTCTGCCTAGTAAAATTCATCTTCTTGAAAAGTTTTTCAGTTTTAAGTTAGACTTAAACAAAGACATGGAGGACAACATTGACGCATTCACTAAGTTAGTAGAAGATATTAAACAAACCGGAGACGAACATATAGATGATTATACCTCAATCGTGCTTTTAAATGCGATACTGAATCTTATGACATGAAATCTGCGATTAAGTATGGTAGAGATAACATCACACTTGATACGGTGATTACTAGTGCGAAAGGCAAAGAATTAGATTTAAAAGGCTGCTAGGAAAGGTAAATCTAGTTCCGGTGAGGTTAATATGGTGAGAGGACGAACTTTGGAAAGAAACAGTGGACAAAAGAACAATCAAAATCAGAATCAGGGAAAGAATCAAAACTCCGGAAATGGTAGGAATAGGAGCAAGAATAGATCAAAATCTAGAACTAAAGGCCGTAAATGTTATAATTGTGGAGAGATTGGACACTTTAGGAAGGATTGCCCTAATCCTAGGAAGAAAAACGCGAACCATAACCAACAAAATGATTGCAACATGGCTTCCAATAGTGATGGTAATGCTGAAGTCTTTATGGTAACTAAGTTATATGATGAGATTGTGAATTACATTCATTCTATGCTGCATGCAAAAATGAATGGTTGGTAGATTCAGTTGTACTTATCATATGTCACCATTTAAGAGTGTTTTTACCACGTATAAAGAATTGGAAGCGGTTTTGTCTCCATGGCAAATGAAAGAAAATGTCAAATTGTTGGTATTGGTGATGTTTGTCTTCGTTTGATTACGGAAATTGTTTGACCTTAAAAATGTTCGACATGTTCCCGATTTGTGTAATAACTTGATTTCTTGTCTTTGCTTTGGAAGATGCGGGTCTTGAGGGTAAATGGGGAAATGGGTTTATGAAAATTCTTAAGGGTTCTTTGGTGATTGCTAAGGTGAAAACTTGCAGAAATCTTTATATTTGCTCTATGCCTATGTCTTGTTATGATAATTGTGTGAATCTTGCTAAAGAAGATAAAAGCGAATTATGGCATAAAAGACTAGGTCACATGAGTTCTAAAGGACTTGAAATCTTGAACAAAACCGGAGTGTTTGGGAAGGATAAGATTTGAAATTGCCCTTTTGTGAAACGTGTGTGATGAGCAAACAAAAGAGAGTGAGTTTTCCCCTCCCCTAACCTAAAGGTTTTCTTCAAAAGCAGCGCCTTAGAATACATACATGCAGATGTGTGGGGTCCCGCATGCGTTCAAGCGCACGGTGGTATCGTTATTTTTTGTCGATCATTGATGACTTTTCGAAAAAGTGTGGTTGTTTTTGATGCAAAACAAATCGGATGTGTTTGAGAAATTCAAGAATTGGAAAACTTTAATTGAGAACCAAACGGGTTTAAAAATTAAGACACTTAGGACCGACAACGGGTTAGAATTGCGCAATCATGACATGGATAGTTTTTGTGTGCAAAAGCGGGATTGAGAGGCACAAGCCAGGTGCCTTACAACCCCCAACAAAGCGGTGTCGCGGAGAGAATGAATCGAACCCTTCTTGGCGTGTGAGGAGTATGCTAGCGTCGTCGGGTCTCCCTAAAAGTTTTGGGAGAGGCGGTTTGATGCCGCTTACCTCATAAATAGGTCCCCGTCAGTTACATGGTCGTTGTCTGAGGTGGTGTTTTTACGGTAGGGAGGTAGATTTCTCAAACTTGCGTGTTTTTGGTTGTGCGGCCTATGCCCATAGAAAGCTAGATAAACTTGAACCTAGATCGGTGAGATCGTGTTCTTGGGTTACCGGAGGCGTTAAAGGTTATAGGTTGTGGTTGCGTGAGGAACCGGGTTTCAAAGTGATTATTAGTAGGGATGTGGTGTTTAATGAGAATGAATTTCCTGCTTGACTTTCCCAGAGCCTATCCCTCCCCGGCTCCCATTATGGTGGAGCATCCCATAGGATCAGTGATGCTAGTGACCAATCCGAAAATGTGAATTCGAAATTGGTGGAAATTCTGAAAATGTGAATGTGGATAATTTGCATGAATTGCCTGAAAATGTGAATTCTGATATTGAGCATGATATTCTTGAAAATGAACTTGATGAGCAAAATGAAGATAATGAAAATGGACAAAATGAAATTCTGAATTGGATGATTTGCATGACTATCAACTTGTGCGTGATAGACCTAGACGGATTTCTAGGCGACCTTCCTTTTGATGATTTTCATATGACTTCATTTGTTTTCGGTGTGTTTGAATCTATTGATAATTCGAGCCAAAGACTTATAATCAAGCTTTAAAATCGAAAATTGTAATGATTGGATTAATGCCATGAATGAAGAAATGAATTCGTTACACATTAATCAAACTTGGATTTTAGTGCCTAAGCCTAAGAAGTGTTATGTAGTTTCTTGTAAGTGGCTTTATAAAATCAAGGGTGAATCATACTCAATTAGGTTTAAAGCTAGATTAGTGGCTAAGGGATTTACTCAAAAGGAAGGAATAGATTACACTTAAATTTTTGCTCCGTTGTTAAGTTCACGACCGTTAGGATTATGCTTGCTTTGGTAGCTCAATTTGATTGGGAATTGAAACAAATGGATGTTAAAAGCGCCTTTTGCATGGTGATTTGGTTGAAAAAATCTATATGAGGCAACTTAGGGATATGTAGATAATCGGCGTCGACTATGTGTGCTTGTTAAAGAAATCCTTATATGGCTTAAAACAATCTCCTCGCATGTGGAATATTAAATTTGATCAATGCATGCTAGATTTGAAATTTCTGCGAGTGCTTATGATCATTGTTTGTATTTCAAAAATGATAGGAGTGTGCCTGTTTTCTTGCTCATATATGTGGATGATATGCTTCTTATTAGCCCATGCACTAAATCGATTGAATATGTTAAGAATTGCTTGAGTGCTAAATTTGACATGAAGTATTTAGGCGATGCTAGTAAGATACTTGGCATGAACATAGTTAGAGACCGGAAATTGTCATTTGTTTACTTGAACCAAATTTCATACATTGAAAAGATTTTGAGTAAATTCTCGATGATTAATCTTGATTACGTTGATGTTCCCCTTGCCTCGCATTTTGTGCTTAGTAAAGCGCGTGTCAGAAAAATCAATTCGAAATGAATCAAATGAGTAGAATCCCTTACTCGATGCCATAGGTTCAATAATGTATTTGATGGTTAGTACTCGCCCGACATTGCTTATGCCATTAGTTGTCTTAGCCGTTACATGTCGAACGGGCTTGCCCCATTGGCATCTTAGTTAAGTGGTTGTTGCGATACCTAAAACATTCGATGAACTATGGATTGAGGTTTTTTAAATCTGAAAACGATGTTAGGTTGGTAGGATATGTTGATTCAAACTATGCCAATGATAGAGACCATAGAAAATCGACCACGTCTTATGTGTTCACACTTTGCGGTTCTTGCGTTAGTGGAAGTCCCAATCGCAACTGTTGTGGCCACAACCGAGGCAATACATAGCCATAACCGAGTGTATCAAGGAAGCCCTTTGGTTAAAAGGTTTGATTTCGAAATCGGTTTTTAAAAGACAAGGTGGTAGTATTTTCGGATAGTCAAAGTGGCATACAACTTTGCAAAAATCCTGTTTTTCACGATATAATAAAACACATTGATGAGCGTTTTCATTTTATTCGTGATGTTGTTGCTAAGTGCATCATTTATTTGGATAAGATTGACACTAGTTTGAATCCTACTGATATGAATACCAAGTGCCTTCATGTTTCAAATTTTTTGAATTGTTTGAAAATTTTGATGTTTGACACCGGTGATCCCGGTAATTGAGGTTGACCCGTTTTCGTGATTCTCCCCGGAAAATCCATGCTTGTTCTGTGTGAGCAATCATGGTAACTTAGCTTTTACGTCGTTTGTGAATTAGCTTGTTTCTTTAAAATTTTACGCTTCTTTGTGGTTGCTTAAAATTTTGTTTTTCCCTGCTTTGGTCCTCCTTCGTGTTGGATCAAGTGCAGGGCTAAGGCGATGATGACACCTTTTCTGTTTTAAATATCCTCGAGTTCATTGGTTGGAACCGACACTTGATCCAAGGTGGAGATTGTTAGAAATTGGTTGGAGGCCCAAAGTGAGGCAGCCCCCTTTCTTATGAATCACTCCCTAAGCCCAAACCAGCCCAGGCCCATTCCCTTGGCAGCCCGCCCATTGCTTGCCGTTTTAGCGGAGGGCTATGTTGGGGATTTCCTGTTGAGGGTCCAGCTGCCCCTTGTCTTTTGCGATTCTGTAACCGCTCTACTTTTCCTATTCATTCTCAGGTGCCGCCTTTTGTTGTTGCAGAGGCAGAGGCAGAGAGTGAGAGAGTGTGTGCGCGCATGATTAGCGTGCAGAGTGTAGAGAGAGAGACGAGCGATTCTTCAGGTTGTGAGCTCAGCCGAAATCTAGAGTGCAACCGTCTTCTGTCGATTCCCTTCCTTCAACCCAGCAGCTCATATTCTCCGATTAAACCCTTTCTTCTTCTTCCAGTTCCTTGGTGAGACTGAGTGAGTTTGAGTGAGGCTGCTACAGTGTCTCTTCGTGGGTTTTGGTCTGTTCGGAGTTAGAGCTAGTAGGTAGGTGTAGTGAGTGGTTGCTAGGTATGCTCTTGGTTTGATGAGCGGTACCTGATTACAGTCTTCTCCTCCGTCTTTCTCTTAGTTGCCGGAGTGGGTCTAGCCGGATACTGTGGCTTTGACCTTGGCATTATTGGGTTGGTTCCCCAAGACGAACTCGTTGGTGGATATTGGCCGTGAGAGGGTATCTGAGCCTATTGAGTTGCCTGGCCGAGGTCTCCGACCTATGACGGCGAGTCGTGCCCCGTACACGGCGTCAGTGACGCACTCATTTGTGGCTTCATTGTTACAGTAGCTATTAATCCTGTTTTTCTTTGTTACTTAGTCTGATTGTAACTGCTCTGCTTAGTCCTCTTTTATATCCCATGTATTGCTCGGTACATATTTCAGTTGGTTTGAAGCTTCACAGAGTATTTCTCATCTGTTAGTTCATAACAGTTTCAGAGAAATATTTGGACTTTGTTTTCCAGTTTATTAGTATATGTTATTTACTGGTTTATTGTATCCCAAGTGATTAAAATGTTACCCCCATCCCCGGTTGTAATGTTATCCGCTTTATTTTAATCTTGGGTCTGTTATTCTGGTTAACTCTGTTTCTTGTATTGGAACAACTCCTGGCTATAGTTCGTGTATTGGTGCAATCACCCAACAAAGGGTATAAGAGTCCTTCCACCCCTAATATAGGTGAAAGACTTCTTTCCTTCTCCCTCATTTTTGGTTCAGCCATGAAGACGCATAGAGAGAGGGAGACGACGAGAGAGAGAGTAGCATTCATGGTGATTGCCCGATTCCCGGAGCTACGGGAATCCGATCGTCGATCCGAGACCGTCATCGCGAAGATCTTGACGAGGAGAACGTTTCCCCTCAGTTTGTTCCCGTTTTATTTTGAGTTTATCGCCCGAAATAAGTACGTGACTAAAACCCTTACTCCCTCTTTCTAGCTCAAATGAATGATAGGTTGTTAGAGACTTGATTCTCTTGATTTATTGTGTTATTTCATATCTACGTGATGTGTTTCCATGGGGTTTTGATTACTTAATATATGGGTTTCAATTCAAATGGTTGTTGTTGGGTTTATGGAATTGATGTGGAATGAAATTTGGTTGGAATGGGGGTGTTAATTTGGAACATGATATTCAGAATTAGAAAATTTTCAGGTTTAAGCCAAATTCAGAAAAGAACTGGTACTAATCTACTACATAGAATTGCCTAAAAATATTATGTGTTGTATGTGTGTATGTTACAAAATGCTCTGTAAATTTTCATAAATATTCGAGTTCGGGGTCCCCCGGGACATAGCTGAGTGGTAAAAGGAGGGGGATATAAGATAAAAAAAAAAATATTCGAGTTCGGGAAGTATTTTTTTTATAAATTACGAACCATGGCTGCAACAGTGAATCTGAACATGGAAAACTGGTTATTAACATCATCTTAATGTGATCTTAAATAGATGAATACAAATCCAATTGGAGTGTTTTAAAATGGTAAACTCTAGCTCAAAGAGTCTAGTTTCTGGAAATATAAAATATGTGTCATTTGGATCAATGAGGAATTTCTGGTGAAATTTGTATTATAGACATGCAGTACAGGCCATAACCGAAAAACAGATTTCTGACATGAACTTGGAGGGGCTGTATTTTGATGAATACAAGTCCAAATAGAGTACTTTAAAGTTCTAAATTATATTTTCAAGAGTCTAATTTCTGAATATATAAAATTCATGAAATTTGGAGTAGTGAGGAATTAATGGTTTGATTTACAAGTTGATTGGGCAGAATGTGTAATAGCAGTAAATCTGATTGTTATCATGAAATTGAAGTGACTATATTTGGATGAATATAAATCAGAATGAAGTGATTTAAAAGGCTAAGTTATAGTTTGAAGAGTCTAGTTTCTGAATATGTAAGATTCATGAAATTTAGAGTTATGATGAGTTATTGGTCAATTTTACAAAATGGCTGCGCAGAATGAGTTATTACTAAGTTGGAATTCCAACTATTAGAATGGGTATCTTTCGGTGCATGAACATCGAGTAGAGAAGGATAGACTTGGTTTGAAGAGTGGATTACCATTCATGGATATTATAGAGTGTATCCTCAATTTCGACGTAGAGACCCTTTAGATGCTCTTAGAGCATAGTGAATTTGTATCTAATAAACGATTCTATTCACATGAATATGATGGGATGAGTTTATGAATTAACATGAACTTTAATGAGTTGAGACTATAAAATGATTTATCATTCTAGAAATATTATAAGGCGTATACCATTGTTGATTAAGTACCCTAGACTAACAAAGTAGTCTTGGTGAATATATGATGGGTTAATGGTTAAGTAAATAACTTAGCTTGGTTGTATACTAGAATATGAAATTCTATGGTTGATTTAGATTATGACTAAATACATAATTCCTACCTTTGTTGAGATTTGTATCTTGTATGCGTTTGAGAATATAACTCATGAAGCATATATTGCCTTTGATTACTTGGTGATTTTATTGGTGTTGATTTCCTGACTTGTGTTTAAATTGTATTCCATTAACAAGTGGAACTGCAAACTTGAAATCGACTTAGGCTACCAACTCGTACTTGAGTTAGTGACTTGTGAACTAGGGTTCCTAAATGGAATGAGAACCTAGAAATGCCTTAAATGAAAACGTAGAACGAGACCCTACAACTCCTAAAATCCATTGACTAGATTACTAGCTTTTGGACCTTGACTTGAATAGAGTGGACAACTTGACACTTGGGATTTTAGAGACTCAATAAGCTCCAATTATGGTTTTGTGATTATTGTAACAATGTGCATAATCGTATGAGTTTAGTAGATCTTTATATCTACTTGAGAATTTGCAAGTAAACATCTACTTGTGCATTGCATATAAGTCCAGCTGGCATTACTTGAGTTTTTACGTTGATGGTGGGACGATGCATTGTCGTCACGAATTATGGGATTCGTGGTTGCAATGTATCGCCGTCGGATTCGGTTCACACACCCTCCTTTGCTAGCTACGGTGGGGAAGTATCCCCTTTGTCGTAACCAAAAGAGCGCATTGGCTAGTGCTATTTTCGAGTAGAGCTCGGACCGAGGAGAGCTCGGTACTTTGATACCCGATCACGAGTATCACTGGCACGATATGATTAATATTTGTGATTACAGGAGCAACACAACGATATTGATTCGGTATTCTCTCTTAAACCTTTATGTGGCTTACTATGAGCACTTATGTGATAACAAAGTGTTACCTGAGACATGAAATCTAAATGACCATGTTTGTATTGATTGTAAATTAGTGAGAGACTTGTTATGTATATATGTAGATACATATACTTATACTTGAGAATTCCAGGAATGACATAAAGTGTATATATATAGATATACATTCCTTTATATATGTTGATTCTTTGTGAAATGTTTTCTGACTTATTTGGTTTGTTTATGATCAGGGAATTTCACCCTACTCGTTTGGATGATTTAGTACATGAACAGAGAGATTATCTTGAGAAGTGTCGAGTATACGACACGTCTTCGTGGGTTTTAGTCGTAACAGCGCGATGACATGTTTTATTATAACAATGTTTCATTTATGATATGTTGGTTGTAGTAGCGTACTGAGTCTTTATGACTCACTCCGTACTTTACTTTCCAGTGTGCAGTTGTTCGTTAGCCGCGTTGAGGCTGAGTAGATCCCGTCTGTAGCAGAGCCACGTGGATCGATAGTTGAGTTGAGGTCGTGATATATGTGCAGTTATCTCCTCCTAAGCTTTTGCCAGCGGAACCTAGTCCGCTTATTTCAGTATTTATATTTGTGTCCTTTTACTTTGTTGAGGACAGTATTTCTTTTGTAAAGTTATATAAACTTTGCAGTCGGGTAGATTGTTCTAGTATTGTTGTATTATTCCTATAGTCGACATTTGTAGTCGGGCTCGAGTGCTCCAGAGTATAATAATCTGTCAGTTGTACCCCGGGCAGTAGTAGCTTCAAGGATTTCATTATTCTAGTTATCCTAGTTGTTGTTTTGGTTGTTGTTGTTGTTGTTACCCCGGTATGCTTTAGCCGTGGGTCATTGTTATATCAGGTTGGTTTTTGATGAAACGCCGGCCTGGAGTGCCGATGGTTAGTTCTGCGTCTGCAATGTTGTGGCACGCGAGTTTCGTTTTCATACCTTGTGAGGCAAGGCCTCTCTTGGTTTCATTTGTTTCAGTCTCGAGCTCTTAAGCTCGAGGGCTTGTTCTTTAACGCTTCCGAATCTTCGAAATTTTGAAATACGTATTTTAGTATGGCTTCTTGTTCCTATTTAGAGCTTGTTAGCTCGAATGTTCCACTTGCACTTTGTTTCAGAAACTGTTTGTCCTCTCTTGTGTAGTTCCAGCGACACGATCTCGGGATTCCGTGCTGGAATCCGGGTCGGGTCGTGACACCCCGTGTGACTTTGCCATGATCACGGGCATTCCTACCAACATAGGGGAGACCCCGACTCCTGACTTTACTCTCCGTCGGCATAGGGAGGAGGTAGTGGACCTCCTGGGCTTTGAGCCGGAATTCAAATCGACAGATGAGATTTTTATTGGCAGCGTACGGAGATGGCTTCTCAGCAATGCCGGGAAGGTGCCGACCAATGATATAGCTGCCGTGACTCGAGTGGCTAGAGCGTTTCTATTTTTCTTTCTTGGCACATCGCTCTTTGCCAACTCTTCTACAACCTGAGGGTTTTCGTCCTAGCTTGCTTAGCAGATTTTGAGCGGATCCCTTCGTATGATTGCGGACAAGCGGGTTTGGCCGAATCGTATGCTTCCATGGATAGGGCCTGCCGGAATGACTCGCCGACTCTAAATGGTTTCGCCTCGGCGTGGGAGGTATATGCCCCTTCCTGCTTTTGTTGTTTCTCTCTTTTTTTATTTTTATGCATACTCCTTTTTTATTTATTATTTTTTATATTTTTTTCAGCACATATTTTTCTTTTGCTCTCTTTTTTTTTATTGATAACATATATTTTTTCTCTCCTTTTTTTTTTCTTTTACAGGTCTGGGCCTTCTCATTTTTTCATTTTTCGCCGGGTCCTCTCATTCGGCGAGTTCACCAGGCTCCATACTTGTCCCAGTACGTTGATGATAACAGGGTTTATCCGACCCAGGACGAGGGTTGCAAGGATAGGGAAAGAGTGCTGGAACGGATTGTAAGCTCGAGTCCTGGTACAGTGCACTTCCTTCCTTGGGAGGGTCTGGAGGGGCATTATGCAGTTGCTTTGGGATTTAGCCGCTGCCGGATACTGATGGTTTCCATTATGGTGGATTCCTTATACATGGGCGAGCGGGTGAACCGTCAGCATCAGTCCGTTTTAGTAGCTCCAGTGGTGCCTCCTCGGCCTCCTTTCTGCGTGTTAGAGCCCGATCGACTGCCAAACAGGTATCAGTACCTGGCGAAATACCTCATGCTGGCGACAAATTATCCAATGATGGCGTATGAGGATTTCCTGAGATTAGTGCCGCATCCCCCTTTTCCTGCTTCTGTTGTGCCCAGCCGGCATTCTGATGCTTCTGCCAGGCCAGGGCCGTCTACTTCATCTCTTGACGGGAACCTAATGTTTACAAATCCTGATGATATCTTCTCTACCTTTCAGTATCAGTGGGGAGGTAACACGGTAGAGCAGGTTGATGTCGAGATTCCCGAGGAGCGTCGTGTCCCGGAGCAGGCTCGTTTGGTAGACACATTCACCTTTATTGTCACTCTTTCTTTATCTCTCTTATTTTTTCTTTTTTTGTATCTATTATTTTTTTATGCACTCATATATATCTCTCTTTTTTTTTTTTTGAAGACTAACGCATTTTTTTTATTCTCTTTTTTTTATATAGGTGAACGTGTCTACTTATAAGAAGTCATTGTGGGGCTTTTTCGCTTTTTCGTTATCGGCAAGCTTTATCGAAACTTGTCGATGAGTTCTCTTGCGGGGGCGGCAGCGGCCCGACGTCGAGGTGATGATGATGACGATGATGAGGATGATGATGTCGGGTCGAGCCGCGGCCGGGGTAGAGATCGGGGATACATAGTTGGTGGCATAACGGGTCCCTGGGTCATGGGTGGTGGCCTTAATAGGAGTCAGTCGTCCCGAGCACATTAGCTTCGGATTCCTGCGAATATTAGTGTCTTTCTTTTTTTTTTTGACATATTTTTTTTTCTTTAAAACAACCTGTACATACATTATGATATAATGCAATATAAATGTATATGATGCAATATATTACACATGCAAAACTAAATTCACACAGAAAATAAAGCTATACCAGACATCTAAAGGGTAATAGCACGCTGTACTTTAAGAAAGGGATTTTATGAGAAAACACCTTTGGATCGGAGTGGACTTTTCTGGTGATATTAGAATGGAGAAATAGCCGCTTCCCTTATTCTTTCGGTGCCCTGTGGCTATTGAACCCGTGTTCGTAGCCACCTTTCATAGCCTTTCCTTCTTTCTCGCGATCAGACATAGGAACGGTGGACTGTCGGACAATTAAACCAGGATACCAGGCAGAATTCTCAGCATAGTAGAAAGCACTTGGCGCGGCCATATGAGGGGTATGGCGCGGCGCCAAGGGAGGGTCATGGTGGCGCCATGGCTCTTCCTGTGCAGCCACTGTTCACTTACTATTCATGCACTGTGTACCGAACTGTCCGTTTCTTCAGTTTTCGATATAAATTCAGAAGGAGACCAGCCTGATTTCATACCAATTCATTTCATCCCTTCCTTTTACAACTCACCAGCTCCTTTCTGTCCTGCCGCTGCTCTCTTTAGTCACATAAAATCCTTCGCATCTCTTTTTATAAATGGCCGCACGTATTCCTACGGCTTTGGAAATTGAAGTTTACGAGAATGCCCTGGATTTTTGGATTCTCTCCCTGCGATCCGACGAGAGGGACTGGTTTGATCATCTTTTTGGGTTCAGGTGCCTTCTGTCCTGGCGGAATGTCCTAATTAATTGGGACATGTTAAGGGGAGCTGCCAGGTTTTGGTTTCCTTAGGACCATTTATTTAACTTCGGCATGAATGAGATGTGTCCTACTTTTGAGGAGTTCTGGGCGATGCTGGGGGTGGCACCTTCTCGTCAGATCGCGGTGCCCGCCTACAGAAGGCATCCATATATGGCTATCCAGGAGCTTTTTAATTCTACCCGCAATGCTACTCCAGGTTTCTTTAATGGGGAAACTTTTAATTTAATGGTCCTTCCTGGAGCCTTCATGTAATCTGATGGAGGATGACGTGGACTATCTGCGGCGTAGGTTGACAGCGCTCTTTCTCTGTTTGGTAGGGAGGTACTTGGTGGTGGGTCTACCCGGATTTGTCGATGCGCGGGTCGTTGACCTGGCATTACAGGCTCGAGATCGCCGACTGAATATTGTCCCGGTGATTTTGGCAGAGCCCTTCGCGGGCCTGACTGCTTTTGCTACTAGTGATGAACTGTTCCCTACCTGTAGCCCCATTCTGGTTCATATGTGGCTAGAAGAGCATTTCCTCTGGGTTCAGGCTCCCGTGCCGCATGGAGCACCTTATGACCCCTCACTTTATGGCATGCGGGGGCATTTTCCTCAGACCAATTATTCTTAAATTCATTCATCGATCACTTTATCGTCGAGCTCGATGGACATAATGGGTCATTCGCCATTGGGAGATCCGGCTTTTCTTCGACATTCAGATGAGTATAGTCAAGTAGTCATGTTGGGTCTTCATCGAACCTCATTTTATCTAGGGCCAGGATCTTGCGGCGGCTTGGGAGGGAAGCAGTGATCCGGACACCACTGGCCCTATATACATGGGAATGGAGCTTACGGACGAGGGCTTGGGTCTTGCTATTCAGGGTATGTGGCTCAGAGATTCTGAGAGGCTGGAGGCAGCCTATCCATATTCTGACTATATGCTTCTGTCCCTCGGGTATTTGGCATGGATCATGGTAGCTGCTGAGGGGTCGTCTCGAACTATCAGGCGCGGACTAAGACACTTGCTGGGTCGCCATATTACTAACGGAGTGGATGCTCGCCTGATGGAGGTAGGCGAGGACATTGATAGCTCAGGGTTAGTTGTTCCTCAGGCTCTGGAGGCAGAATTCAGGCGAGTACACGGCCTTGATACTCGAACGGCCCCTGGACCGAATACTGCGGGTCCCAGCAATGCACCCCGCAGATTGAGCAATGTCAGTCGGCAGCATAACCCATGGGAACAAGAAGTAGCTGCTCCTCCTCCTCGCCAGACTGATTGGGGCACGGCTCTGAGAGTTGGCGGTAATGAACCTCCACGGCTGAGCATGGCAAGCAGGCAGGACAATCCATGGGAGCAAGAGATAGCTGCTCCTCCTCCCCCACCCATATGGGTTACTGGTTTCAAAGGTGATGGAGCTGGTCCGAGCAATATGGCTGTCTAGGAGAACGGGGATGCTGACGATGAAGAGGGAGACACCTCTGGCGGCTCACATGCTGGTGAGTCTAGGGCTTCTTCTGTGCCTCGCAGAAGGAGTATATGGGCTCGGCTCGGTGGACGCCGTAGACATTGATAGACCACTCTGGGGCTAAAGCTGCAAGAAAAGGAATTGTTTCTGGGGCAACAAATGGGGCACAGACAGTATATATAGATATGTACAATGCAATCAATGTATAATATAGATGTCTTAGTAAATATTCCTAAGTTGCACCTTAGGACTTGTAAAATTATATTTTAGTGTTTTAATGTGAGCTTCCTGTCGTGGTTTTTCTCTTCTGTCAGTTGAGCTTATGATGCACTGAGGACTTGGAGGTAGTATGCTGAGGACTTCAACTAATGCCTTCCCTCTCCTTATTAATAGAAGTGCATGGAATGGATGTATAAGTTTTTGAAATCCTTGGTGACCTTTCTTTCTGTAATAGACTGGGTTTGGATGGTAGATCTCATACTTTATGATGCATTGGTTTTAATTAAACTCTGATTTTCATATGAATGTGGTGCTTAGCTTAATAAAACTGTTTTAGTTGAGATATTCTCTAAGACTGGTGATCACACACACACGGGGAAATTAAGACTAGTAGCAGTTTTAAGTAGAAGTCAGTTGGTTTTATGTGATTCAGCACATATGTGGTGAGCATCAGACTGAGATTGCTTTGTTATGCCATGCTATTATAACTTGAGGTTGAATCCAAAAAGATTTTTGTTTTATTTTAGTTTAGTTTTTATCTACTTTTGTATTTATTAGTTTTTGTATTTATCTGCATAGTCAAGTCACTCGTTAGAGTTTCCTTGAGTTTGTGGGTTTCTAAAGGAGTGTAAATAGTGTCACCCTCCAAAAAGATTTTCTTATTTTAGTTTAAAAGCTTTTGTGTTTATAAGTATTGTTTACTCGTAGACGAGCAAAGTTTAAGTTTGGGGGTATTTGATCGATGTATTTTATACGTCGATTTCATATACTTTTATGACTTAAATTGAGCGATTCCACGAGGCTTTTGGCTACTGATGTGTGTTTTTAAGTGATTTTGTGAGTTTCAGGGTTTTAGGTGAAAATATACGAATTATAATTTTTTTTTGGTGAAAATTACAAGAAGGGTCCAAAGTGTAAATTGAAGATTAAAGAGCAGAAACCAAGACTGGACACCTTGCGGTCGCAAGGTGCAATCTACCTTGCCTCCGCAAGGTAGGTAGAAACTCCAGAATTCAAGCCCTGAAAAATCAAGGACGTTGCGGACGCAAGGTGCCTTATACCTTGTGACCGCAAGGTGGTCAGAACACGAAATTTTGAGTTTTCACTTGAGGCCAAGAGATCCAATCGCCCTACAACTCCATGGTATAAATAGAGGCCGGTAGCCAAGACATTAGGACGGCCAGAAAATAGTTTTCTATAGCTTTAGAATAGATTTTAGGTTATATAACATAATTAGTTGTTGTAATTATAAATATTGAAGATCGATTCATGTATTCAATCATCTCCATGTGCTGTTCATCTTCAAGGATGAACTAATCTACCATTAATCTAGGAGGTGGGAGGTAACTTGTATCGAATCTATGCTTTAATTATATTTTTATTCATTAGATTCTTTTTGATTGTGGTGTTTATCAATCTCTCTATTATTTCACTTTGAACAAATGAATGTAATCGTGAATAATGAAGGCCTAGAGGTGCGGATAATTGCATGTTCAATGTGCATATGTCGTACACTGGCTCACCATCACAATAAATTGAACCTATCGATGCACGAGAGTGATAAGTTAGGGTCAGGTTCCATATATGACCTAAGTGACAGTTAGATCATATGTTCTTGTGCCTAGGATATAGAATGGATGGATTATTTGAAGATGGATACTTAACGGTAGAGTTAAGCTTAAAGATATTTTTCTGCATCTTAAAGATATCTTACAAGCTGCAAATTATTTTATTTCGGATCCCATGAATTCTGCCCGAATTTCCTTTGGTAGGCGCAAGAAGGTTTCTATTTCTTCGTTGGCCTGGAAAAATCCTCCATCAGGTAGAGTTAAGCTTAACTCGATGGCAGTAGTAAAGCAATCCTGGTCCAGGTGGTGGCGGTGGTGTTCTTCGTGACTCTTCGGGGGATGTCCTATTTGCTTTCTCTTGCTTCTTTGGAAACTGCTCTGACACAGTTGCTGAGATTCGTGCTCTCCACTATGGCCTATCTTGGATTCATTCCCATGGTTTTCTAAATGCTGATATTGAGATTGATTCTAAGATTATCTTTGATAGCATCTCTAAGGGTCACAGTTTTCCTTGGAAGCATTCTTATCTTATTCGAGATATTCTTCGTATTCAACCAGAGGGTCATTATCACTTCTCACATTGCTTCCGTGAGGTCAACAAAGTAGCAGATTCTCTCGCAAACTTAGCCTGTGACTCTCAAGCTAGTATTACTTTCCACTCCATAAATGACATTCCTCGGCCCATCCGGGGTCTTATTATTCTTGATGCTTGTAATACTTCTTATATTAGAGTTTCTTAGCTGTTTAGCTCTGTATTTCCTTTTCGAGGTTAAGCTCCTCTGTCCTCCCATTTATAAGGGCAAGGCAGGTTGTCCCCCTCAAGTTTGTATCCCCTTTTATTTTTTAATAAAATCCTTCAGGGTGCTGCCCATGTTTCCTTAAAAAAAATAATAAATAAAGATACTGAACGGTAATTCAACAGGCTATATCTATATTTTGTGAACGAACCCAAGAGATTAAATGATACTCTATTAAAATAAGCATAGAGGAGATATAAGTGAAACCCTAATCCTAGATTTTCACCCACCATAAGATCTTCATAAATTGTAATTGATGCTAATTAGTTAAACACTAGAATAATAATTAGTTTAGATTAAAATCAATATAACCCCCCTTAGATTAATAATTTGCTACCAATAAATTGTTCTATCTGTGATCTTCTTGTCTCTGTGGTTCGACCCTTGCTTCCCAAAACTATTCTACATGTGGCAACCCGACCCGGATCCCAAGACGAGACCCCGAGGTCGTGCCGCCTAAAAAGGCACATAACAAAAACAAATAGCAAATAGCGGGTAAGGCCATAACGGCGATACGCCAGAAACTTTAACACATGCGGAAGCGTAATATAATTAAACGGTGGCGCCCGAGTTAACAAACTCAAACTAACACAACCTTAGAGATAATGAATCTCTTGGTCCAAAAATAAAATCATGTGACGCAACAATATGCACGTATAACAATTTATAGCAATTATATACCAAGGCATCGGCGACGTTATGGCCGGAACCCAACATTAAACTAAGTCTACAACTCTAGTCTAACATGCTTAACGGCTAAAAACATGCCGGATAACAAACATAATAAACAAACCAATACATGGTTAAAACAACTAAAGCATGATCATCATAAATATACAAGGCACGACTAACACATGTCGGCTCTCAAAAGATTAAGTGCTAATTAACATAAGTTCAAATATCAAACACATAAAGTCTTGCTACCCCTCATAAAGTTTATATAACTTTATGTTCCCATCGTCCTTGCCAAAAGAAAAGATACTAAAATTACAAGGTAGCAACCTCATCAAAAGCTTCACCAATGCAACTCGATAATCACTTTGAACCGCTCGCTCGACTCGGATCTAGGGAAAACAATCAAAACAAACAGGAGTAAGTCATAAAGACTTAGCAAGTTACTAACATAACTTCCTGTCATGGCATCATGCTCAATAATAATAATTCATGCTATTGGCACAATATACATTTCATTAATAATTATGTTAAGACATTCATACTTAACCATCTTGAATATCATGTTATCAACAAGTATAACATTTCACTAAATCATTCAACCATCATATCATATCATATTCACGTAGCACATTATTCACATATAAGCACTCGTGAGTCAATTTATATAAAAAGGGATATGATACCGTTACCATTTTTTCGCCGTGTCGCTCCTGCAAAAACACGTGCAAAACCTTTATGTGTCCTCGATATCCCTTTCGTGGATATCGACGTCCCCGAGACATTTCCCCGCTCGAGTTCCGTAGTTATCAAAGTTATGTTTCCATACTACAACTAAGATCAACTACTTCCCTACCGTGGCCATCGATAGAGGGGTGTGTGCAACCCGGCGCGGCGATCCATCAAAATCAAGAATCCCACAATTCGTGAAGATGATATATCGTCCCGCCAATGACTCAACAAACCGACTCCAGCTGGACTCAAACTTCAAGCACACGTAATTCATATTCATATGCTCAAATAAGTAGGCATGTACTCTGCAATCATCTAGTTATGCGCGCATTTAAATTCACAACTAGCATATAATCACATTAGAGATATTATTAAGACTCTAATCATCAAGTGTTCATCCTACACCTTAAAATGCTTGGAGGCTTAACCTCCATTAATGCTACCCCAAAATTCGTAGGACTTAGGCATATTACTCCTTAATGTCATACTAACCCAATGGTCAACTCCGTTGAGTCATAATCAATCTTTCAAAAATTAGGGTATAGAAGCCATTGGCCTCAATACTCTCCTATGTCCATACTAACATAAATAAATAAGTTACTAAGGTCATTAAACCCATAAAACCCCAATCAAACAATTAAGTATGAAACATAGAATCAAAGTCACAAACTAGGCATATATATTCATTCTTGCCATTTCATCAAATATGAGTCTAACCATTTCATCAAACATGCTCCCAACACTTAAACAAACAAGATAGAATAATTCACCATCTATCTCTACACATGAATATCATCATAATCATAATTTACAACATGTTCATCCAACCAAAATTTCATCATCTAGCATATAGTGGAACATGGCATCTCTACAAGCCTAACCATTTCATCAAACATACTCCCAACACTTAAAAAAACAAGATAGAATGATTTATCATTCATCACTACAAAAAATGACATCATAATCATGGTTTATAATCTTTTCATAATCTGTTCATCCAACCAAAAATTCATCATTTAGCATATACGAGAACATGACATCTCTACAAGCCTAACCATATCATCAAACATGCTCCCAACACTTAAACAAACAAGATAGAATGATTTATCATACATCACTACACAAGAATAACATCATAATCATGGTTTATAATCTGTTCATAATCTATTCATCCAACAAAAAATTCATCCTTTAGCATATACGAGAACATGACATCTCTACAAAGTCCTAAGTGCTCTCATTGACCTCAAATAGCAAGATTGTTTTACCTAGGGTCAATGAGGCTAAAATAAATAAGAAGAGATGTTGTAACTCACCTTAAATCAACCCTACAAGTTGAACAAAACGAGCATGCAAAGGTGGGTATGTGTTCTCCTTGACCTCCTCTCCTCTTCTATGGTTGGGTTTTGGAAATGGCCTCTTGGCCACCATTGTTGGTCACTCAAGAATCTTCAAGAAATCCTCTCTAACCTTAAAGAAGTGATCAGCCACGTTTTTTGGAGAGGATGACTGAAGAGAATGGCTTAGTGGAGGTATTTGGTCAATCTTTGGCTGAAGTGGGGTAGGAGGAAGTGTCCAATGCATGTTTGTGCATGTGGATGTCTCTACTTTCCAAGTAGCTTGCATGCACTTAAAAACTCTCACAACTTGTTGAGCATGCAATGGAGGATAGGTAGGACGAACTAGGGTGGTTTAGGATGGGTTTTGGGTAGGGTTTAGTTAGCCAAATTGGTGAGACTTTAGAAAATCCCATAACCAGAATCTGCCACCATGCGGTCGCATGGTAGCTACATGATGCGAGCGCATCCTGTCTGTTTTCCACAACATTTTCATTTTGCTCCCTCGCAAGTTCTAGGTTTTTCCCCATTGCACCCTCAAGTCCTCCAATGCACGAAATGGTCTAGAATTCAACCTTAAAGGACTACAAATCAAAATCTAAACATTAAGGGTTAAAACCTCACTCAAACATGGTCAAGAACTTAGGAAGGATACTCCTGAACGACAACCGAAAAGGTCAAACGAAGAAGGGTTAACCCTAGAATCAAACTAGCAACCAAACCGACGATGCAACTAGCTTTCAACCAACATCTAAAGCGTGTTAATGATGTTATGAATGGTCTCTAACATTTATACATGTGTTTACAACATAAATCAAAAACCCGAGTTTCAAAGCATCTCGTGAAGGAAAGGTGCATACGAGCATCTCAAACGACGTAAATGAACATACTATCGACTTAAAACATGTGTATGAGCTAAGTTAACATACTAATGATGATTATGAAAGTATGAACTCATAAAATAAACAAGCAAGCAATGATTCAGGGTTTTACACTACAATAGTCTTGTCCACTTACTTGCAAGAAAATAATTAAAATAAGGCATCGATCAGTCGCCAACTCCATTTTATAGTTAAACAGAGAAAAACCAAAAACACTAGAAAGGGTATAGGTTCAGGGACTAAGTTAAGAGTTGGGAAGGGGTTAGGAACCAAACTCGCCCTATTGGTCTTATTTGGGTTTTGCTAAATAACATGCTTAGGTTATCGTGTTAAGTCTAGATTTTCATATATATATATATATATATATATATATTGGCAAGGCGAGATGTCGTTTGGACATAATAACGGCTATGTTGTCATTTTAGCATTTAAGGTGTGTTATTCGTTATGTAAGCATGCTATTAACTTATCTTAATATTTTATATGCATTTATATAAAAATACTATCTTATCTACTATATTATTTACACATAGCATTTAGAAACATAATAATATTATTATATGCATTTATGCTATATAAATGAAATATATAATCTAATTATCGTATTATCTACAGATGATATTAATAATATATTTTTTCTATTATTATTAACTATTTTAATTAACTACGGGACAGAATAATAAACTGGTACCTACCTCTTGTAGCGTGAAACTCTGATCCCGGTATATACGCTGAGGCTTTAGCCCACTAGGCGCTCGTAGTTTCTTGTGTGCTCGCCCCGTTGTCTCTTCGAAAGAGAAAGTCTTTTTGTTGTTGTATATATCATCATTATTGTGTTATCATCATCATTATGTTATCATCATCGTCATTGATGTTATTCAGGCAGCGTGACCGTACCTTTTGACTTTTTAGATCAACTCGCCGGGGACGAGGAATTAGAGGGCTCGCTTGCTCGGGCAAGGGAGGAGGCTGCCGCGTGGCCAAGAGGCTGGGAGTCGAAGGTTTGAGGGCTCGCTTGCACAAGGCAAGGGAGGAGGAGGTTGGGAGCCTTGATCACTTGCACATAGGTAAAGGAGAAGAAGAGGATGAAAGCCTTGAGAATAGAAGGTTGGGGTGGTGAAATGAGGAGGCAGAGGCCTCTTTTTATATGAGAAATTCAGCCAGGCATCCGGGAAACCAGGCAGGAGAAGGTTGTACACTAAGCAAGAAAGTTCATCCATGCAGCGTAGTCGTAGAAATCAAAACGGGGCCCGGCACAATCAAGTCTGGGTGCCGTGCCCCGACTTGTAATCATGCACAAATTTGCAATTTTTGAGTCTGCTTCCTTGTCAAGTAATCTTTTCATTTTCATCATTTTGCCCCCAAAGGCTAATAGAAAGTAACGTCCATTAGTCCTTTTCATATAACAAGTATATTTTAGATATTTTAGGAAATGGAGGGTACGAAATTGGGGTGTCTACAATCTCAATTTTAGATATTAAAATAACAATATTTTCGTCAACAAATGTTATGTAGTCAAATATGTCAAAAATGATAATAAATAAATTTATTGGTTAAAATTCAAAACTCTAATTATAGAGAGAAAGCCGTTTAACCCGAATGGCTGAAAAGAGGAAAGGGATTCCTATAAGTTTCAGTATTAGACTCTGAAAAAAGAAAAAGAACAAATAAACTCCATTTTCGCCCACTTACAAATCGTGTGTAATTCCTTTTTCCTTCCTTAATCAATCTCTCATGATTTCATTTGATGTTTTTGATTGTTATTTTCCTTTTGTATGATCCGATCCCAAGCAAAAACTCTATTTTTTTAAAAAAATTCATCATTCTTGTTATTTGGAAATAGGTTTCACCTCACTCTTTCAAATTTTTGATGCAAAAATGGATTGAATTATTTTTAGGGTTTTATTGAATTTGCACAACACCCAAATCGAATTCGAGTGGAAGAAAATTTCCTTTGTTTGCAGCTGATCATTGGCATGGTTCGATCCGTTGATTAATCGTAAGTAATTCCTTTTTCTTTCCCTTCTCAATCTCTCTTAATATTTGTGATTATTGGTTTCTAAATTAATCTTCAACAACAGAATATCTCATGTTTTCATTTCATTTGATGATGTGAATTAGGGTTTTTGATTGTTATTTTCCTTTTGTATGATCGGCTTGTACGTTCTTAGCAACTACATTTTTAAAATTTATTTGAAAATAAGTTTCACTTTACATTTTCATTTTTTGATGCAAAAATGGATTGTCATCAATTGTATATCCAAAGTATTTGAAATAAATTCTGGGGTTATTTCATGGATTCTATGTCTTTTTACTGACATCCCACCTTGTACCTAAGGTTCATATTAAGAGGTAGTAGTTTGGAAATTGATTCACACATGTATCTAGTTTAATTAGCTGACTTGTCTGTTTACATTGCTATGAAAATCTCATTTCTCAAACATACCACGAAGCTTATTTTGCCCCTATAATTCCATTTATTGATCTCTTCAACTTTTCTTATTCTTTCCCTTGTGTGAAGATATGAATCCATTTGCACGCCCAAGAAGAAAATTTCAATAGCAAGAGCAATGGTAGGATACTATTTACCCGAGGATGTTTTGGTGGAAGTGCTTGCACGGCTTCCGGTGAAATCTATATTGCGATTCAAATGTATCTCCAAATCGTGGAGAGATATATTGAAAGACCCAAGTTTCATCACTAAGCACTATATTACTCGAGCCACTTCAAACCATGGCAGTACGGTCTTAACTAAGAGATTGAATTTGTCGAACGATATCGATGAATTCACCTTGATGTCAGATGATGCACAAGCAACTAAGTTTACCTATCTGAATCTACCCTTTTTCAAAGAGGAACAAAAGGAAGACTCAAGCTTTTGTTTATATTTAGAAGTTGCTGGCCCTATTAATGGTATTGTTCTTGTCTCTAATAGGTTTTATGACTTGTATTTGTGGAACCCTGCTACGAGAAAATTTAAGGCTTTACCATGTTCTTCTTTTCTTTGCCCGCTCCCCAACAACTATCGTTGTGATTGGCCTCATTGGTGTCGTGTTGGATTTGGTATCGATCCCATCACTAATGATTACAAGGTTGTAAGGATTTGGATTTTCTGTGTAGATGATGTTGAAACCATGCATAAAGTTGAATTACTCAGCCTAAGTGTTGATTCGTGCAAACCATGTAGTAGCACATGGAAGATTATTGATGCCATCCCGCCTCATCGTCTTGATTACTATCAATGTGACACAGTCTACTTGAAGGGGAAATATTACTGGAGCATTGAGCGGAGCTACAGTGGCAAAGGAAGGGTTCGCATAATTTGGTTTGACTTGGGAAATGAGGTGTTTGGATTAATAGAGTTACCCGAAATTCGTTCTGATTTGTTGGATTATATATGTTTTCATAGACTGGTGGTTATGAAAGATTCCATTGCCATGATTCAGCGTACTCACAAAGTAGATGATAATTTTTTTACAAGATCTGGATCATGAATGAATGTGATGCAGGAGTTTCATGGACGTATTATGTAACCGTTGGACCCTTCACCATATGTGATTTGCTTTTAGGATTATGGAAGGGGGAGGAATTGGTTGTGGTAATAAATAACGATTTAGTGATGATACATATTCCTAGTGGCCAAGTAGTTTCTATGATACCAAGAGATATGAGACTAAGGATTCAATTGGTAGAATATATTTGGATCAAATTTTCCCTCTTGCCAATTACAATGAGAGCCTTGTTTTGTCATTGGAGAAGATTAACTACCACTCAACTTTGTTATTTTGTCTCTTTATCCATCTATATTACAATACAACTTGGATTGCACATGTGCAATTGATAAATGCTAATGAGGGGTCGAGATCAATTCATTTATCGAGATCCTACGGTCTCAATTTCGTCTAGATTTCACATGTGCGAAGGGCGATTGAACGGCGGTTGAGCAACCCCTACACACCCCTTCTCACATGTTCTCTCCACCTCCCCTCTTTGAGTCGGTATAATTCCAACTGATATTATTGTCCTATTTAAGAATAATTATTTAAGAATAAAAATAATTATTTACAAAGTTAAGAAAAATACTAAAATTTTAAATTGAAAAATAGTCAATTTAAATCAATAGAAGTGATAATAATAATTTAAATTGAGTGTATAAAACATTCTTCCGATTTTTAATGTTGTTAAGAAGGGTGGATTCATCTTTTTTTGTTTAACCATTTTTTAAAAATGTCTAAAACACAATTTATTGAGTTTTTCTTTAGGTGGTTTGGGTTTTAAAATGAGTATTATCTTTTTTGGAAATTTTTTGGTTTAACTAAGAATATGTATAACCATTAAGACCACTCTAAAAGATAAACTGTTTTTATGTTATTAAGACCAATCTAAAAGATAAACTGTTTTTATTTTATTTTTTAAAAATAAGAATAAGTAATAATATGTATAATTACTAATTTGGAATTCTTCGATTTTTTACGTTCTTAATAATATGTATAAAATATAAAATACACTTTTCATTAAATAAAACATATTACACAGTTAAAAAAAGTTTTAAAAAAATTAAGACCCTTGGTGTACATGTTAAAAAAAGTTTATATTTTAACGAAAGATTATTAATTGTATAAGGATAAAGCTGGTTGTCCTCCTCAAAATCTAACAAGGTATCGTCTCTGTTTCCTTTAAAAAAAATTACAAATAAATAAAATCTAACAAGGTACCGCATCTGTTTTTTTAAATAAAATTACAAATAAATGTTTTAATTTTTTTCTCTACTGCTGACATCCTCCCCTACTTGCGCCGTAGGCACAGACACAAAGACTAATATATATATATATTTGATATTAAATCATTCAATGACTACTTTGTTTGACTTTTGGATGATACTCATAAATTGACCATTCAAGAATCATTCTTGTTATTTAATATTGCCAATGACTCATTTACTTTTTCATATATTTAATTTAATATTCACTTTCTTATTTATTAAATAAACCTTAAATGAATTAAGCAACATACATAACTCTCAAGTGTAAACAAGTTAACCTTGAGCTTTAAGGGAACGAGACTCCTTTGTGTAATAACGTGTCAGCTTGAGAATGCAAAGCTCGACTCGTGACCTTGTTATCTCGACTTGCGATTGACTCGTTCAACTCGCTTGCATGGGCTCGACTCAATTTATTCTTGAATTGTTTTTTTGGTTAAGCATGACGGATTTTTTTTTTTTACTAAAAATTGGGAAATTATGATTACTAATGAATACGGAACTCTCATTTATAGATGTTAGACACTTCTATCTCGTACACAACCTTTTATTTTCATGCTTAATCAATTTTTATTATTATATTACTTTTATTTAAAAACAAAATAATGATCCGACAAAAGAAAAAGAAAGATAAAAACATCACATGGCCCATCCTCCATATTTCCCATTTCCAATTTTCAGACCAACTCAAAAAAACTCTCCACTTTCCCATTTAGCATTCTCCTTGTTTTTGGCTTCTAAAGTCAATCATGGTTAGATGGTGATTTTGGTTTCAAAATCTCTAAATATATGACTTTTATCATTATTATCAATAGAAAATAAAAATGTATATCTTATATTGGTTAGAAGGTCATTTTAATTTTACGACAATAAAAGATATATATATATATATATATATATATATATATATATATATATATATATATATATATATATATCATATTTGTTGGAAATAGATGTTGGTTTTAAATTTTTTTAGATAAAAGATTTATGCTATTAGAGTAGGTCTCCTGTAAGTTCGTCTTACGGATCTGAATTAATAAGACGGAACTCCACTTTTTAACAGTTCAACCCACCAATACATGGTAGGTCGGATAATGATGATCTATCTTATAAAAAATATCCGTAAGACCGTTTTACACAAGTTTTTACCCAACTATTATTACAAAATAAGAAGATGTATCTCACATTGGTTAGGAGAGTGATATTGGTTTTAAAAGTTTACCATTATTACCAATAAAAAAGAAGTATTTCACAATAGTTAGAAAAAGTGATATTGGTTTTTAAAAAAAATTAGATAGAAGGCTTCTATCATTATTACCAATAGAAGATGTATATCATATTATTTAAAAATGAGTATTGGTTATAAAAGTCATTAGATAAAGTATTTTTATATTATTATCAATAGAACATATGTATCTCACATTGTTTAGAAAATGATAAAGTTTTAAACGTCTTTAGATAAAAGACTATTATTATTAATGATAGAAGAGATATATCCCACATTTTTTGAAATTTATGTTGATTTTAAAAATACTATTATTATCAATAGGAAATATTTATACCACATGGTTAGAAAGTGATGTTGATTTTAAAAGTCTTTATAAAATATTTAAACTTTCATTATCAATAGAATAAAAAACAAGTATCCCACATTGTTTAAAAATGAATAATGATTTAAAAAGTTTTTAACCAAAAGACTTCTACTATTATTATCAAGTTTTATATTAGTCTTAAAAACCTATAGATAAAAGTTTTTACTATTACTACCAATAGAGAATATCTAGCTCACATTAGTTAAAATAATATGTTGATTTAAAAAGTATTTAGGTAAAAAATATTTAATATTAGTAACAATAGAAAAAATTAAATTATTAAAACCACATGCTAAATAACTACTTGTTACTAAAAGGAAAGATTATCATTTAGTTTCTTCAACATTTAAAAATATTTTTCATTTTTTAATTTAATACAATTTATGTTGAAAAGCAAAATTATTTGAATTCTAGAATATTTTATATCCATTAGATACCTCTATTTGGTTATTTTGTGAGTATACCGGAGCATGACAATGGAATCTTTCATAACCACCGTTCTGTAAAAAGACATATAATCCATCAAATCAGAACGAACGTCGATTAACTCTATCAAACCGAACACCTCATTTCCCAAGTCAAACCAAGCTATGCCAACCCTTCCAAATTTGGAAGATAACCTTAATTAGCTACACAAACAATGACATATAATTAGTTGGATTTAATTATTAGTGAATGTAGTAGATAAGTAAAATATATAATAAAATTGGAATTTTCATGTCTAATACTTCTACATTCCAGAGAAAGAGTTTAATATTCTATTTAAAGATGTTTCACATAAAAATTCAACTTTCAAAAACTAAGAACATAAAATGTTATTCTATTACTAATGGGCTACTAAAAGTTGTATTTTTTTAAAAAAAAGGTTTGACTTTAAAACGGGGACTATTTGTCCGAAACGGAGGGAATATTATATACGGTTACAAACTTGAGCACATATGATATATCTAAAATGTTTAGATATACCGTGCTTTACAATATGGATATATGGGTTTCAATTCCATCCGTATCTTCAAGGCCTCAAACCTGTCAAACAATTCAAAGATTTTCGTGAACTGGGCAGGGGCTTTCTCTACAAATGCTCTCCGGCGTGAAAATAAGCTATCACACAATTGAATATACAATTTGATAGAGTTTAGCCTAGAGTTTATGTTAGCGTACCTTCCCTCTCTATTCTGAGAGGTTTATATAGGCAGCCTTGAAGGCTAGAAGCTAAACATTAGTGTTGAAGAATGAAAGGCGAGCACATTTATGACTACGTCCGGAACGTGGGGGCAGATCACCTGGCAATCACTCCCCACATTCAAGACAGTCATTACTGTGTAATTGAACAAGAAGAGCATGCTCGTTAAGGTCTCTCTACATGCTCACTGTGTTGGCCCCCACGCTTCAGGTGGATAGCTGCTCGCTTGTTATGCCTTGGCGACCAGGGTTCTGTCTCTGCTCGCTTATGAGTTAAGTTTCGATTATGAGTAATGCACGTGATTTTCTAGTGACCATGGGTATGGCATGCTGGGCACGTGACCAAAGCTTAGGCCTTTTGGGCTAGGCAGTTCAGTGGTCCCCCACTTTTTGTCTAGCGAGCATACGTTCTCGGAGCGAGGAGCATAATATCTAGACTCCTTTTGGAAGCTTGATCGTTGTAAGACTTGTTCATTTTGATTATAAGAAAGATTGGTCAAGCATGCTTGATAGTGGGAAGAGCAGGTAGGAGCAAGGATGCATTGATGGGACGCTAGAGTGCAGCCGTCGTTTGGGTCTTTAGGTTGCATGCGTGCGCTCTTTCCCGAGGCGGCATTAAATGTGATGCCTCGGTTCCCGTGTCACGTGTCCGGGAAGTCACGTCTACAGGTATTCCTTTCTTTCTCTTTTGCCCTCCGCTTGACCTATAAAAATGGATGTTCCCTTACATTTCATTCTTTTCACAACTCCTTCCAACTCACAAACCTCCCGCCCCATTCGTTCTTCATTGTTCTTCATATTGCTAGAGCATATTGAAGAATCAAGGCTGCAACCGGGACCAGAATTTGCTCGAACTCAGAAATCTTCCCAAAACGACATGTATTCTTCGGCCTTTAACTACCTCTCTTCTTTCATTTCCATCTGTATCTCCATCCCATTTTCTGCTAGAAATTTAAGTTAGGGGTTTTGATGCTGCAGGCTAAACGTTTCAATGCCCCTCACTGAAACCTCTCGATCTCTACCTTTCTTTTGATTTTTGTATGGTGTTCCCCATAAAATTATCATCTAGATTTTTTGGATTTGTCTTGATTGCATTTCCGAGTTTTGAATCACACCAAACACACATATAGGTAGGAATCGAGGAAATTATGAACTAGTGCCCTGTTCATTGGTTTGAAATGTAAACCCTAACCAAGGGTTTTGCTTGCCCATTCATGCTTGCCTTCATGAGCATGAACTAATGTATGCTCATTGATTCCTGTAGGATGTCTTCTTGCGACGAGAGTGGTTCAGATATGGAAGGACGTAGCTACGACCATGGATCTTCATCCGAAAGTGAAGAGAGTTTCAAATTAGAATCTAGTAGCACTGAGGGAACCGAGATAAACGATACCTTAACCATTGATGCCATACCTAAACTCCCCGAGCAGGGGTCTCTGATCGCCCATGGTGAGGAAAATGAAGCAAGTGCTAAAGACGAGCACGTAGAAGATCATAATGCCAACGTTAATGTTGAAAATGAGTAAGAGTCTGCTAACAAGGACAGAAGCTCTGACTCTGAATCTCCAAGCACAAGCGCTCCTGGGGAAAAAAGGAAGAGAGCTGCATGCCGAAAAGGGAAAAAAAAACCCGTGGTCGATGAACCTGCCTTGATGAGATGGGATTATCTGACCTGTGAGGAAGACGTGTCCGCTTGGTTCTACTCCCTGGGAATTGATCCCAAAAATTATCTAGTGAAGGCATCACGAGCCGCTCCAACCCTAACTACTTCAATCATCTAAATGACGGTTCCAATAAAATCGAAGCCTGGGATGGGAAAGCCCCGCTCGTTGAATCCTCGAGTAGGATGGCCCTATGCACTGTACTTGCATTACATGGAAATCCCAAAGTACCATAGAAATGTCTTTCGAGCTGTTGAACCCCAGATAGCCAAAGCATTCAGGACCTTGTTCGGTGTGAGAAAAGGCCAAGGTGGGAAAGATTGGGTTCTGGATTGGGTGGCCCTTACGTCGGACCCCATTCTTCTCTGTCTGGTCAGTGTATTAAGTTGGCCCGTAGAGGGAGTGGAGCCCCGAATCACTGTTGAAGCCAAAGAACCACACCCGTACTGGGGTAGCTGCCCTGAGATGAGATTCTCGAGCGAGTGTCATGATTTTGAACGAGCTGGGACCAATTGTACCCCTGCCTTCTCACTAAATGGTTTGCATATTAACTTTCTTTGCCTGCATTTAGCATTTTTCTTCTGCCCAAACCTTTTATGATTATTTCCCTTGTGAATTGACTTACAGATTTGAGGCAACTGGAGGACACCAATAGATTTCTACATGCCATGAAAAGAGGCTCTGCGAGAAGGAATACCCAACTGGCCGCTCAAGAGCCTGCCAACCTTCCCATCGTTCCTGCTGCCAATACAGGACGTGGATCAAGTCGGGGACAAACTGAGACAAATCGGCCTGCCACTCCTGACCCCACTATTGTTCCTGTCCCAACTGTTCCCATCATCACCATTCCAGCTGCTACCATTTCGGCCAATCCTGTAACCACCATTGAAGCGCCCTTAACCAAGCGGCCTACCACCGAACTTCCTTCTAATAGGAGAACAAGGTTGCGGACAGAGTGGAGTGATCAGGTTAAGGCGTCTGGGTCTCGAGTACTTTCATGGCATGGAGAAAACTTTCAAATGCCTGAGACTCAGGAGGGAGCTGCCAGTCTAATTGCTGAGGTGGCTGATGTCCCTGACTTGCACAACATCAAAACAAATAAATGCAAAGGTCACGCTGCCACAATTGAGCTTGGCATAATGAAAAGACTCCGTCACAGTAGCCTTTGGAAAAAGAGTGTCGAGTATTCTAGCTCGGTCTTGGCCGGTGAGATCGGGATGTGCATGGCCAAGGTAACTATTTGCCCCTTTTCCTATAAAAGTAAATGAGCCTTACATGTCTTGTTTTTAACTTGTATCTGTCATTTTTCAGATGGCCACCAAAACGGAGCTAATATACGACCTACTCATTGAAAACATGAAGTCCTCTGGCTCGCTGACCGTTGAAAAGAACAAGCTAGAAGAGCATGTCAACACTCTTCGAGTTGAGCTAAAGCAGAGCGTAAAATCTATAACTTCCAAGGTGACTGAGCTCTCGAAGCTTGAGGAGGAGAAGAAAACTCTAGAAGCTCACCTCAACTTCTCAAAATAATCTTAGGAGGCTGTTATCAATAATATTGGGGCGGTGAGGAAGGAGCTCAAAGCATCAGTGAGCGGGCTGGAGTAGGCCAAGATTGAAGCAACCGAGAAACAAAAAAAGCTAAGGAAGGAGCTATCCAAGCCCAATGAGGAGAAGAGGCAAGCCATCGTTGCCGATTACAAAGACTCTGTAGACTTCAGGGCTTGTGTCGAGGGTGAAGCGTACCCTTTTTATCTCCAAGGGGTACACTAGGTCCTTAGGCAGATAGCATGCAGCGGGATGGACATCTGTCCTAAGTTTCTCGCTGAATGGGGTACCAATTCTCCCTTCTACTCCTCTGCTCGTCTAGGTCACGCCCTAGTTCCCTACACCGAAGATGAGCTGGCTTCCCTGGCACAGTCTGACTCACAAAAGGGGCTGGTTCTATGGACACCTCCTGAAGCCACCGAGATTACAGTAACGGACTTAATGACCCAAATTTGGATGGCCAAATCCTAGGAAGCCACGACCATTGTTTCTCACACTATTGTGGATGATGGTGGCGTGATCGTTATCGAGCAAACAACCAGCAATACACCTAAGACTGTGCCCTTGGAAATTCCCTCTAACAATTAGGCTTTCTTTCTCGACCTACGCACCTTTACATGTGCTTTCCTGTGAAACAATTTTTCATTTTGCATGTAATATTGTTAATTTACTACAATATTGTTATGTTTGTGTTGAATAACCTCAACGTTTGTACTTCAGCAAAATTTATTGAGCTGATACACTTACAGTTTCACCTAAAATCGCTTATATTTTAGATAGAAGCTAAAATCAACTCACCAACCGTGTAGACCTTGAGCATAAGCTAAGACCCAAGGTTGTGTTTATAACTCCTGCTCATTTTCGTGAGTAAGGATACCAGTTCAACTGTTTCAGCACACTGCTTCTAGACATAGATAAAACTAAGATCCAACCTCGAACACCAATCCTTTTCCCGGGCATAGACATAGCATGCTTGTGGGAAAAAGATATAATTGAGATAACATTGAAACTCATGAACTTTTCAATATGAAGATCAAGACAAACTCATTTATTTCTCAAACGGCCATCATTAAACTAATCTTACAAACGAGTAGCAACAAAGTACATACTCTGCTCGATTCTCTAGCTCAACGGTAATACTTCATTAGATTAGCAATGTGCCATGGATGCTTCAGCTCGTTGACCTCATCTGTTCGCAACATATAGGTCCTTTCCCTAACCACTCTGACAACTTGAAATGGACCTTCTCAATTAGGAGAGAGTTTTCCCCACTCTGCTCGATGGCCCGTTGCCTCAATTTTCCGAAGAACCCAATCGCCCACAGCAAAAGACCAACCTCGAACTCTCTTATCATGGTGGGCTTTTGCTCACTGCTTATAGTTTTCCATTCTCATTCTAGACTTTACTCGCTTTTCCTCAAGAAGATCTAGATCAACTGCCCAGACTGCACTATTGTTTTGTGTATCATAGTGGGATACTCTGTGGTTTGGCAAGTACATCTCTACTGGTGCCATGGCCTTTGAACCGTAAGCGAGGGAAAAAGGTGTCTCACCTGTAGGCCCCCTGACCGATGTTCTAACCGCCCATAAGGCTGACGGTAATTCATCCACCCATTTTCCAGCCTTGTCTTATAGATTTCTTTTGAGGGCATGCAAGACCTTCTTATTCGTGGCCTATGCCTGACCATTTCCTTGAGGATATGCCATAGAGGATTGCCAATGTTTTACACGCATCTACTCGCATGCCTTTGTAAATTTTTCTAAAAACTAAGTTCCATGATTGGACACTATAGCCTGTGGGACACCAAAACGACAACAAAATATGCTCATGAACAAAATCAATCACATTCACCTCGCTGATAGTTGCCAACGGTTTAACTTCTACCCATTTCGTGAAGTAGTCCACTACCACCACTGCATACTTGAACTTTGAGCGAGCTAATGAGAAAGGACCAATCAAGTCTATTCCCCACATATCAAAAAGCCATGAAGCCACAACTGGAGTTTGTTCGGTAAATGGTAAGCGAGGTATGTCGGCATAACGCTGACACTTGTCACACCATTTAACGTATATCTCAGCATCGAGCCTCAAGGTGATCAAATAAAAACCTACGGCCATGACCTTTTCTACCAATAACTGTTGTCCAAGATGTCCGCCACACCTGCCATCATGTATCTTTTCTAGTATGCCCTCAGTCATCTCTGGACGCACACTCCTGAGTAAGGGCCTTATATATGAGCGTTTGTAAAAGACCCTATCCAAGACTGCATATCGACATGCCTGCTTCTGTATGACTCTTGCGTCTAATTTATCCTCGGGTAGGGATCCCTGTTTCATATAATCCTTCAAATCATCAATCCAAACAATTTGTAGTAGGATCGATGTCCATGATGACTTCCTTCTCTATTGTTGGTACCTCCAGATACTCGATCATAACACATGAGTGGAAGAACTTAATTTCTTCCTCTGCCATCTTAGAGAGATAGTTAGCGCGCATGTTGTCCTCGCGATCAATCCTAACTAGCTCCCAGTAGTCAAAATCCTTCAGAATCTCCTTCATTAGTCCGCAATATTTTACCAAAACTAGGTGGTGAACTGTGTAATCTCCTTTGACTTGATTCACTATTAGCTGGGAATCACTGTAAACCACAATCTCCCACACACCAATCTCTTAAGCGAGCTCCAATCCCGCGATCAGAGTTTCATACTTTGCCTGGTTGTTAGACACCAAAAACTTGAAACGTAAAGCCTTCTCAAATTCCATATCCTGCTCGGGTGGGACCAATAACAGCCCTTCCCTACTCCCGAACTTGTTGGCTGCTCCATCCACATAAAGCTCTCAATAATAATCTGGACGAAGTCGTGGAAGGGGGCAGGCTGAGGCTCAGCCTAAGAAACACTGTCCTCCTCACTTAGAGTGTTGAAACTTGTTTCTGCCACAAAATCAGCCAGGGCATGGGCCTTTATAGATAACTGATTTTGGTAGTTTATCTAAAATCCTGTCAGCTCGATCGACCAGGTGAGAAGCCGACTAGAAGAGTATGGATTGTGCAAGATCTTTCTTAGAGAAGTGTCGATGTATATAATGATTATATGTGCAGAAAAGTAAGCTTGTAATTTTCGAGCAGCAACAACAAGTGAATAAGCCAACTTTTCTACATTAAAATAATGACTCTCAACAGCTGTGAGAGCCTTAGAAACATAGTAAACATGATTTTGGACATTTCCCTCCTCCCTAACAAGAACTGCGGCCACAACCTGATTTGTGGCCGCTAAATAAATGTACAGACTCTCACCCATGACTGGGCTACTCAGTAATGGAGGCTGCCCGAAATATTGCTTCAGTTGTTCGAAAGCCTCCTTGCACTTTGTAGTCCACTCAAATCCCTTGTTTTCCCGGGGGAACTTTGAAAAAGGGCAGGCACCTCTTTGCCAACTTGGAAATGAAGCGACCCAGAGCGATGACCCTGTCATTAAGCCGCTGGATATCCTTTATGCACCTCAAAGGTTTCATCTTGATCAAAGCTTCAATTTTTTCAGGATTTGCTTCAATTCCCTACACGTTCACAATGAACCCTAGGAATTTACTTGCTTTCACACTGAACACACACACTTGCTTTGGTTGAGCTTAATGTTGTGTTTTCCGAGGTTACCAAAGGTCTCTTGCAAATCCACCGTATGATCATGGCCTTTTGACTTCACGAACATGTCATCAATGTAGGCCACCACATTCCTACCAATCTACGAGCTGAAAACCTTGTTAACCATTCGTTCATAGATAGCTCCAGTGTTTTTCAACCAGAATGGCATCATCTTATAACAATACAAGCCACCCGCTGCTCGGAACGCCGTCAATGCCTTGTTCGTCTCATTCATTTCCTCCTGATGGTAACAAGAGTACGCATCGATGAAGCTCCGAAATTAAAATCCCACAATTGCGTCCACCAATTTATCAATGCGGGGCAGGGGATAGCAATCATGTGGGCAGGCCTTATTCAAATCAGTGAAGTCCACACGCATCATCCACTTGCCATTACCTTTCTTCACCATGACCACGTTAGCTAGCCAAGTCGGGTAATAGATCTCCACAATAATATCTGCCCGGAGTAGTTTCTCGACTTCCTCCTTGATGGCCTTGTCTTTTTTCGAGAAAAAATGTCTTGGCCGCTGCTGTGCCAGCCTGTAAGCCAGATCCACATTAAGGCAGAGCATGACTACCTCCACAATAACACCACGCATATCCTCTGGATGCCATGCAAACACATCCATGTTGTTCTGGAGTTGCTTGATCAATTCAACCCGAGCTTCAACGGTCAGAGCCCTGCCTATCTTTATTCTCTGCTTAGGATAAGCAGGGTTGATCATAATCTCTTCGAGATTGTCTTGGATAGCGAACCCATGCTCATCACGTACTAGGAGTGTGTCACATTCCACTTTTTCATCTTTCTTAGCCTAAGTCTCCACTTTATCAAGCTGGTCCACAATCATGCTTTTTGCATGTTCGACTTGTTCCCTCGACTCCATCGTCGATAAAGGGCAAGTGTCCTCCAATGGCAACCGCTGCTCGCCCTGAGTAGAGCTTTCGCCAATCACAACAATTGGAAGTGGTCCCATGGTCGTATGGGATTTTTCTTTGTAACTGGTAGTGATTTTTTGATCCTCATTGTCCATAGTCAACTTCTACTTTTTCCTCTGGCTATCTCTAACATACTCCAGCACTGTTCGCGACTGGCTCTTCAGGACCCCCACACTATGCTTGATGTAAAACTTTGCTCGTTGATGAGGAATGGAGGCTATCATTTGAAATTTGGTCATGCTTGGTACCCCTGAGATGATGTTCTAAGGGGATTTTAAGTCAATCACCATGAAGGTGAATTTCTCCGCTCTGTAGCAACTAGCCTCGCCTATAAAACTTCCAACTAAACTGTGCCCTTCACTGGAACCTTGTGGTAGGTGAATCCCTCTAAAGTTCTTGCATACGGCTTGAGGTGATCATCCTTCAAATCCAGAACCTGGAAACAAGAATAGTACATGACATCCCTGCATGCACCTGTGTCCACCAGAATCCTGTGAACCATCCGTCCATTGACCAGATCTAAGACAATCAAGGACTGTTCACCGACCATGCTACTCGCCAGCTCATTGCGAGTAAACTAAATAGACTCCTCCCATGCCTACAAAGTGGTAGGGAAGTCCACCACTTTTGACAAGGAGTATATTTGCTTGAACATTGTATGAGAGTAGACTCCTTGCCGAGAATCACAGTTATTACACCCTGAACTGGGGGTGCATCTCTGCGAAGGCCATTTCCCATGTTGTTTCCTTCTCGCTTGAACCGGTCCAACCTACCCTCGTTGATCAACTTCTAAATGACTTTATTCAATGACAAACATTCTTCCGTGGTGTGCCCATAGTCATCATGATATGCACACCTTCTCACTCGGTCCCTAGTGTCCGCAAGTCTCTGCACTCATGCGCGGTGCCCGGGGAAGCTTATCCCAGACTTCATACATAATATCTTCCTCGCAATGTGTAGAGTGGGGTGAGGTCTCTTTCTCGAAGAAACTCTTTAGGGCGGTCATACCGTGACATGCTCATATTGTAACAACCCCTTGCACCCTGGCCGCTGTTTTTACCTGTATTGCCATTTCCCCCGGTCTATGTGTTCTTTTCTTCTTTTCTTTCTTTGCGGTTTCTCCCGCACACCACTCCGAGCCCGCATCAGCATTTCTGCATGCGTCTTGGGATCCCTCATACTCAGCTCTGACCTCATCCCACCTTCTCCTTCGAGGAAGACTATTTCAAAACATATAGTGACTTCCTGCTCTGACAGACCAGGCACTCGCTCGAGCATCTACGTGAATCTCTCCAAGTAGCTGGAAGTAGATTCGTGGGCCCCTTACTTGATCTTAGACAAGTCTGCCCTTGTCTTTGTAATCGCCCCCAAAGTCCCGAAATCGGCTAGGAATTTTGCCCGTAAATCTGCCTAGTTATTGATCGATCTGCGAGGAAGAGCTCCCATCCAAACCAGGGCCTTTCCTTGTAGCGAGCCCATAAAAGCCTGAATCTTCATTGCCCCGTCCGAGGTCACCAAGTCAATCTGGGACTCAAAGGACATCAGTCAGTCCCTTGCTTTGGTCTTCCCCGGGTACTCCTTTATGTTGGGGAAGATGAGACCTTGAGCTTGGGGGGCATTTTCTATCCATGGGGCTAGAAGGCTAGATGTAGTGCCTAAAAAATTTTCATCTAAGGCCTTGCCTTGTTCCCACGCCTCCATGCAACGATTCATTTCTTTGAACTCCTGTGCACTTTTTGAAGCGGGCAGACCACCGGCGGGCTGAGGCTGCACACCGGCACAAGATGAGGCTATGGGGGATTCGTAGCTTCCATAGCCTGAGCTATGCCCACGACCTGCGCCACTTGTACTTGTGTAACTCCCGCGGCCTGATGTGTTTGATCTGGGGTTGCTTATGCCCCGTTTTGTTATTGGCTGTTGGGGGGGGCAATTCCTGCCTACCCCTGGAGTGTCGTGAAAGCGACCGGTGTTTGCGAGCATACGACCTGCTGGGTGATGGGGAACAGTGCCAGCGAGCATATGACCTGTGGGGAGATGGTGATCGTTGGCGGTGGCAAAACTAAACGGAATCCTCTCCTACTCGAGGGCCGAGGTGAGAGTGCACGGTGCGAACAACTCTGTGGCTAGCTCACCCTTTTATGCTAGCTATGTCCCCTATTCGATTCTCGCTCACGAGGCTGAGATGGAGCCCTTGCCAATCGCTAGGGGTCTCGTATCACTCTTAACACACTTAATGCTTAACTCGATGAAGGTATAGCTGGAAGTGGTTCTATCTCGATAAGCAATGAGGGTTTTACCAGAGCAATCAATTACTGGTTGAGTTGGTGCATCTGCCCCAAATACACTACCCTTTGACGTAGCGCCTCCTCACGGAACTCGTTGGACAGTCCAACAGCGGCCACAACACTCCTGGCCAATGAATCAAAACCTCTTCTATGGTTAATCTATGACGGGCATCATAGGGAGGAGGAGGAGGACGTAAAATGTTATCGGCGTGAACGTCCACGCTAGGAGTGGCCGTGTGCCCATCTTCCGACAAGTTACTACCATTAGCACCATTTGTAGCCATAGAAATGGAACTGAAATTGTCGGAAATTAAAGTATAAACTTCAAAAACATTCCCGGTAACAAAACCAAATATGTATACAAAATGTTTAGATACAATGGACTTTACAATCTGGATATCTGACTTTCAATTCTATCTGTATCTTTCAAGGCCCAAACCTGTCAAACAATTCAAAGATCACCGTGAACTGGCAGGGCTTTCCTTGCAAATGCTCTCCAGCGTGAAAATCAGCTCTTACACAGTTGAGTATACAATTTGACAGAGTTTAGAAAGAGTTTATGTTAGCGTACCTTCCCTCTCTATTCCGAGTGGTTTATATAGCCAGCCTTGAAGTCTAAAAACTGAACATTAGTGCCGGAGCATGAAAGGTGGGCATATTTATGGTCACATCCGGAACGTGGGGGCGGATCACCCAGCAATAACTCCCCACGTTCAAGACAGTTGTTATTGTGTAACTCAACAAGAAGAACTTGCTCGTTAAAGCCTCTCTACCTGCTCACTATGTTGGCCCCCACGCTTCAGGTAGTTAACTGCTCGTTTGTTATGCCTAGGCGGCCAGGGATTTGTCTCAACTCCCTTATGAGTTAAGCTTGGATCATGAGTAATGCATGTTATTTTCTAGTGATGATGGGTACAGCGTGCTGGGCACCTGACCAGAGCTTGGGACTTTTGGGCCAAGCAGTTCAACATAATTCATTAATATCTTTACTGACGCCGTCCATAGGATTTTTTTTTTGTCATCAATCCTCGATAGTAGCTTAGTTTTTTCAAGTAAGAAAACGAAATATACCAATCCTTCTGATTTATGCATCTTCTTTTTTTGGGAAAGTCAAGAACCTATATATCATCTTCGTTGTCAATTTATTCCGTATATGGAGTATAAACATAGTTTTTAAATTTAGTTAACATAGCTTAGACTTCAATAGTTAATTTATTCTCTATAGTTAACTAACCGGGCTAGAGTTTAGGATTTGGAAGGATGTGTAATCGTTTGTAGTAATGCTAAGGACAAATGAAACGCGAAAGTCAAGTTAGAATGCTTTTAAGGTAGAGTTTGTTTGTGTGGTAAATTAGGTAATGGTTATGCATGTTTGTTAATGGAAATGGAAAAATACAAAGTAAATTAGAAGAAATTGTGGCGTAGGGTAGCCAACAAATCAATTTCATTCCACTCTAGTTGGATATCCAAATTAGAAAGATAATATTAATTGGCTACACAAATTAGTTAGCCTGATAAACTACGTATTGGGAATTAGAAAATGGGGGCATCAAACTTCCCTTGGTCTCCAACGTCTATGTATATAGAATAAATAACCAATGATAAAGCATTGGAGAGATTACCAACAAACACCACTTCAAAAAGTTCATCATTTTCCACTCGTATAGGCTTGTGACTACGAAGTAATATCATGCAACTTTCATATGTTGTTCTTGCACTTGTACTCGCTAGTACCCTTGCAAGGGCCAGTTCATTATTAGCAGCTTCCGATTCTCACAAGAATGGCCGACTGCATTTTGTTACTTTCACGATAAGAAACCCTTTCCGCAGCACATGTGTAATCTAACTTGGCTCGTCAAAGACAACTTCACAGGACTTTGGCCCTTTGACTCGTCTCAGGGTATTATGGCTCCTACTGCAACTTTTTGCCGCAATCCACCTTATAATGGTGGTCTTTTCAAGTCATCTTTGGTACAAATCATTATTATTTCATCTCTATTTGTCTTTCCCTCTTTCATTCTTGCTTTTTTTTATATCTTACTTTCATTTCATGTGCCCGAGAGATCACACCCATAAAGGAATACCTCGAGAAGGTTTGGCCAAGTGTCACAGATCCAATTAATCTGATGCCATTCTGGAAATATGAGTGGAATCGACACGGTGCATGCTCCTAGCATATCCTATCTCAATCAAACTACTTCAATTGTGCCATTAAGTTAAAGAATAAACACAATATCTTCCGCATCCTACAAGAAAATGGTAACAGTAGCATAAAAACTTCAAACAAGACTTTTTAATTTTTATAGTATATAATATTACGTTTGTGTTTAATTAACTTATGTTTATAAAACACACACACACACACACACACACACACACACACACACACACACACACACACACACACACACACACACACACATATATATATATATATATATATATATATATATATATATATATATATATATATATATATATATAATTTCTTTTGATATGACAGGGATTGTTCTGAATGATGGACCGTATTCACATAGCAAAGTTAGACAAGCAATATTCAGTGCCATGAAACACAACCCAATATTATTTTGCAAGTCAAAAGGCACAAAAGTTTCCTCGCCGAGATCCATTTGGGCCTAGATTCCAAAACTAGTGCATTCATGAATTGCTCTACTAAAGCTATTGCTAATGGGGGATGCAACAAGATAGATATAATATATAAAGTTAGTTTATCTTGTGTGTTAAATTAATATTTAATTAAAAATTTATAATCCTCAAATTAAAAAGTTGAAATTAAAAATATGTTATGACTGTGGTTGCAGAGACCTTAAGAATGAAGGATGGGGAGAGATCTACATATAAATAGATGAAGATCGAATAAAGGAACACTAGGGATGTAATAGCATACGATAGAGCTTCTTTCAACTCGAGTTTACTTAATTATTTTATCTTCTTCACCCGTACCCATCAAAAGTAAACAATAAACTATAATGTCCCTTTTACTTTTATGGGCATGAATACGATACAAGAATTAAGTAGTATTTTAAATTTTGGGGAAAAAAAGATATCAGGTAGGAACATTTTTCAAGGAATAATGTAATATAGGATTATAATTTTTCCTTTATAATGAAAGAATTATTCATATCAACACCATATTTTTGTCCACCGCATTTAAATTTATTTCATTGCTTCATTAACCGTAAAAATAAAACTAAATGTTAAGTCAAACTAAAATATTTCATCTAATATACAACACCTAACTAGTTACACCGAAATAATAACACTTTTATGTTTTAAACTTTCACAATCGGGCTGATAATATAATTTATTCGGTTCTACCAAAAAAAAAAACAAGGTTAGTTCTCGCTTTGGTCACCCAACTATTTCGAAAAGTCCGTCAAGCTCACCCTACTACTATTTTTCACAGTTTAATAACTATACTTTATCAAAATTTTCAATTTGGTCTAAAAAGTGGATGCTGTTAGTTTTGTTGGACGAAAATCATTGAAAAGACTGGATTACCCTTACTAATAATAATGGAGTTTACTAGAAAATGTTAATAATTGAAGGATCAAAAGTGAATCCCCATATCTAAACTATACTTAAAAATGACAAACCTCATACAGGATAGTAAAAAAATCAAAAATCAAAATCAAAACCTAAACTTTAATTCGAAAATAAGGCATGTTGTATCAAACTTTGGTTAATGGAATGCTCAATCGGTCAATCGTATCACAGGTCCGGAAGCGCGGGTGCAAGCAAAAGAAAATGAGCAGTGGGAATTGATTGAAATCGCTATCTCATGTTAAAGCTCAAGGTCTGAGGAAGTGTCGTCTCAACTTTAGTTTGTCTTCACTCCAGATATGCTTTCTTTAGAATAATATAGTTCACCAGATTGCTATGTGACTAGGGGAGCCCTAGCTATGAAGGCCCTTGTTTCTCTGAACCTCTTTTTTGCATCTCTTCTTTTGTCCTTCTACTGCACTTTATTGGATTTCTTTCTCTCTCCGAGTGGCAATCCTTTTTCAAGAGAATGGTCTTTTTTTCTTGAAAGTGTTATGCTTTATGATCTTCTTAAAAAGGGGAGAACGAAGCCATAGCTGACTGAGGCTAAGCCATGCAATTGGTTGAGAAGGAAAACCAGAGATATTCTTTTTCTTGGGCTCTATCGCCTTCACCCTCCCTTGACTATGATTCCACCTAATATAGTCTCCAGAAAGCGAAATTGACAATGAAATCGGCATAGGAGAAATCGCTACACGCCCCTGCGCTTCATATTTCCTTGGCCTCACCCGCTTCTTTTTTAGCTCGGTTTCCAGCGTCACTAAACCCACTTTCGTCGCTGGTGATGGTGCTGCTTCAGATGGGGTTGCCGCTGTTGGCACCGCCAACGATATCGCGATCTCGCTAGGACCCACTTCCTTCACAACCAGTGCTGGAAGAGGTTAGGAATAGTTATTTACTTCAGAAGGTTAAAGAGAGAAAGAGAGAGAGATGAATCGTGAACTCCTATGACTAACCCGTCCTTCACGTGACCACCAAAGGCCGGTTCTGCACTGGATTACTTTTATCAAGGTTTCTCCCAATTCTTATTTGGGAGAAGAAGATGAAGGTATGGAAAAAAATTAAAATAATTTAACTAGGGGTATTTTCAGGTTTTGATAAATATTTGGACGGTTTATTCAAAAAAATAGACAGGGTGACTAGCGTGACACTTTTTGTAAAGTATAGTTACCAAACTGTGAAAAATGGTAGTAGATTGAGCTTAACGGACTTTTCGCAATAGTAGGGTGACCAAATTGAGAATTAAGATAAAAAAACAATTATATTTAAACTTTCACCATAGGGACAATAAAACACTTTTATCTTTTAAACAAGGTTGTTGTTAGGTCGGATGTGCGTACACGGGTAAGGGACCATGTCACATTGAAATCCTTGTTCTAATCACCGGATGAAACACTGGAGGGCTATAACCCCTACAAAGGAAATGAGTCGTAGATATGTTATCATGATTTCGTATATTAACTTAAGGTCCGTTTGGCCAAAAATATTGTGTTTAAAAAACGGGGCCTTAGATAAAGAGGATGAGATACAGACACTAGAGAAATCGTATATATATACGGATATATTTTGCCGTTCGAGTAGTTTTAGGTATTTAAATTTTAACCAATAAGTTTATTTATTATCACTTCTGACATATTTGACTAGCTAATGTTTTATTTACCAAAATATTATTATTGTAATATCTAAAAACGAGATGTTATTTTCACTACATTTTTTGATTATCCACTACGTAATTAATCATTGCATTTAATAATGATATGTTTTGATAAATCTACCCTTAATTATTTGTTTATATTAAGTTGACTAAGCTATCGTGATATTTGTCATTTTAAAGCAAATTCCAAATGTCCAAATACCACGGCTCAGTATCCGTTTCTTGTGAAACAGTAGGCAGGTGTGACATTTTTCCCTACTACAAAAGGTTGTACTGTTATGTCTCATGGAACTTCGACCAATGAAGCCAAAGTTGCTAATGCATCTGTAAATCTGTTTATGTCTCGTGGCAAATAGTGAAATGATATGTTATCAAACCTTTAGGTCAGAGTGGTCAGACGGGCATACGTGCATGATATAGCTATAGGCGAGGGTCTTGGGTTTTCCATTTCCCTTCGACTTGATTTATGATTAGAGCTGAGTCACTAAAAACTTCTAACTCTTTTGCCCCTCTACGAAGGGCTTCTTGTAGACCTGCGATGCATGCCTCAAACTTAGTGGAGTTGTTAGAGCATTCAAACTCTAATATGATGGCTAAAGGTGTATGAGAGTGTGGTGGATCAATGAGCAGTATCCCTTTGCCCAAACCTCGTTTGTTGGTGGCTCTATCAAAGAATAGTTGCCATTTTGTGTTATGATTTGTAAATTCAAAATGCCTTCATTTGGGAAGTCTGGTTCCTCAACACTTTCTGTCTCTAATGGCAATTTTGCCAAGTGGTCTGTAATTATGTTCCCCTTGATAGACTTAAGGATAGCACATGTAATGTAAAATTTATTGAACAGAAAGGACCATTTGGCAAGCCTGCTGTATAGTCATGGTTTCCCAAAGATGTATTTTATTCGGTCCATTCGGGAGATAACTTTGGCTGGCCGATCTTGTAAGTAGGCCTTAAGCCTTTATATCGCCCAAACTAGACCTATGAGCTTTTGTCTAAGGCTGAGTATCTAAGTTTTCAATGCCTTGTAATTTTCTTCTTACGAAATATATGGCATTCTCTGCATAGGAGTCTTATTATTCATGTGCGAGCATGGCTCCTACCACAGTATATGTAACGGTGAGGTAAAGTAGTAGGGGTTTATGTGTATGAGGAGGAGCTAGTATTGGAGGGCTAGCTAGGTACTTTTTGACCTTTTCAAAGGCGAGTTGACATTCTGTATCCCAGACTCTGTCAGTATGTTTTTGTAATAATTTGAAAAATGGTTAACACATAGATGTCAGTTGTTTGATGAAATGGTTGATGTACTGTAATCTACCAAGGAAACACTTGACTTCGCTCGGGGTCTTTGGTTGTGGCATATTTGTGATGGCTTTCACTTTGTAGGTTCTATCTCAATTCCCTACTTAGTTACCATGAAGCCTAGCACTTTTTCTTTGGTGACTCAAAATGGGCATTTGGCTAGGTTAAGTTTCATTTAGTGCTTGCGTAACCTTTCAAAGAACTTATGAAAGTCTCTGATGTGGGCACCATCTGTTTCATCTGAGTGAATGATCATATCATCCACATATACTTATATTTCTTTATGGATCATGTCATGGAATAGGGTTGTAAGACCCCAAATCTTTAAGTATTTGACTTGATAGAATGGTTTCGTACTTCTTTCTTACTCGCGACCTTTGAGGGATCCTAGGTCTTCGTGTACTCACTTGGATACATTTAATTTCCTGATTATCATGGTTATAAAGTTTGCATGAGGTCACGGCGTTCAAAGTATAGTTGTCGTCGTAAGTTTGATTTCACGATTCTCATTTCGTAAACGTTTCGTCTTTCGTATATTTGAGGGACTTAATTCTAAATTAAGTTTGAGTATGAGTTTGAGACTCTTTATTAGGCTTTTAACATACTTTAAAATAAGTATGTATACTTGCTCGATCATTGCGATCGTTAGTTTGTTCCACGTGATTTCGTTGTCATTTATTATTTACGGGTCGAATATGGTACGTGACTGAATCATTTTGTTCGAGATATCACCCAAGATGGTTTTAGTTTGATTTGATACTTTTAAGGCTTTTAGTTTAAGTCCTTAGGGTCAGTCTAGCGAATAAATCACATCATTTCGTCGAACGGTGTGCAAACGGGAGCCGTCGGAAGATAACCTCGCGCTGCTGCCCACCAGCAGACTTTAAGCTTCCTACCAGCAGACCTTGAGCTTCCCACCAGCAGACCTTGAGCTGCACTACCGGTAGACCTTGAGCTGCGCTACCGGCAGTCTTTTGTGACTTGTCTTGACGAAATTTCCTATCCTACCCTTAATATAAATCCCTCCTTTATCCCTTATAAGGGTATTTTGAACCTTTGACCTCCCGTTAGGAGTATATAAGCCTCAATACCTCTCTTCATTCATTTCTAATCTGATTTTGTTCACATCGTTATCTCTCCAACCGGTGAAACTTAAAGAGAGAGAGAAGTGGGTTCTTAAAGTGTTCCGGCGATTACCGGAGCTTCGGCCAACCAATCGACGAGCCGAGACCACCGTTGGAAAGATCTCGTCAAGGAGATCGTTTCCCCTCTATCTATTTTAGGTTCATATAGGTTTGAAATTCAGATCTGATGTACGTTACTAAACCCTCTTGCTTTCTTCTTCACTAATCTTGCTTAGATCATGTTAAGGAAAAACAATTTGAGGTTTCTATGAAATCTGAAAATTGTTCCATTGATCTTAACTTGATGATTTTGGTCTTGGGTTTAGTTTGAAATATGTTCAAGCTTTGATTTGGAATAATTGTTGTTCATGAACTTGTTGGAAAACAAACCATACAAATTCAGTCTCTATTTTGGGTAAATTTCGGGAATATTCTGTTACTAATCTACTAAAGGGATTTTTCAAAAATTGAGTATGTTATACCTATACATGTTAGGTAACTCTCGGTAAAGTTTCATAAATTTTGGAGTTCGGGAAGTATTTTTCATTAGTCACAAATCGTGGCTGTTCCAGTAAGCTGGTAGCAGAAAGGTAGTCTGTTAACATGATATTGAGGTGGTCATATTTCGATGAATACAAATCCTAATGGAGTGTTTTAAAATGGTAAACTCTAGCTCAAAGAGTCTAGTTTCTGGAAATGTAAAGTTTATAACATTTGGAGCTACGAGAAAATTTTGGTGAATTTTGTATGATAGACATGCAGAATGAGTCACAACAGATAATCAGGTTTTTAACATGAACTTCGGGGGGCTATATTTTGATGAATACAAGTCATAATGGAGTAACTTAAAAGGCTAAAATAAATTCTTAATAGTATAGTTTCATACTAAGAAAGAATCACCCCCTTTTGAGTTGTGATCAATTAATGGTCGAACTTACAAGTTGGCTGTGCAGAATGAGTTATAACAGAATGTATGGAAAATAACTTGTCTTTGTGATAATCATAAATTGATGATTGTAGGTCTGAATTGAATGATTCAAAATGGTAAATAACACCTTAAAATGTCTAGTTCTAAATATGTGTGGATCACAGTATTTGGGCTTGTCAAGCGTGGTTTATAAATAATGAATGAACCATAATGGATTTGGGAATATAGGATGAATTATCATTCTAGAATGAGTTTTAGTAAATACAATCTAAGTTATTAATTGATCCTAGACCATCAATGAAGTCTTGGGGATTATATGATTTGCAACTTGTTAAGTTATGGGTTTAGCCTAGATTCATAAGAGAAATGGATTTCTATGCTTGTGTGGTTTATTAGTTGTTAAGTTATGCACTTAACTTGGATTTATGCTAGAAATAAACATCTATGCTTATTAAATATTATGACTTATGATAGCATAATTCTGATACTTATTATGGATTGATTCTCCATACTTAATGATATGACTTTTAAGGCATATTGTGTATTTTGACTCAAAGCATAATTTGTTTTTGATTACTTTGTGGTTTTATTGATAATTGATTCACCAACTTGTGTTGAATTTATATTTCACTAATAGGTAAAATTGTGAACTGTTGATCTAGGGTTTTTAATGAGACAAGAACCTAACTATGCTTGAACCGAGAACTTAGAAAAGGGTTAGAAATGCAAATATCATTTATAACCTATTTGGGATGAATTGTGGTGAAGACTCAACGGAGTCGAGCTTAAGGAACAATTGAACCTTATGTGGATCATGGTGAGATCCTACAACTTGTAGAATCCATTTGACTAGATTACTAGCTTTTGGAATTTGAATTGAATTGAGTGGACAATTGACACTTCTGATTTAGAGACTCAAATGAGCTCCTATTGTGGTTTTGTGATTATTGTAACAATGTTCATAATCGTATGCGTTTAGTAGATCATTATATCTACTTGAGAATTGGCAAGTAAATATCTACTTGTGCATTGCATGTAAGTCCAGCTGGCATTATTTGATTTCATGTGTTGATGGTGGGACGATGCATCGTCTTCACGAGTTATGGGACTTGTGATTGCTATGTATCGCCGTACCGGAGACAATTTACACACTCTCCACTGTTGGCCACAGTGGGGAAGTTAGCTCATTGTCGTAACCAATAGAGCGTATGGATTATGCTAAATTGGCCCGAGTATCCCTCGGTATGTCGATGTATCAATCACGTGCATCTGACAGCACGAAATGTTTAATGGTTGTGATTACAGGAGTGACACAACGACAATGATTCGGTACCTTCTCTATCTTTTATGTGGCTTACTATGGGCACTTATGTGATAACAAAGTGTTAGTTGAACATGAGATCTTATTGACCATGTTTGTATTGGTTGATGTTATACGAAAGACTTGATGTGCATATATATAGATATGCACACTTTTACATGATGATTATATGGGAGATTTGATATGTATGTATAGAGATATACATACTTATATAGGTGTATATATATAAATATGCATCCTTACACGCGATGATTCTATGAATAGCTTGATTAGTATATATACATTTATATATACTTGCTTATGATGTTTTATGGGAACTACCTTCTAATCATTTGATTTGTGTTTGAACAGGGAATTACACCCTTGTTCATTTGGGCGGTTTAGTAAGTAAGAAGAAATGGTTATCTTGTGGAGTATCCAAGCGATACGACACCTCTTCACGGGTTTTCTGTCATTTGTAAAATGACACCATGATTTCTTTGATGTTACATAATTATATGTTACATATCTCTTGTGGTAGCGTACTGGGTCATTATGACTCATCACGTACTTTGTTTTCTAGTTGCAGTAATTGGTAGCCACATTGGGGCCGAGTAGATCGTGATTGTAGCAGTGCGTAGCAGCTGATCGATAGATCGAGATTCGATCGTGTGGTTCGTGTTTGTAGCAGCCGACTTTCCCGAGTAGCAGCTTGTGGAGTCCTGTTCCTTTTTAGCATTGTCATTGATATTATGTACTTTGCTATTCTTGTGAGATCGGCATTTTGTAAAGTTATTTAGACTTTACAGTCGGGTAAAATACTTGTGTTTTTGTATTGGTTCTTTCTTGGACCGATATGTTGTGTCGTGCCTTGTTCGTTGCTTTCGTCTTTATTTCAGTTATCTCACGGGCACGCAGTAGCTTTGGGGCATTTCTTTATTCTATTTGTTATAGTTGTTAGTTGACCCCGGTATGCTTTAGTCATTGGGTAATTGATATATTAGGTTGTTCCTTTGTTGAAACGCCTGCCTGGAGTGCCGATGGTTTGTTCAGCGTCGACAATGTCGCGGCACGCGAGTTTTTTTTTCCCCTTTATGAGATAATGTCTCTCTTGGGTTCTTTGGCTTTAGTTTCGAGCTTCATAGCTTGGGACTTCATTTCTTTATTGCTTCCGCTAATTCGATTTTTGAAATACCGTGTTTTAGTACGACTTTATGTTCATGTTTAGAGCGTGTTAGCTCGACTATTCGACTCGCACTACTGTTTAACAAGTGATTGTCCTCATCTTATGCTAGTTCCAGCGGCACGACCTTGGGATTTCATGTGTTGGAATCCAGGTCGGGGCGTCACAAGGGTAGTAGCAGCTCTCTTATACGTAGCCCCAGCGTTTTTTAGCCCAAATGGCATAAATGTGTAGCACTATGTTCCCCAATAGGTGATGAAGGATGTTTTCTCCTAATCTACTATTGCCATTTTGATTTGGTTATATCCAAGCATGCCATTTACAAAGGATCTTACTTTGTGGGATGCTACAACGTCTACTACTATGTCAATGTTTGGTAGTGGGAAGTCATCTTTCGGAGATGCTTCATTGAGGTCACGAAATTCGACACATATCCGAACCTTTCCATTGGGTTTCAGTACTGTTACAATGTTGGATAGTTAGATTGGGTATTCAACCACCTGGATCAACATAACATGTAGCTATTTCATGATATCTTCTTTCACTTGGAGAGACCATTCAGGGTTGATTCTGCACAGCTTCTGTTTCACTGGCTTAACGTCAGGATATGTCGGAATTCTGTGCTCAACTATGGATGGATCCAATTCAGGCATGTCTTCATATGACCATGCAAACACATCTGTAAACTCTATCAGCAAACTGCTCAAAGATGTTCTTTCATGCCCTTGCATATAAATAAGTATTCAGACTTCTCTGATCTCATGATCTTGCCCCAGATTTATGACAGACAAGTCTTCTTCTGTTGTTGCTGATCTGTGCCTTCCCTGTCGCTTGACCAACTGGCCGAGCTCAATTAAATATTCCTTATCTTTTGGGTCCACTTTGTTAAGTAATTCATTATTAACTAGTTCAATTATTTTTTAATTATGTTCAGTTAATTCATCTTTTAACAAATTGGCAACCAAGGGGTATATGCAAACACTAAGACTTTCATTAAAATGGGAGATTACATAGTTGAATATTTCATCAAGGTCTTCGGGGGGTAAGATCCTTGATATTGGTATCAAGAAACAGGCTAGTAGGTGACTAGTTCGTGGCATAAGGGATATGAGGGGGTATGGTGTATCCAAAACGATTAACCGGATTTTCAGTAGTCAAGAGAGGCCCTATGATTGTGTACCAATTCTGCAGCGGACTATCTATGATAGCCATAAATTTTGCTGGTAGTTCGACATAGTTAGCACTTCCATAGACCATTCCCGAGAAGCTATCTCCCCTGAAGTCATTGTCAAGCGATACTAAAGCATAATCATCTTCAATTGCATTCATATGAGGCAATGGGTTGTTCACTATGTTTAATAATGGTTGAGGCTTTTGAATGACCTTGTCATCAATGAGATTCTTTATGGCATTCCTGAGTCGGTAGCAACTGTCGATGAGATAGCCACTACACTGATGATATTCATAGTATTGGGAATGTTTCCAAGCGTTGGGCAATGGGTTTGGAGGTTTGTAGTTTTCCATAGGTTTCAGGACCTCCCTTGTTTTTTCAAACCTTGCAGTATCAGTGATAGAGGAGCATGCAATTCATCATAATGTCTATTATCTCTTTTGAAGGATTTTATGGAGTTCCCGTTGATTTCATTGTTCCTTTCAATAGTATTAATAGTCCTATCTACCTCACATGACCATTGTACATTACCATTGGTTTGACAGGCAAAGTTGATTGGTGGTGCGCTGCAACAACATTAACTACAGTCCCTGATGCCACTGCTTTTCCTTTGAAAAAGTATAAAGTAATTCTCGACTTTAGTAACTATTGACGTTCTTCATGAAATATTGGAGCAATGGTCACTCATGATGAAATCAAAGAAGTTGAGATCAATTAAGATCGTCAAAGGCCTGAAAAATGGAGATTACATCAACAATCAAGCATGATAATTTATCTCAGTTCATACTTGATGCTACACAATTTGGTCTTGGGTCGTTCCTTGTGGTTTGTAGGATATCTGGGCTTATGTGAAGGTATAATCTTGTTAGAAACCTGTCAAAAGAAGAAATCTTAGAAGGAATGCAAGGCAGGGCCTCACGAAACCCCTCAGGCGTAAGAGTAAGTTCTTAGGCTTGATTGAAAGGAAAAGGACAGAGTTTCGGTGTCTAAAGTGAGCGTACCTTTGAAATGAAGCATTGTAATGTATACATAGCCCTTTTGGGAGTGAAATTTGGGCTAAGTCATTACTATGGAGAGATCATAGGCCTTTATGACCATAAATGCGGGTTGACCGCATAATGACGTGGTCGTGGCTTAAATCTCGAGCTCGAGAGTTATTAGGCAGTTGAGTTTGGAATGAATATCTGGTTACTCGAGTAGCCTTGTTCCCTACTCGGTCAGATCTGTAGAAAGATTCCTGGTCGGGATATGTACGATATTTCACCCTGGGTTATCCTGCTTGGGTGACCTTTCTCTTGGTCCCTATCTTCCTCATGTTTAACACGTGAAGGCACATTTGCTTGGCTCGAGACTACGATTTGGGCCGAGTTCATCAGTGGCCCCCTGCTCCTTGTTCACTGAGTATTTATGCTCAGTGCAAAGAGTAGAACACTTGTGTATTTTTGTTATGATAGAAGCAACGAGAGTTGCTTTGTTGATGACAGCTGGTGTATTCGAAATGTCGGTTGCAGGAAACTAAAAGACTCTTATAGGGTGAAGTCGGCTAGGTACAGTACCATGATGGATCGCGTGTTTTCAAGACGTGCATTAATGACGGGCTTGATCGGGTGTGTCGCAGCTGCCATACTTTGAATTTAGAAAGGCATTGGGTGCGTGATTTGAGTGTCTTTTCCCAAATTTCTCCTATAAAAGGTGAAAACCTAATCTTTTTCCATTTCTTACTTCTCTTTCTTCATCAAACTCTTTGCTTCCGTCGGTGCGATCTCCCGTAATCCTTTCTTTTCCGGCAATCAAATTTCAGTCCTCCACAAACTAGATCATTTCCAGGTCTCACCTTCCAGCAAGCTTATCCCCACACCACGAACAAGTAATTTTTTATTATCCGCTTATTTTCCTCTTTTGCATATGTCTTGAATATTTTCAAGTTTATGGGCTTCTTCCTGTATGTTCTTCACATTCATCCTTTCTAAGTAGATTTTTAGGGTTCTGCCTCTAGATCTGGGTATTTTACAGGGAGATCGAGGAGAATCTTCAAGGAATCATAAGTTTTTGTGGAGATTTAATTAAGATTTTCCTCGATCTCTTATAGAATATCTTCTCCCCTTCGTCTGTTTGATGAAGGCTCTGACCATGAGCAAGAAGTGTATGACTATGATCATGTGTTCAAGAAAACAATACACCAACAAATTCTGAGAAGACTGGCTCTGATGTACATGTTCTTGAGGGACGGAATACCCAGGATGTGAGCAGCCATGCTCATGTTGGAAGGATTGTGAATGATGTAACTAGTTTCTAGCTACATAATAGGCTAGATATCTCTAGGTTCTCTCTCACGGTGAAACCCTAATTAGGTATTTTCTTATACTGCCGCCGGGCGGCATAGACATGGGGGTTCCTCCTCCGGTGGTGACAACGGCGACCCAGGTCTCATCTCCTCCTCCCATTACTACCACGTCTACTACCCTTCCGACTTCATATGCTAATGTTGTTGGCAACCTAAAACCTATGTTGGCACGCCTACACCTGTTCTTCAGGCCATACCTTTAGTCCTACGACAAGTGAAATCTTTCCATGGTGAACCAGGGTGCATCTTTTCCCCTTTAGATGTTGATACCGCTGCTAAGCAGTTCTCTAACACCATAGTCCTTAAGTTTTCGGCTGGTCGGCCATCTGTTTTTGCTATACAGGCAGATATCTCTCAATCTTGGAAGCTTAAGGGCCCCTTTGTTGTTGGCCTACTAGATCCTCACCACGTTATGGTACATCTCTCTTCCCCAGAGGATTTAGTTTTGGCTTTATCAAAGGAATCACAGATGATCCAGTCTAGCATGTATCGCTCCTTTCGTTGGTCCCCAAACTTTACCTTTCGCAAGGATACAACGACAGTTGCAGTTTGGGTGCGTCTTCATCAACTGCCTTTGACTTATTTCAATCCATCTTTCCTTCAATGCATTGGTAACTCCTTGGATAAATTCCTTCGAGTAGATGATAAAACGTTAGCTTTAACTCGTCCCATGTTTGCCCGTATCTGTGTTGAGATGGATATGTCTAAGTCTCTCCCGGCACATTTTTGGATTTGTACTAGCAAGGAGGAGGGTTTCTGGCAGTCTCTAGATTTTGAAGGTAACATTCATTATTGTGTGGGTTGTGGCTTACTTGGTCATACCAAGGAAGTTTGTCGGAAAGGCCAGCGAAATATCTCACGCCCATCCAGTTTGGAACCTACCATGACTAGGGAGCTTGGTCAGGTTGGATTTAATCCATCGGCTCCTATTAACAAAGGTAAAGAGGTTGCTATGGATAGTACGCCTAAGTCTCCCGCTACTGATGTCGGGACAGTGAATAATAAGGTTTGGGTTCCGGTTGTTCCTCCGTTACAACATAATGTTTCTACCTCTATGGCGAAGGATTCTCAGGGATGTGTTAAAGATATCGATCATATTGCTATCATTAATAATATGGGAGGGAAGAATAACGAGATCAATCGGAAAAATGAACCACCAGTGCCATCTCAGGATAATCCGTTACGTTCCCACAATGATGGAATCACTATGTGTAACCCTTTTGCAGTGCTTGAAGACTTAGATGATGATGATGAGGTTAATACGGTTGACAAGGATGCTAAGGTTGCCCGGTGGAATAGGGAAAGGAATCTCTCAACACTGATCCATGTCTGGTTGCTGAATGGTGTAACAAATGGAAGGATGTTCTTCATCGTACTCCTTTATATGGTAGACGCGCCATCTCTGAGAATGGTGACATTGAAGAGATGGCTGATATTAAAGGGACAATGTTTGACTTGGATATGGATACTATGGTGGTAAGACCTTCTTTCCTTCAGTTTTGTAAGGATCTCCATAAACACAAGAAGAAGGTTGTTTTTGCGAATCAGAATGTTCGATTAACTAGGGCTGCACCCAAAGCCGAGGCCATTATTTCTCAATATTTTTTTATGACGATGTTCATTTGGAATGCTCGGGGAGTATGCAATAGGCGTACTAGGAATTTTCTTCGTATGATCAAGAGGCAACACAATCCTTTTTTATGTGCCGAATCGTTTATCTAAGCGTTTATGCTTTCCTTTTGGATTGCATACAAATCTTGTTAATCATCATATTTGGTTGTTATGGAATGATAGGGTAGAAGGCTATTTTGATTCATAGCACGGATCAATTCATTACGGCGCATGTTAAGGTGGATCAAGTTTTTAATGCCAATGTCAGCTTCATTTATGCTAAGTGTACAAAAGAGGAGCGTCGTGATCTATGGACTGATTTGATTTCCTTTTCTAACCAATGTGTGGATCTTTGGCTCATTGGTGGGGATTTTAACGTTATCTCGCAGTCGGGGGAAAAGTTGGGTGGGAATCCTTGTGATATTAGGGAAATGGGGGAATTTAATGACTTCATCTCTCAGGCTAGCCTGGATGATGCGGGGTACGTAGAATTTGGAAACGATTGGATAGAGTGCTTGTTAATGGAAGCTTTAAAATTCAGTATCCTTGGTTGCGTGTGAAACATTTAGCTATTATTGATTCAGATCATGCCCCGTTGCTAGTTGATTTTCCTAGTAGGTCAAAGCATAAGAGCACTTTTAAGTTTCAAAGAATGTGGCTTGATCATCCTTCCTTTCTTTCCTTTGTTGAGGAGCAGTGGCAACGTCCTATTATGGGTTCCGCTATAGATGTCTTGTTTAAGAAGCTTCAATTGTTAAGACCAGTTTTAAAAACCTGGAATTGGAATGTGTTTGGGCATGTGCAACGTAATCTTGAAGCTTATCAGGATGATATTCTGCGTTTGGAGGTTTTGCTTCAACAATCTAGTGATGACTATTATGAGGGGTTAGCTACAATGAATTCACGTCAATTATGGCTTCGTGAAGGGGACCCTAATTCAGCTTATTTCCATGCCAGCATCAAAGACAGATCTCGACATAATTGTATCCGACTTCGATTGGAGGATGGATCTCTCTCCGCGGATCCTGATCAGATTGGTAGGATGGAAAACGACTACTTTTCATCTATTTTTTCTTCTCAACCTCATGTGGTAGATGCGGGCGCCCTTTTCCGAGACTTCCCTTCCTCAGTGACTGATGCAGCTAACGATTTTCTTATTAGCTTGCCCTCGGAGGAAGAGATTTTGACAGCCATTAAGAACCTTAACCCTAATAGTGCCCCGGGTGCGGATGGATATACTGGTTGGTTTTATCAAGGCTGTTGGCCTATTATTAAAAATGATGTGATCGCTGCGGTTTGGGAGTTTTTTTCTGGACACCCTCTTCATAGAGGTATGACTGCTATTACTCTGGTTCTTATTCCGAAAATTGACAACCCAGAGGCGCTTAGTGACCTTCGCCCTATTAGTCTGTGTAATTTCTCTTGTAAGATTATTTCCCGTATTTTTGCTACTCGTCTATCTTCTTTGTTGCCGAATATTGTTTCTTTGGAACAATCTGGGTATGTTCGGGATCGTAGTATTCAGGAAAATGTTCTATTGGCAAATGAATTGGTGCATCGAATTGACAAGAAAGTTAGGGGTGGTAATGTTATTTTTAAACTCGATATGTCTAAAGCTTATGATAGAATGGAGTGGGATTTCCTCTTTGGTGCTCTTTAGGCTTTCGGGTTTTATAAAGCAGTCTGGGATCGTGTCCAGCATCTTATCGATAATATCTGGTACACTCTAAAGATTAATGGGGTTTATTCTGGATTTTTCAAGTCTTCAAGGGGGGTTAGACAAGGTGATCATTTGTCTCCTCTGCTCTTTATTCTAGACAAGGTGATCATTTGTCTCCTCGTTCTTTCCTTTAACATTGCTCGGGAGGTTCTTTCCTTTAACATTGGGTCGATTCATTCCCTTTTTTCACGGTAGGGGTGGCTTGGTGATATCACATCTTTTATATGCCGACGATATGTTGTTGTTCTGTAATGGGCAAAAATCGTCCATTCTTGGGTTGCACAAAGTTCTCACTGATTATGAGCAGAGCTCTGGCCAATTTGTCAACTTGAGCAAGAGTGGTTTCTATGCTTCAAAGCATTGCTCTTATCGGGCTATTAAGCGGATTGTTCATTGGTCTGGTGTTCCCATTGTTCTTGGCCTATGAAATATTTGGGTCTCCCTTTATTTACGGGGCGTATGAAATGCAGTTATTTTGAAGACCTTGAGGTTCGGGTGGTCAAGCGTATCAGTGGTTGGCGGGTCAAATTGATCTCCTTCGGTGCAAAGCTGACTTTGCTTAAATCAGTTTTATGTAGTGTTCCTATCTATGTTATGGCTGCTCTTACTATTCCTAAACGGGTTTTAGCTCGTCTTGAAAAAGTGATGGCCGATTTTTTCTGGAACGCTAATGGTGTGCATAGATCTCATTGGGTGGCTTGGCATAATTTATGCCGTCCATTGGATATAGGTGGTTTAGGTATTCGATCGCTTCAAGAAGTCATGCAGCCCCTTCATGCTAAACTTGCTTGGCATGCTGTTCAAAGGAAAAGTCTTTGGGCCAAATTTTGTTATGCGAAATATGGTACTGCAGGTGGTTTTGTTTGCAATCACTCGGCTATGTCTTCCTGGAAGGAGATCATGGGACATTTCGGCAGATTAGTCTTTGTAGCAGATGGATTGTGGGTCAAGGAAATATCTCCTTTTGGAATGACAATTGGTGTGGGTTCAGGTTGATTGGTCCTCTTCCTATAGATATCAATCTTATGGTCAGGGATGCTTTGCAGCACATTGAGGACTTCTACAATCTCATTGATTATTCCATTCATAGTTTGGTGGACAAGGTTAGATGTGAGGATGATTTGCCGGACAGGTTGGTCTGTACGTTAACGGCTTCGGGTGACTTTGAAATGGCAGCCTACTAGAAGTTTTCCCGTCATCGAGACCAGGTTGTGTGGTGGGCTAAAAGGATTTGGGAGCCGTGGATTCCTCTCAAGGTTAGTGGGTTTATATGGCGGTTATTTCACAATGCTATTCCAGTTGATCTTCGTTTGAATGCTAAGAACATCCCCGTCGTTTCTAAATGTGTTTGTTGCCCGAATAATCCTGATAGAGAATCTGTCACCCATCTTTTCCTTCAATCAGAAATTGCTACCTTTGTTTGGGCAAAGTTTGCTATGACCTTTCAGAAGTGCTCTACCCGGCCTCCATGATACATCTTTTTGATACGTGGGCTAGAGGTTCTGTTAGGAGTCAGATTGGTGCCTGTCATCTTGGGGTCGTTTTGTTCTCCTGTTGGGAAATATGGAAAGCTCGGTGTGAGGCGCATTTTGACGGAGTTGCTATGAGTGGGGATATTATCTATTCTCGTGTTCTGGGTCATTTGAGATCTATGTCTTCAATCTTTCGGCATAAGTCTGGCAGTGGTCCTAGGGCTGTTTCTGCCATGCAGACCCTTCATCTCATCATTCAGCAGCCTCGTCTTCGTAGGGGTAAGTGGATTCGCTGGATTCCTCCTATCACGGGAATGTATAAACTTAACACCGATGGCTCCTCCAAGAACGGTTTATGTACTGGAGGGGGTGTTGTTCGGGACTTACAAGGGTCTTTCATATGGGCTTTCTCTAATTTTTATGGGGCAGGAACTAATATGAAAGCTGAAATTTGGGCTCTTAGAGATGGTTTAATGGGGTGTCACCATTTGGGTTTGCATATTCTAGAAGTGGAATCTGATTCGAAATTTGCACTTCAAAAATCCTAACAGAACCTCTAGATTTGCATATTTTAGAAGTGGAATAGATTTTTAATAAAATTAGTGCACTTCAAAAATCCAAGTCTGACCAACTTGGTAGTGGATGTAGCAGTTTATCTGTGAACCACTTCAACTGATTTGTCAGCCGTCTCCTATATTCTTGCAAACTGACTCTATACTTAAGAAGTTTTTCAACTAAATAAGTGTCAGTCAGTTAACAACAATTGCTTACTTAATTGTTCAGTTAGTTTGTATTTCAATTTCTTCTCTATATACAGTGATCAAACATTAAAAACAAACTTCTTTTGAAAACAGTTGTGTCAGCCAGCTGACCAACTTTCGTCAGCTTAAGGATTTTCAAAGTGTCAGCCAGCTGACCAATTCTTCAGTTGACTGACAAATTTAAGTTTTCCACTGCAAATTTTTAACCTTTAGAAATCAATCCTCAAAGTTTTTAAAGGCTATTCACCCCCCCTCTAGCCTTAACTGTTGCCATCTGGACTTACAATTGGTATCAGAGCCCTGCTTTTTGAAAAACTATTTTCCAAGCCTAACAGCTTGAAAGCTCGATCATGGCAACTCTAAAAGCTTTTCAATCAAACAATGTCACTCAAGTACCCATTTTTTATGAAGATCACTTTGATATTTGGAAGGAAAGAATTACAAGATATATGAACAATATAGATAAGCGATTGATGGAATGTGTAAGAGGTGGTCCTATGCAACCTATGAAAATCAATACTAAAGTTGGTAAATCTTCTGCTGCAGATGATGATACTGTAAACCCTCTTGCTCCTGAAGAAGAAGAATATGTCCTCAAACCTCAATCAGAATGGACTGAGGAAGACAAAATCACTGATGGACTGGATGCCAGAGCAGTACATATTCTGTCAAGTGTTGTACCTGATGAAAACTACAAGCAGATATATGATTGTATAACTGCCAAGGAAATTTGGGATGCTCTTGTGGAGTATGTAGAAGGAGATCAAAACACCAAGGACAACAAACTCTATGATTGCATACAAGAGTTTGATGCATTCAAGAAGGACCCAAAAGAATCTTTAAAGAATGCCTATGACAGATTTCTCGAGGTAAGTAACAAATGTTCTTCTCTTGGTAAAGTTTATAGTATGAAAGATTTAAATATGCGCTTTCTTAGCAGTTTGGGAAGTAGATGGCATGTCAAAGTCACTGCCATTAAGGAAGCTAGAGACTTGAACAAAACTCATATACGTAGTCTTGTTGCAAGTCTAAAAATTTATGAAAAAGAAGTTCTCAAAACTCAAGAAATTGAGAAAAAATTTAAAGGTATATCTCTTCAAGATGAAGAAGAAACTTCAAAAACTTCTACATCACTGTCAGATGATGACTTTGATGAAGATGAATTTGCTGCTTTTGCTAGACAATTTAGAAAGTTTAAATCTTTTAAAAGAAACTTTCAAAAACCTTCAGCAAACTTTCAAAAGTCTTCATCAAACCCTCAAAAACCTTCTTCAAGCTTCCAAAAACCATCTACTTCAAACTTTCAAAAGCCTTACTTCAAATCAAATGAAGACAATATTGAGAAAGAAAAACTGTTATGCTTTAATCAGAAAGCCCGGTCACTTTGCTTCAAATTGTCCTTTTACAAAAAATGAGTATTACAAAAGAGCTCCCGTAAATTTTGAAAACAAAAGGGCTTAGTTGTCAAGATCAAAATCTTGCAACTTGATTGAAACAGATTCTCAAGATGAATCGCGATTTTGAGCAAGAAGCAAATTGTCTTGTTGCGTAATCGCCTATATATGATTCAGATAATGAGTTTCCAAGTCCAAAATATTCAAAAGAGTCTGAAAATGAGCTGACAAGCTCACCTATTACAAACTCCAAACTGACCAAGGTCATCAAACCTGATCAGTTTGTGGTTAAGAAAATAGGAAATGGATTTTATGGACAAGGAATCATAAGTCAACCAGAAAAGAAAGTCAAGTCAACTTCTCCAAGGATTGCTAAAATAAGTCATGATTCAAAAAGGCAGGAGGAGAAGATTACTGACTCAAGTGTTGATGATTTACTGGAACAAATGCAAGAAATGTATTCCAAATTTGAAACACTTAAAAGAATTCATGTTTCTTTATCCGTGATTTTAAAAGAATTTCTCAAGAAAATTGTGAGCTTCAAAAAATCAATGAGTTTTTACAAAGTTCAAGAAAAAGAATTGCCGCAACTTAAAAGTCTCAATGAAAAATATGAGATTCAAGCAAAAATCTCAGATGCCCAGATTGCTGACCTTGTGGAAAGAAATCTTCGACTGACCAATGTTGTTGATACTTACTCAAAGTCAAAAGCTGCTGTAGAAACCATCATCAGTCAACAGAAAAATCATGAAGACCAACATGGTCTTGGATACTCAAAGGATGATGAAGACTGTGAGATCAGACAGTCAAAAGGTGAACCTAAGATTCTAAAAAAGGACAAGGGATCAGTCTATAATGCTGTGCCATTCACTTATCCCCGAAATGTGAATCAGCACAAGAGGTACATTAACAAAAGGATAGGCTGAACAATGACAGCTTGTCGGGCCTTCTCGTCACAAGCCTCTAAATCGGCCTAACTCAACACCGACAAATGTCACTAGTCGACAAAAAGAGGAGGATTCGTAAGAAAGGCAACCGACAAGTTCAAGCCAATAAATTTTGTTATCGCTAAAACCTCTAAGTTGAATCAAAAGGAATCAAAGAATTCATCTCAAATGACTGATGAACCTGGTTATCACAAGTGTAATATTTGCTCTACTTTTGGTCATCAGTCACATGAATGCTTATATAGATTTAAACCTACTGACAGAGCTAAGAAGCCTAATTTCAGGCAAGTTTGGATACCCAAGAAAAACTAACCCTTTGGACCCAAAAGTATAAAGGGTACCATGATTTAAATATTCATATTTCAGGTATGCTTAATGGCAGAAGATCAGTCAACTGACATATGGATATTAGATGCTGGATGTTCCGCACATTACGATCGATCACCGAACTTCTTACTAACATTATTGCAAAGAAAAGGTCCCTCTCGTCATTTTGGAGACAACTCAAAAGGAAAACTATTGGCTATGGATCCATTATCAGAGGATCTATAATAATTGAAAATGTCTCTTTGGTACAAGGTTTGAAACACAATCTTTTAAGTATCTCACAATTCTGTGATAAAGGTATGAGCTGCTCTTTCTCCTCCACACAATCGCTTTATCAAAAATAGCATCACAAATGAAATTTTGCTCACCGGTTCAAGAAAAAAAATGTTTTTGCTATAGATCTACTTTCTTTAGATAACAGTACTCAAATTTGTCTAGTAGCAAATAATATTTCCAAAAATTCATGGCTTTGGCACAAAAGACTTTCACATTTGAACTTTAAGTATCTTTCAAAACTTTCAAAAGGAGATTTGGTAAAAGGTCTGCCATCCATAAATTTTCCGACTGACAAAAAATGTGATGCTTGTATTTTGGGAAAATAACAAAACCTCTTTCAAACCAAAACCATGTCTTTCAACCAAAAGAATTCTTGAACTTCTTCATATGGATTTATTTGGCCCTCAGAACAACCGCAAGCTTAGAGGAAACATGTATACTTTAGTTGTCAGGATGACTACTCCGCATACACATGGGTTGAAATGATGCAATCCAAGGATGAAACTTATAGCATTCTCACTTCCCTATTCAGAAATCTTCAAACTCAAAAGGAATGTGAGATTATAAGTGTTAGATCTGACAATGGTACAGAATTCAAAAATCTTGGGATGGACACATACCGTGATGATCATGGAATTGATCATAACTTTTCAAAGCCAGCTAGAACTCCTCAAAGAAATGGTATAGCCGAAAGGAAGAACAGACTCATTGAAGTGTAAAACAATGATAGTCAAGCAAAATTGCCGAAATATTTTGGGCGTAAGTCGTCAACACAAAGATGTTTTACTCAAAATAGATCTCATAAACAAGTTTCATGGTAAGACTCCCTATGAAATATGGAGAGGTAGAACCCCAACATTGCTTTTAAAATCTTTGGGTGCAAATGCTTCATTCACTACAATGGTGGTGATTACAGAGGTAAATTTGATGAAAAAGTCGATGAAGGTATTTTGTTGGTTATGCTAAGCATAGTAAAGCTTATAGAGTTTATAATAGAAAACCTCAAGTAATTGTTGAATCTATGCATGTTACCTTTGATGAATCAAGTTTATTTGAGTCTTGTAAGACTCCTGATGTTACTAACAATTTTGAAATATTTGAGACAGGAAACAGTACAGGATCAATTCAAAACAATCCTTCATCTTCAACCCCTCCTGCAGAAACTATAGAAATTCAGAATGAACCTCAAGAAGTCGACAACCTTACCAACCGACAATCCTAATCTTGTAACAATAGATCGCCACCGACACACTTAGTTCTCGACGCTATTCACCAACCGACATTCACCCATCACCATCCTTACAAACCGAACCTCTGCATCTTCCTAAAGAAATTAGGAAGCTAGACATCATCCGCCTTCAAATATCATTGAGATCCCTTTGGCCGCCGGATTAAGAACCGTAAGTAGCTCCTTAAATGAAACTCTTGATTCACATGCCTTTGTCTCTTCCATTGAACCCAAAAAGATTGATGAAGCTTTTGGAAGACCCTCGTGATCGAGGCCATGCAAGAAGAACCAATCGCTTGAAGATGCAAAGTTTGGGGAACTAGTGCCTAGACCCACGTATCAACAAGTCATTGAACTAAATGGGTGTTCGTAAACAAGTTGGATGAAGATGGAAATGTTACAAGAAATAAAGCAAGGTTAGTAGCACAAGGATATAGACAGAGGAGGGAATTGACTATGATCAAACTTTTGCTCCTCGAGCAAGACTTGAAGCCATCGATTGTTTTGCCTATGCAACCTTCAAGGACTTCAAGGTATACCAAATGGATGTAAAAAGTGCATTCTTGAATGGAGATCTACAAGAACAAGTATTTGTTGAGCAACCTCCTGGTTTCATTGATCTTAAAAAGAAGGACCATGTTTATAAGCTAAGAAAGGCTCTTTTATGGTCTTAAGCAAGCACCAAGAGCATGGTATGAAACCCTATCCAAATTCCTTATGGAAAAGGATTTCAAAGAGGTAAAATCGATACTACTTTTCTCTTTAAAGCACAAAGGTAATATTTTATTAGTTCAAATTTATGTTGATGATATTATTTTTGGTTCTACTAATGAAATTTTGTGCAAAAGATTTGAGCATCTTATGAAAGGAAAGTTTGAGATGAGTATGATGGGAGAACTAACTTACTTCTTAGGTTTGCAAATCAAGCAACCGAGGAAGGAATTTTTATCCATCAATCTAAATACACTAGAGAATTGATCAAGAAATACAATCTTCAAGAAGCCAATTCAAGAAACACTCCAATGGGAGTTGAATGTCATCTAGTCACCGATTTAAAAGGGTAAGCCGCTAATACAACCGAGTACGTAGGTATAGTTGATCCCTTCTTTATTTAACCTAGTAGCGCTACCGTATATCATGTTTGTCGTATGTATATGTGTCGTTTTCAAGCTAATCCTAAGGAATCTCATATGATTGCAGAAAAGAATCATTAGATATCTGATTGATACCGAAAAATTTGGGATTTGGTATCCCTAGAGACTCTTCTTTAATTTAACAGATACTCGATGTCGACCTGCAGCCTTGCAGTAGTTAATAGAAAAAGCACCAAGTGGAACATGTCGGCCTTTGGAAATGATCGATATCTTGGGCATGCAAAAAGCAAGCTTCGCTTCCACTTCAACTACCAAGCCGAATATATTGCCGCTGAAGTCGTTGTTCTCGTATTCTTTGGATGAAACAAAGAACTATTAGATTATGAAATGCCTATGGAACCTCGTCTCTATTTATTGTGATAATACTTCTGCTATATCGCTTCTAAAATCCTGTCATGCATTCTAAAACCAAACACATAGATATCGATATCATTTTTGAAAGATCATGTTGAAAAAGGAAATGTTCGCTAGAATATGTTCCTACCGAATTTCAATTAGTCGACATCTTTACTAAAGCCTTGAAAGTCGAAATGTGATTTGAATTCTTAAGAGGAGAATTAGAATGCTTATTATGTCATAGAAAGATGTATTTTGCTTGTCTAACCTCTGCAGGATAAACTTCAGCTTTAAGTATCAAGCTGACAATCTATATCAGCAAGTAAGTTTATGGTCACCTAGACAAAGAAAATATTTGTCACCAAGAGTCGACATTACATGAAGCTCTTAAGCAATAAAGCGTCTTAGCTGACAACCCTCAGCTGACAACACTTTTCTTCATTCCTTGTTGAATTATTCTATGAGATAATGTCACCAAAGAATGACAAATATTCTCACCGAAACTTATTAGTCGACAATTGTTCACCGATATGATAATGCTGATTACCGTCACAAATACGTCTGTGTAGTCTTCGAGCCTTAAGTCAAAGCTGATCGTATCTCAGCCAAGACTTAATCTATAATTTATTGAAAATTCTTCATTTATTTCCCGCCATTTATTCTCCTTTGAACTCGCGAAGCTTTCTTTGAAAAGCCAAAATGACCTTTCCACTATCCCACCAACTCGGCGGTTGAAATGACGTGTTTTCACAATAACGGCTCATCATTGTGATAATGACTTCTCGTCATAAATTGCAATTTTTATCACAAAAACCAAAATTCGTGTACTTTATCACTACACTCCATATCTTCACTTTTAAAACCCACTAACTTTTTATAAGCATCCGCACTCTATCTGCTTTTTCTATTTAAAACACACTCACTCTCACTTCTCTCTTACCTTTCTCTCTAAAATCCTTCTCTACAAACTTCGCTTCTTCAAAAGACCTTTCTACTCTCAAACCCTAACCCTAAACACATCGGGTATTTTCCATTTTTTTTTCTTCTTATTTCTTTCTTTTCTTTCATCTGCTTTTCTTAATCCTATCGTTGTTATTTCAGAAATGGCTTCAAATACGGCGCTTGGATGTCTCCTAGACATCGCTTTCTCCGAATGCAACCCCTAGGCTTGAGCCGATTCATCTACTTATCGCAAATGGGTTAATGCCTCTCCTTCAACATACGAACCTTCACCGCTGCTAATCAAGAATTTTTCATGGTACGGAGAAAACCCAACCGACCCATTTTCTCTTATAGGTAATATCGTAGAGTCCCTATAGTTTTTGACTTTGAAACCATCACCGTCTTTCCCCAACCTCTATGACGACGGCTCTACAA
>CM028380.1:38332118-38368753 GCA_013146195.2 Codonopsis lanceolata
ACCGTTAGTAAGCGTTGAAGGCTTGGGCGCTTGATCGATATGAGTGGTCTTCAGGCGATAGCTTGGGATTATTAGTATTATTGTATTTACTATCTTGTGAGACACGGACGTGAAGTTATGTAAACTTTGCTTGGTAGTTATGTCGGTATTTTATTGTCGTTTATTTTGGGAGCCGACTCGTTGGATCGAGTGTTGTATTTAATTAGAGTTTATTCAGTTGTTTTCCCGAGCAAGGTTTTAGCTCGCTTATTCTAGTATTATGTTATTGTTAATTACGTCTCCGACAACTTTAGTCGAGACATTGGTTTAAACATTAGTATTTCATCCTTTAATCATTTAGTTGATGTTTTCCTCCGGCATGTTATAGCCGTTGAGTTGTCGTTTATCAGGTTGGTATTACGTTGATTCCGGCCTTAGGATTGCCGATGGTTTGTCGCCCGTGCGCAATGTTGCGTCCACGCGAGTAAATTTGTCGAGAGATAGTCGTCTCACCTGTATACCTTAATTTATAATTATAGGCTTTGGTCCCATTTATGATTTGCTTCCGCATATTTTAGTTTTTGGTTATTCGGTTTTGCCGTTATGGCTTTTCATTCTTGTTTAGCGTTTGTTGGTTCAACTCGGACTCGCTACTACGCTTAGCGGGTGCTTGTTCGTCTTTTAGCTTGTCTTGGCGGCACGACCTTGGGATTCCGCATTGGGGTTCGGGTCGGGTCGTCACAGTTGGTATCAGAGCTATAGGTTAGCTTTTTCGCCAGGATAGGTTCCTTGGCCTAGTTTGGGTTGGGTTTATTGTTTGAGTTATTAGATTAGTGTTCTTTGTGGCGTATTATGTCCAGAACTTGGCGTGGAGCTAGTTCTATTATACCTTGTTGAGTTCAGCTCGTGGCGACAGAGGGAGAATGTTAACGATCCAGCGTGTGACTCTCACATGTGTTTGGGTGGAGAGAGCGATTCTACGTCCCAGGAACTTCTGAAGTTTAAGCAGGAAAGTTTTGATGGAGAGCCGAGATACTATTAGGCGAAACATTGGCTAGAAAGCATGGAGAGGATCTTTGCGGTTTGGGTTGTACATCAGAGGAGATGGTGACACTTGGCGGTGTTTAGATTGGATGGTGCGGCCGAGCATTGGTGGCTTAATGCGAGATCGTTGGAGACGGGCATGGAGTGCCTCGAGTGTGGGAGAACTTTGTCGATAGAGGTTATAGTGCGGTTTAATCCGGTAATTCAAGAAAGAAGAGAGAGATGGAATTCTAGTGTTAGAACAAGGAGATATGGCCGTAGCTCGGTATTCAACAAAGTTTGCGGGAGTTGGCTGCTATTGTGGTTACTTGGTGGGATGAGGCTAGGAAGACCGAGAGGTTTGTGAAAGGCACGAGAGGGCAAATATCGTAGGCGGCATTCCATTAATGCTACAGATTACGAGGGGCGTGGATCGTGCACATGCGATGGAGTTAGACATCGGGGCAGCTCAGCGAAATATCGAAGACTAATAGAAGCAATGGCGTTAAGAGAGGGCGATCGGCACCTCGGGCAGTTAGTCAAGGAAAGGTGCGTTCGGGTGGCGGGAGTGGTGCTACTACTTCTACTCGAGGCGTGAAGTGATGAGTTGATATGCCATTATTGTATGAGGGACGGGACATGCCGTGAATAAGTGTTGGGGTAAGTCAGGAAAGTGTTTCGCTTGTGGCGGTGATCATGTTCGTAGGATTGCCGAAGATGAGAGTTAGTCGGTCGGGGAGTACTAGTCAACCATCCGGTGGCTCCAAGAGATAGTGGTGGGCGGCCTAGAGTTTGAATGCGGCGTGGCGGTCGATCATCGTAGAGTTTTGAAACCTATCGAAATAGGAAGGTATATTCTTGTATATATATATGTAAATTATCGTTGCTACTATTACCGTTATTATGAGTACAGGCTTTGTCGTTAGCTCATGTGCATTTATATATAAGACTATGCTATATATGGAGTTGTGGTTTTGTGCGGATATACATAAGGGCCATAGTATGTATATGTATATATATGAATATACATAAAGTATGAATTGTATATTGATACTTATCGGTTTGGTATGATGTTTGTATATCCTATAAAGATATGTTTTATGTAATGACTAATATGATATTATATTAATGTTAGTGGTTACTATGCGAGTGGGATATAACTCGACTTGTGAGAAGGTTGAAGGTTGCGATTTAGAGGATAATCACGGCTGCACGGGAGAGATTAACGCTTCACCGTGAGTATTGAGACGTTAACGTTGTGTTAGGATGCTTAGTGTGCATTGGTTGTATACTTGGTCTAGAGCTCAAGAAAGGATAGTTTTGCGGAGTATAGACGTTTTGGGCATTAGTAGCCTTGGCGATTCGTTGTGATTACTAGGAAGTGATCTTGGTTGAGTGTACTAGGTACACGAGTTTTGTGGTAGATATGATTGTTGTTTGGCAAAGTAATAGACCTTGTTACTTGGTTTGATTTTATTCAGTTACGTGCATTAGTTGTAGGAAACACCTACTTGATGCATTACACTGTAGAATATTAAATTCTCATTCCATAATTATTATATCATGTTCATTCATTTCCCTAGCATAGGAGACTATTAAAGGATGCTTAAAACCTTTTTAATCATGAACCTTCGCATCCTTGCGACGGAAACTTTTGAGTATCCAATTTAGCCGGTACCCTAAATTGGTGATCAAAAGTGGTTCGTTGATGGACTAGGATTGGTATGAATTATGGTAGAATTGACTACACCCGTTACCAAATGGAATTGACATGAATGGAAAGAATTTTCAAAACATGGCATTGTGTGCTCTTGTGTGTTCTTACCCGCGATAGGGAAATCGCGAGTATGATTTACATGGTTTTAAATGCTGGCTTGATTATCATTGATTTGTTTGCAAATTGCTCCATAGGCAATTATTAATTCTTGTAACTTAGAACCTTTTGTGCTTGAATTACTTTATGTGCCCCGAGACAAATAGTTTCGGTAGCTGAATATGTTCTTGTGTTGAAATTTGGGATTTTTCCTACTCGGTTGGCATAGTGTCGTTCATATGTGTATTCGCGACTCAGGTATGAGTCATGTTATTTTCGGTCGTAAGTGTTGATGTTGTTGTGTCTATCGAGAGTTCGTAGACTTTTGAATTTAGATCATTAGAGTTTAACCCTCGTATATATTGTGGCGGTAGACTCTGAGATTCGAGTCTAGGTTGATGGATTTGAACTCGATGTATTGTGGTTTGTATCATGATTTAGAATTCGGGACGAATTCTTTTTAAGGTGGAGAGGGTGTGACGCCCCGCTCCTTCGTTATCTCGGTTTGCGTGCCTTACTTGCACTACTTCCTTTGTCGACTGTATGTTTGGTTTGCGAGAGGGTCAAGATATGTTTGAGAGACCATATTAAGACCAAAACATTATTAAGAGACTCCATATAGTTGTTGACTTGTTAAAGTCACAAGTCGTGACTCGACGATAGTCGGAATGCGACGCGATTGAGGGTTTGCTTGCGTTTTGTGTTTGTGACCTCGGTTTGGATCCTAGACCTTTTTAAGATGGTTTGTTAACATGTTTAGATGCATTAGACTTCAAGTTGGAGGTGTTCCTTAAGTCTATCGATGATTTGGAAGTTTTGGAGATAGCGTTCGTCTCTATCGCGTAGTTCGAGAATCGAGTCGCGTAATCGCCTCTCCTTCGGGATTCTTATTTCCCTAGTTGTTATTCAACTTCCTAGAAGTGTTTAAGCTTCTTCATTAGCCCTTAGACTTGCCTTAAAAGTCTCCTTTCGTTGCTCGTTCGATTTCGAGTTCATTCGTCGTTCCGGTTGCACGTTGTTGCACCCCTTCCCGGTTTCGCTCCGAGTTGTTTCGGGAGTTGTTCGGGTGTGTTTTAGACTTGTTTTGAGTAGGGTTAGACCTTAGAATGGTTGCCCAAAAGTTTGGGACCATTTAGATCAAGTTTAGACCAAGTTTTAGAGGTTCTGGAGCCGAGGCGGCCGCATGGCACCTTGTGAGGCGCCCGCCTCAGATGCTGAGAGCATTGGCTGAATGTGCAGAACTTTGGGAGGGTCCTCAGTAGTTGAGGCGGCCGCATGGGCCTAGGTGAGGCGCCCGCCTCACTGCTTTTCTTGCTACTGGTGATTTCCTCTGTTTCGAATTGGGACGATTTGTACACTTCAAACCCCTACCTAAACCTATCCTAAACCTCCCTAACCCTTCCTACTTAAGTCCTAACATCCCTAACTAGATTTTAAAGTTGGATTAAGGGTTCATTAGTTGGTCATTAAGCCACAAATCAGATTAGAAAAGGGACCACAAGTGTTTGACACTTGTCCCACTCACCCTTTTGACCAATATAAACCACAAATCAGCTCTCTTCCTCTTCATTTGCTGAGAGCTCTTTCCAAAAACGAATTTCATCTTCTCTCAAGGTTCTTCCATGGTTTCTTGAGGTCTCATCTTCATCTTCCCTCATCCATTCATCATTTGGCCAAGAGTCCTTCATTAAAGTTGAAGAGCTCATCAAGGGGAGCATTTCCATCCGAATAGTTTCTTCCATTTCTTTCTTTGGTGTATAACTTGTAAGTTACTTCTTCTTCTTCTTTTGATTTTGTACCCATTGATCCTAAGGAAAACAAACTCTATGCTATTTGAGGTCAATGGGTACACATACTTGCCTTGGGTGATTTTAACTTGTGATTTGAGCATGTGAACTTGTCAAAAGCATATGTAGGATGACCTATATGATTGTTGAGGTATAATGTTACTCTTCATCTTGTGTTTCTAGGTTTATGAACATGCTAGAAATCATGTTTACATTCCATTTGGTTTATTATGAAAGTATGCCTAAAAGTTGGGGCTTTGAGTGTGTGATCTCACTAGGTTGTATGAGTATGACCATCTAATTGAAAGTATGAAATTCCTAAAATGGGTATAGGGTTATGTTGGGTTTTATGAATTTTAGGGTTTGTTAATCAAGCCCGAATTATTGAAGGATTGGTTGTTAATTAAAGTGGGCATTGATGTGTAGGTTGATTTGGATGATATTGTGTGATGGGAGAAATTGGTTATACCTTTGTTTAGGTTTTTATGAATTTTGGGGCTTGGGAATCAAGCCCGAATTATTTTAGAAGTTGTTGTAATTGAAGAAGATGATAATGTTGGGATTTATGGAAAGTGTAGATAATGAAACTTAATAGTAAGACTCAACGGAGTCACTATAAGTCCAATAATGTGTTAGTGAACTTGGGTCGAAATCCTACGATGTATGGGTTTCGTTTGATATTGATTGTGGTGCACTCAGTTTCTAAACTTCGAGTGAGATTATGATTACGATGAGTTCTTAGGTTTCTAGGCTTGGGAATCAAGCCGAATGAATTTTAGTGTTTTGTCATATATTTGAATGGAGTGTTAATTTGGGGATTTATGATTCATATAAATAATGAAATGTAGTGCTAAGACTCAAGTCGTTACAAGTTAAATAACATGTTAATAAGCGTTGGGATGAATTCCTACGATGTTCGGGTTTTGGTTGGTTATGATGGTGAGCACCCGAGCATCTCGATTTGTGTCCAATTGAGACACCCACTCTATAGAGATTTACTATGGGATTTAATTGGAAGCGTGCTCGGGAGAGTACGGTACATTAAAGGCCAACCTATGGTCTTGAGTATGGTTGAAGATAATTATTGAGTTAGTTCTCACTTTTGGGAAATGATCGGTTAGCATGAGCGTATTGTGGGTTATGACTACGGTGTAGTCTTTGGTTGATTTCAAATAGAGGACCATTATAGACCTCATAATATGATTCTTGGTGGGTTTATACTATTCTTGATTTAATTGTTGACTTGAGATCTTGTAAGATTAATGGGTTGTGAGCAATGTATTTGCCTTGATTGAATTATGATAGAGAATAATAACTTATTTGGTCGGATGAGTTCGCTCTTGTCGAATTCATTCCTTATTTGTTTATATTGAGTAAATACATACTTGAGCATCTGGTCGGACGGGTTCGCTCTTGTCGAATCTGATCCTTATTTGGTCTTTACGAGTAAACATCTACTTGTGCATTGCATTAAGTCCAGCTGGCACTATTTGGTTTGATTTTTATGTCGGGGTGGGGACGATACATAGCCTATACGAATCGTCGAGATTCGTGCTCGCTATGGATCGCCGCACTGGACCTCACACACCCTCCATTGTAGGCGCAATGGGGAAGTAGCCCCTTTGCCGTATCAATAAGTGCGTCACTGGCTGCTATCAGCCGGCGGAGTTCGGTATATCGATGCGAAGACACGAGCATCGTAGTCACAAACTTCGTATAACGGTGTTTTTCTTGCGGGAGCTACGTGGCGGCCGGGCCCATAACATATCCTATTGTGATGTTTAATACTCGCACTTACGTGATTTACGTGCTAAGTGCAAATTTGTGATCATTTGAGGGCTAGGCCCAGGTCTTGGTTTTACGTGCTTATGTATAAGCACTTATATGAAAGATAGCGTGCTATGTGGTTTATGTTGGGTATGCTATTAAGATACCATGATCTTATATACGCTTGTGCATTATGCCATGCCACGTCATGCTATGTCATACATTTGCATTTAGTAACTTCTTGGGTCATTATGACTCACTCCGTGCGTTGTTTTCCTAGTTTTTGCGATAAGCTCGTTAGTGCAGCGTTGAAGCTTAGGCGCTTGATCGATAACAGGTGGTCTTCCGGGCGATAGCTTGGGATTATTAGTATTATTGTATTTACTATCTTGTGAGACACGGACGTGAAGTTATGTAAACTTTGCTTGGGTAGTTATGTCAGTATTTTATTGTCGTTTATTTTGGGAGCCGACTCGTTGGGTCGATTTGTTGTATTTAATTAGAGTTTATTCAGTTGTTTTCCGAGCAAGGTTTTAGCTCGCTTATTCTAGTATTATGTTATTGTTAATTAAATCTCCGACAACTTTAGTCGAGACATTGGTTTAAGCTGTTAGTATTTCATCCTTTAATCATTTAGTTGATGTTTTCCTCGGCATGTTATAGCCGTTGAGTTGTCGTTTATCAGGTTGGTATTCTGTTGATTCGCCGGCCTTAGGATTGCCGATGGTTTGTCGCCCGTGCGCAATGTTGCGTCACGCGAGTCGTAGATTTGTCGAGAGATAGTCGTCTCTCAGCCCTGTATACCTTAATTTATAATTATAGGCTTTGGTCCCATTTATGATTTGCTTCCGCAGATTTTAGTTTTTGGTTATTCGGTTTTGCCGTTATGGCTTTTCAATCTTGTTTAGCGTTTGTTGGTTCAACTCTGGACTCGCACTACTACGCTTAGCGGGTGCTTGTTCGTCTTTTATCTTGTCTTGGCGGCACGACCTTGGGATTCCGCATTGGGGTTCGGGTCGGGTCGTCACAAGTTGATTAAGAAGAGACTCCTTACGGCCCAGAGTAGACAAAAATCGTATGCCGATAAGCGTCGTCGCGAACTTGGGTTTGAAGTGGGAGATCATGTGTTTCTCAAAGTTTCACCGACGAGGGGAGTTATGAGATTTGGCATTAAAGGGAAACTCAGTCCGAGATTTGTAGGTCCTTTTGAAATTTTGGATCGGGTGGGAGAAGTCGCCTATAGGCTTGCATTACCACCTACGCTTTCGGGAGTCCACAATGTGTTCCATGTGTCAATGTTGAGAAAGTATGTCCCAGATCCAAGCCACGTGATTGCCTTCGAACCCTTACAATTGCAGGAAGATTTGTGCTACGATGAACAACCAGTTCGTATAGTGGACCGGAAAGATCAAGTATTGAGAAGGACGTACCATTCCGCATGCGTGAAGGTACAAAGATGGACTAACCATGCCGAGAGAGAGGCTACTTGGGAATTAGAGAAAGATATGCGAGAACGACATCCAGGCCTCTTCGACTAATTAGGTACGTTAAGTTTAGGGACTAAACTTCTTTTAAGGGGGTAAGAGTGTAATACCCCGATAATTTTAGCTAAAATATTAATTGGCGTTAATTAATATTACAATCGTTTTAGACCTACATAATTAATGTTATAATTATTTGAGTTAATATAATGGTTTGAACCTATTAAGTAACTAATTAAATTGGTTTGGGCTTGGCCCACTTGTGACTACACTTAATTACAATTTCATAATAATATTACCTAATTAAAAATTGGTCTTGATCCATTTAGTTTAGGGTTAGGAAAAATAGGGTTTTTATATAAATAGGGTTGAGAGGAGAGGAAAAGAGGAGTACATTAAAAAAAAAAAAGGCAGAGAGAGAGAGAGGGAGCCGCCGGCGGCAGCTAAGGTAAAGAATTTTGTTTTTCCTTCTTCCCTTCTCAATTGTTTTGATTACATAGTATATGAAACCTTCATAGACATAATGTATATATTATATATATAATGTATATATTATATATATCAAAGATGAATGCAACAGTGTGTGTGTGTGTGTGTGCCAGAGGTGTGGGCAGTGTGTGTGTATAGGAAGCCATAATTGCATGAATGATAGTATTTACAAAAAAAAAAAACTAAACAAGTGAAAGTGCATGTGTGTGTACTGTGCGCATGTGTGTGTACCGTGTGTGTGTAGTTGAATAATAATAATAATAATAATAATAATAATAATAATAATAATAATAATAATAATAATAATAATAATAGTGAAAGTGCAGATGTGTGTGTACTGTGCGTGTGTGTGTATCGTGTGTGTGTGGTTGAATAATAATAATAATAATAATAATAATAATAATAATAATAATAATAATAATAATAATAATAATAATAATAACTATTATTATTATTATTATTATTTAGTAAACTATCACTTTAATTGTATTATAGAAATCAATATGAGTAGTTGGTACAATTGTGGTTTAGTGATTATTGTATATTTTGAACCTAAATTTGGGCAAAGATGATTAGGACGAACGTACGTGTTGCGGATATTTCTTTCGCTAAGCATTTCGAGGTAAGGGATTATACCTCTTTTAGGTCTCAAATCTTTACGTATCATTCGTTAGGTTTCCATTAAATTCCTTGACTTCGATATTTCTTGAAACGTACGCCGACTTTAAATCGGCATTTGAATTCGAACTCCGTCGCTTACACTTTTTTTGAACTCATGATTTGTGTATCTGTTTATTCTCACATAATTATTGAATTTCATGTGAGATACCTTTGATATGAAATGTATGATTTTTTTTGGCAATGCCTGATTTTGTAAAAGTATTTGATTACTTGAAAATTCTACCATGATCACTAAGTTGAATTTATGACACTATGAATTATGAAACTATGAATTATAATACTTGTGAACGCCACTTGGCCTGTGGCGTGGTTTTCCGGATATACCTATGATCTTCGAATTATGATCTATGAATTATGATTTGTGAATTTTGATCTACGAACTATGATTTATGAATTGCTTACGTAATCATGGAATTCTGTGAGTAATCTGTTGTCATCAGCTGGTATGGGACGGTTGGTGACAATTGGTTCCTCGAGTTTACTTGTTGCATTATTATCTTTCACTTGGAATCTGGAGTATATATCTGTGAGTAGTTTATTGTCTTCAACTGGTATGAGACGGTTGATGGCAGTGGGCTACTCGAGTCAATCGTTGCGTATTTATCCTTCTTTGGAATTCCAATCTCCTGTTTGACATTTGAAAAACTACTTCCGCTTATCGATTTTTAAATAATGAATTTTGACTATTTTAAAAATATCCATCTCTGATTTATTTTTGGTCAACTCATCCTTAGTAACCGGAGGGGTTGTATATGAACTTACTGAGCATTGTTCGCTCACCCCTTTATACTCTTTTTCTCAAGTAACGAATAATAATTAATAGAAGATTTTAGTTTGGGTAGACCGAGATGCCGGCTTTCGAGGATTTTGGATTTAGTCCTTTCTCATTGAATTACTCAGTAGTATTTTAAACGAATTATGAACTCATGTTAAGTATTAGATAGATTTTGTATTTAATTATTTTGGGTTTATTTGACTTTAGTCAAGGATATTTAAGATTTAATTATTATGAGATTAGAACATTTATGATTTAAGATATAATTGTTTGTGATATGACCAAATTATGGGACCGCAGTGTCAGTGCCGAATTTGGGGTCTGACAGTAGAGCCCCTATTTATCATAGCTACATAAATGTACTGTTATCAATCAAAACATTTAAAAAAAAAAGAATGACTTTTGCAATTATCATACAGAAATCGGGTAAGAAAAAAAATGAAAATAATCGCAATTTGCAAATTGGTAAGTGACAAATACAACTTCTTTAATCATTTTACTAATCAGCATGCTCAGGCAATTAATCAGATAACAAATCTGAAGTTTGAACGCCCTCTATTAGTCTCAAAGAATTTTGTAAAAATAAATATTTCAAGCCATTATGGGAAGTGTGAACTAAAGGAAACGTGATTTCCTAATCATTAGTCATTATCTTAAAACGAAAGTAGATATCTTTTCCAAAGCTTAAAATAGTAATCAACAAATCATAGAAAGAGAGAATTCATAAAAGAGTTTGTAGTTTGTACTTCATCCATAGAAGAATAATCCATTTGAGCAATCCAGAATCTTCAAACTAAATGGATTATAGACAAATGACTTAAAATGAGTTCAAAAAACAAGATAAGTGAGCAATCCATAAATGTACTATTATCAATCAAAACATTTGTCAAAAAAGAATGACTTTTCCAATTATCATACAGAAATGTGGTAAGAAAAAAAATGAAAATAATCACAAATTGCAAATTGGTAAGTGACAAATACAACTTCTTTAATCATTTTACTAATCAGCTTATTAAAAAGTTTTGTATAAAATGCCGAAAAGAAGTTAACAAATAACAATAAAAATAAAAAAGAGAGGTTTTCTAATTTCTCAAAAGCCTCTGCTCTAAGTGACCCCCAACCATGAATATCTTCACCGACGATGGCAAATTACCCAACCTAAAGCTAAATGACTCATTACCACCACTATTATTAGAACTCGCTCGTCCTTACTCATTCAACTTGCTCCCACTCAGCCCTGAGTCAGTCCTATAGTTTTTCTTGTTTGTCTTCTTCTGCTTCTATAATTCCACAACCGACCCACCACTCCTACCCCTGCTCCTACAGGAACCTACATCCGCACTGTGTGTGTTAAAATTGCTTATATTATATTGTTCTTAAGTGGTGATCTTGTTCATGGTTGTTCTTCAAAGGGTATTGATTTCTACAAATGTTTATTGCAGAAAGTAATAGAAACAGTATGTAATTCTAATGCTCAACATGGATGCTGACACATTAGTCTTAATTGTCCTATTCCAAATTAGACAGATCACTGAAGTAAAACGGACACAGCTCAATCAATTTTGTTGACAGAAAATTAGGTTAAACTTACTTCGAAATTGCAATGCGTTGCCTCTGCTCCTGCGTTGCTTTGTCCTGCTTCTGCACCGTTGCTTTTGCTCCGGCGTGTGTTTTGTAGTATTTGCAATTTCAGTCAGTTTTGTGTGTCCCATTTATAGTTCCTCAGTTGCTGGCGTTATTCCTCCCAATCGTCTCTCCCGCCAGCAGCGCGCTCTCTCCGTCGTTAATTGTATGAAACAACTACCACCACTACTTGTATTTTTATTTTGTTAATTAATAATTAATTAATGAGCCATAAACAATAATAAAAGATTCATTTATATTTTGTGGTTGAGGAACCAAACATGAATATACCTTTAATGTTGGTGAATATGGATACCCTAAATTCGATATTCAAATTTAAAACTATCTTCTGGGTGGTTATTTTCTTGATTTTTACAAAATATTTGTCCGTATCTATATTTGGGATTTATGGAAATTAGTTAAAAAAAAATTCATAGTTCTTAATTTTTAATTTAGATGCTGGTGAGAAAAATTTCTTGGTTCATGAGTATTTGATCTGGTCGGAATCAGGTCATCGGTTTGTCTCAAATAATGTGCATATGTTTTGTATTGAATCAATTATATATGTATATAATTATTTATAATGTTAATTTATTAGTTTATATGATCTTTCTAATTATTGTTTTGTTGTTTCCAACTTTATGTACATATCAACTGCATATTGTTGAAATAATCGTCCCGCAAACAAAAGTGCAGATTGTCTTGGATTTCGAATTTGGAGCCTATAACAAATATACTTGTGAGAACGTCCCAAACCCATTACTTGTATAACATCATTATAACATTCTTAACGTATGCCTTAACATGTTAGAGAGTTCATATTGTTCATATCATGCTTGCATTAGGTTTGTTACGATCATAGTCGTTTGAATGTCTTCTATGCTTTGCATGCTTGTCGTTAATGCTTTGAGTATTCATCTTAGTATGTTAACACTTAACTAAGTCTTGTTGGAGTCTTAGTACCTTGCATATATGACTTATAACATTCATCTTGATCATAGTATGCTTGGTTGAAAGTTTAGAAGGTTTGTTGCTTCGTTTGAGTCTTAGCATTGCCCTTGTTACTTGTATTGCTTGTGTTTCGTCTTGCGAGATGTTCGTTTGAGTTCTAGGCCAAGTATTCAAGTCATATCCATGTTTAAACAAACCTTGTTCATGTCCAAGTTGTTCTAGTTTGATTTGTGTTTGAATCGTGTTTGATTCGTTGGCCATTTGTCCCATGTTTCGAGCCTTGTTTTAACTTGTTTCGGATGTTGTTCGGGCGTGTTTCTGACTTATTTTGAGTTGGGTTACACCTTAGAATGGTTGCCCATGAGTTTGAGACCATTTAGGACAAATTTAGACCATGTTCAACGGTTGAACCTCGCGCTCGCATCGAATTTTGGTCATTGGCTCGCGGAATAGTGTTGAGAGCACAACAAAATGAACTTGGGATGTGAACAGGACCATGCGCTCGCATGGTCCAATAGGGATGCGACCACATCCTCTAGTTTTCCACCATACGGGATTTTTGAACAATCTTAATTGGTGACCCATTTAACCCATTGAACCCCCATCCTTAGTGATCCTAATCCCTCATATTAGACCCTAACTAAGTTTGCTTAAGCCTAATCCCATTCATCCTCTATTAGACATGTGGATTTCCATTCACTCTCTTTGTGACATGTTGATTTCCACCCACATTTTCATGTCATATATATGCTTCCCTCCTTTGTGATCAGCCATTAAACCCCCCATTGCAGTAAATTTCTTCTCTCTCTTCCCAAGCTCTTGTGTGTGAATGGTGAGGGGAGATTAGTATGTGTTTCCTTCATAACTTGAGCTCCCGAACTCCGATTTCCAATCCGAGACCACCAAATTGAAGCTATCGACGAGGATCACGATTCTATCTGATTAGATTTTGTTCACGTCACATTTTTCCTTGGTGTAAGGTAAGCTATTGATTCCCCTTAGGATGTATGCTAGAAATGTCATGCTATCCCTTTTTTCTAATGATTCTCATGCTCCTACCATGCCTATACCATGTTTGATGATGATTTGAGTTTATGAGATTTTTGAGTGATATACTCATCTTGTTGTTTTGATCCTAAGCCTAGAATTAAATGTGTTCTATGCTCCCATTGGAATAAGTATTGTTCTTGGACCATTGATTTTTGACAACTTTTAGAGATTATGATTCTGGGGTTCCATAAATTATGAATTGTTCATCTTGTTGTTTTGGTCCTAAGCCTAGAATTAAATGTGTTCTATGCTTCATTTGGAATAACTATTGTTCTTGGACTATTGACTTTTGACAATTTTTAGAAATTATGATTCTAGGGTTCCATAAATTATGAATTGATGATAATTATTGGCTATGGTTATTATTTGGATTAATGGCCTTGTCTATCCTATACGAGAACTTAGAAAAGGGTTTAAATGCATTTAGTGTTTAAAACTCTATTGGATGAATTTATAAAGACGACTCAACGGAGTCTAATTTAGTGAGCCATTGAACAATACCGACTCAACGATCAATCCCTATGACGTTCTAAATGCGTTTCACTAAGAATATTAAGTCTAGACTCTTGAATTGGATTGATTACCATGCTTGATTTAGATGTCATATAATAGAATGCATATTTGACATATTGAGTTCGCTCTTGTCGAACTCAATCCTACTTGATTATTGATGAGAATAATTACTTGTCATGAACGAGATCGCTCTTGTCGACCTCGTTCTCTACTTGAGAAGTTGTTAAGTAAACATTACTTGGCATTTGCATGAGTTCAGCTAGCATACTTGTCCTTGTACACACACGCCTCCACTGTGGCCGCAGTGGGGAAGTAGCCCCTTTGTTGTAACCATTAGAGCGCATTGGTGTGTCTATCCCTAGCATCTCCTCGTAAGGTCGATGTATTCACAACCATCTGACACCTCACATTCCAGATAACACTTGTATGCAAGAACTACGTAACGGCACCGGCTCTCCATATATCCTTATTCTATGTGATTTAATTACGAGCACCTATGTGAAACAATGTGCATCTTGGATATATGATCTATATGCTTATGTGACGATATCTTGCCTTGTATGTTGCATATTGCCATGCCATGCATGATTGATAGCTTACAAGTCTTTATGACTTACCCATTCCCCTTTATTGCTTTAGATCCTAGCAAAGCAGGTCCTTCTCGCTGAGGCTTGCAGTGTTCGTGATTCCTTTATTCCTCTTTTGGTCCGACGTTGCAGTTGAAGAGGTGGTTTAGATGTCCTCTTCCTTTCTTTTGTAATTTGCAAGGACGAAGGGTTTTAAAGCAATTCATTTAGACTATGCTTGGGAATGTATATAGAACTTGTACTTGTTTCCTTTATTTAGCTACTTGTAGTTTTATCACTTGTAGTACTTATAATCCCTTTGATGCCGGCATTGTGTAAGCCGAGCTTGGTTATCATGTTGATTCGTTCACGACGTTAAGTCTTCCGCTGAGCATCCTATTAGCTCTTATTTAATTCTTATCCATTAACTGCTAGCTTGGGTTACGGCATGTAGTGTCACCGATGACTTGGTTTAATTGCTTAACTGATATATCAGGAAATGTTTTTAAAATTTTGGCCTTTTAGTGCCGAGGCGTGTTACGTCTCCAATGTTGCGTCACGTCGTTTTCTTAAATTGAGTCCTTGCATGTTTATGTGTTTACTTGTTTCCTCCTATTTGGGCGATCCGACCTGCTGTTCCACCTCGGACCCGGGTCGGGTCGCCACTATACTCTCGACACGAGACCTTCTTATTTGTTTCACGGGAGACAACTACAGATAGAAAACAACCTAATATTAAAATTTGTATACATTTGTAGCAGAATTATTTGAACTAACTATATGTTACCTTCTTGTTCTTGAGAAAGAATATCGTGGGCAGATAAAAGTCTTAGGGTTGCTCCATCATCATTTCTACTTGAATCGCACACTGAAATTAGAATGATAGAGAGATAATCAAAGCACAAAATATAAAATTAAATGTTTTTATAACAATAGATAACTTACTATACTGTATGGATGTAAATGTTTACATCAATGTATATATATATATATATATATATATATATATATATATATATATATATATATATATATATATATATATATATATATATATATGTATATATGTATATATGTATATATATGTATATATGTATATATATGTATATATGTATATATATGTATATATGTATATATATGTATATATGTATATATATGTATATATGTATATATATGTATATATGTATGTATGTATGTAATATTATTTTTGTTAGTTCAATGATACTGTACATGGTCATAACATCCATAATAATGTTTTATTCGATGTTTTTGACTTGAATGTGCATGGACTACAATGTCCCGCTCATATGGTATACTACTGTTGTTTCCTTCAATCCAAATAGCGGCCACTTGATCAGCTATTGGAGAGTTATAGATGCGTTGATCTAATTTCACATCTTTTGCAATATGGAGTTTAATATCATCTATTGAGGGATAATCCTTCAACATTCTAAAGATTTTTGCGTGCGGATTAGTCTCCATCACTTCCATGAGTTTCTTAATGGTTGCCTCACATAGAATGGAGTTGTTCATTACTTTCATTTTATTATTAATTTCATTTTCAGTCTCCACAAAATACAATTGGAAATAACCAGACCCATTTTCGCTTGGAACTAAACCCGGGAGATCATGGTAAACCATTCCTTGAGCCCGAAAAGTATATATGTAATATCCCCGAATTTTCCCATAGTAAAATTAAAAAATTATTATTATAATTATAATTAGATATCAAAAAATAATTGGGCCTCTTTTGAATTATTAGTATGCCCACTTAGTTTTGGAATACAATTGGGTTGTTTATTCAAGTTTGGGCTTGAGCCCAATTAGTGGTCTTTTTGATAATAATAGCATAATAATAATAATAATAATAATAATTAAAAGAATAAAATAAGCTTAAATTGAAGTTAGTAGTTAAAGGGTTTTGAAGGGTTGGTTCATGACACGGTGGAAGAGCAAACGGGATGGCTTTTCAAGCCACAAAGATGGTGGGAATTCAAGAGTTGCCGCGGTGGCTATATAAGGGGGGCAGACTTCCAATAAGTTTGGATCATTCAGATAATAACAGAGAGTGAGAGAGCTTGAGAGACGGACGTCGGAGGGAGTATTTGGCGAAGTCACGAAGTGGATAGAGCCGGCGATGCACCAGATCCCTATCGAGCAAGATCGAGTCCTTGATTAAGGTGAGATAGTGTTTTCCTCCTTTTGAAATTTCGGGTAATTGATTGTCTTGTTAGTTTGGTTGGCAGAGTATGGTTTTATTGAGTTGGTGAATCTGTAGGAAAAAAATATCGAGAGTAATCTGTAAGGTGGGAGTAATATCTTGACTTGTGTATAAGTGTTCAAAAATAAAAAAAGAAAAAGAAAAAGAAAAAAGAAAGGGAACTCGGCAGGGAAAGAGATGAGATGAAGTTTCTAAAGAGTCGAAGGAGACGAGTCCTGATCTGTTATGCTATGAACCAAAGAGAAAGAAAAAAAACAGAATAGAATAAGGGGGAGGAAATGGGTGTGCTGGGAATGAAACAAAAGGGAAATATTAAGCAAATTTGAAGCATGTTTAGTTATTACCCATGAATAAAATAAGAGAAATAAGTTAAGAAAATGTGTCTTAATGTCAAGAAGATGAAAAAATGAAGAATCATTTGATGAATTTGTGCCTTTTGTTAAGGACAATACACATAAATTTATCATGCCAAACAATAATGATTAGAAAAAAATTGTCATAAATATTATAAATCAATTGCCATAAATATTATTATTAACACAACATGCTCAAAATAATCCTAGTAATCCTACCTCTTGTAGAGATAGTGGCGATGGTGGTGCTGGTTCTTTTCCTTTTCTTAGAGGTGCAGGTTGATCCATGTAGTGAAACTTGTTGCTGCATAAATATAAAAAGGAATAATTTGTTTTAAAACATTAAGCAAGACAATCAAAATTATAATCCTATTTTTCTTTTTCTTTTTTTAAATTGAAAGATTCTTAAATGGCATGCAATAAAAAAATCATAGGGGAAAAACAGTAGAGAAAAATTATGATCATATTGTTTTTAGAACTTTGGTTCAACTTATTTTGAGCTTCTATTGTATGACTGGTAGCAACAAGCTGATAGGTTTTTCCCACTTTTTCAAATTTTCATTATTATCATAATATTCTTGGTATCTATCCTTTTTCAATTTTATGTGGTTATACTTTTTCGTCATTGGACCAAACTGAATGACGAAACAACAACCCAACCCAAACTGATTTTAGCATTATCTTTGTGGGGTTTTTTTTTTAAATATTGTCATTGCAACAAATGTGTAGTAAGAAACCTGCACATAATTCTGTAGACAACTTGAAGCTTTTGGAGAAAAAATCAAAGCAGTCAAAGCAATAAACGATACACTATTACTAAGAGTAAACTTAGCTTCCATGTGTGGGTGTGTGGACAATTCAAGGCCAGTCCACGATTCAACACAATAACACAAATGGCATACCTAACCATCCACATACAAAAATACTTATGATAATAAACAATTAAGAGTTGTTGCTCCTGACATGTCAAAATAATAGATAATGAAGCATGGACATCAACATTGGTGTAACATCTTAATTCTTTAATATGACCAAGTAGCAACTATTACAGCTTAAAACCCCATAAATAACGCAAATTTAAAAACATTTTAGCTGGATGATGACTAAAGGCCAATGTTTTAACTGAAATTTTTTATAGATAAAAAAGGCCTATGTTTTCCAGGTTTGTTCCAATTTTAAAATCCAAAAAAATTGCCAAGGCACGAAAAATACACAGAAGGACAAAAGCATTATGTTTGAACACACTAAACTTTTAAAAAATCAAAATCCCAGCACCTCCTGTTTCATACAGACAACACTACTTTTTAACTCAATTTTTCATAGATAAAAGAAGGCCTACGTTTTCTAGGTTTGTTCCAATTTTAAAATCTAAAAAACTGTCAAAACACAAAAAATAAACAGAAGGAAAAAATCATTACGGTTCAAAAACACTAAACTTTAAACAAATCGAAATCAAAATTCGAAAATGAAATAAAGGCATCTATTTTGGGTTTATAAATTAAATGTTATGCGATTGATTTTGGAAAATGTTATACCAGTATATGGAAAATGTCTAAATGATCAGAAACGTTAACCAAATCACACCTCCCAGCAAACTAATTATTTCCGAGTGCAAGCACGGAAACGTTAACACACGACTTTGCAAAATCATAACTTAATAGTCTTAGACAACATACTAAGTTTTTTTTTTTTTTTTTATAAGTAGACAACATGCTAAGTTCCCACAGCAAAATCCAATTAGTTTTAGCAAGTCCAAACACTAAGCCAGTACGTGTAAAAGAGTTCTCTCGTCTCTTCAGCACAGGTGTTTCCACTTGTGCTCATTAAACAATCATTATTTCTACAGTCAAGCCACCAGCAGTCTTCGTTGAAGCTACTTTAATCCAACAAAAGACACTGAATTTTCTTATTTTGCAGCTTGAGTCAAACAAAACCTAATGTAATCAATTGAACCCCAATGAAAATCTTACTATAGTGTATAGAATGTCATAGAGTTAATTTTCCATCTTAGTTTAAGGATGTCTTTTGACATCTTATTGTCAGGGCTCAAGGGTAATTTGATAAAAAAAAATCCTATGCATATTGTCATAGTTCATTTAAACTCTAAAAGAAAGTATTTGCTTATTAACTAAAATTCCTACTTTCAGTTAGAATTTATGCTTGTCCAACACAGACTTCCTCGAGGACACGTCAATTTTCTCCCTATGTAAGTGGAGCCTTGGTATCATGCTACTTGGGACTGCCAAGAAACTCAAAGCAAATCTATTCGCTCTAATCAACTCCCATAAATAATTAAAAATTTGGGATCTCGTCTCGGAATCCACTACGCTCTATGTCAGAACGACACAGTAGTCCACGACCAAGAAAGTAAAAATATTCAAGATCTTAGAAAGGAAACAAAAAAAAAAAAAAAAAGAAGGAACGGAAGATATTTTTTTCTCTCCAGGTCTCATATCGTGCTAATCTTCTTCCAAGAAGACTCCTTTCATTTCATCCTTTTCCAACAACCCAATATTAAAACAAATAAATCGATCACTTGTAATTTCACTTGAGCTTGGATGAAAAAATGAGAAACCCAAAAAAGGAAAAAAGGAAAAAAAAAAGAGATGATGGATTAAAAAGCTAGAAAACTGGTTTTGGCATTTCATCTAACACTTGGCATGCACAGGAAAGTGGTTCACAAACATGCCAAGAGTAAGACCATTGGGGCTTGTTGCTCACTTGCTTGTTGTGTTTGAGGGTAGCCACATTACAACGCGGGTTCCATTCGATAAAAGATAGAAAAGCTTCAAACATAATGGACGGAGTCCGTACCACTATGTACTTGCAAATTATGTAAGCTAATTTATCATTACTATAACCAAACATAGATTCATAAGCTTATTACTATAACCACAATTTCCCTTTAATCTTATCTATTATGTTCAACAATTATTTTCAGCCTAAGTGATGATCGAAGGGGTAACAACGATATGGTATCATTTCACTCTATACCATGTGATTACAATGGAGATGAAACTTACAGAGCAAAGCGGGTATGCGATTACAATGGAGATGAAACTTACAGAGCGAAGCGGGTAGGACTGGAACGGGCAGAGAAGCGGCGGAAAAACTTAACGGTGGCAGGGAGACTGGATAAGAAAACAGAGAATTTCAATTCCTGTTTTCTAAGCATATTCACTTACACAGTTTAAGAAGAAGAGCGAAGAAGAAACTTACAGAACAAAACAAACAACACCCTCCAAATCATTTCAACATAGAGAAAGAGACCAACTACCCATAAAATCCACTAAACTATGCCTTAAACAGCAATAAAGGAAAACTCCCAATAACCTCTATTAAAAGGACAAATAACCAAACATGAGCAAAGACATCAAAGAGAACATACTCATGATGGAAAATCGCCGATGAGGGCGCATATAGCAGCATGTCGATGATGGCATATCGCCTACGAGAGTGTACACAGCACCATGCCGATGATGGCATATCGCCGACGAGGGTGCATCATCTATCCCACCAGTACGACTGTTGTTTGTTTGCATCGGGCCGAACTACGTTTGGTCTGATTCCTTTTATTAAGGGATACGTAGGCAGCCTACTTTGGTAGGTCCGACCATCAGAGCATATAATTTGCATATCTGCTTAAAAACTACGATAACCTGCTATAACCGACTAAATATGTCTAAGATATGTGAGATTTGGTTTGCATAATAAATTGTTGCATTATAACTGCTACCTGTTGCATTTCTCCATCATTATAATTTCCACGAAATTAAAGAGTCTATTTCTTATCAACGATATTCGTCTATTCAGTAAGTTGCGTGTTACCCGTAGACTCCATCGTTGAGGGGCTCTATAGACACCCCAATTTCGTACCCCTGGTTTGTAACATTCACATGCGATATCAAGACCTGTTAAAACTTAACAAATGTCAAGTTACAGGGTTAAAAAATGCAAAAGACAAAGCATGATGCGCAAAACAGTAAAATGCAGGGGCCAGAGTGTCCAAAAAGGAGGCAAAGAATGAAGCTTGGCGCTGCCACATTCCCCACTGGGCGCGGCGCCCAGATCCCTTTGTGTCGGCGCCCAGAGCTGCTACAGTTCACTCTGACTTAACGCATTGCACAAGCCTCCAAGCACGCGGTACAAGCTGGTGAAGCACAAGATGAATATCAGAAATACCAGTGATGTCCCTCATTCGGCCTATAAATAGAAGGCCCCGAGTGCGGGAATTCACACACCAGACAACCACTCACACACAGAGAAATGATGTGAGTTTATTTTACGCAGTGAGCGATCAGTGAGCGATAGTGAGTAAAAAGGCTCGAAGCTCTGCCAAATCTCCTCCAAACACAAAACCAACCGGTCAAAGTGAGCCTTAGCCCCCCAGCTAGGTTTCCACCCTATTTCCCCGGTCCAAAAATCTCAAAAAAGAGCAGTTGCTCTGCCCGAGTAAAAAGGCCAAATCCGCCAGAAGTAAGCAGTTGTTTTGCTCGATTTCCGCCAGCAGCAAACAAACAACAACAACAACGCAAGCAGTTGCTCCGCCCGTTTGACGGTACCCAGAAGCAACCTTTGGAAGCAGTCACCCTGCCCGAACCACAGCAGCAGCCAAAAGACTCCCTCTCCCCGGAAGGACAGAGCGAGCACACCAACGCTCTTAAAGGTGAGCCTTTAAGAGTTTATTTTATAAAAAAACTATTTTCCATCTGGCCCAATGTAAAAATATAAGTTGTTATGCTGCCCGGATTTATTTAGAAAATAGCATTAAAAAGAGCCATTATTATGGCCAAATATTCTTAAATGTATTTGTAATTACTGGAAGGAGGCGGCTGCAAATCCGTAAATAATGTAAACTCTGATATATTTGCTTTTAATGCTTTATTTATTTACTCGAGAAATATAATAAAAAGCATACTTCATCCAAAAACTGTTTTGAGACCGAAAGGGCGAGTTGGGTGCCTAGCACATTCCTAACTCGTAACTTGACCTCCGAACCTGTTTTTAACAATCTCTGGTTTATTTTTGGTTTTTTCTTTGTTTTCTCCTTAAAATAAAGATGGCGACTCTGTCAAAACATTTTGGATCACAGTGAGGCCCCGCAACATCCTTTCTTGCACTTTTCTGTTTTCCCCTAAACAAGGGAGAATGAGAATGAAATGGTGATGTATTTCTGCATCCTGGTATCCCCTAAACAAGGGATAACTTGATACAGAAAACCCAAAGCACTCATAGCAATCCAAAATAGGTCTTAAGGCAATTTTCATAAAAATCCATAGTGAGGCAGGGCATGTTCCTACGCGCTCTCACAACATCCTTTTTTGCACTTTTTCGTTTTCCCCTAATCAAGGGAAAATGGGAATAAAAAGGTGATGCATTTTCTGTGCATTGTCTTCCCCTAAACAAGGGAGTGTGAGATATGGAGAAACCAAAGCTCTCATAATGGACCTAAAAGTCACTTCGGTGACCGAGGCGTATTCCACGCGCTCTTTGACAACACCCTTTCCGCATTTTTAATTTCGTTTTCCCCAAAACAAGGGAGGGTGGAATGGAAAGCGTGGTGTCCGCTCCACACGTCGCGCCCCTTAGAAAAGGGAGCGCGGGGTGGGGGCACATCCCGGGGCACCCACATGTAATAACTAAATATGCTACAAATTTGCTTAACATCTCAATACTAACCGATAATTCTATTACTATAGATACAATTTTTCATATAAATATTATAATGTCTTTCCCGAACATATTTAAGAAAGTAAAACCATATTAGTTTTTTAGTTTCGAATAAAGTTTTAGGTCTCAACCGAGTAAGGGTATTTTTGTCATTTCAAAAAATATTGGGCGACATTTCAATTTATTATTTAATTATTCATGAAATTAATTTGTGTATGACAAATTTACTCTTTTGACCTTAATTCATGGGAAGTGATTTATAATATTTATAGCAAATTTTTTCTAATAATTTTTGTTTGGCATGATAAATTTATGTGTATTGTCCATAACAAAAGACACAAATTTGTCAAATGATTCTTCATTTTTTTCATCTTCTTGACATTATGACACATTTTCTTAACTTATTTCTCTTATTTTATTCATAGGTAATAACTAAACATGCTACAAATTTGCTTAATATCTCGATACTAACCGAAAATTCTATTACTATAGATACAATTTTTCATATAAATCTTATAATGTCTTTCCCGGACATATTTAAGAAAGTAAAACCATATTATTTTTTTAGTTTCAAATAAAGTTTTAGTGTCTCAACCGAGTAAGGGTATTTTTGTCATTTCATAAAATATTGGGTGACATTTGTAACGATCCTGGTACGTTGGGGAAATTGATAAGAAAATCAAAATTTAAGACGAAATGAATTGAATTAAATAATGTAGGACCTAACTTTAAAATATGTACAAGTTAAGGGATCAAACTATTATTTAATTATTCATTAAATTAATTAGTCTATGACAAATTTACTCTTTTGGCCTTAATTAATAGTGAGTGATTTATTAAGTTAAAGGGTAGGTTTGTCCATACATTAAGTTGTAAGAGACGACATATACTTTTGTAAGTAGTTAGATTAGATTAGATTAAATTATATTAGATTAGATAGATTAGATTACATTAGATTAGATAGATTAGATTAGATTAGATTAGATTACTATTGATACAATTTTTCATATAAATCTTATAATGTCTTTCCCGAGCATATTTAAGAAAAAGTAAAACCATATTATTTTTTTAGTTTCGAATAAAGTTTTAGTGTCTTAACCGAGTAAGGATATTTTTGTCATTTCAGAAAATATTGGGCGATATTTTAATTTATTATTTAATTATTCATGAAATGAATTTGCTTATGACAAATTTACTCTTTTGGCCTTAATTCATGACAATTGATTTATAATATTTATGGAATTTTTTTTCTAATCATTATTGTTTGGCATGATAAATTTATGTGTATTGTCCTTAACAAAAGGTACAAATTCATCAAATGATTATTCATTTTTCCATTTTCTTGACATTATGACACATTATTTTAAACTTATTTCTCTTATTTCATTCATGGGTAATAACTAAGCATGCTACAAATTTACGTAATATCTCGATACTCACCGACAATTCTATTACTATAGATACAATTTTTCATATAAATCTTATAATATCTATACTTCTATACTACTTATAAAAGGCTAATATGTTTCTTACAAATTAATAGATGGAAAAGTCTACCCCTTGATTTAATACATCATCCATTATTTAATTAAGGGCAAAAAACGTAAAAATTTATATTACTTATAAAAGGCTAAGATGTCCCTTATAAATTAATAGATGGACAAGTCTACCCCTTGACTTAATACATCATCCATTATTTAATTAAGGGCAATAAACGTACAAATAATTTTACTCAAATCTATATCTATATCTATACTACTTATAAAAGGCTAAGATGTCACTTACAAATTAATAGATGGACAAGTCTACCCCTTGACTTAATACGTCATCCATTATTTAATAAAGGGCAATAAACGTAAAAATAATTTTACTCAAATATATATATATATATATATATATATATATATATATATATATATATATATATAATTTATAAAAGGCTAAGATGTCTCTTACAAATTAATAGATAGACAAGTCTATCCCTTGACTTAATACATCATCTATTATTTAATTAATCTATACTCTTTATCTATACTACTTATAAACGGCTAAGATGTCTCTTACTAATTAATAGATGGACAAATGTACCCCTTGACTTAATACATCATATATTATTTAATTAAGGGCAATAAACGTCAAAATAATTTTACTCAAATCTATCTATATCTATATCTATACTACTTATAAAAGGCTAAGATGTCACTTACAAATTAATAGATGGACAAGTCTACCCCTTTATTTAATACATCATTCATTATTTAATTAAGGGCAGTAAACGTAAAAATAATTTTACTCAAATCTATCTATATCTATATCTATACTACTTATAAAAAGCTAAGATGTCTCTTACAAATTAATAGATGGACAAGTCTACCCCTTCACTTAATCCATCATCAATTATTTAATTAAGGGCAATAAACATAAAAATAATTTTACCCAAATATATATATATATATATATTATATACTACTTATAAAAGGCTAAGATGTCTTTTACAAATCAATAGATAGACAAGTCTACCCCTTGACTTAATACATCATCCATTATTTAATTAAGAGCAATAAACGTAAAAATAATTTTACTCAAATCTATCTATATCTATATCTATATCTATACTACTTATAAAATGCTAAAATGTCTTTTACAAATTAATAGATAGACAAGTCTATCCCTTGACTAAATACATCATCTAATATTTAATTAAGGACAATAAACGTAAAAATAATTTTACTCAAATATCCTTCATCTAATCATCTAATAGATGGCTAAGATGTCTCTTACAAATTAATAGATGGACAAGTCTACCCCTTGACTTAATACATCATCCATTATTTAATTAAGGGCAATAAACGTAACAATAATTTTACTCAAATCTATATCTATATCTATACTACTTATAAAATACTAAAATGTCTCTTACAAATTAATAGATGGACAAGTCTACCCCCTGAGTTAATACATTTTCCATTATTTAATTAAGGACAATAAACATAAAAATTTATACTACTTATAAAAGGTTAAGATATCTTTTACAAATTAATAAATGAGCAAGTCTACCCATGGACTTAATACATCATCCATTATTTAATCTATATATATCTATATCTATACTACTTATAAAAGTCCAACCTTTGACTTAATACATCATCCATTATTTAATTAAGGGCAATAAACGTAAAAATAAAGGCCAAGATGTCTCTTACAAAATTATAGATGGACAAGTCTACCCCTTGACTTAATAGATCATCTATTATTTAATCAAAGACAATAAACGTAAAAATAATTTTACTCAAATATCATTCATCTAATTCCTAACCATCTATACTACTTATAATAATATAATTAATTAATATTAATTAATATTTAATACTACTTATAAAAGACTAAGATGTCTCTTACAAATTAATAGGTGACAAGTCTACCCCTTGACTTAATACATCATCCATTATTTAATTAAAGGCAATAAATGTAAAAATAATTTTAATTGATAGACAAAAGTGCCCCTAAATTTGAAAAAGTAGCCCTAAACCTAATAAACCATACACAATTAATATAAGGTCAAACAAGTCAATTTATCATATTTTATTAAGGCCAAATAAGTAAATATATCAAATGCTTTGGACAAAAAACGTCATAATGTTATTTAGAGTCCGGTCCCTACAAGCACTTTGGGTCATCAGGCTCACCACAAGCCGACCTAAAAGTCCATGGATGATGTTGGTGCCCAGTAGTAGTGCATGGCTACCTTATAAATCAAACACAAGTCTCACATCTACCAGATGTGGGATTGGGGTATCACAATCTCCCCCACTCAAATCCTTGGCGTCCTCGTCAAGGCCAAATCGTGTAAATCAAGAGGTGGCTCGTACGGGGATCAAGAGGTGGCTCCCACCTTCTGCGATGTAGCACTTTCACCCGCACATCACTTTGTTCCCACATTTCTACCATTTGTAATGGCTACGTAGCCTACATTTGGGTCATCGGGAGTCCATGGATGATGTTGGTTGGTTTTATAAATCAAACACAAGTCCCACATCGATGAACCCCAAACATCAAATGAAGACTAAGTGCTTGTTTGGTGGAGCATTTTGTGTCAAAACGCTGGTAAAAAACACATCATTTTATCTTTAAAAGTGTTTCAATACAACGTTTTAAAACGTAGCGTTTTTAAAATGTGGAGCGTTTTAAAACGCTCCAATTTGTAGCGTTTTAAAAATATGATGCGTTTACAACTACTCTGTTTATGAAAAATAACGTTTTGAAATAGTTTTCCAAACGTGTTTACAAAAATAAAACTACGTTTTGAAAAAACTGCATTTTAAAAACGCTGTATTTTGAAAAAGCTGTGTTTTCAAAACGCTGCACCAAACGAGGCATAAATTTGTAATTGAGCCACCAAAACAAAGCCGTACGTTACCCATCGTTCCGTATACAAAAGAATTTCACGACATCAATCTGCTTCCCTTCTTCTTCATTTTCAAGATTTATCTCTTTAGAGACGGTGGAGCAAAGGCAATCGAGTAGAAGCAGGGAATTTATCTCTTCAGAGACGGTGGAGCAGATGCAACCGAGTAGAATCAGGGAACGACATCCAAGTTGCGAGGTAAGCTTAGCTTGATTTTAATTGAAGCAGTCCTCTCCATACTTGTAACCTACTCGAGTCTTACTCTGTTTCTCCCAAGCCTATGTGAGCACAGATGTTTGATGAAATGCCTCAATGTCTCGAGTCTCCATACTTAGAACCTGAATATGTGAATTGATTTAACTCCCGATTGTATAGCCTATGTTAGAACCTGACTATGTGAATCCATGGTATTGAGAGTGGATGTGTTGTCGAATGATTATATTTATGTTACAAGCAACATAACCCGTTCATGGTTGTGATTGATACTTCTTCATGATGTTGTTTATTAGGCAGTATTTGCAGCTACCTGTTAAACTCAAACTGTTTTGCAACTTAAGAAGTCAAGTTGTCAATCTTGGCGTGAGTTAGAATAATCAGACACCTTTACGATCAATAATCATCCTTGAATCGATGTTTGTAATGTGGAAATCAAATTTTCAAATCATGCCAGCCTTGATGTTTGTAATCTATGAATCCCCAATGTTGCCTTTTTCTTGGCCATAAGATTAAAAAACCAACATGAAAGATAATTAAATGAATTAATTGCTTGTTGTTATTGTTGGTAACATGTTATCTCTAACATAGCCTTAACTTCTGATATGGAAACAAGTATTAGCCATAAAAATGAAAAGAAGCATAACAACGAGAAATTCATCAAAATTCACCTTTGGGAACAAGGGGATGCCATTGAGAAGGCACAACTGAGGGATAATGCAGTATAGTATGCAAGGGACTGCAAGAAGGGGCATAAACATGAAGAATCCATAGCACATATTCTAAAGAAGAGACATCCTGGACACCCCGTAGACAAGAGGGCTAAACCTTGAGAGACCTACTTGAAGCAAACCAGATGTCCATTTCATCATTTGCACCATGGCATCCTTGATGTCAATGGTGGTGCATCCCAAGAAACAAGGCCTCTCAGGATATAGATACACAGATCTCCACCCTTTACAGTGCAATAGATACCATGTGAATGAACTCTCAAGCAGTGAATCGTAGGAGTAACCAATCTGTCATTGAAGCAACATGAATTATAAGGTCACTCTAAGAAATATTCGAACAATATGATGTACGAAAAGTGTTTATGCCATTCTGTACACAAATGAAAATTGATTTTAAAACGTGTCCTATGAAAAGATTTCACTAATGCTCTTTTTTTTTTTAAGTTTTTGGTGCCTAATGCATGATGTTGTTTGAAATTTCATGTGCAAGACATGCACTGTTGTGTATATCATTTATCTTTGGGAGCTTGAGTATGATATATATGTTACTTGCCTCTTTACCCCATTTCGTGTTTACTTCATAGTCAGAAGATGCTAAAGTAATGGCCTCTTCTCTAACTGCATCCAAGGAAATTTTCTTTCCATTAACAGCTTCTTCATTGCTACCTTTAAGTGAAGCAATGAACTTGCTAGATAAGCCAAAACTTTTTTTGGCTTGTGAAAGAACGCATCTGTTAACAAAAAGCGGAAACAATATTATAAAAATGTAGAGAAAAAAAAACTTGCAGTTTTTAGTTTGGTACTTGCTATTAAGCTTATATAAAACTAAACTAAGTTATACCATCAATGTTGCACTAGAGGCGCAAACGAAAAACAAAACTGGATTGTTTCTTCCATCAGATATAGATCAACATCTATCAATGGTGGTTAGAGTTTTAAGAGAAGTTTCCGACATCCTCATCAATGTAATCCGGTCTCTTCTGTGGACATCGATGTTTGTAATGTTTATCTCGTCACTTTCATCTAAAGCTCACACTCTACGGGTTGCCCAGTTATGTCCATTGCTTCATTATGATGGTAACTATTGTCCATTCCTTTTTTAATTAACATCTTTTAGTTTTGGAATTTTTCAGATATTTGACGAAGAAGCCATTGAAACAGCAAAGCTTCTTACACTGAGAGAAGGTTTATTGGTATGTTCAGAGTTGTAAGTTAGCTGAGATACGTAATCACCAGCATAGCTCTTTCCTGTTATAAAAAAATTCTTGGGGTTTTGTATGAGGAAATCTTTCTAACCGGTTCGTGACGAAAGTATAGAAGTCTATAGATGTGCGCTGTTGACAGTTATGTAATCAGATGATGCATTTGAATATGAAAAGCCCACTTCAGCAGGGGACTCCAAGAAGCGTACTTGGCCACCGTCAATTTATGGGGGCTTTAGCTTCAGTGGGTAGTTTTGTGTTTAACTGGAAGGAGTGGGTGATTGTGCTCACCGTTGTTCCATGCATAGTCATTTCGGTAGTCTCTCCTTCACTGTTGACTTGAAAAGGTCCAAGTTCTTCCATGGCTCCATATCCAAGGGATGAGCATCCTGGCCCCTGCAGAGCGTAGACACATGCAGAATTTTTTTACCTTTTCTTTCTTTCTTTATATTTTGCTATGCGAACAAAAGATAAGTAAAGGGCCATGCGAGGAGTTGGGAAATGATGGGAGGGATGGGTTGTAATAACGTCTGTCTTGGTAAGTGAAATCTTCTTGGCCATGAATATAACAAATGAAAATAATGTTGAGCCGAGGATCGAGGTTTGCTTGGAAGATTTTCGAGGAGACTCTGGAAAAGTAATAAAATAGTGTGCCCTTCATGCCAGTTTTTGGATCAACCGTCACATAGTGGTCAAAATCGATTCATTAAGGCTGTTACTGCCCTCAGTTATATTATCTGCATTTCGGGTTTATTTATCTGCTACAGATTTTGAGTATATATTATTGTAATGTAACAGGGTTGTATTCTATTTCTCTATGCACTTGTGAATAATCCAATTTGTGAGGGAACTTGGAACATCGGGAAGATTCTGCACTGTTGAGAGGCCTAATTCTCCTTATGTAACCCCATCAAATAAATGTATTCCGTCTTGCCGTTCAAATCAAGTACTAAGCCTGAACTGTAGCTGTGCACATCCATACATAGGAACCATACACTTCCATTCTTGTTCCTTCTCGAACTTGGGGAACTCCAAATACTTCAAGATTCTCCACAAGACTCTCATGTCGGCTTTTCTCGAACGCTAGCCTTCTGTAAATTGCATTTCCTTAGTAATTCAACCTTCACAATAAACTCTGACCTTCAATACAGAGTGCAAGAACTCCCTGGTCAATATAGGTTCAATCAAACAGCAGTCGCTACAATTGGTACCTTGATCAACCGCCAAAGATTCATGCTCCAGAATTATTCTTTCTTGATGAAAACTATAGTTACTTTCCAGGTACTAAATAGTGTAATTCAAGTTAAACTAATGAAAGGGTTATGATTTATGTCTATATACAGAATCGCATGCTAAGTTATGCACATGTACTTTTTCTGAACATTTATTTCCATGTTGAACTTTCAAATGTTCGCACTGACACTCGCGCACACATCTCAATCAATTTTGCCTCTCATATAGAAATTACATACATGAGAAAAGAAGTCATCAAATGTTGGGATAATTGTCGGGGCAACAGTTGGTAGTTGCGTGCTCGTGCTACTAATAGTTGGAGTTGGACTTTATTCTTTTCTCTCATAAGAGAAAAGCGTAAAGCAGCAAAACATATTCACGATTAGAGCAATCCTTTTGGTAAGATGCACTAGAGTCTGAAGCAAAACATATTCATCTCAATTGTATGGTAAGATGTACTTGTATGAAGTTACTTTTGATTTTTGAACTCGACACTAGATCGAACAGATAAACCTCTTATGCCTTTGGAATAACACTTCCCTCCAGTCATTTCACACTTGCCTAAGTGATACTCCCTCCATTCCAGGTAAAGAGTCTCCATTTGAAAGTAAAACTTTTTAAGAAAATGACAATTTTAGTAGTCTATTGGTAATAAAATGACATTTTCATGTCTTATTTTTTTAAAGTGGACTCTTTAAGTGAAATATCTCAAAATGGAATAGTGGACTATTTGCCCGGAATGGAGGTAATACATTTGATCTTATTGCTGCCCAGCCATATGTTCTATGTTGATCTCCATTAATAGATTGTTGAAATGGAAAGGATGAGGAGTTGGTGATATTTTGTTAAGACAGATCTTTACACGACCAAATTTTCAAAATTGTAATTACTTCTATTGATAATTTTGTTATATCAGGAGCATATATATTCACTATCATAATTCTTAGGGAATTAACTGCTACACAAAATTGTCTTTGCCTAAACTAAGCCATTTTCCTTAATCGAGAAGTCAGATCAATGAACAAGTCCTCTCTACAAGGAATGGTTCGACCACCCATTGGATGGTCAAAACAGAATTATTTTCTGCTTGACCTAGAAGTTCCTGAAACAAAGGTTTGCTCAAGATTGATCTGCAATATTCTTCGATTGCCTATTTATCTTTAATTTGTCATTCAATAAGATCTCTTTTTTTTGGATTTTGACAAGTGCAGGTTTGCGTGTGCATTATGGAGCTGATTACAGTTTCTATCTGAACTTATGAAATTGTGGTGATCCTTCGCCTTTTCCCCTATATTGTTTGAGAACCCAAACCACTGCAAGTGGTTCCCCATCCAACTTCTATATTCATCATCCACTGGGCACTTTCCCCGTTACCAAACACTGATGGAAAGAGTGGCAAAATGAGTAGATTTTCGACAATATCACCCACACCGATTCATTTCAAGACATTGGTTTCGAAGAATTGTCGAGTCCCAATGATCCATGAATTCTTTGAAAGATGCATTTTTTAAAAGGTATGTTATGATGTTAGTAATTTAGATTGGTTAGCTTTAAAATTGAAACACAACTCATTGAGAGAACCCGATTGGCCTTTTGTAAGGGTTTCATCCAAGCGTAAATTCTCGAATTACGCTCAAAAACCAGCTCTCCCCATCATGTGGTCAACTCATGTTGCTTCAAGAGTCAACTCATGGCAATAAAGACCCTCATCTAAGATATTAACTTACATTATGTAGAATAAAGAGCTTAAAATTGTCGGTTATTAAACTAAACTTTGTTATTCCTTTGGTTGTTACTACTAGCTCATTCTTTTACCAACTCTTTCTGTATTTCATTTTCGAAACATATGAACTGAGTCTAGGCTAGGATTGACTGCGTTGGCGTGTGATTCACATTTATTGGAATCTTTCTCTTCTTTGACAAAAGCCTTATTGCAATGTGAATAATGGAAAAATTAATGGTTCTCTCCCTCTCTTCTTTATCTATAACTGAAAGAACGAAAGTAGCTAGGATTCTCCAAACTGCCTAATGCAGTTTCTAATGTAGCTTGTGAAAAAGCTACAATGAAAGTCACAATAGACAGAAAAATAACAAAACAGCGAAAGACTTAATACTAAAGCACGAAATTAAACACAAAGGTTTACCAAACAATCTACAAGTCTATACTTGTAGATCTAGCCTCATGGCCAAAAAGATTTCACTAAAAACGATGAATTGTTTTACAAAAACTATGTAAAATCACACAAAAAATATTCTCACAAGACAATGAGTCTTGGAGAACAAAAACCCCACATAAACAAGTTAAACAAAATGTGGGAAGAAACAAAATCATCTTCCTTTGAACAAAACAGGAAGACAAAAACAGTTTCAGAACTTCAATGTGACTGCCAATGTAGCTACATTGACAACTTCAGACTCTGCCGGTTCGAAAGCGCCTGAACTTCTAAACTCGCATCGGACTACCGTATGGCTTTTATTCTCTCTCTGGAGCTCTGCACAAAGCACGAATCCTTGCACCTTTATTTATAGTTATGCGATCTCCTACACACACGCAAAACAGTCCATCTACTACAAGGAAAAGGATTAGTTATTAAGAAAAAAATCAACAACTTACCAATTTAATGGGATTTGATTACCAAATATCAAAGAACTCAAGAATCATGGTTAGATTAGGATTTATACAAAGATATTTAGTTACCAAAAACAACTCCTAAGATTTAGGTCCAAGAAAAACAAAATCTAATTAAATATTTTGTTACCAAAAATGACTCCTAGACTTTAGGATCAAGAAAACCAAAAATCTTTAGGAAAATTATGTTTTCAAAAATGCAACTAAAGATTTTGTTACCAAGAATCCACCAAAACTTTATGACCAAGAAAGGTGAAAACAAGACCAAAATAGGTCATGCCTATTTTGTCCTTACAATCTCCCCCTTTGTTGAGCCTTTCTGATCAAATCAAAAGACAAGTGTTTATTCAACACCAATCAAACCATCTAACCTGCATTGGTTAGAAAATCTCATCTCCCCCTGAATTTGTACAAGGTATAAAGTCAGAAATCATAGGATTCATCACCATCACCATAAACACTTGATCTCTCTCCCCCTATTTGACCGAAAAAGGAAGAGGGATAAACAATCTTTTAGGAATTCTCAAAAATCAAAGATTTTGAAAAACACAATGAAGTGTTCACCAAGACTTGATCACACCATTAGCAATAACTGAGCACATCATATCCAGATTCAAAACCTCTTAGTTCCACACAAAAATTAGACAACCACTAAATATTTTTCAACATGGAGATTTTTGGAAATTGATTTGCACAGTTTATATTAGGACAAAATTTCACCAAGCTGATATCCTTACCAACAATGCATGTCCTAAAATTTTATGCCTAAAAACATGATAACTAAAAGTTAGGCAAAAGAAAATAAAAAATGCAATCACACACAAGTGATAAAGACCAGATCAAAGGATGTAGTTCCTAATGTAGCTGCATTGAGAGGTGCATTCGCCAAAATTGTGGTTTTATTTTCAATTTTGCAATTCTTTTTGTTTTCTCAACCAAATTTCTCTCCCAAGATCATAAATTTTTCATAACAAAAATCCATAGGTACTTTATTTCCCTAGGAATATAGCTCTACTTTATTTCAAGCTATAAAAACATGCCACTTGGAACCTTTCACACTATTTACCAAGGGAAGCCACTTAACTTTTTCATCAACCCATGAAATCCGAGGATTCATAGTCCCAAAAGAAAGGTGCCACAACCTTGTTCATAGGTAGCTCTTTTCCGTTAGGTAGCTTTCACACTTTTTCAATTAAGGGGAGTCAATTTTCTCAAGATCAACCCATGAAAGCCTAAGCTCCATAGTATTTTGACAAATTGCTGCATCCCAAAAATTTCAAAAGGTAGCTCTTTCCTTTGTGGACTTCAAACATACTCAAGAACTGGGAGAGAGAGAGAGAGAGAGAGAGAGAGGAGAATCATAACAAAAAAAAAATCATAATAGATTTTGAATGAATTCCCAAGCAACCACAAGATGCACAAACATGTGAGACAATGATCTAGAGTGCCCTCTAAAGACAAAATGCAATCATGCCTAATTTTGTTTGTTTTTTTTTTAATAATTAACTAAGTGTAAAATCATATGGCACACAAAACACAAGAGATTTCCAAAGATTGAAAAATCTCTCAAAAACAAGACACTTGGCAAATATATCAGCAAGATGATTTCCAGTCCTAACATGTTCAATGCAAACAATTTACATATTCAACCAAGTCTCTAAAAAAATGGTGTCTTATATCAATGTGTTTTGTTCGAGAATGATGAATTGGATTTTTTTGCTAAGCAAAATGCATAGGTGTTATCAAAAAACAAGGTTAACACATCAATGTGTAGTCCATAACCTTCGATCATTTGGAGCAGCCATAAAAGATTTAAGGCTTCACACAAAAATATTTTGATAAGCATGCAAATTTGTGAGAATCAACCTTATCTCTTCTCCTTGTGTATATGCCATCATGAATATTACCTATCACTTGAGAGATTGGATGGTTTTTCTGAATGCGGCTAGGAATGTCATGGCCGCACGCAATCAGCCAAATTGACTGAATTTCGAATGTTCTCAACCTCTGCTTTGACCGCAGTTTTAAAGCGTGCCCAATGTGACTTCCGATGTAGCTACATTCGGAATCACATTGGGTGTCACATTCTGAATCACATTGGCTGAACTTTCAGAATATATGTGTTCTCGCTCCGATCATGTGCGTTCAATGGTTTGTATCAAGTTTGGTTCTAAGATTTTGGAGGAGATTCATCATAGAACCGCTTAGCACCAGGACATATATCAAAGGGTTCACAGTATTTGGACTTGTCTTTGTCATTACTACCCTTAGGAACCCACATCTGTTTAAAAACTTTTGGTTGATTTTTCTGAGAATGAGATTTCTGATGTGACTTCGAATGAGACTTCGAATGTGATTTCCAATGTTGCTGCATTGGCTGTTGCATTCGATGTTGCATCTGATTTTTTACCAAGAAGGCTTGCCTTACTTCATCCTCATATATAGCCTTTTTCAGAAAACAAAAAGGTTGTATATGTCCAGGCTTATGGCAAAAGTGAAAAACAAAGTTTTTCTTTCTTGATTTTGGCTTTTCAAAGAAATCTGAGTTTTGAAAATTCTGAGAAGTCTGTTTAGGTTCAGATATGTGTTTCTCCTTCTCTCACAAATATTTTTGGTACAAAACCAATACCGACTTACTGAATTCAACATATCATCCATTTTGTGTTGGCTTGAATTCCATTTTTCCACGGTCTCATTAGCTTTGAGCAGCTTCTTTCTTTTCGCTTCAAGCTCCACATCTTTCTTGCTAAGCAAACATTCCAGTCTAGCAATGTTCTCCTTTTGATCTTCATTCACTTTCTTGAGTATTTCATTTGCCATTTTAAGTAACTTAACTTGACAAACTCTCTTTTCCCAATCATTGTACAACTCCTTATAAGCATCCATCAGTTCTGATTCTGATTCTGCACCATCTTCAGTGACAGAAGAGTTAAAGCAATGAAAGTCATTGTACAAACCTTTCTTTCTCAAAGTATTAGGACGAACAAAATTCTCATATTGAGAATCCATCATGGCTACAACCAGAATCTACTCTTAGTGACGCCAAGAGGAGGCTGAACCAATGAAAGCACAGTAGCTAGATTCAAACCGCTTAATGCATTTTAGCTTGTGAAAAGCTACAATGGAAGTCACAATAGACGTAAAATAACAAAACAATGAAGACTTAATACTAAAGCACTAAATTAAACACAAAGTTTACTAAACAATCTACAAGTCTATACTTGTAGATCTAGCCTCATGGCCAAAAGATTTCACTAAAAGATGAATTGTTTTACAAAAAACTATGTGAAATTCACAAAATATTCTCACAAGACAATGAAAAGAACCCAAGAATCATGGTTAGACTAGGATTTATACAATGATATTTAGTTACCAAAACAACTCCTAAGATTTAGGTCCAAGAAAACAAAATCAATTAAATATTTTGTTACCAAAAACTCTAGACTTTAGGATCAAGAAAACCAAAATCTTTTAGGAAAA
>CM028380.1:38368853-38400412 GCA_013146195.2 Codonopsis lanceolata
GGGTTCTTCCTTAAAATTCGGAGTAGGTTGAGAAGGGAGATTCACCAAAATGCGGTTGAGAAGAAATAGAATCTTCAAAACCTTCATTTTTTGATGAACAAGAAGGATGAGTGATACGTAAAGGTGCTTGGGGTAAAAGCAGAAGAGATGGGTTCGGGGTCAGCAGAGTTGTTGTCGATGCCGTGAGGGAGTTCTTGTCTACTGGTGAAGGGTTATCGGTACTGAGGGAATGCCGGTTGTCGTTTCGATGAGGTGGAAGTGGATCTTTGTATTAGTACTGTCTCATCATTATCGAATCATTAGCAATGTTCGGGCCTTTCTAGGCTCAACAAGTCATATTCATCAAAAGAAACATGCCTGAGATTCTAAAATTTTTAAATTAGTTTCTTGAAAATGTGAAATGCTTTTGAATGTTTGGAATACCGAGAAAAATTCCTTTGTCGATTTTGCATCAAATTTTCCTCTATATTCTTTTCCATTATAAAGAATAAAACATTTCTGCAGAAGATTTTGAAATCGTATGTTTGAGGGATCTCTCCATATTTCATATGGAGTTTTGTTATGAAACTTGTTTACGAGGGGATGCAATTATGGGTAAAACATGCGGTGTTGGCTATACCTTGAGAAATACTTTGGAAGTTTGAACCTGCCCGGCATTGTTCTTCTTTGCTTCAATTAGTTCTTCGGATTCGGCTACCGTTTTGTTGAGGAATGCCGGCGAGAGAAGTTATGAGTCGATCCGTGGTCATCGCTTTGTACTTTTCTACACCATTGTTCTTGAATTGATGCTTGTGTAAAACATGTCTTCAAGCTTTTGAGTTTGTCTTACGAAAAGAGCGTTGACTAGATCATCGTTTCATCTTTTAGATGTCATAGTTTCAATCCAAGTGAATCTAGAGTAGTCATCGGCTACCACAAGTGTATACTTGTCTCTGAAATCTTGTTGTGATTGGTCCAAAGAGATCCATATGCGAGAAGTTGAAAAGATACGTTTGTTGATAAAAGCAGACTTTCTTTTGAAGGAAGTCTTGGAAGGTTTTCTAGTTGACAAGCTTTACAACCGTCATGGTTGGCGGAACACCATAGGTAGACCTTTGACAAGCCCATTTTTGGAGAGCTTGGAGAGGTGCTGAAGTTGAGGTGGTAGACGCTTGTGCCATAGCCGGTGTTGTCACCGAACATTGTTGGCTACTAGACACGTTTGAGAATCTCCTAGAAGATTTAAGTCACGACATAGGCGTTTCCTTTTCTATTGCCGGTCGGTATTGTAAGAGAGAGTTCATCTTTGATGAGGCACTAGTTGGAGTTGAATTGGCATAGAAGTCCTTTGCGCGAGGTGAGATATGCTTCGGTAGATGTACTTTAAACAACTTCTAGAGAAACTTTGTTGATGGAGAGACTTCCTGTGGTGAGCCATATCAATTGTTTTTCCTCTTGCATTATCTCAAGAAAATAACAGTGGGTCCTTTGCTTCACTATATACGTAAGAGACTTACATTCCCGATCATGTGTCTTGGCGACCACTTGTCTGGGTACCAGATGTCTTTGTTTTCGATTCTATAGCCATGAAGCATTCTGAAAAGAAATTAAAGCAAACAAGGTACCTTTATTTTCTTTTGGGTCTAAGGATTAGCAACCTTTTGGAACCCATACCCTTGACCTTGAAAGAACTAGGTCTCTCGGATCTTGGAGTGAACCTTAGCCGAGCATTCAGTTGCCGGATGGCCTGGCAATTGCAAGAGTGACATAAATGGGCGACCATAGAGAAGCTTGTTAGTGACTTCAAATGAAGAGTACTTATGATTATTCCTTTTCTTGACATCCATTCTTGGTTCGGCTTGTTTGTTGATGGTAGACTTAATTGGTTTCTTTGAATCTTCCTAGGTAGGTTACCAACGGACTTAGCTTTAGCTTTACGGTGATTACTTTTTGGAAGGATTCGGTAGAATACATTTAAGTTTGCCTTCTTGAGTAAAAAAACGCTACTGTTTCATAGACAAACTTGATGATTGCAGGTAGAGGTTTGGTAGCTCTACCGGCATGACTTTGCTTGGCATAGTTGTTGCCGGCGGAACTTCACTTTCTCTCCGTTACCTTTTCGGGTTTCTCAATTGAGTCGATCATTTTGGCTTTTCCTTCGAACTTTGGGGTAAAATGTAAGGGACACTTGAATAACCAAGGTCTTGTTTCCCTATATTTCCAAATGTGCGTTTAGAGAAGAAATATCATTCTAGATCTCGGAGGATTCACCTTTCTCTATGGTGAAGAGATTGTCGGAAGAGGCACATCCCGAATATCTATGCCGAGTTTATCATTACTAGATTTTTTGGCTTGAAAGGATTTCTTGAATGCATCCTTGGAGCTATTCGAGGAGTCAATTGTCTTTTACAAGGCAATTTTCTCTAGTCAAGTCCTTTGATGTGCTCGAATAGACAATCAATTTTGTCATAAAAGGAATTTGTTTTCTTCCTTGACTTGATACTCTCGTTGGCGGCTATTGAGAGTTTGAATCTCATTTGCCATCATAGATTTCTCATTTGTAAGTTTCTCAGATTCTTGACCGTTTAACATAGGCCATTCTAAAGAAATTAAATTCATCAAGCATATCCGATTATCCTTGAAGTTCTTCCTTCTTGAAGCTATTTGTTGGTTTCATTTTTGTCAAAGGACTAGGTGAAACTACAACTTCATTCAGTCAGGTAGGACTGAATCATGAGCTATTAAGCATATGTTAGCTTGCTCACAATCCTCTCTTCCTCCTCTTACGAATCGGTCTCAAACCATGTAGCAACTTGTTTGTCTTCTATGTCTTGACCAACATACCCTTTTGTTTTGAAATTTTCTAAAGGGTTTTCGGTATGCTTCAAATTTGGCTTAGGACATTTTGAGGCAAAATGACCGAGTTTCCTACAATTATAACACACAAGCTCTTCCTTAGATGAGCTTTCACCATTCTTCTAAAAGGTTGTTGGTGTGTGTTCTTTCCTTCCATATTTTGCAAATTTTTGAAAACGTTTTACAAACATGGCAAATTGTTCATCGAGATAGAAAATCATTTTCCACGGGGAAGAAGTAGAAGGTTTGGTTTCAACAGATGATTTCTTCTTGGACCATGGTGGCAAAGATTCAGTTTTGTCTTGCTCTAGAGCTTGATTAACTTCAAGTTCATAAACCTTCAAACTTGCGTAGAGACTACGAAGAGTCATCTCGTTTAAGTTCTTGGATTCTTTCATAGCCGTTGTCTTAACATGCCATAAGCTACCTGAGAGCCTAAAAACCTCATGTTCATTTCCTTTTTGTCATCACGTTTTACCTAGAGAAAAGCAACTATTAATTACCCTTGACGATCGTATGCTTGTCTCAAGGTTTCCTTAGGATCCTTTTGAAAGAATCAAGCTATTTGGATGTATGTATATTTTCTATTGTCTCTGTGTCTTGGTCTCCTTCCAAGTATTCCCAAAGAGCTTCCCACATCTCTTTGCGGTTGTACATCGAATCACTTATTGGGTATGTGCTTGTGTCTAGAGGCTGGTGATTATGTTGATTGCTTTCTTGTCAAGTTCTACCGACTTTCTAATCCTCGGTCCATTGATTCTTCTTTGGGTACTTACGCAGATTCTCGGCAATGGAGGCTAGAAGATTTGCCTTCATTGGTACATGTTGACTTCTCGGTAACACATTTCCATAATCTTTGTCAATAGAGTTCATAAATCTCATTACTTTATCCTTCCATACATCAAAATGTCCTTAGTCAATATTGGGGCGTGGTTAGCATTAGATGTGGCGGCATGTAGTGTGTTTGTGCCATTATATCGTATCTCTCAAGAGTTTAATCTTGGAAAAACTTGTTTTCAAAGAGTAAGGCTACGATACCAATTAATGAGTCCCAATGGGCACAATAATAAGCTAGAAGGGGGGTTGAATAGCTTATTAAACACTTAAAACTTTTGGTAAATACTTTGAAAGATACTTGCAATCTATCGAAAAGATTCAAGTAGCGAAAGACCTTCAAAGTAGTTGTTCGAGTCTGCTTCGATGATAAGGACTCTGGTAGACCTTTACAAGTTACTTAAGTTACTGTTGTAAATGGATAAAGATATTCAAAGTAATTTTCGGTTAAACTATCGACAAGCAAGCGGTAAGAAATAACACAAGTATTTTGGGATGGTTTACACTATAATGAGTGTTACGTCAACCACCAAGGCGATTAACCTTGGATTTAAATTGTGCTATGCACTATGTTTTCCACTAGATCAATTACAAAGGAATATCCCTAATGGATCGTGTACAAAATATTGACTTGTGTTTGGGGTCTAGGGAATTAAATATCTATAAATACGAGGATATTTAATTCGTGCGAATATAGTTAATGAAAGTAAACAACAAGAAGATAAAACAATAAATGTTGATGAGCGACTTCTTGTTGTTGGCGAGGACTTCTAGATCTGTTGAGGATCTCTTGATTTGCTTGGTAAGACTTGGAGTTATGGAGTTTCGAGCAATCCTTTAAGTGTTCGATTGATTAAATGCGATGTCTTGTTATTCAGTCTTCAATGGCGGCATTTATAGCGCGAGGTGCACTTCAAAGATCCGTTGGAGAAGACGAGTACTTCAACAGCTCTTTTCATCAATGCATTAAATGCATGGGGTTGTCGATCAAGGATTTTCGTCTTCGCGGATATCTAGAAGCGAGGAATGATTTACAGAGATCTTCAAAAAAGGTGGGCGATTTAGGTGTCAGATCTGAGAGTTGTTGCAGAAACTAGGGGACAGTCTGTTTTTCTTGCTTTCACTGTTCAGGACGAAAAGTCTTCCTGCTTTTCGGAAAGTTGCTTTCGGCGGCTTGATATGTCAGGGAATGTCTTGGATTAATTCAATAATAATTAGATTATTTTGAATTAATCCAATGATTCATTGCTGGACAGGACACGTCATAAGATACTAGGTGGACACACGGTCTGCCGTTTCTTTAAGCTTTGAGCAGGTCTTCCGGTGAAGCTTGTGGAGAGGTCTTCCGCTGATCCTGTGAAGTCCTATAAAACTATACTAGGCAAAGTTCTATACACAGTTGCCACGCTAATCGATACGCAGCCCGATTAGCCACTGAAGTATAAAACTAATGTAATGAGTTGAGCAGATATAAATCTAACATAAGAATCAACAAAAATGACTACGATACCCTTAATGAACCGTATGCACACTAAGGAGGTCATTATTTTGAGTAATGATATCCTTACCATTAGTGTTACAACTTGCATACTAAAAGGCAAAGTTGAAAAGTCAACTATTTATTTCTCAAGGCAAGTTGTAACACTAGTTGTAAGACTAGCATTACTCCATTATTTTTGCACCGCGTTATAATTAAACTATGCAATTAAACTATTGAACCGTTATGCAAAAATTAATGCAATGAAATTTGTGAATCGCGTTTCAAAAATAAACTAGGAAATTAAACTTTGAACTGCGGTGCAAATATTAATACAATGAAATTTATGAATCACGGTACAAAAATAGAATAAGAAATTAAACTTTGAATCACGGTGCAAAATTGATGTGATGAAATTTATAAATCACTGTGCAAAAATAGACTAGGATATGAAACTTTGAACCGCAGTGTAAAAATAATGCGATGAAATTTATGAATTTGCAGTGCAAAAATAGACTAGGAAATTAAACTTTCAACCGCAGTGCAAAAATAATGTAATGAAATTTATGAATCACGGAGCAAAAATAGACTAGGAAATTAAACTTTGAACTGCGGTGTACAAATATTATCTAATTCAATTTTGCACCACGATACAATAGCATAAAAACCCCGTTTACGTCCTCCACATTTTTCTTCAATCTCTTCCGTCGTAAGCCTTCTTCTCCCTCATCCTTCTCTACCTTCGTCTCAACTGAAAAATCCTTCAACCTAGCACAGATCCATTATAATTTCGTATTTCATGAATCAAAAAACTCGTTTACCTTTAACGCCTCCGAATCCCCAGGAAGGGGTGTTGTCCCCTCAACCCCTACGACCTGACCGGGCAGGTTGATCCCCGTTTCATTGTGCATAATCGTGATTTTCGAATTCAAAGTGTATTGCCAAAGCTATTGAAGAAGACAATGAAATTTTTGGAACAATATTTCAAAGGTGGTCTTTTGCGGTTAAAAAAAAGAACGGTGGACTTTTGGGATTAAAAATTTAGAAAAAGGCACCAACCAGAATTTTCCCCCCTTTTTTTTTTTTGAAAATCATAGAACCGACCCAGAAAGATGATGTTATTCCTTGAAAGTCATCCCAGAAAGATGGCTCTCATTGAATCATAGTCATCCTAGAAAAATGATTTTTTTTTTTAAATCATAAAACCGACCCAGAAAAATGACTCTCACTGAATCATAGCCATCCTAGAAAGATGAACCTTTTAAAAAAATCATAGAACCAGCTAGAAAGACGATGTTCTTCCTTGAAAGTCATCCTAGAAAGATAGCTCTCATTGAATCATAGTCATCCCAGAAAGATGGTTGTTGTTTTTTTTAAAAAAAAATCATAGAACCGACCCAAAAAGGTGATGTTTATCCTTCAAAACTATCCAAGAAAGATGGCTCTCATTCATTCATAGTCATCCCAAAAAGATGTATCTCCTTTATTAATAACCTACCCGGAAAGATGGCTCTCTTTTTTTTTGACCTTTTCGTTTATTTTTTTGAAAAATATTATATACACAATGCAAGTAAAATTTGACAAGTTGGAAGTAAAATCTACCGTAACATGTGTGTCTTCTGTGTGCGTATCATTAGTGTTAGAATTTGTATTTGTATGCGTATCATTGTTGTTAGAATTCATATATATCTACGTTGTTTATTTTGGAGAAATTTCTTTAGAGTATTGGGAAGTGAAAAAGAGGAGTGAAATTGTTAGAAAGATTTGGGTTGGGTTAAATAAGATTGTTGGGGAGACTTGGTGAGAATATTTTGGATAAATTTCCAGCATTGCTCTTCCCAAAATCTCAAGATTTTCTGCAAATGTTATAACATTGGAAAACTTTTTGGACACTTTTATGTTTTGATTGGACATACAACAACACATCAAATCATATTGCTGGAAAAATCTCATAATTCAATCGTTCTCAATTTGTTGAGTTACTTTATCTCATTTAAATTCTTAAGGGCAAAATAGTATTTTTACCACTTGCGTGCGTTATATTAAGGAAAAGACGCGTGCTATATTAAGCACCCCCTTGAACAATTTGAAACAAATTACCATAAACAATTTTTGAGGAACTTCTACAATTAGTTAAGAAAAAAAAAAGGCTTGGTAGAACAAAACAAAATATAAACCATTGTGGATGTCCTAACGCCTTCTCTAAATGGACCCCCATTTCCCCTATTTTTGTGTGATTTTCACACCATCCCCTCTCAACCAGTTAAGGGTATATATATTACTCCCTCCGTCCCTAAATAATCGTCGTGGTTGATCCGGCGCACAGTTTAAGAAAAAGTAATTTACTTGATTATTTATATTGGTTTAATATGTAGTTTCTTTTAATGTTCATGTATATGTGGCATATAATTAAAGTAGAATGAAAAAGTAAGGGTAAAGTGGTAAAAGTGATGTTCTAAAAAGGTAAGTTTCAAAGTGGACAATTATTTTGGGACGGACGAAAAAGGAAAGGAAGACGATAATTTAGAGACGGAGGGAGTATATAATAAATAAATAAAAATATATAGGTTAGTTTGGTTCGATACTAAAAATCGTAAAGTGAACCGAACCAAACGGTTTTTCAATTTTTGAAATCGAAATCGAATCGTTTTCGAACCAAACCGACTCGTTCGGTTTGATTCTATGATTCGGTGGTTTCAATGTACACCCCTACAACCAGTACACCAAAAATCACACTATTTTGTTGTCGTGAATAGTGTTATCCCAAATTTATGATTATAATATTCATCAATCAAATTTGGTGTTGGTAGGACCTATTAGTTTTTTGTTATTAGTAAATATATTAATAATAGGATATTATTAATTAAAAATATTTTAAACTAATTAATAACAAAATTTTGATTTTAAAGCTAATTAATAATTATTTTAAAAGGTTGATAAAAAATTAAAAAATAGAATATGCTAAGCAACATTCATTTTGATGTAAGATTTGATGTGAATGGATTGGAGTCAGTAGTGGTTGGTGTTGAAATTGCACCATTTTAAGCTCTTTTTGTTTCACGAAAATAACTTTCGAAAAACATTTTAATTATTTTTCGGTGTTTGGTAATTTAGGAAAATGTAGTCAATGTAAAAGCATTTTCGAATCAACGAAAAATGAAGTTTTCTTTTTAGGAAAATATCTTACGGATTCATTTTTTGTAAGTTATTTTCCAAATGTTCAAGCACCGCTCCGAGGATCCGTCCCTTCCACAATTACACATATTTACACACACACACACACATACAATATTTCACTCATCAAATAAATTGTTTTGAAATATAAATTGAGTTTGTACACACTATATAAAAATTATAATTTTAATAAATACTCACTATGTCCTAAAATTAATGTTCATTATATTATTTAGGAACTTCCCAAATATTATCTATTTTCTTTTTAAATATTTTTTTCATATTAATTATCATTTTTTTTGTATTTGTGAGATTGAAAAAGATGAATCTTATTAATTTAGCATCACTAATGATAAATTGAAGGTTATTATAGGAAAATTATTTAAGCTTCAACACTATTTTTTATTCAATATGGGCATGAATATTATAATATAATTTTTGTATTTATTCATATATTGTTCTCCGTAATATTTTTCATGTTTTGTCAAACACCTAAAAATATTTTTCGACATATTTTCAAAAGATTTACGAAACTTTTTTTTTTTCATTTTTTCTTTCAAAAGAGGATCAAAAGTGGTTCCCCACTTACACCTAAAAATATATTAAAATATTTTTCGACATATTTTCAAAAGATTTACGAAACTAAATATGGTGTTTTGGGTAGAAGATAGTCTAACGATGCATATTGAAAAATGAAAAGTGAACCTAATAAAACGGTATCAAATTATTACTCTTCCATAGACTCTAAATTATTGTTCTTTTTTTACTTCTCTTTTTAGTCGGTGTTGTTCAAATACAATATATCAATATATCAATATATATGTGTGTGTGTGTGTGTATATATATATATATATATATATATATATATGATGTGCCCGGCCCAAACCTAGTCACGAGCAAGGCACGAGCCATCATCACGTGTCGATCACGAGCACAATGAATACGAGACCCATAGCCCTAGCGAGCAAAGTAATGGAAGCGTCAAGCAGCGAGCAGTGTAACTCTCGTCCAAACCTGGCCGAGCATAGGCCTTGCCTATCCGACCAGGGGCTATACTCGGACACCACACCCATACCTAACAAAGGAACCGAATTCATCTCGTCCAAACCTGGTCGAGCATTAGCCATGCCTGCCCGACCAGGGGCCGTCCCTGGGATCTACATCAAGTTCGAAACAAGCACATCGAGCCTGCAGAGCCCCTCGCCCGGTACATATCAAGCAGGAAGCACCGGAGGCTTCCTCTCCAAGACAAGTCAAAGGTTTCCATATTTAAGCAGGGCACTTACCTTATCTGCTCATACATCTACGCTGCCAGCCGCCTATCATGTCTAAAGTCAAGGGATTCTCTCCTTGATTGATTAGGTAACTATGGAAACTGAATCCTAAACGGATTCAACCACATTGGGAGCCTATAAATACCTCTTCATAAGTCATTAACAAGCTACACACACTTTCTTGAGCCTCGGCACTCTGTCAATTTGCTTCTTGACATTCACACTCGATATTTACTCTCACGCCGGAGGGGTTTCGCGAGGCCCTGCCTTGCACTTCCACTCATGTTTCTTGTGATCTTAAACAGGCTCAAGGAAGGTGATTCAAGCCCAGATATCCAACCCAACTCACGGACGGCCCAAGCTGTGATTTTGCCACATCAATATATATATATATATATATATATATATATATATATATATATATATATATATATATATTATAAAAGAGATCAAGGGCTAGCTGGCGACCCAGATCGAAATGTGTCAAATACAACTGGCGGTCCAAATTGATTTGTAAATATGAGTTACATATAAACCCTTCAGTTATGAGTTTTGTTTGAATTACTCCATCTACAACCAATAAGTATGTAATAACCCTTCAGTTATGTTTTTTTAAAAAAATTATCCTCTCTACAACCAATTACAGTTATAGGAAGGCTTTCCTCTAATACATTTTTTTAACCGCATCCTTCTGTTTGAGTTGACGAGGTGATTATCTATAATTTATCTCTAGCATCTATTAAGTTGCTTTAATAAGATATTTGTTTGTAAGTTTTGTAATTAATTTTTGTAATTTTAAATATTTGTATTTTAATTTTATTATTAATATTTAGTTTGTAGTTTCTTAATTAATTATTATCGTAATCAACTGAATCTCAATTTAATTTTTGTCCGACCTTATTTTAAAAAAAAACATTTGTTCGTAAGTTATGTAATTTTAAATATTTGTATTTTAATTTATTTTTTAAAAAAAATATTTGCTAAGTTTTCCTTAATAGTCTGAAATATTTGTGATTTCAAAATATTGTTTTGTTAGTTCACTTTATCTCATTCAATTTATTTTATATTTTTTGTTGGCTGCAGTTTCAATTAACCGGTGTTGTGTTGGTGTGTGTAAGAGATAATATTTTTAGATGCTTAATTATACTCTTTTTGGATGAGTTACAAAATTTTATAGCAAATAAAATGTTTTATTTCTTTAATTTTTGGGAAGTCGTCTTTTTTGTGTAGTGTACATCGATCCGACCCCTACAAAATCTCAAACATATACTCCCTCCATCCCTAAATAATCGTCCTAGTTGACCCGACGCATAGTTTAAGAAAAAATAATTGACTTGATTATTTATATTGGTTTAATGCATAGTTTCCTTTAAAGCCCACGTGTATGTGACTCATAATTAAAATAAAGTGAAAAGGTAAGGGTAAAGTGGTAAAAGTGATGTTCTAAAAAGGTAAGTTTCAAGCTAGAAAATTATTTTGGGACGGACAAAAAAGGAAAGGATAATGATAATTTAGGGACGGAGGGAGTACTAATTTATTCGCATCATACTCGCTTCATATATTGATCACATCTATACTGACACCGTGCCATAGGCACGAGCACGAAATCTAGATTAGCTCATATCAACTGAACACAACTGACGGTCTAGATTGATTCGTAAATATGTGGGTTTTGTTTATCTCATACCGACATCGTGTCTATTATACGGGCACGTATATTAGTATATATATTACTCCCTCCGTCCCTAAATTATTGTCCTGGTTGACCCGACGCACAGATTAAGAAAAAACAATTGACTTGATTATTTATATTTGTTTAATGTGTAGTTTCCTTTAAAGCCCATGTGTATGTGGCTCATAATTAAAGTAATGTGAAAAAATAAAGGTAAAGTGGTAAAAGTGATGTTCTAAAAAGGTAAGTTTCAAAGTGGACAATTATTTAGGGACGAACGAAAAAGGAAAAGAGGACGATAATTTAGGGACGGAGGGAGTATAAAACAACTCATGATCTAATTGATGACCCTGATCGAATTGTGCTAAACACAACTGACGATCCAAATTGATTCGTAAGTATGTGAATTACAAATGAACCACAGAGTTATAAGTTATGTTTGAATTACCCCTCTACAATTATATATAAAACATTTAGTTGTGAGTTTTGTTTGAATTACCCCGTAAGTTATAAGTTTTGTTTATCCCGACCATTCATTGAACTAATCGCATACCGACATCGTGCCTATAGTACGAACACGTATGCTAGTATATGTGTGTATATATATATATATATATATATATATATATATATATATATATATATATATATATATATATATATATATATTAAGAAATCCAACAAGACAATAATTTAAGGGCAAATGGAGTACCATTTGGCATACATTCACTATGATTTATAAAATTTCCATCATTGAACCAATATTAAGAAAACAAAAATTTAAATAAGACAGCCTTACGGTATAATTTTATAAGACGGATCATCCTTACCCGACCCACCGTGTGTTGATGAATTGAGTTGTGAGAGAGCAAAATTTCGTCTTATGTATTAAGATTCGTCTTACAGAAGAACTACCCTATTAAGAAAACTAAAAATAACAATTTTCAAAATTTCATAAAAAGAAGTAAAATTAAAATTTAATCAATTATAATCAACTAAAGTGAAAATAAGACTATTGAAGGTGGGGGGGAGTACTCATTACTATAAAATTCATTCAGATAACTACTTTTAATTTAAACAATGTCAATAGAACGTCAAGAAACATTGTAACCGTGTTTAAGAGTGGAACTATCTATATCCTAAAGTTTGCTCTTTACATTTCATTTTTTTCATTAATGTGTTGTACCTTGTTCTGTATATTGCAAGAAATGGGATATGGAAAGCAAACTTTGGGGTGTGGATATCCCCACTCCACATTTAATATTGATCAACCCATAGAAGCTTACCGGTAGTGATTAATATAATATACACAATTTAATTACAACAAAAATGAAGCAATTGAAAATATGAATGATCATTTTCTTTAGTTCAATTATCCTACTATAACCAAAATCTACCATAAACACAAGCTTTTGTACCAACTTTAAGAAACTTCCTAGGCAGCTGCAACAGCACTTTGAAGCAACAACTCCAAGTCTTTCAATCTGAATAAGCAGAGGAGAGAAAGAAGTGAACTTCAAATAGAACAAAAAGATAACCAAATACCCCCACTGCATACCATCCTTAAGACTGATTCAATTTTGCTCTAAAAACATGGTTTTTGAAGAATCAATTTGAAGAAAAACCAGTAGCCATTTCGGGGCAGTGGTAGTATATCACTATCATCGACAGAAAGTAGTAGATAGGTAGCTTAGCTTACCTTACGTCACTCAGATCAGGGTATTTTGCTATTGCGTCTTTGAAATCCTAACATCAAAAACATGCAAGAATACGTTAGTCTTGTGTGAGCTACATTACTGGATATTATCTTCTCTTCACTGCATACCCAAATCATCCAACTCTTTGCAAGTATTATATTGGGGTCTCACCTGGTTAGCTGTTGAGGGCGTATAAGTAATCACACATACCATTCCAGCTTTTGTTGCCGCCTGCAATTTTTTTTAATTTTTAATTTTATTATCATTATAATTTATTTTATTTTATTTTTGAAAAGCAAGAAGCAAACCGTTAGATAATAATAATAATTAAACCTAGATAATACACTCAAACAGTTCAATCAAGCCACATTTACCTGGAAGAGAATGGGTAAGCATTTCTATACTACCTTTGAAAATAGAAAGAAAGAGAAAATACAACTGGAGCTGCCATCACAGCCAGAACTAAAAACAATTCCGATCCATGCATTTTACTATGCGACTGCAGTTGCCATCATTTTAACGGTCTACTTTCTGAGTTATGAATACCAAAAAGGGGCCAAGGTATGCTAATGTACGAAGAAAACGAATCAGAACAATCAGTTGTACATCTTATCGCAAAAAGCTATGTATTATGCACAAGCTTTCTAATTAAACACAGAACTCATATGACTGGTACAATCCATTCAGACAAGAGGAGTAAACGTACTAGAAACATATTTCAGTATTTTCCATGTCTAGGCATTGAGCAAATTAACATTATGAAGGCTTACAATCAAAATTTTAGAAAATTACGGGTATAACTGAAATTAAAAGATTAATCAACCAAAATAGAAAGATCAACCTGTAGGCCAATGATGCTATCCTCCACCACCAAACAATCTCTCTCAGATACACCCAGCTTCTGCAGCAGTAAGGATGAATTTTAGTTGCAAATAAAAGGGACTGTTCAAAATAGGAAACGGGCATGTTCATCAATACAAATAAGTGCTCTGTAGATTACCTTGGCAGCTGTCACATAAATAGAAGGATCAGGCTTCTTTTCCTTCACGTCATCCCCTACGAAAAGATAAATGAATTGAAAGTCAAATTTCCAAAAGCAAAAAAGAACCACAGCTATAGCTTGCATATGCAGACACTACCTATATCGAGAATGTATCACCTTACTGCTAAATAACTTTCTTGCCCGAAAAAGAACAAAAAAATCAATAATAGTCCAAAAATATAAACTTCGGGTAATGCATTTCTGCAGAAGTAAAAGAACTGTTCGAAGATAACTGAGTGTACGTTAATGATCTTGAAAAATTACTAACACATAACATGACTGTTCATACTTCTGTCAAAAACCCACGTGTTAGTTATTGCTCCATAGAGGCATATACAAAAGGTTTTATATTGTACTCCCTTCCACACCCTTCGTCCCAAGGAAAGAGGTACAATTTCCTTTTTAGTTTGTCCCAATTGAAGAGGTACACTTTCTGTTTTATTTGTCTCAATTGAAGAGGTACGTTGCCTTTTTGGAGAAAGTATCTTTAGCATAATGTCTATAATACCCTTTGAGTCAGGTTGAGAAATATCATGTCATATAAACTAAAACAACTTGAAATTGTGGCAACAAGGTGACAGGGTATTTTGGGTAGTTAACGGTTATTCAACCTTTTTCTTAATTAGCGCAATACATCAAAATGAACCATCTCCAATTAGGTGAGAGAGATTACAACTTTTTAAACTATAACCAATTTCTTGTCTGTTTATGGCTTTGTTCATATTAAAAAGGCCTAAATTTGAGATTGTCCCTTAAGGAATAGGCCGGGTACGTTTTTGGTCCTGACTGTACAAAATACAAAAACGGTTCCCTCAAGTTCATTATTTACTCGAAACTAAACCAAAAGTAAAACAGTCGTAAGAAAATGCTAACTGCATTGGTCAAGAGATGAGCCCATGGTCTTTTAATAGAGGCGAACCATTCACAACATTTTGAATAGATCACCGAGCGCATTTTACATGTAAGACAGAACTACGTAAACCTAACATATCTATTCTCAGTCATGTACAGTAAGATCGACCACCACAGTGATTATATCTCCCTTACACTGACCCAGACGCCGCCCAGTGCAACCAGCCTCACCCCTCTCCAAACCCACATTCAGCCAGAGGCTTAGCCAGGATTCTAAAGAAAGGAGGTCAAAATTACTTTCAGGGTAGAAGATGTGATGGTATCTAAATTTGGTTCAAATGGGGGTCAAGAATATACTATACTGCAATTTTTACAGAAAACAAAGGGGGTCAAAATTGATAAAGCTAGTATTTTTAATAGAAAAAAATTCTAAATTTCAGGGTACTAAGTGTCAGTATTTCAAAAACCAAAGGGGTCAGCAAACCCCCTTGGTTACCTGTGGCTTCGCCACTGCATTCTGCATTGGCAGATAATATATGTTAGCGTGCACATTTCGAAAGTAAATGAGACTGGAAAAGCGGAGAAATGTATGCTAACGCATGCATTTATGACTTTGAATAATTAGAGTCACCAGTTGGCAAAAAGTAGGTATTAAGAAGACTTCCTAGAACAGGTTAATGTACCTGCAAGGAAGCAATCAAGACTTTGGAAGCGCTCCTAAAGCAAGAGCAAAGCGTTGCATAAGTAAACCCATGCATATAAAGGACAAGAAATTACTTTCTAGATAGCAGTGTACGAAGAACTTACATTTCCTAAAAGGTTTTCAAGACACAGAACAACCGAGCTTTTAGTAGCAGCAGAGCAGACAGCTAACAGTTTACCCTATATGAAAATTAATAAAAGTATATGCTTTTAAGACATTCAAAATAATCTCCACGGTAAAAGTAAATGAAGCATTTAAAAAGTCAATCCTTCATGCTGAGAAGAAATTATAACAAGATTTTCTGGGAGTCAAGAATTGCCAAAAGGAAATGAGATTAACTTCAAGTACCATTAGAGAATCATACGGCACTTATAAGTACATTATCTATCTTACATTAGCCTTGGCCTCATCCATTAATCTCAAAACTCCCGGTCTAGTCTCAACCTGCCAAAAGTTTAAAACCCATTTACCGATATTATTTAGTGAACACATTCATAAGTATTATTATTGGAAAATCATAGATAATCAAAAGTTGCGAAATAGGAAATCATTGCTTACAGTTCCAAATTTGATTATTTCCTTGTATCTTTCAGTCTTCCAATCCTACGCACAGTAAGAAAATAATGAGCGTAAGACACTTGTTAAGATTGCATATCAAATGTTTCAGAACGAAATTGAAAATTCAAAAAACTTAAACAAAGAACATAGAAGGCCCATTGCATATTTCACTTCCTCTCAAAGAGTAGTAGTCAAAAGACTCTCAAATGAGTTGAGCTCATCATTCGAGGGAGATGGGACTCTATGCGTAGCAAGTAGTTACAGTCCTGGTTATCTTTCTTGTGTGACTTATGCATCTAAACGGGAGCCTCAAGGCTCACTCCAAAAGTTACCCCTCTATGCCATGATGTAAACTACCACAAAATATTCTTCAATTGGTTAAACAGTTTGGCTTCCTTCAATTTGTATATTCTAATAGCTTTTGAAGTTGTCCTTAATGATATGCTGTTATTTGTCATGAGAATACATCTAGCCTAGCATGAATGAAACTTTAGTTACAAAATACGATTTTCAAGAAAGTCGGACATAGGACATGACAACAAATCTCAATTGCCATTCATTTCATTTATAAATAAACTAAAAACAGAATTAAAATTCATTAAAACACATAGTAAAATACAACAAAAAATATATTACTAAGCAATTGCCAGTACTCAAAGGACAAGTCTATTTATGCCTCATACATAAATAAAAAATCTGAAATCATACCTGAAGAGTGTCAATTAGCTTCTCCCTACTAATGTCATCCTCGGGAGGAGTTTCAAAGATTGTTGAAGAAGGCCAACCATGCTCCTTAAAGTACCTACACAAAACAAACCAATAATCAACACAAAAAACTCCAACACCAACTTATGAATAAATTATACCCAGAGTTTATACTTCCTATATAGAGATATTACCCATAGCCTTGATACCATGCTTCAAACACTAAGCCGAAAAATAAGCGGATTAAACCACCCATTTCATTTGGGAACTTACTGAATCCAAAATATAAAGCCGATTAAACTACTTCATATATGTTAATAACGACATACAAGGCACTGCAACAGTGAGTGTCTACTTTCATTTTCCGTAATGACTTTCATGATTCACACACAAAGGGAGAAAGAGAGAGAGAGAGAGAGAGAGAGAGAGAGAGAGAGAGAAAACCATCGCATTTTGGGTTTACCACCGCCAATTCTATTCTGGAGCTGGTCGTAGAAGGAAGAATCCCAATTGAGGGAATGAGAGGAGGAGGAAGGGCAGCGGACATTGAAGTGTGAGAAAGCATCGTTGTAAGCTTGGCGATGCAAGTCCTCTGATTCGAGAATTACTCCGTCGCAATCGAATATCAGAGCTTGCAGTGCTCGCAAAGAAGTTGCCGAAATCGATAGTCGCCGTCTTATAGAAGAAGAAGAAGAAGTGAAAGAAGCAATTCGAAGGGTAGTAGGAGATAGACGGAGAGTAGAGTGGAGAGATGATAGAGAAGGTTTAGGAGGCGAGATCAACATTGTGCAGGACGCCATTATTGTCTGTGTTCAGCGAGGTTTGGGCCGGGGCGGAGGCTTGAATTCGTGTGGCTGGGCAATGCCATTTTATTAAGCTTTGCGTAGTTAGAATTTGTGGTGCCAGGGGATTTAATGGCCATCAACATCTATCTATTGGAAAAGTAAAACCAATAAGAAAAAAAAAATCAAGGTTTTTATTTCAACAGCAGCCCCAATTGACCAGCTAATATATATATATATATACTAGTACTCTTGCTCGTGTCGATGGCACGACACCAATTTGAAAATTTATCCATATATGAAACAGATAATGTGTAAATGAATTAATATTTACTTATAATTTGTAGGGGTTGGATATATGTATACTACACAACGAAAATTGGAAAAAACCCAAATATGTAATAAAATAAAACATTTTAGGATAATATAATTTTTTGGTTCTTGAACTATACCAATATTATGCGTTTGGTCCCTGCATTTTTTTTGTAATGTGTTTGGTCCTTAAAGTAGGGTTTTAGTAAGAGATTACCCCCTGACGGGGTTACCGTCAGTTTTACCGTTATGTTTTTTTTGGAAAACCCAATTTTACCCTTAATAATATTAATGGTTCAAAATAAAAAAATGAAAAATAAAAAAAGAAAAAAGGAATCAATACCATAATCATTTACAGCCTTCCTCCACAAACCCACAAACCCATCGTTCAACTCCTTCCTTCCCTCTCCCAAGCTCTCGCCATTTACCCTCTCGCCATCTCCATCTCCGGCCACCTTCCACCTCGGCCATCTCCACCTTCTATAAAAAATTAAAAAAATTAATTTTCCCCAATTTCAAACCCTAATTTTGAATAATTCGTATTTGATCTCATTTCTTGAAATTATTGCAGATGATTTTGGAAGCCGTTGATTCACTCAACAAGAAGGACGGCTCAAACAAATCCTCAATCTCGAACTACATCGAATCAACTTACGGAGAGGCTTGATAACAACGCAACAATCAGTGAGCCGTCCAAGCGGTTTTCAAAAGACATTGTTAACAGGTACCTGAACATATGAAGGCGTCGAAAGGACACGCGGCCTTGTTGTCTGAAAATTTGACCAAAGATGAAGGATGGGAATTGCTCCTCGGTGAAGAACAATTAATTGAGACCCGACTTCACCCGCCCGTAAACGGGCCGTGGGCGCCCTCCTAAGGTCGAGATCCACGGATGTTGCCGCAGCCTATGGAGAGTAAAGGTCTGCTGGGGCGGGGTCGACCGAAGAAGGATCCGAATGCGCCTCCCGCGCCGAAGCAGGCTAAAGCCGAGGATGAACCAGGTCAGATCGAAAGACGAAGCGATCCATTAGATCTACTAAGCTTAACCCTAGCTCACTCTCTTACAACCCATTATCTGATGGAGAAACCCTAGAAGAAGAATTGAGGAGATCAATTACCTATTCTCTGAATGATCAATTGAAAAGGGATGAGTTGAATTGATCGGGAGAAACCCTAGAATTAGGAAGACATCGAAGTTGGATGAGGAAGACCGAGTTGAAATAAATGGGTTTTGAGTTATGGGGGAAGAGTATCGAGGGGGTGGCAATTGGTTTTGAGTCCAAAGATTGATTTTGACCTAAGCAATTATGAAGGATGGACCAACAACCCGATTTTTTTTAATTTTGAACCACCAACATTGTTAAGGGTAAATTTGGAATTTCATTAAAAATTTGACGGCAAAACTGACGGTAACCCCATGAGGGGGTAATCTCTTAGTAAAACCCTACTTTAAGGACCAAACACATTACCAAAAAAATACAATAACCAAACGCATAATATTGGTATAGTTCAGGGACCAAAAAATTATATTATTCAACATTTTACTTCGATATTTTTTTCATAAGAAAACCAAAAAATAAATATTTTAATTGTAACTACAGTAAAAATACGAAAAGAAAATTTTATTGAACGAAAACTCAGTCTTCTTTTTCTGGGGGTTCTTATTTAACAACAATGGAAACCAAATTAATAACTTTGTCAAATTTTCCATGAGATGCAATAACTTTGTCCATTATAAATAAATCTAAACCAGACATAAATTAAACTGATATTCAGTTGATTACGATAGCAATCAATTAAGAAACTATTATTAAATATTTGTAAAACCATAAAAGTCAGTTTATTATTAACGAACTACTAAAAGTATTATTTTCTTAAAAAAATTGACTTTCAAACGGGGTCTCTTTATCTAGAACGGAGGGATTAATTAATAATTTGTATACGAAATTGCAGACTGAACAAACAAAACGGGCCGGACAAAAATTAAATTAATTAAGTTAATTACGATAACAGTTAAAAAGAAAAAAATTCAAATTACAAAACTTACGATTTTTTTAAATTTTTTTATTTGTATATGAAATTGCGGGCCGATTTTTTTTTTTAATTGATTAAGTTAAGTACGATAACAATTAAAAAGAAAAAAAATTAAAATACAGATATTTCAAACTTAGACATAAATTAAATTGGGATTCACTTGATTACGATAGCAATCAATTAAGAAACTACAACTAAATATTTGTAAAACCGTAAAGGTCATTTTATTATTAATAAACTACTAAAAGTATTATTTTCTTAAAAAAATTGACTTTTAAACATGGCCTCTTTACCCGTAATGGAGGGATTAATTAATAATTTGTATATGAAATTGTGGGCCAAACAAAAAAACACCAAATAAAAATTAAATTGATTACGTTAATTATGATAACAATTAAAAAGAAAAAATAAATATATCAAATTACAAAATTTACGATTTTTTTAAATTTTTTAAATTTGTATACGAAATTGTGGGCCAAAAAATTTAAATTGATTAAGTTAATTACCATAACAATAACTGTAAAATTGTAAAATAATAACGGTAAAACCGTTATAGATACAAACACAAACGGTTATAACGGTAAAACCGTTATAGATACAAACACAAACGATTATAGATACAAACGGTTATAGATCCGTGAAATTAAATCCTGGCCAGTAATTGTGTTTGGTAAAAATAAATTTTAAATTAAGCAAGCAAAAAACATATTTATTAGTTGTAAAGTTTGTGACTCATCATGTATTAAAGTCTCACCGTTGTTAACACAACTACATAACTAAGCACCTAAAAACACAAATGAAAGTTGTTATGAGTACACCAAATTGAGACGCAACTCCATTTTAAGGAAACATAACTTCATTAACAAACATATGCCTTGATATTACGCTACAAATACCCGAGTAAGACTATATCAGTACTCACATCATCCTTGCCCTACCATCACTGTTTTAATTAATCAACTGTCTCACGTTTTTCCTATTAAGACACTTCTTGGTTTACAATTGCAAAAACTAAACCAATCAAGTAAAAAGCATCTTCTTTAACTCCTGTTCCATAGTTCCCAATTTCGAAAAATGGTTAGGCCTCCTATTAGGCTTACACCTTGATACATGCATCTATCCATGTGTATGCGAAAACAACCCTTATGAAAGGTCCCCATGGTCGTCCAAGATATGCATATGATGTCCCTCCATTGCCAGTTATGACACACCTGCATTACCTAAAACATTCATCAGGAAGGAAACTTCAAGGAGAGACAACTGCAACAACCAAAAAGTTAACAGGTGCTACTATTGAAATGAACACGGTGTATAAGTTTATCCTATCTATATGTTACTGATGATCAAATTGTGACATGCTGGCGGTTCCACAGATATTGCAAAGACATAGAGGCCACAGTTAAATAAGAGATAGATAGAGTCCCATATTGCCTACGATACATTAATCAACTCAAGTGCAACTATAACCACAAAGAGACAGCGAAATTACTGAGAAAAATCAGACTCTTGTCAGGAAACACAAAGGTCCACAAAGATTAATAAAACATAAAATGCCCCTGCCTAGCTTCAATTAGCCACCTGAATTGATTAACAAACAATGGGTTTCATTGATCAACATATTTAATAAAGAAAATGTGTAGATTCATACCCAGACACACAAACGAAGGAAATCCATGAAGGAACAAAATCAAATGAAGGTTTTTTTTTTATAACTAATTTTGCATTAAACCATCCTTGGGTTGGGTTGATTGGTTACCGAGAAACCATGGTAAAATGAAAAACAACAATAAAATCGAACATTTGAGATGCAAAAAAAAAAAAATTGAATTATAGAACAATAATTTAACGAAATTAGAAAATTGATTCAAAAACATGTTTGAAGTTGGCAGAGAAACTGATTCAAAAACATCCTGGCTGCAAAAGAAACCCCCTAACTGATTCACTAATGCTGTTATGCGGGGGTAGATAAAAGATGTAATCAGTTTGAAGAGAGGATATGTTTGAAGTTGGAGTGTCTGGATCACCAGCACTCCTGCTTTGACCATTTTCTTCAGCAGTCATTAACGTATTAGGAGAGTTGGATAAATCCCTATCATCACTTAAGCTTGTCATCGTGGAACTGAAGTACCCCGAGTTTTGTATACTGCCATTGGAAGAAACAGATCCTCCCCTATTCTTCCTTTTTCTGCTGGCACACTCTTTCTTGCTAGAGAGTTCTTGTGCTTAATATGTGGCTTCAAATGTATTCGTCAGGAGAAAAGTGAAATCAAAATGGTCTTCAAGGGGCATTCAGACTATTTGCATTATGTTGTTGCCCGCAATTCTAGCTATCATGTAAGATTTTATCCTTCCTATTCAGTTCTGTTACTTGTTCTGGTCCATGGTGTAATTCTTTTCTTCTTTTTCCTTTCGAGTAGACTTATATTTATTGTTCTGATCCTCTACATTGGTGTTTACTGGATCCGTACTTGTTTCTTCCCTTTATTACATTGAGATGAGAAGGATTGGAGATCAAGGAAGCTATACCATTAAGCGTTGTTAATTTTTCTTACTAAAGTAGTGGACGAACATGTAGTCAACAATTGTGACTAAACTATGTTTACTTTATCTCCCTAATTGATGTGCTCTTTATTGTTTTTGCTTTCTCCAGATCGTAACTGGCTCAGAGGATGGGACAGCTCGAATATGGGGTAATTTAATTTAATGTTGAATAACGATGGGAGGCAAGAGGTCGCTTGGAGGAGATTGTTGTGTTATTTTCTTCCGCTGATTGTTTTGTGCAGTTTTTGGATTGATTCATTTTCTCCTCTTTTTGATCATTTAGTTATAACGGAATGTTGTTTGTGGAACCTATGGTTTTGCACAGATTGCAGAAGTGGGAAGTGTATTAGGGTAATTCAGCCTGATTCTCTTGGAAACCATCTCCTGATTCTCTCTAACTACATTGATATCCGGAAACTCGACCCTCGAGTAATCTGCCGGGTCCAAAGAAACCTCAGAAGCCTTTCGATTAAACAGCTTATCCTCAGAGTTAACAACCGAACATAAAGAGGGATTCAGGGGAAAATTTGTATTCAAGCAAAGACTCAGTTTGACAGTTCCAGCAGGAGAAGGATCATCTAGCATAGAGTTTCTACCCTGCTGCACCGAGGGGTGGTTATGATGCCATTACAAAGAGAAGGATCATCTAGCATAGAGTTTCTATACGATAACTTTAAAGATGTCATGACACTTTCATAGTACCAACACAATGTAAAGCGTAGGTGTTACCATACAGAGAACTTCACTAAGCATTATGCAAACTTGATTAGGATTAGAACACGAAATGGTGTCCCTTCACAGTAAACAGACTAAGATCCCAAACAAAAAAAATGTTAAAAAAATATAAGGTTGAGATGGGAGATAATTGTGGATAAGCTCATTTTACATGTATATAAATGGGAGATAATTGTGGATAAGCTCATTTTACATGTATATAAATGGGAGATAATTGTGAGGGATCGTGTACGCTTTCATCATTTAAAAAATGGGAAGTGTTCATGCAAGGATTTCTGGTAGTCATGACAATTAGAAAGCAGAAATGATAAAAGATTCACTAATATTATTTTAAAGACATCTATATACTCATCATATAAGGACAATTACATATTACAGTAACACATTTAAGTACCCCAATAACAATTCTCGTTAAACCAAAACTCATCATATATCCCAATAACAATGCTTAACAAATACAACAATTGTAAAATAGTACCCCCTCTTTGTCCCATAAAAAGAGTCTTGATTCGACTTTTCAAAGTCCAACCGACCAATTTTCTTCCTATCTAAATCTGACACAGTTATCCATTTAATTTTAAAGAATAAAAATAGTAATCGCTATAAACTGCCCAAAATTTAAGAAAATTTAGAGAAAGTAAGTAAATTCATATCAAATCTCAATCCGAAGAATAGTATATTACTTTGGAACTTCACACTCCGAACTTAGGGATAATATCCAGAGCTCAAAATCATGGACCATTACACAAACATAATATACAACATTAAAAAACTGAAGATACTTCGATAGACAAAGCTTATTTTTAAATTAGAAGTGGAAATTAAGATTAAAAAACTTGAATGGAAAATGTATCTCATTACCTTTGGCCCCATTCAGTAATTGCAACAACAAAAATTCCGCACACATGTACATACCATTCTTTTAAGTAAGATCAAAATTGCATACCTTGGAGATGAGTTCCCGGATAGACTCCAGCAATATTTGTAGGTACTAGGCACTGGTCCTCCTAGCTACTTAATCGCTGAGTTACCGTGATTTTCCCTTTCACATTCTCATGGGACTGGGGTATGGAGGCTCTCGGGGGGGAGAGTTTCCCCTTTTTGGGTACACTTGTTTTATTAGATTTTTCTTAGTTTTTATACTAAACATTTAATTAACAATGCTTTGGAAATTGAAACACTTTGTTTTGTTACATTTTCTTTATATATATAATGACAAATGTGATTAGCATATCCAAATATAGCAAGATCCCTTCAAAATGCACTTGCCAAAAATAGGAAGATATATATAATGACAAATATAATTTGTTTATCTCAAGATTGCTAGATGATGTGGCAAAATCTTCAGCTTGGGTCATCTATGCTTTGGGTAGGATATCTGGGTTTGAATCTGCTTCCTTGAACCTAGCTAAGAACAGAGAAAACCTGAGTGGAAGTGCAAGGCAGGGCCTCGCGAAACCCCTCCGGCGTGAGAGTAAGTATCGTGTGTAAAGCAGAATACCAGAGCTCAAGGAAGAGGATGAGTGTATGAATGCGTGTACCTTGTTATGGCTGGTGGAGAAGTATTTATTGGCCCTTTTGTGGTTGAATCCGGGTAGGATGTGGTTTCCTTTGTTATCTTGTTCAACAAGGAGAGAATCCCTAGATTTTAGGCATGATACGCGGTTGGCCGCGAGATATCAGGAACAAATAAGGCAAGTGTTCTGCTCCTATATGGCAATCTTTAACAGTGTCCTGGCGGGCAAGCTACTAGTGTCTTCTGCTCGTCATTGGACTGGGCGGGCACGGCCCTGCCCGCTTGTGTAATAGATGTTGGATTGGGGCGAGCATATTTCCTGCATGGCCTCGGCCTGACAGCAAGGCCGCGCCTGCATGTGTTTGGTCGGGATTATCATGCTCGCTGCTCGATGTTGCCATCGCTTTGCTTGCTGGGCCTTATAAGGTTTGTGCTCGTGATCGGCACGTGAGGGTAGCTCGTGCCCTGCTCGTGACCGGGTCTGGGCCGGGTATATTAGTGGCCCCTAGCTTCGTGCCTGGCGAGTATTCATGCTCGAGGTGGGAGCGTACAGGATGCTGTGAGGTTGCTCGAGGTTCGGTTGTAGACACTTGTGAATATTGTCAGCAAATAATGACTGGGCTGAGCGAAGTGATGGATTGTTCTAGAACTTCGTGTGGCTGCCAGATAAAGCGTATCAAGGAAGTGTTTCGCTGTGTCCCAAGGCGAATGAGGGTGGAGCACGTGAGCCGCCAGAGGGTAGTGCGAAGTGACAGCGGCACGGATCTCGGGGCGACGCATTGAATGCGCCTGTGGGCTGGTGACGACGCGCAGTCCATTCAACTTCCAGCTCAGCGCCCCGAGGATTCCCTCAATTTTCGCCTATAAAAACCCAAGTCTTCTCCTATTTTGAATTTTACGGTTATTGAAGATTTTAGAGAGAGAAAAAAGAGAAGAGAGAGAAGCTCTGCCAGCTCTTGCTCCCGACTCCCTGTTGCGTTCAGTCACCGGTGCCGCTGCCGTTGTTTTTCCGTCCCAACCGTGATTTCCAGGAGTAACGCTTTCCAGAGCCCTTTAAACAGTAAGTTTCCTCATTTTCCTTTTGTCTGTTTGTTTCTTCAGTGTTTGTATTTCTGGATAAGATTTCTCTTTGTTTCTCCATCTTCTTAATTTTCTGGGTAGGCTTGATAGGACTTAGGAAAGCCCATAGGTTGAGATCGAGGAGAGTCACCCATTGTGTCATGTCTGCTAGGCGGGCAAGGCCCTTTGGATTTACCTAGACTTAGGGTTTTTTTTCCCCTTTTTAGTGACTGTTCGTTTCTACGGGCAGGATCTGACCGTGTTTTTCCTCGATCTCTGTAGATGTCTGACGGAGAGTTTTCTGAAAACGACCGAGAAGAATTCAGCTATGGCGGGCAAAATGACCCAATGAGCAGTGAGAGGTCCCCGTCCCTCGACGTCGTGTATGAAGAGGGAGATGCTTCTGTGGCCGGCGAGGTTGTTGCTACACGAGCCCGTGTGCCCGTGATTGCTCTGTCCGATTCAGCCGGTGAGCGTAGTAGTTCTGAGGGAGAGGTGGAGCAAGGCCGCTCGGCCACCGGCGGGCAGGGCCACGCGCAATTGGCCGAACAAGGGGAACGCATGCCCGAAGAGAGGGCTGACGACGTTATGCTACCCGGCGCATGGGAAACTTTGGTTGTCAACGAAGTCTGCATTTCGGCTGGAGAAGACTTTGATAACATCCCCATTGCGCGGAGGAGACGGGCCATGTATACAGAGAACGAGGCTACTACTTCTGCCCCATCTCGGCCTGGATGTCCGAAGCCGATGAGACGCTTTATGCAGCTCACTCGGCTTCTCTGAATACTTCGTCCAAACTCACCGCCTGGTTTACCTCCTTGGGAATAGAGGCTGAAGATTATCGGGTAGAGAAGGCGGTGCCGGTTGATGGTGAATTTCCCTGTGAACAAGATGGCAAATTGCTCTTCTTCGCGGACTTTTTCCGAGTGGGGCTCCGCTTGCCCCTGGACCCCTTTTTCCTCCAGTTTCTGAAGACTTTCTGCCCGATGCCGGGTGATCTGATGCTGAATACCGTCCGGGCCCTGATGGCGTATATTGTGGTATGCCGGTTGCTGCGGATAGAGCCCACTCTCAAAATATTCCGGCGCTTGTTCATTCTGACCGTCGATGCTTATGGCCGGGTCAACGCGCGGTCAAATTCAAGTTTCCTCAGAATTTTTTCCGATGTCCCGGGCAAGGTTGAGGCTTGGGACCGTAGAGGCCTTTTGGTCGAATCAAGGACGGGTTGGCCAATAATGCCAATGAGTCAGGCGAGTATCCATGTTCCCAAGCTTCCTCGCGGTAGCTTCCAAACCGGGGACACTGGTCGTTTGGCCGTTATCCGGGATGCTCTAGGGTGTGTGATGGAAGGGGAGAGGCGGATCAGCCAAGAGTATTTATTCGACTGGAAGGAGCTGTGTTGTAACCCTAGAAATCTTCGCTTGGCCGGGGTGCTCCGAGCAACCGCTCCTGGTTGAGCCTTCAGGCACGCTCGACGAAGAAGTGGCTCATGTGTATCGGGCGATCACACGGGCAAAATTTCCGAGCAGATTTCCAAGAATGCCGTAGGCTCGGGCATGACTGCACGCCTGCTTATACCCTTGCTCCTGGTTTTTATTTTTCTCTTGACTGTTTTCATAACTGCTCTATTTTGCGAACATCGTACTGATTCCCCTTTTTTGCAGCGATGATGACCTTAAGACAGCTCCAAAGGCTCGAGGCCGAAGAGAGCCGGGGTGGCCGCCAGCCCCAACCACCACGTAATGTTCCAATCAGCCCCTTTGGCCCAGCGGCTAAGAAAGCTCCGGCAGCGAAGAAGCTAGTCGAGGTAGCACCTCCCCCTCCTCAGACAATTATTGACGTCCCTGCCGTGGCCGCTGATGAGGCTGCTACCAAGGCAGCGGGCAAAAGGAAAAGGCATCCTTCCCCGCCAGCTGACCGATCCTCCCGACAACGTGGTGTGGGCTCTGAGCAGGCTGCTCGCGATTCTACTAAGTCGTGGCTGCTACCCGGTTTTGAAATGCCGACAACTGTCCCTGCTGCCTGGGCCATGGTAAGTGGTTTGTCTGAGGGCCCTAATATTGGGCATATAGATCTGTCTGCTCGGGGCAGTCCCGCCGGGCTGGTTGGAAAGGGGATAATGAAACGGCTGCTTCAAGAAGACGTGACCCACGACCGGGATACTGCTGGGCACGTTCTACTTGGTCACATCGGGCTCAACTTGAGCGAGGTAAATTTTAGTTGGTTTCCTTTCATCTGATTACTGTTTATTGTGGTAGTCTGACTTTGATCGTGTTTGTTGTTTACAGATTGCCTCCTCCTGTACAAACATATATAACCGCTATACCGAGGAGATTGATCTTCGTAGGAAAGTGGAGTCCAAGAGGGACGAGCTAGCGGGGATGGTGAAGAGCAAAAATGATCAGGTAGCCGCTCTAGATAAATCGGTGAAGGAGGGTGTGGCCACGGCCAAGAAACTGGAGGTGGACAAGCCGCCCTCGTCAAGAGAAGTCCGCCGGGTGGCCCACCAAGAAATCCTGTGCCGCGGAAGAGGCTCTCCTACAAGCAAAGTGTGGCTCAACTACAAACCGAGTTGAAAACTCAAGGCCTGCCGCCAGATGCCGCAACCACGGCTTCATTCACCGAGCAGCTTGTCGGAAGCTAAGGAGCGCCGTGGAAGAATTTATTGCCTCACCAAATTCGCCGCCCGAGTTCGCAAAGAAATATTCCCCTATTATGCAGTGGGCACCAATCACATCTTGCGGATGTTAGCGGGCACAGGGGCGGTGGACATGGGGACAATGGTCGAATGGGCGCTGCTCGACCCATATTGCACGGAAGCCCAGAAGCTGCATCATCTGGTGCCCTACACACAAGGCGAATTGGATGCCTTGGCCCGTGATGATGCTGACGACGGCTTGGAGCCATGGGATCCCCCCACCCCGCTGGCCGTCAATGTGTGTAGCCTGGTTGATGCCCGGAGGACCGAGAAGGAGGGGCGAATCACAGAGGCTGCTGCCAAGCTTCAAGTGGAAATACAGGCCCCTGTTATCGAGGAAGCGACTGCTACAATCCAAACAATCCCCGATGTAGTTTGAAGCCCCATATCTTGTTTGGTCGATGGGCCGTTTGTAATAGTATTTGTAAGTTTTTGTAACTGATTTGGTTTCTGACGAACAAGGATCTTGTAATTTATTCCTTTGCTTTATGATTTTTGCTCAGTAGTTGCTTCTTTACTCGTATTTTCCTGCATTCTATTAGTACTGATGCATTTGTATGTGGGGTAACCCCCAAAAATATACCGAGCAAGAATAATTGATTAAGTAATCATGCAACATGGTATCAAAAATTAACCCAGAAATAATAAGGTTGATACGTTTATTACATCCTTTAAGGTCGATGTCTTACGAGTAGTAGTTTAGTCTGTTTGCCCGAAGTCAGTCGGTGCTTTCTCTGAGCATGTAGGTCGTAGTCTCCCGCTCTGAGTGCTTGGTATAGGCCAAGGCTTTTGAGTGGGCAGGACCCCTATCGCCTTGGGCGAGCTTCAGAGGATTTCCTAGCGGGCATGGCCCAGCTCGGCGACCAACAACCGGGCACGGCCTTTGTTCAATGTGGGCAACTCGAAACGGTTGTCAGTATATCCACTGGGTGTAAAGATATACGACCAGTAGTGTTGCTCGGTCACTATAGGAACCCGAGGTAGCTGGCCGCTATCCGATGGGCGTGGCCCCTACCGCGTGGCGGGCATCCTAAGTACGTGAACCGGGCAGGGCCGCATCTCACCCACAGAGAAATTAAGTTCACTAGTACTCGGGTATTTTGAATGTTGGCCTGCTTGCCCCGTCGCCATCGCAAGCAAGCTTTGTAAAATATAATGTAAACAATCGATAGATGCTAGTAAAGTCTCGAATGAACACATTTCGTAAGACTTGCCTTTATTAAATAGTTCGTGACCCTCAACAGGCCGAGGGTCTTGCCTGCTCATGTATCAAGATTGACTTAAAGGATAGTACTTTTTCAAATGATTAGCGTGCCACCTGATGCTTCCGTGTCTTTTCCTTCACGAGTCCGTAGTGTGTATGTGCCCTCTCTGATTATGCCAGTAACCTGGAAAGGTCCTTCCCAGTTAGGTGATAGCTTTCCCCATTCTCGCCACGTCTGCTACCTCGATCTTTCTCGAGTACCCACCACCAACCATGAAGGCTCGCCCTGACTTTTTGTCATGATGAGCTTTGCCCGCCGCTTGTAGTTGACCATTCTTAGTCGAGCATCCGCCTTTTTTCTTCTAGGAGATCAAGGTCTATTGCCCGCGCAAGCTCGTTGTTCCGCTTCACAGTAATGGGAGACTCGATAACCGGGCAAAGCCATTTCAACCTGGATCATTGCCTCCGACCCGTAAGTGAGGCAAATGGGGTTTCCCCCGCCGCGGCATGCAGTTCTGACGCCCATAATGCCGATGGTAGTTCCTCACCCCATTTTCCTCGCCGCCTTCTAAATTTCTCGAGCCGCACGTAAGACCCGCTTGTTTCCTGCTCACCGTCCGCTCCCTCGAGGATAGGCTATGGATGATTGCCGCTTAGCCATCCTTGTCCGAGAACCGGGTGCCGTGATCTGATATGATTGCCCGCGGGAGGCCAAACCTACACCACACTTGATCGTGGACGAACTTGATAACATTTGCTTCTGTGATTTTGGCCAGAGGTTTCGCTTCTATCCATTTTGTAAAGTAGTCAATGGTGACCACCGCATATTTGTATTTGCCTTGTGCAAGTGGAAACGGGCCGATCAGGTCAATCCCCCACATGTCAAAGGCCAGCCGCAACGACCGGGTTTGCATGGTGGATGGAAGTCTGCATGTCCGCTGCATTTCGTACTTGTCACATTCGCGAACGTATTTTTCTCGCATCCCTTACGAGGGTTATCCAAGAGTATCCTACGCTGCAGATAGTACCCTTTTTGCTAGAAATAAGCTGGGTGCCCGGTGGCCTCCACATTCTCCTCGTGCACTTCATAGCCCGCTAATTCCCAGTACACAACGGTTAGCATAGTCTGACCTTAGATCGCTTTGTAGCAAGATTCCCTACTACCGAGTAACGACAGCCTGGCTTCGATTGTGGTGGCTTTGACTTTGTCTCTGCGGCAGATCCCCCGCTCGATGTATTCCTTGTAATCGCCAATCCAACTTCTCGGTCGCCGGCTCAATGTCCATTAACCATGGGTCTATCGATAGCCGGAGTTTCTAGGTGCTCGATCATTACCGAAGGATTCACAGAAGGATAAATTTTCCTCACGATCTTAGATAAATAATCTCGCAAGATGTTCTCCGCCTCCACCTCAATTTTGACTATCTCCTGTAATTTGAAATTTTTCAAAATTCCTTTGACAAGTTCGCAATATTTGACTAGTGAGGGGTGATGCACCATATATTCCCCCGACTTGGTTTACAACCAATTGGAATCCGAGCACAATCGTGATCGTATCTACTCCCATGTTCGCCGCTAGTTCGAGGCCGGCAATTACGCCAGATCTCGCCACATTGTGGATGCGGGAACTTAAATCGCAATGCTAGCTCGACTCGTAGAACCCTGGTCGGGAGCTATGGAAGGATGCCAGCCACTCCCCGACTTTTGCTCGCCGCTCCATCAACATATAAATCCCAACAAGATGGTCGAGGTTGGCGCCTCTTGCCCGGCTCGCTGGATCGGCCGGGTTTCGTGTTCTTCTTGCCAGTTGAAGCTTGTTTCTACTAGAAAATCTGTGGCCCGAGCCTTGATCGCT
>CM028380.1:38400512-38451651 GCA_013146195.2 Codonopsis lanceolata
ACACCGAGTGTAGGTGTTGGAACAATATAGACAAGTGTTTAGTCGATGGTGGTGATCACATTAGAATGGATTGCCTTAAATTGAGGATTAATGACTCTAAGAGCGCTTAATAAGCGCTCCTAGTGACCCTTAGTGAAATGGTTATAGACGAGCTGTGGTCGTAGGTCATAAGCTATCAAGGGAGTTTTGAGACCTACCTTAGATAGGAGGTAATTCAAGATACCTGGATATTATGGTTGCTATTATCACGCATGAGTGCACGTTGTATCGGTATCTCATACGCATTGATACATACATTGCATTGTGTGTTGAGGATTAATTATTTTGTTTCCTCGATTTATGGTTATTGAGGAGATGTCCCTTGCATGGGATTGGTTTACTGTTAAGGTTGAAATTTTGACTCGTCGGTAGACAGTCGATTGTAGTGAAGTAATACGGTTATGTAAGCCTATATGGATGACGATGCTATACATAAGTGAATATTGAATATGTGATTATGCTACTAGTGGTAAATACTAGTGGTGCGTTAAATTTGTATGCTCTATATAGATATGTGTACAGTAAAATAATGGTACTTTGTTGTGTGATTTTTATAGCAGACGCGCTTGAATTGCAGACGATCGATACTTAGTGGTTTTGAGATGGATTACGTTATTACGAGCAAGAATACCGCTAAGTCGCGACTAATAGGTGTCATGAGAGTATTCTCGCGTGTGTGTTTTAACGAATACGAGATTTTGGACTAAGGTAATGAAGGACTTCACGTAGTTGGATTGTGAGTACTAGAGTGAATGATACCTCTTTACTCTTGAGTTACTACTATTAAGTATGTTAGGCGAGTATAGTGGATATACGAACCTTGCTATTTGTTAGATTGCTTTGTAAAAATTATCACGAGGGAATTCTTATGCATACTTCTTCTGGTTTGTGATATAAACATGTACGAATAGTTTCGAAATCTCATGCGCTATATTAGCCGTTTGATTAACCGATATGCATGATTATGAGTTACATGAGTTTTATGCATTATATGAATAGCGGAAATTACATAGAGTATATGAGAGGATGTATGATGATACTTGGTTATTTTATATCATATTTGCATGATATACATGTGTACATGCGACATCATTAATGATATGAATTTTATCATGTCGATGATGATTTAAAAATTTTGAGTAAGATATATTTGTGATTTGAAGTATAAACATAACTTGTACCTAAGTGCGTGTGTTATTTTAAAAGGAGAATTAATATATGATCTTTATTATACGAACATGCATGTGTAAACGCATTTTGTTAAAAAGAAAAGACATGGTTTATAAGAGTAATGAATATGTCTAACGGAAATAGTTGTATTTGAGTATGAACATGCTTATATGCATTAGTAAGCAATGTAATTTGTTTAAAGTATAGCATGATAAAATTTTCTCATGCCTTATGGATATGCCATGATTACATCTTGCATGATTAGGTGAGACTGTAGTAAAGGATGCTTAAGATTTTTTTCTCATAACCTCGATCCTTGCAACTTAAAGTAACCAATTTAGCTTCTGTACCCTAAATTGGTGATCAAAAGAGGTTCGTTGGTGGACTAGGATTGGTAGTAAGTAGTTAGAAATTGACTAAACCTCTTACCGTAAGAAAAAGAAAAATAAATGGAATAATTTTCACATGATGCTCTTATATGCATTGTCTATGATTTGGAAGTTGCGAGCATGACTTGCATGATCCTCGAATGTTAACTTATTTGTTTTAGAAGTGTGTGTGGAACACTCTTCCTTAAATTTAATTGCTCTATCACTATCTTTACCTCTCATGATTTAGAATTCTTGTATTTATATTTCATGTTGTAGCTCAAGCAAATAGTTTCTGAGACTTATGTTTATAAAGTCTTTGAATACTCCGAGGATATATTTGGAATTCACATGCTTAATTAATTAGTCATGGAATTTGTGAATGCTATGCGACTCAAGTATGAGTCAAGATATTTTCAACCTAAAGTGCTTGGTATTATGGTTATTGAAATTTTTGAACTTGTGAATGTGATTTTTTGGTAGTTTGGTTTTCGCCTCCTTGGATGAGTTAGAAGATAGTAGACTCTGAGACCGAGTCTAGGTTTGTGTGGTTCGAGTGGGAATTACGAGTGAGTTCGCTATGAACCAAGATGGTTTCACTTCCTCGAGTGTAGTTTGTGTTCCTTCGCTGATGATGTGCCCCGGACAAATAGTTTTATGAATCGAATGTTTATGGTATGCTTAAACTTGTTATCTTTTAAACTGGGGTTTTGTGTACGAGATTGGTTAGTACCATTTCATTGCGCGACCAATATGAGTCATATTATTTCCAATCTAAAGAGTTTTATGTGGTTGTGCTTATTAAGAGGTTTTGAAACCCGAAGTTTGGGATCACTAAGTAGTTTGATCCTCATATACCGGGTTTGGTTATCGTGATGGTAGACTCCTGAGACCGAGTCTAGGTTTACGGCTTTGAGCATCGAGTGTCAGATTGTGAGACAATCGTAGTGTGTCTCGGGTATTCCCATGTGAGGTGATGACTTAGCATCGGGTTTGAGATAGCCTAGAATTCGTGACGAATTTTTAAGGGGAGAGGATAAGATCCCGATTCTGCTAGCTTGAATTATGCGTAATGCTCGCATCTCTTCTTCTGTTGATCGCTTGTTTGTTGTGAGAGTCTAAATGTGTATGAGAGACCACATTAAGACTAAAACACTTTTAGAGATGTCATTTAGTGGTTGACTTGTTAAAGTCAAAAGTCGTGAATCCGACGATAGTCGAAATGCGACGATTGAGAGTTTATGCGGGTTTTGTGTTTCGAATTCTGATTTGTCCCGCATCTTTACATGATGATTAAATAACATGTTTAGATGTGTTAGACTTCTAATGGATGTATTCCATAAGTCTCGTGAAGTTTTGACGCCTCGAGAATAGCAATTCTCCTTATCGTAGTTTGAGATGGAGCCGTAACGCCCGCTCTTCGAGCCTATTTCCCTATCTGCTGAAAGCATCATCTCGAGAGGCATTCAGGCCTATTTTGTAGCCCTAATAAGTGTTTACAATCATGGGTTATTACCCGTCGTTTGTGGTTTCATTCGACGCTTAGATAGCAAGTAGTTACGCCTGTTTCGTTTTGCCCCAAGTTGTTTCGGTGTTGTTTATGAGAGTCTAGACCTACTTTAAAATTGGTTTGAGACTTGATGGACTAGTTTAATGTTTGAGGACTTTAAGGGTTCAATCAGAGCCATTTCAAGCATTTAGACTCGAGAACGCACGGGAGAGGCCGGATCGAGCAAGAAGGACAAAACCCTAATTGCTGAAAAGGCTTGATGCGTCGCATCCTCTAGTGCCAAGCGACCGCAAGGGGTCAATTCCGAATGTCGGATTTTGGTTCCTTTTATGTGTCGTCCGAATTGTTTGACCAATTAACCCATTTTTGCCACACCTGACCCAATTACTTAACCTAAACTAATCCTAACATCTATTAGAGATTTAGGAGTTGATTAGTGGGGTAATTAGTGAGTTAATCCCCATATAAACCCCCCCACCGCCGATTCTTCATATTTCGCCAAGGCAAAAGTTTCTTCCCCTTCTTCTTGCAAATTTCGAGCACTCAAAGGGGCTTCAGAGAGAGAGCTTGAAGAGGAGATTCGTGGGTCTTGAAGGGCTGAGCTTGGAGGCCATTAATGGAGTCTTCTTCTTCCCCATTTCATCTTCAAGGTTGAAGAACAAGTGAGGAGAAGAACATCATCATCTAGGGCACGAATTTGCTGCATTGTTTGGGCTAAGTTTTGTAAGTTTCTACCTTCTTTTCCCTTTTTTAGGCTCCATTGACTCTGGGAATCAACCATGTGTGCTATGTGGGTCAATGGAAGCCATTGTTAGGTTTCTAGAAATGTATGAACCCTAGATTTCAAGTTTATGTTAGAGCTTGATTGGCCTATGTGAGACCATGTCATGTGAAATTCATGTTCTAAATTGCCTATTGAACTTGATTATGTTGATTTTTCATGAAGATTGATGTTGGTTTGGTTGAGATTCTTGGAGGGTGCCTTGCCCTAATTTTGTTTTAGCTTGCAAATTGATGATGTAAGCTTGATTAATGTGTTTTATATGCTTAATAGAGTATATTAAACTTTGCTATATGAATTGATTATGGGTATTGAGCTTGATGACAAAGATGCTTGAAGGGATTTTCCCCAAATTGTATTTGGCTTGTTAAAGATGATGGTAAGCCTAATTAGCATGTTATACATGTTTAGTGGAGTTTATTGAACTTAGTTGTGTTGATTAGCCATGAGTATTGAAATTGGTTTGGTTGAGATGCTTGGAGGGTGATTTGCCCTAATTTGGTTTTAGCTTGCAATCTAATGATGTTAGCTTGATTAATATGTTTTACAAGCTTAATAGAACATATTGAACCATGTGGTGAATTTTAAATCATGAATTGAACGTTATGATTGGTATGATGACTTGATGATATTATGCACAAGATGGCTAAATTATTCTAAGTTGCATTGTTAATTAGTTTGTTGGGTTTATATGAGTATATTGAACATTGGGATTGTGGTTTTGGGCGATAGTTATGAACATAGGGGTTGATGAAGCCTAAGCTTCTAATCCTTGAATTTTCTGAAAACTTAGATTGAACTCAACTGAGTTAACCTGGGTTAGTATGAATCCTAGAACTATAATTTTAAGTCCTACTAATTTTGGAATTTTGTAGAATTCATGGAGGTCGAGCCTCCAAGAAGTTTTGAAGTGTGTGAAGCACACTTGATTATGAGAGCTTATATGATTCTCGGTTATGATGTTTATGCTAGTTGTGGATGAATTACATGACTAGTTTGATAGTAGAGTGTTTACCTACTTGTTTTGAGCATATGAGTATATATTACTTGTGCTTGGGTTTTAGAGTCCACCGGCGCGGTTTGGTTGAGTTTTGGTGGACGATACATCGTCTTCACGAATTGTGAGATTCGTGATCGCGATGTATCGCCGTGTCTTGCACACACCCTCCATCGATGGCCACGGTGGGGAAGTAGTTTATCTTAGTTGTAGTAATACACATGACTTTGATAACTATGGAACTCGAGCGGAGAGGCGTCTCGGGGCGTCGATATCTACGAGAGGGATATCGAGGGCACATAAAGGTTTTGCACGTTTTTGCGGGAGCGACACGCGGAGGAATTTGGGTAATGGTATCATATCCCTTATACATGAATTGTTTCACAAGTGCTTAAGTGAATAACGTGCTTGGTGAATTGGATATGATATGATGTTTGTTTTGGTTTCTTACATGTTATACTTAATAGATAACATATGGATTAATGTTGTTAAGCATGTATGCTATCACATGAGTATTATTGGAATGTGGTTTTATGCCAAAGGTATAGATCATTATGGTTAAGTTATATGCCTTGACATGAATATTATGGGAAGGCTATGTTATAACAATAACATGAATTACCGTTGTTATGTTAATATGCTTTATCATGAATATTATTCGGATATGGCATTATGTTAAAAGCAGGAATTATTGTTGTTAAGTTTATATGCCTTGACATGTAAATCATCGGAAGGCTATGTTATATCAATAACAAGAATTATGATCGTTAAGCATATAAATGCCTTGACATGGGTTTTAATGAAATGTTATACTACAATGATAACATGTTTTATTTATGTTGAGCATGGATGCCATAACATGATTTTTATATAAGGTTATTTCATGACGATAGCATGATGTGATTTATGATTGAGTATTATGCCATGATAGGAAGTTACGGTTAGTAACTTACTAAGTCATTGTGACTTACTTTTATTTGTTGGTTGTGTTTCCTAGATCCGAAGTCGCCGAGCGGATCCAAGTAAATCCAGAAGGTTACGTTGGCAAGGAATTCTTTTGGAAAGGTTGCTACTTAGTTGTTGGTTTTGTTTTTGGTGAGGTCGTTGGGAAGATGAAGTTATGTAAACTTCATGATTGGGTAGCAAACCTTGATGTATTTGTAATGTTGTAATTATGTGGTTAGCCTATTCTTTTGGTAGCCAATAGGTGGTGGTTGTGCTTGTTATATGTTAGTAGTTAAACTTTCATATATTTTACGGTTGTTAGTACATATAATTAGTACTTATTTTGTTGTATTGGTTTTAGTCGTGCGTGGTTAATTGGTGTTATGTTTAGCATGTTAAATTGCTAGTTTAATATGATGTTTGTTCTCCTAAGCATGTTTTAGCCGCCGAGTTGTTAGACTAGAGTCTTAGACTTAGTTTAATGTTGGGTTCCTACGTAGCTCGCCGATGACTTGGTTTATTTTATGCTCTATATTGAATTGCATAACAGGGGAGTGGAGTTGTTCTACGTGCCCAATGTTGCACGCGAGTCGAATTTTTGGACCGAGAGATTAATCATCTCTTTGGTTGTCTTTAGTTTGAGCTTGTTAGCTCGGGCGCCACTGTTTTATTTCATTTAGCTTCCGCATGTGTTTTGAGTTGTCGGTGTATCACCGTTATGGCCCTACCCATTATTTGCCACTTGTTGTTGTTATTTGTCTTCCGGCGGCACGACCTTGGGATCTCGTATTGGGCTCCGGGTCGGGTTGTCACATAGGGTTCATGGCATCTCTAGCAACAGAAATTGCCTATTGACCTCACTTAGCAGATGATTGATTTCCCTAGGGTCAATGGGGCCAAAAGGAGGAAGAGAGGTAGAAACTTACCTTTGTTCAGCCCCCTAACAAGTCATGTAATCCCGAAATCCAAGTGATGGTGTTGTTCTCCTCAACCTCCTCTTCAAAACTATGGTGTAGATTGGGGGAAGAAGGTCCCAAGATATGGCCTCCAAGATCGAACCCTCAAGAACCCTAGAAATCACCTCTCTCAAGCTCTCCCACGTTTTTGTGGAGTGTAGGCAGAAAACGGGAGGTTTAAGTCGTGTTTTGTGGCTTATATGTGTTAGAGAGTAAATGGGTTTAGTTTAGGTGGGTAGGGTTGTTTCTCCTTAATTAGCCAACTTAATCCACCTCTAAAACTCCATTAGGTGTTTAGGATGTGTCTTAGGTTAGTTAGAAGGGTTTAGGATTAATTTAGGTTGGGTTTGGGTGGGGATAAGTTGGACAACAAAGCGAATTTCTCAAATTTGCCCAGTAAAGCCGTGGCCATGCATGGTAAGAAAGTGGCAGCGCTTCACTCCACACAATTCTCACCTTTGTTGATTCCTTGCTCGGTCCCGGACTCTCCCGCATTTATCCTCAAGTCCTCCCAAGCCAAAAAGTGTCTAGAATTCAACCTTAATGACCTCCAATCTATAACCAAGGCAATCAAGCTTCAAGCCTCAACCAAACATGGCCAAGAACTCAGGCAAAACACTCCCGAACGACAACCGAAAAGGTCAAACGGAGAGGGGTTAACGCTAGAATCAAACTAGCGACTAAACCGACGATGCAACAAGCATCCAACCAACATCTAAGGCATGTAAATGATGTTATGAATGACTTCTAACATTAATCCATATGTTTACAACATAAATCACAAACCCGAGTTTCAAAGCATCTCGTGAAGAAAGGGTGCATACGAGCATCTCAAACGACGTCAATGAACATGCTATTGACTCTAAACATATGAGTGAGCTAAATTAACATGTTTATGATGATTATAAATGTATGAATTCATGCATAACACAAGCAAGCCATGATTTAGGGTTTTACATTCTCCCCTACTTTAAGGAATTTAGCCCCTAAATTCTTACCGTGGTCATCAAACAAATGAGGGTACTTCTCACGCATCTCCAACTCGGTCTCCCAAGTTGCTTCCTCGATCTCATGATTTTTCCAAAGGACTTTAACCAATGGAATTCTCTTGCTCCTCAAAACTTGCTCTTTGGTGTCAAGTATCTTCACCGGTTGCTCAACATAAGACAAGTCCGGCTGAAATGTAATCTCCTCATACGCAAGAACATGTGAATCATCCTTAAGATATTTCCGAAGCATAGACACATGAAATACATTATGGATCTCCGACAATGACGGTGGTAGAGCCACCCTATAAGCCAAACTTCCAACTCGCTCAAGAATCTCAAAGGGTCCAACGAACCTCGGTGATAATTTCCCTTTCTTCCCAAATCTCTTGGTACCCCTTCTCGGCGATACCTTAAGAAACACAAAGTCTCCAAACTGAAATTCCAAATCTCTCCTCCTATTATCCGCATAGCTTTTCTGTCGACTTTGAGCCGTGAGCAATCTATCCCGAATTAATTTCACACTTTTAACCGATTGCTGAACAATCTCGAAACCCCATAATTTTGCTTCTCCAACCTCATCCCAACAAATAGGAGATCTACACTTCCGCCCATAAAGAGCCTCATACGGTGCCATCCCGATGCTCGATTGGTAACTATTGTTGTACGCAAACTCCGCCAATGGAAGGTGTGTATCCCAACTCCCCTTAAAATCCCCCGTACAAGCCCGCAACATATCCTCAAGTATTTGAATTGTTCTCTCGAACTGTCCGTCTGTCTGAGGGTGAAAAGCTGTGCTGAAGTTCAACTTGGTCCCCATAGCTTCTTGCAAAGCCTGCCAAAACCTCGATGTAAATCTCGGATCCCGGTCCGAAACAATACTAACTGGAACCCCGTGCAATCTAACAATCTCCTGCACATACAATGCCGCTAACTGACTCAAGGAATAAGTCATCGCAATCGGAATAAAATGAGCCGATTTCGTGAGCCGATCAACAACAACCCAAACGGCATCAAAACCTCTACGTGTACGAGGAAACCCCGAAACAAAATCCATCGTCACATGCTCCCATTTCCACTCAGGGATATCCAACGACTGCAACAATCCCGTGGGTCTTTGGTGTTCCGCCTTTACTTGTTGACAAGTTAGACACCTCGACACATAATCCGCTATTTGTCTCTTCATGCCATTCCACGAAAATTGTTTCTTCAAATCCCTATACATCTTCGTACTCCCTGGATGGATAGTGTACTTTGCCTTGTGAGCTTCATCCAACACAAGTCGCTTTACATCCTCAACTGAAGGAACACAAACTCTACCCTTGAAAGTCAAAATCCCATTTTGGTTCATCGCGAACTCATGCTCCTTAACCTCACTCAAACCATCAATGATTTTCACCAACTCCGGATCTTTCTTTTGAGTCTCCTTAATCCTCACCAATAAAACAGGAATAGCCCGCACACTAGCAAATAGCACTCCATGATTAACCTTGCTAGGATTCCACTCACGAACATCCTCCAACATTTTCCATTCCCGCATCATCAAACATGACAAATGCACTTTTCTACTCAAAGCATCGGCAACCACGTTCGCCTTCCCCGGATGATAAAGTATCGTGCAATCATGGTCCTTCAACTTCTCCATCCATCTCCACTGTCTCATGTTCAACTCCTTTTGCGAGAAGAGATATTTCAAACTCTTGTGATCCGTGAAAATCTCAAACTTCGACCCATACAAATAATGCTTCCACTTGTGCAAAGCAAATATGATCGCCGCTAGCTCGAGATCATGCGTGGGATAATTCATCTCATACGGAGACAACTTCCTTGAAGCATAAGCAATCACCTTCCCATTCTGCATAAGCACACAACCCAATCCTTCTTTCGATGCATCACTATAAACCACAAAGTTATCACCTCCGCTAGGCAATGCTAAAACCGGTGCCGTAGTCAACCTCTTCTTCAATTCTTGGAAACTTTCTTCACACTTATCACTCCATACAAATGCGGTCTTCTTTTGGGTCAAATTCGTCATGGGCGTAGCAATCTTCGAAAATCCCTCTATGAACCTCCGATAATAACCGGCTAGCCCCAAGAAACTCCTAACCTCCGTAACTGTGGTCGGTCTCCTCCAATTCATTACCGCCTCAACCTTGGAAGGATCCACCGCTATCCCGGCACTAGAAACAACGTGCCCCAAGAATGAAACCTCCTCTAGCCAAAAAGCACACTTTCTAAACTTGGCGAAAATGTTGCCTCTCCCGAAGAATCGACAAGACCATCCTCAAATGTCGTGCATGCTCCTCCCGAGACTTAGAATACACAAGGATGTCGTCTATGAAAACCACCACGAAGCAATCAAGAAAACTGTGGAATACCCGATTCATCAAATCCATAAACACCGCCGGCGCATTAGTCAACCCAAATGGCATCACCATAAACTCATAGTGCCCGTACCTCGTGCGAAAAGCGGTTTTTGGAACATCCTCAGCTCTAACCTTCAACTGATGATACTCGAATCTCAAGTCAAGTTTGGAATAGACCACCGATCCTTGCAATTGATCAAACAAGTCATCTATATGTGGCAATGGATACTTGTTCTTGATCGTTGCCTTGTTCAACTCCTGGTAATCAATGCACAATCTAAGGCTCCCATCTTTCTTCCTCACAAATAGTACCGGCGCACCCCAAGGAGTTACACTTGGCTTGATAAAGCCAATGTCAAGAAGCTCTTGCAGCTGAACCTTCAACTCCTTCAACTCCATAGGCGCCATCCTATACGGCGCCTTCGAAATCGGTGTAGTCCCCGGCAGCAACTCAATGCAAAATTCAATCTCTATCCGGAGGAATCCCAAAATATTTAGAGAAAACATCCGGAAACTCACACACAACCGGCACATCTTCAAGATTCGAAGTAGAAACCCGTTTATCAACTACACATGCAAGATACCCTGTGCACCCACGCGACAACAATTTCCTAGCCTTAAGAGTAGAAATGACGCTCAAACCACTAGGTGCATTATCTCCCAATAATAATACAAATTTAGGAACACCAGGCAAAGCAAAAGTAACCCTCTTGATATGACAATCCACCAATGCATGATATGTACACAACCAATCCATGCCAAGTATCACATCAAAATCATGAAGTGGCAACACCACTAAATCCGCATGCAACATATGTTCATCCACAAGTACATCGCATGCTCTATAAATATCCGGCCAATAAACATTCCCCAAGGGGTAGATACTTCAAGCACATAAGGCAAAGACCGAGGCATAACACATAGCTTGTCAACAAAATGCGATGCAACATACGATCGCGATGATCCCGGGTCTATAAGTACACGAGCCTCATTACCGAAGATAGAAACGGTACCTCCAATCACTGCCGTAGACTCAGGCACTCCCCTCTGATCTAGAGCAAACACGCGATCCTGCACCTTAGCTTTACCATCGCTATCTCTCTTCATCCCAACTGCAGACTGGCTCGAACCTCCTGACCGATTGTTCTTCAATTTAGGACAATTCTTTTTCATGTGCCCCGAAGCTCCACAAGAGTAGCACCCATCTGCTCCATTCTTGCTCCAAGATCTATCCTCCGTGTGCCCTATCTTAGAACAATAAGAGCAAACCAATACCACACTACGATCTCCCCGAGTAGTGTAGTACTAGCCCCCCCACTGACCGCCACTGACCGATTCTTCGCATGCCCTTCATAATGAGATTTGACATTTCCTTCTTGCGATCATTACCCCCACTAAAATTTCCACCTGCTACCCGATCCATGACCTCACCCGTAAGATCGCTTAGCCGAGAAGAACCCGAAATATGCATAACACGATGCTCCTCAATATCTCTCTCAATGATGTAGGCTCTATCAACGGCCTTCCTATACTCCACAAACTGATGAGAAAGAAGTCGCTCGAACTCGCCCTCAAACCCTTTCACAAATTTCTCGAGTCCTCCTAGCCTCATCTCGAATCAAATGTGTGCAATAACGAGCCAACTCAAATCTAGCCGAATACCGTGAGACGGTCATGCTCCCTGCACCAAATCAAGAAATTCCTTCTCTTTTCTCGAACAACTTCAGTACATAGGAAGCTCTAAACTCCCGAACGAAGTTAGCCATATTTGTGGGACTCTATGCATGTCCCAGCTCTCCCTAAGTACTTGCCACCAATGCTCCGCTGCACCCTCAAGCTTGAACACTGCTAATACAACCTTCTGCTCATCATCGCAACCCAAAGGTGCAAATATTTTCTCCAAGTGCTCAATCCATAGCTTGGCTTTCGTAGCGTCCGGCTCTCCATTAAACTGTCTCGGCTTCAGCTTCACAAACCTTTCAAGCATAGTATTGCCATGATGTCTAGCATCCTGCCTCTCTACTTGCTTCGGCCGTGGCCGTGGTACTTCTTGTGGTTCAACTCTACCAAATCCCTTTGGTTCATTTCATTCATCATATCAAGCATGCCACGATACATAGTAGCCATCGCCTCAAACTGCTCTTCCGGTGTCTGAAGTGGAGGAATATTCTGCCACCGCTTGCACCTCTACCGACACCTCTACCGGTACCACCTCCAGTACTAGCTCTAGCTCTAGTATCCACCATCTTAACCTACAATAACACTCGGCGTTAAAAATAAATCTATCACACAAAACCAACCCCCTAAGCCAAGGAACCTATCCCGGATGAAAGCTAAATTTATAATCATAGCTCTGATACCAACTGTGACGACCCGACCTGGATCCCAAGACGAAATCCCAAGGTCGTGCCGTCGGGAAACACATAACAACAAGCGAGTAGCAAATAATGGGTAGGGCCATAACGGCGATACGCCAACAACTTAAAACATATGCGGAAGCGAAATGTAATAAAACTGTGGCGCCCGAGCTAACAAGCTCAAACTAAAAACAACCAAAGAGATAATTAATCTCTCGGTCCAAAAATTCGACGCACGTGCCGCAACATTGGGCACGTAGAACAAAACTCCCTGTCATGCAATTCAAATATATAGAACATAATACCAAGTCATCAGCGACGTTACAGCCGGAACCCAACATTACACTAAGTCTAAGACTCTAGTCTAACATACTCAACGGCTAAAAACATGCCGGAGAACAAACATAATAATTTAACCATCAATGTAACATACTAAAACATAATCACCAATTTTTACCAAGCGCGACTAACACAAGTCGGCTACCAACGGTATAAGTACTAACATCAAGAAAACATACGGAAATGTAACCACCAATGTACACTAAGCACGACTACTACCAGTCGGCTACCAAAGAATAAGCTAAACAACATAATTACAAATATTACAATTCACAAATAGGTTTGCTACCCATCATGAAGTTTACATAACTTCATCTTCCCAACGACCTTACCAAAAGAAAATAAACTATCTAAGTAGCAACCTTGCCAAAAAGAATACTTCGTCAACACAATCTTCTTGAATTACTTGGATCCGCTCGCACGGCTCGGATCTAGGGAAAACAATCAACAAATAGGAGTAAGTCATAAAGACTTAGTAAGTTGCTAACCATAACTTCCTATCATGGCATCATGCTTAGTAATAGTATACATCATGCTATCATCATAAAATATCATTATATTAAAATTCGTGTCATGGCATTCATGCTCAACAATAATAAAACATGCTATCATTATAATATAACATTTCACCGAAATCCATGTCAAGGCATATTAGACTTAACAATAATAATTCCTGTTATTAGTATAACATAGCATTCCCATAATATTCATGTCAAGGCATATAAGCTTAACAACCATAAACATCATGTTATCCATAAGTATAACAATTTAAGAAACCATTTTAACCACCATATCATATCATATGCACAAGCACGTTATTCACATAAGTACTTGTGAGACAATTCGTATAAAAGGGATATGATACCATTACCAATTCTTCCGCCGTGTCGCTCTTGCAAAAACACGTGCAAAACCTTTATGTGTGCTCGATATCTCTTTCGTGGATATCGACGTCCCCGAGACAATCTCCGCTCGAGTTCCATAGTTATCAAAGTCATGTGTATTATTACAACTAAGATAAACTACTTCCCCACCGTGGCCACCGATGGAGGGGTGTGTGCAACCCGGCACAACAATCCATCGCGATCACGAATCTCACAATTCGTGAAGACGATGCATCGTCCCGCCAAAGACTCAACAAACCGACTCCAGTTGGACTCAAAACCCAAGCACAAGTAATGTATACTCATATGCTCAAAACAAGTAGGTACATACTCTACCATCAAACTAGTCATGCATTTCATTCACAACTAGCATAAATTCACATTAGAGAATCATATAAGCTCTCATAATCAAGTGCCCTTCATACACTTCAAAACTTCTTGGAGGCTTGACCTCCATGATTTCTATCCCAAATTCCGTAGGACTTAAGATTATAGTTCCTAGGATTCATACTAACCCAAAGGTTGACTCCGTTGAGTCCAATCTAGACTTTCTGAAAATTAGGGCATAGAAGCATGGGCTTCAATATCCCAAGTTCATTGAACTCACATAAACCCAACAAAACACTTATCAATGCATCATAGAACAAATTCGCCAATTTGTGCATAAATTCATTTAAGTCACCTTACCAATCATACTCTCCAAAACATGATTAAATCACACAACATGGATTAATATACTCTAATACACATGTATAACATATTAATCAAGGTTACAATCATGCTCATTAAGCCAAATCATCATTTGGGCAAAATCCCCTTCCAAGTATCTTCACCAATCATGCTCATAAACATTAAATAAATCATATAACAAGGGTTAATAGGTTACATAACACATAAATATCATACTAATCTAGGTCTCAAATAGGTTCATCCAAGAATCTTCATCAACTAGAAACCTAGGGTTCATGTCATCTCTAGCAACCCTAGAAATTGCACCTATTGACCTCACTTAGCAAGATGATTGATTTTCCTAGGGTCAATGGGGCCAAAAGAAGGAGGAAGAGAGGTAGAAACTTACCTTTGTTCAGCCCCTAACAAGCTGTAATCCCGAAATCCAAGTGATGGTGTTGTTCTCCTCAACCTCCTCTTCAAAACTATGGTGTAGATTGGGGGAAGAAGGTCCCAAGCTATGGCCTCCAAGATCGAACCCTCAAGAACCCTAGAAATCGCCTCTCTCAAGCTCTCCCACGTTTTTTGTGGAGTGTAGGCAGAAAACGGGAGGTTTAAGTCGTGTTTTGTGGCTTATATGTGTTAGAGAGTAAATGGGTTTAGTTTAGGTGGGTAGGGTTGTTTCTCCTTAATTAGCCAACTTAATGCACCTCTAAAACTCCATTAGGTGTTTAGGATGTGTCTTAGGTTAGTTAGAAGGGTTTAGGATTAATTTAGGTTGGGTTTGGGTGGGGATAAGTTGGACAACAAAGCGAATTTCTCAAATCTTCCCGTAACAGGGCTGCCAGGCCATGCGCTCGCATGGTAAGAAATTGAAGCGAGCGCTTCACTCCAGCATACACAATTCTCACCTTTGTTGATTCCTTGCTCGGTCCCAGACTCTCCCGCATGCATCCTCAAGTCCTCCCAAGCCAAAAAGTGTCTAGAATTCAACCTTAATGACCTCCAATCTATAACCAAGGCAATCAAGCTTCAAGCTTCAACCAAACATGGCCAAGAACTCAGGCAAAACACTCCCGAACGACAACCGAAAAGGTCAAACGGAGAGGGGTTAACGCTAGAATCAAACTAGCGACTAAACCGACGATGTAACAAGCATCCAACCAACATCTAAGGCATGTAAATGATGTTATGAATGGCTTCTAACATTAATCCATATGTTTACAACATAAATCACAAACCCGAGTTTCAAAGCATCTCGTGAAGAAAAGGTGCATACGAGCATCTCAAACGACGTCAATGAACATGCTATTGACTCTAAACATATGAGTGAGCTAAATTAACATGTTTTTGATGATTATAAATGTATGAATTCATGCATAACACAAGTAAGCCATGATTTAGGGTTTTACACCGTGGGCGTGGCTCTTATAGAGCTGGCTCAAATATCGTTGGTGATGGAGTTGAGAGTCATAACAATGCTCCTAATCAACATGCACGTGCTATTCAACAGGGTGATATGGGTGGTTTGTATGATTTGATAGAAAGTCAAGGGGCAGCATTAGAAAGGCATGGGGTAGCATTTGAAAGAATGACTCCTATGATGGCACAACAGTTTGAGGCTGGTAATAGAATGGTAGAACAACAACACTTACAACATGCTGAACATGAGAATCCTCCAGCACCAATGAACACTGGAATTATTCAGGGGACAACTGCACTTGAGAGGTTCTTGAAAATGAGTCCAAGACTTTATAATGGTGAACCTGATGTGTTGAAAGCTGATGGCTGGATTGAGAATATGGAAAAGATCTTTAGAACACTGTGTTCTTCAGGGGAAGAAAAAGTAATCTTTGCTACTTTCAAGATTGAAGGGGCAGCAGAGCATTGGTGGACCTTGCTTAAAGATAAGTGGGATAAGGAAAGGACACCGCAGACATGGGCTAATTTCTTACCTAAGTTCAAGAAGAAATTCATTCCAGCAGTGGTGCAACAACAAAGATAGAGGGAATTCAGCACTCGAACAAGGGGTAATGAGCGTGGCACAGTATGAGGCTAAGTTTATGTAACTAGTAAGGTACAATACTTATATGGTTGCAACTGAAGAAATGAAAGCTAGTAAATTCATAGAGGGTTTGAAGATTGAACTTCGTAACAGACTGGTTCCTTTTGAGATTGTTGATTACCAGTTAGCAGCTCGAAGGGCCATGCATGTGCAGAATGATCTAGATGCTCAGAGGCAGAAGAGAGAATCAATATCTAGTTCACCACCAGAACTAATAACAGGCAGAGGACAAGGTAACTTTGTAGAGGTAGTTATAGTGCACCTACAGGTATAGGACATGGGCATGCTGGTAATAGAGGAGGTTTTAATAATCAGAGTAGTGGTAGGCAAAGACAGTAACAACAAGTGCAAATGGTTATCGATGGGTATGCAATGTGGAAACAATCCGTGGATGCCGCAAGCGTTGCTAGTACAAGAACTAGACCATCGCTTGATTCGGTGTACATTTTGTAAATCTCCACGACATACCACTAAGAATTGCTGGGGTAGACAAAGAAGGTGTAGGGGTTGTGGTTCATCTGAGCATGACCGTAAAGATTGTCCTAAATGGAAGATTCAGCTAGTTTAGAGTCAGACTCAATCTACTTCAGGGGTGAAGAGAGGTGCAGATGGGAAACCTAAAGTTCAGGGACGTGTGTTTGCCTTGGACCAGAAAGATGTTCTTGAGTCTACTTCTGTCATATGAGGTATTCTTACTATTTGTGAGTCTAGGGCTTAGGTGTTGATAGACCCAGGATTATCTCATTCATACGTGGCATCTCATTTTGTGGATCATTTGCATGTGCTTCCTTATGTGTTGCCTTATGTGCTAGAGGTTTCCACCCCGGTAGGTGAGTGTGTGATAGCTAGTATGGTGTATAAGGCATGTGATGTGTTTGTGGGTGACCACAAGTTGCCTGCTGATTTAATTGTCTTACCGATTCGGGATTTTGTTGTTATTTTAGGGATGGACTGGTTATGTGCATATCATGCTTGTGTTGATTGCTATCATAAACTAGTTACTTTTAAAATTCCGAATCAGCCTGGGTATCAGTTTTTTGGGGAAAAGGGTGGTACTAGGATACATGTTATATCTTCATTGCAGGCTCATAAATTGATTGCTAGTGGTTGGACTGGGTATTTGGCACATGTATTTGATGGGAGCAAGACTATGCCTAAATTGGAAGATGTACATAGCATAATTTAGGTCATAGAAGTATATAAAATCGACGTATAAAATACATCGATCAGCAAGCATTGCAGGAGGCTTTGGGTACTAAGTTGAGTTTTAGAACTGTTTTTCATCCTCAGACTTATGGATAATCCGAAAGGACTATCCAGATACTGGAAGATATGTTACGTGCTTACTCACTTGATTTTACAGGTAGTTGGGATACTTATCTTCCATTAGCTGAGTTTGCCTAAAATAATAGCTATCAGTTGAGTATAAAGATGGCACCTTATGAAGCACTGTATGGAAGGTAATGTCGATCTCCTATCTGTTGGGATGAGGTCGAAGAGGCTAAGCTTTGGGGTCCAGAAATAGTCCAAGAATTTTTTGACAAAGTGAAGGTGATACGAGATAGGTTGTTTACGGCACAGAGTCTCCAGAAGAGCTATACTGATCATCGCAGGAGGGATCTTGAGTTCGACGTGGGTGATCGTGTTTTCTTAAAGATTTCTCCTATTTGTGGTGTGAAGAGATTTGGAAAGAAGGGTAAGCTTACGCCGAGATATGTTGGGCCTTTTGAAATCATTGAGATGATTGGACAGTTGGCGTACAGAGTTGCATTACCACCGACACTTGAGGGAATTCACGATGTCTTTCATGTGTTTATGTTACGTAAGTATAATCCTGATCCTTCACATGTACTTGAAGCTGAATTTGTTCATCTTCAATCTGACTTATCGTATACCGAGCAGCCAGTTCAGGTCTTAGATCGTAAAGAGCAGGTCTTGAGGACCAAAGTGATACTTATGGTGAAAGTTATATGGCAAAGTCATACAGTGGAAGAGGCTACCTGGGAAAGTGAATTTGAAATGCAGAATAAGTATCCTCATCTCTTTGACATCATATGGTAAGGAATTTAGGGGCTAAATTCTCTTCAGTGGGAGAGAGTGTAACACCCAAGGTTTTAGTAAGTTTAATTATCTACTTTGGTACATGTTATAATTGACTGGGCAATACTTTATTGACTTTTCTTAATTTTATGGTACTAAATAATACAAATATTAATATTATAATAAATTTAACTAAGTTACGTTGACTATTTTATAGTATGAAAATGCTACGTTGACCGAAATGCTATAATTGTAATAACCGAATTATTAACATTTTGATTTTAATTTTATATTAATTGGTGTATGTTGACTAGTCAAATAATTTGTTTTAATCTAAAATATTGTCCTAGTTAGTAACACTAGTATTAAGATAGTATTATATATTATATTATTATTATACTATTCATTAGTATTTGGTTGCCTTAGTTAATATGAATTGGATTGCAAAAACGATTTCTCTTCATTTGCCGTGTTGACTGCAGCCGCAATGATTGACTCCAATTATGCTTCCACTTCTCTTCCTTAGTAATATAAGAATTACATGCTCACTATTTCTTCTTCATTTCACTCGTCGGCTTGAGCGATATAGAGCAGTGCGAGAACGAAAATATATATGGAGGGTTTTTCTATAATTTTCAATTACAACTTATTTCTTCAATCTAACACAGGGAAAGCTTATGGTTTAGTTTGTGGGTTACTTTAAAGCTATTTTGATGTATTTTAATCGGGTGAATTTCTACCTTTTTGGTAAGGAACTACTTGCTTATGTATGTTCATTGTTGCACGGGCAATAGTCTATTTTTCATGGTTAATATTCGTTATACGTGAAATTGATTCGTTACTTGTGGTTAATTTGTGATTAATTGGTTATATTGTTGGTTAGTTGATAATAAGTTGTGCTTTTGAATATGTTTACAAATTGTGATTGTGACTAAGTTGGGATTAACAAGCTTATGTGAAATACGTGAATTGTTGATGTTAAGTGGTTGACAAGTTTACTTTATAGCTCGTCATATTTGTTACAATTTTGAATAGTCAATAAAGGAACAATCTTTATGAACAATACTTGGAACACCTGGTGGTGTTTGTTATGCGACAATAATCTTTTAGGGAAGTGTAGGGCGAACCCAGACTTGACATGGGACGAAGGGCAGTGTGAGCCCAGTATGGAGCTCTATGTGACCCAACCCTTCGCTAATGGTCATAGCGGAGGTAATGCTCTTTAGTGGCACGACTGCTGAGGTTGTAGGGACTTGGCCTCGTGTCGACTTGGTACCCGGGTTGTTAATAATCTAATACTCTTGAAAGTGATCGAATGATGAGAACTACAACAACAATGGGTTATAAGATCAGAAGTGAATGATTGGAGATGTATCTCAATCTTATATCCTTAATTGTCTATTTCTATACCTATGTGACAGTTTATTGTTTAAATGTTAAATAACATGTTATAAACTCTCTATGTGAACTGTCATCATGGCACGCTTGATATGTTGCATCCATTCACAGCGTGAATAAGTATAGTGGAACCTTATTGAGTTAAATCTCATTGTTAGTTTATTTGTTTTCCTTAGATCACAATCAGGCAAGGAAGTGATCGTGAGCTGTTCAGGAGTGCCGAAGAGCAGGTAGTTATTATTTTGGGTAGTTGTGGGTCTTGTTGACCTACCTTTGTATACAACTCTCAGATGTTGTAAACCTTCTTTTGGTGGAAGATTTGATGTCTTCCTGTTGTGTATAGTTTGGTTGGAGTTTGTATAACTCTGGATAGTACTTTCTTTTGATTTTTTGTATATAGTAGCACTGCCTGATTGCTACTGCTCTTCCAGTTGTTGTTGGTTTTTCTATTTTACATGTGGTTTAGTGTTAATAGCAAACCCATCATACCCGATTTTAGACTCCAGTTTGGGGGTTTGATTTTGGGGCGTGACAAATCAAGTATATAGTAGCACTGCCTGATTGCTGCTGCTCTTCCAGTTTTTGTTGGTTTTTCTATTTTACAGGTGGTTTAGTGTTAATAGCAAACCCATCATGCCCGATTTTAGACTCCAGTTTGGGGGTTTGATTTTGGGGCGTGACAAATCAAGTTCAGGTTTGCTTAACCAAACCTATTATCTTGGTATCAAACATATGACTTCTTTTGTATATCATTACTTTTAAGTCTTCCTAAGAAATTTCTTGTTTGTAAACTGCATGTTCATTACTTAGTCTCCATACTTCTTGTTCTAACTACTTAGTTTGAAATATATATATCTACCAAAGCAGAGTTGTTTGTTGTTTAGGAACATGTTTATCTTAACTTGAATTTTTTTTTTTACGGAAGCAGGGGCGGCACCCTGCAGGATTTTATTAAAAAAGAAAGGCAAAACAAACAAGAGGGGGACAACCAGCCTTAACCTTATAAGAGGGAGGACGGAGGAGTCTAACCTCGAAAAGGAAATACATGCAATTAAACTTTCCTACGATAAGAAAATAAACCTATCCTATCAGCTCGAATAGCCTCGATGGAGAGCCTGAGAAGAGATCCTTCCTGAGAAAAATAAATATAATTCCTCGAATCATGTGCATAACGAGCCAACCGATCCGCAACTCTATTGCATTCCCGAAAGGCATGGGAGAGCACATAACCATGAATTAAATCTTTACACTCCAACAACTCATAAAAATACCTCCACAGGCATCCATGAGAACCATTAATGCTTCTAACAGCAACTAACGAATCAGATTCCACCATAACATCTGTCAAATGAAGAGAACGACAAAGACTCAAGCCATCACGAAGCGCTTTAATTTCCGCAAAAGTATTACTGCCCTCACCATAAAAATTAGAAAAACATGAATAAAATCACCATTCTTACTTCTGATAATACCTCCCCCGGAACACAAACCACCTATCGAGGACCCATCAGTGTTAAGTTTGTAAGAGTGATGCGACGGGGGGCTCCCATCTAAGCCATTTACCCCGACGAAAAGGCATCTGAAGGACCGGCAAATTGCTCAGAGATAGAGCGAAAGAATCCCCAATACGACATTGAACCTTCGGGTGAAAAATGCTGCACATGTCAAGAAGATGTCTCTGAATATTCTTAATAACCAAATCCGCTTTGATATCACAATTATCAAAAATCTTGGAACACCGAGCTCGCCATATTTCCCAACATCCGAACATGAAAATACCCAACTGGCACGCACCACCTTGATTCTTAATAGATGACTGAGAAGACCAAGTCTCAAAAAGATGAATCATTGAGGAGTACCTATGAACCTTCTGAAAGCAGCGAGCAAAATGAATCCAGACTGAAGAAGCTAATTCCGACCGAAGAAATAAATGCTCAATGGATTCTTGAGAATTTGAAACAGCACAACAAACACATTTAGAAGCTAAAGCAATACCCTTAGTATGCAATTTGAGATCAACCGCAACAGCACCATGGAAAAGCTTCCAAATAAATCCACTTACCTTTAAAGGGATCCAATTCTGCCATATCTTCTTAGCCTAAGAGAATGAAGGACCATAAACTCGGTGAGTCTACCAATAAACCGAGGAACTGAAATGTCCGTCCTTAGCAGGGATGTAAATCAACCTATCGGAATCATTACGCAACTGGATCTTGGCTACTGACCTGCGGAGATGTTCTGGAATAAGAGGCATGAAAGACGCAATATCAGGAAGAGCGTCTTTAACTTGCAAACGAGCATCAACCGGGGAAGGACCAAGAAGATATTCTCCGCACCAATTATCTACCCAAAACCGAATGTCTCCGCGCCCTATAATCCATTGAGATTGCAACTGAATATTTGCAATAACCTTATAAATAACTTGCCACACATGAGAGCCCAAACCCGAGTGCCATCCATGCAAACCCTCCCTATATTTTGCATTAGCAAAACTAGCCCATAACCCGCTACCTTGGATAACAGTCCACGCCAACTTAGCATGCAGAGAAGTCATCACCTGATTTAGAGAACGGAGACCAAGCCCTCCCTCTTGAATAGGCCGAAAAATCACATTCCAAGCTACCCAATGAGTATGTTTCTCCCCATTGATATCCCACAGAAAACCAGCCATTAACGATTCTATACGGCAGAGAACCACCTTTGGAACCTTAATGGCAGCCAAAGTATAGATGGGGATACTGCTTAAAACCGCCTTTAACAACACAATTTTTCCTCCAAAAGACAATAATTTAGCCTTCCAGCCACTAATTTTCTGAGTAATACGACGAACAAGGTCCTCAAAATACTGAGGACGACACCTTCCTCGAAATAAAGGAACACCCAGATATTTCAAAGGGAAAGATTGAGCTGAACATCCAGACCATCTAGCAATTAAATTCTTCCTCCGAATAGAACAAGAATCCCCCGTATAAAATCCACTCTTAGCAAGATTTACCAGTTGACCCGACGCTTGAGCATAAGAATTCATCACATCCCGAACCGCACATATAGACCGTTGCCCACCGTTTCAAAAAAGTAACATGTCATCAGCATATAATAAATGAGAGATAGATACATCACCCCGACCATGATTAAAAGCCGTAATATGTCCCAATCGAATAACATGATTAATATTTAAAGTTAATATTTCTTGAGCAAGAATGAACAACAGAGGGGATAACGGGTCACCTTGTCTAACTCCGCGAGGGATTACTTTAAAAAGTAGTGGCATACTTTCGAGCTTTAACTCCTAAGATCCCTACCCACTTCAAATCCTTCAAGATTTATGTAAGCCTATCATAAGAAAATGACAATTCATGATTCGATTCGAGAAATTTTTTCAAACTTGTATCTAGTTCATATGACAAGACTTAAAGTATATCTTCTACAATAAAGTTATTTGTTGCTAAGAATGAAATCTGTTGTAATCTTGAAAATCAATAGAAGGGATTACATTCAAAGTAGTGGAGTACTTTCGAACCTAAATTCCTAAATCCCTATGTTCTTCAAATCCTTTCAAGATTCCTGCAAATTTATCTTACGCAAATGATAACTGATAGTTTCAGATTAGACAACTTTTAAATCTTGCTCACAATTTGAAGACTACTAATGACAAACAAAATCAATTCATATCAAGTTTGATACAACTCTCAAATATCTGCATCAGTAGATATTTTTTTTGCTCACAATTGAGATATGTTACATTTTAACATTTAACAATTGGTATCATACTGTGAATCAACTAATCAGTATGGTACCAAATTCTAATTGGTTTTCAGTATACTTTGTTTTTGGATTTTCAACTCATAAGAAGAATGGTAAAATTAAAAGGAACTTTGTTTTTTTTTTGACTTGTATGGTTTAGCTAGAATATTTTTGGATTATTGGAAAAACTTTTTGTACTTTACCTAAAGTAGGTCCTCCGGAATGTCGGCAATTTTATGACCCATGTTGTCAAAAGATGCCACATTCTCTCTACTTCATGAAGAACAGATCCAGGTATGAAGGTACAAGAGAGGCATATACATATTTTTGCCGATCAATATATTATCTGTAAGAAGTTGGAAGCTAGACTTCAAATCAGGTATGTTCTATCTACCTAATATTTGTCTTCCCCCCTTTCAAAGACAAAATGTGCTCCATAAACATTTTATAAAACTTTGTCTTTGAAATGGTGATATTTCTTCAATATCATCATTGAACTATTGTCCAGAAAACATATGTTTTCAAAATCTCTGTATATATCAATTTCCTGAAACATTCTCTTGTCTATGTGACTTTGAGATATTTCTTAAATTGGTATCTACTATCCAAATTGTTTTTCTAAGTTCTTGAATTATAACATTTTGTTCTTAAAAGATACTGATGTCAAAACCTTTTACCCCTCCATCCCTTTCTTCATTTCTACCTATCAATTTCAACCATTCTAAACCTCCATCTTTGTTAACCTATACTAGTCCCCCTTTAACCCAGGATTGTGTAAAGAGGAGCTTTCGGATAATGTGATTGATGAATCTACTACTCGTAAAATACTTAACTTTTATATCTTTCACTCCTTCCTTCTTGACAATTAAACCTCATTTTAATTCTAAAAATTGTCAAAATCTGTAATGATATTAATCCCCAAATGCCTTACTTTTTGGGATTCTTCAATTCTTTTATTTCAAAAATTGGTATCATTCTCAACTTCTTTGTTTACCATCTGCACCCTTCTCCCAAAACCCAATATTATTAAACCTTTTTGATTCTCTAATATATATTTTATAATGAACAATAGGTTCCTAATTAATGATATCTCTATGAAGACCCAAAATATTACTTTTATAACATGCCTTATATGGGTAACTATTATGCTAGAGATACGTCTAAATGCTTAACTTGTATGCCTTCCTTTCCTTTGAAAGTTGTCTGCTCGACTTGAGAAGTTATTTGTTTGAGTTCTAGGCCAAGTGTAGTAGTCTGTAACATGTTTGAGAATACTTGTTTATGTTTGCTTGATCTTAGTTTGATTCGTGTTTGAATCGTTTGAGATTTGTTGCGAGTTTTGACCCTTGTTCCTACTTGTTTCAGGTGTTGTTCGGACGTGTTTCAGATGTGTTTTGAGTTGGGAAACACCCTAGAATATTTGGGGTTGAGTTGGGTACCTTTTAGACCAAGTTTAGAGCCTTTTTCCTCTTCCAGACAACACGCCCACGTTATAGGGGCAAGGTTGTCACGTATTTGGTAGCAACAACATCATTTGGAGAATCTGAGGAAGTCGCTCGCATCATCCATGTGACGCGACCGCGTCAACCTTTTCCAGCAATTTGATATTTAAGTTTTTTGGTGAATTACTTGGAAGCCCTTACTCAAATTCGGACTAATTAGCCCTTAATCCATATATTAGACCTTTATTAACATGTCTTAAGTCTAATGGAGTGTTTAGCCCTAAATCCTTAATGGTTATGCACTAATTCAACCTATAGAAGTTTGACACATGCCCCACTCACGTCTATAATGATGTAGAAGACTTCAAGAGCTGGAAACCTCCACTCATTACACCCCTTACTCAGATATATTCAGACCACCATTGATAGACCTTGCGTGTGGGAGATTTGAGGTGAGATTGGTATGTGTAGAAGGGTTCCTGAAGCTCCGGTGACCCAAATTGAGATCCGAGACCACTGAATCAAAGCTCTTGATTTGTAGATCAACAATCACTACTTCGTTTTCCTTTTCTTCATCCTTTGAGAGGCCTAGGTAAGCTACTAATCCCCAGATATTTTGTATGCTAGGTTGTTGAGCATGCTAGTTTCATGTTTATTGTTGAATCCATGCTAGGGAAGACTTCTACCATGATTATAAGATGTTTTGAAGCTTGTTTAAAATTTGGAGATTTTGGGTCATGAACCTATACTTAATGTTTTAGCCTTGTGTTTAGTTTTAAATGTGTTCAATCCTTGATTTAGAGCAATTGTTGTTCATGAACTTGTTGAAACTAGTGACATCTATGAGATGACCAACCTAAGGTTTCACCAAGTATGGAATTGTGGTCTTACTTGGCTAAAATTCTAAATGGATTAGTAATCTGGCTACGTTTGAATCGAAAACATAGAGGAAGGGTTTGAGATGCATATAGTAATCAAACTCTATTTGGTTGGAAGTTTAGCAATGACTCAACAGAGTCGAGTTTAAGAAGCTATTGAACAATACCTGTCGACTCCACATTTGATCCCTACGACGTTTGTAGTTCGTTTGACTAGAATACTAGCTTTTGAGACATTGAATGATTGGATATCCATGCTTTGACATGTATGCTTTAGAGACTCAATTGAGCTCCTAATGTGATTTATATGATTATAGCAAAGATATTCATAATCGTGAACATGTAGTAGAATAATGCACCTACTCGACATGGAAGAGTTCACTCTTGTCGAGCTCTATCCTTATTTGATTTAATGACGAGTAAACATCTATTTGGAATTGCATTTGAGTCCAGCTGGCATATTTGGTCGAGTCGATGATGGGACGATGAATCTTAGTCACGAGTTATGTGACTTGTGGTAGCGATGGATCGCCATACTGGATTTATCACACACCTCCAATGTTGGGCATAGTGGGGAAGTAGCCCTTTGTCGTAACCAATAGAGCGCTTTTGATTATGCTATTTTGGCTGAGGGGTGTCCTCAGTACATCGATGTATCTCACACGAGCATCATAGTCACGAAACAAACATCAACACTGTGTATTGCAGGAGCTATACAGCGGCACCAGTTCTATATCATATCCTACTTCTATGTGATTTACGTTTAAGCACTTATGTGAAAACAACGTGCATCTCGAATATGTGAACTATGTGCTTATATGATTATGATTTTGATTATGCCTTGATATTATATATGACATCTTGTTATGTATGCCTTGCATTATGCCATGATATGCATATCGGTAGCTTACAAGTCTTTATGAGTTACCCCCTTTTATTTTGTTTTCCTCAGATCCGAGCCTCCATAGGAAGTTCCTGTTGAGGAGTGGTGTGAAGACCCGACCTGGATTCTGGAACGAAATCTCGAGGTTACGACGCTAGGACAAGGTAAGAAGAGGACAAGCTCTTGTAAATCAGTAGTGCGAGTCGGACAATCGAGCTAACAAGCTCGACACACAAATACAAAGCCGTACTAAAATACGGGTTTACAAAAATTGAATATACGGAATTGATAAGTAAATGAAGTTCCAAGTTGTGAATCTCGAAACCAAAGTCAAGAGACTAAGAGAGACATAAATCTCACAAAGGGGAAAAACAAAACTCGCGTGCCGCAACATTGCAGACGCTGAACAAACCATCGGCACTCCAGGCCGACATTTCCACAAAGAACCAACCTGAGATAACAATTACCCACGGCTAAAGCATACCAAGGTTAACCAACAACAAAATAACTAGAATAAAGAAAAGCCCCAAGGCTACTGCGTGTCCGGGAGACAACTGAAATAAATACTAAGGCCAAGAATAATGGCACCACACGACACATCGACCCAAGGAAGAACCAAAACAAAACCCAAGTGTTCTACCCGACTGTAGAGTCTACATAACTTTACAATACAACAATCTCACAAGAATAGTAAAGTACAATACACAAGTCAACGATGCTAAAAGAGATAGGACACCACAAGCTACTACTCGGAGAAGTCGACTGCTACAATCACGGACACATGATCTAATCTCGAACTATCGATCAGATGCGCTCTACTACAATCACGACCTCTCGGTCTCAACGCGGCTACCGAAACTGCAACTAGAAAATAAAGTACGGAATGAGTCATAATGACCCAGTACGCTACTACTAAATAATATGACATAAATGAAATATTTCCATAAGTGGAAATGATATTATGTTACAACGACGAAGACGCAGTAAGTCGAGTTGTACTATATAGAAATTGTTCCTTTAACAGATTACCAAGATGGACCAGGGTGAATCCCATGTTCACAAGCAATCAAACAAGACATGAGGCAAGTCACAAGAATCATCATATAATTACGGGCGTATATCTTAACATAAAACATCCCAAGTCTCCCATAGGATCATCAGGTGTAGGTGTATAAACTCATTTATATACCTAATAATTCATTCATGGAACTTATCATGTAAGAGTATCCATATCTACACATATACTTATGAAGACAATCATGGACTAATCAAGTAAAAGTATGTATATCTACATATCAAGTAGTTCACCGACTCATCATGAATATCTAGAAATCAAGAACAAGTATATATAAGCGTTTAGCTCACATATTCATAGTAACACTTTGATTTTACATAAGTACTAGGAAGAAATCCACCTATAAGAGGATATGATATAGAACAGGTGTCGCAACATAGATCCTACAATACAAATCGTTAACAGGAACGTGCTGTCGGATGTACGTGATTGATACATCGACCAAGGATAGTATTATTCCAAGTGCCCTAATGGTTACATAAGGTACTCTTCTCCAAAGTGATCAAGAATGGAGGGGTTTGCACGTATCTGGTTTGGCAACCCATCACTATCACGAATCTCATGATTCGTAACGATGATGTATCATCAACCATGGAAGACAAGACAAGATAAGACAAGTACGTCAGCTGGACTTAATGGGGGACAAGTAAATGTTTAGTCATCAATCATGAACATGTAGAGGGTCAAGTTCGACCAGAGCGAACTGATCCAAGTCAAGTAAATGTTTACTCATTTAAGAAATCAAGTAAGGACGAGCACGATAAAAAAGATCTCATCCAAGTCAAGTAGGCATGTTATACTCTACGGCTATGTGACGACCCGACCCGGATCCCAAGACGAGATCCCAAGGTCGTGCCATCAGGACAAGCTATGAGACAGGCAAGCACCTGCTAAGCATAATGGTGCGAGTCAAAAGATGAGCTAACAAGCTCAAGACATGAAGACAAAGCCATAACGGCGATACGGGATAATAAAAACTAAAATATGCGGAAGTAAAACCAAAATGGGACCCGAGCTAATAAGCTCCTAAATATAAACAACCAAAGAGATAGTAAATATCTCGGCCCAAAAATTCGACGCACGTGACGCAACATTAGACACGCACAACAAACCATCGGCAACCAAGGCCGGCAACTAACAAAATCCCAACCTGATAAACACCACTCAACGGCTACAACATGCCGGAGGGACAATACAACTATAACAATATAATATCAATGCTAAACCACCAACCAAGATCTCACGACTTAAACTGTCGGAGGAAGGAACAACAATATTACCAAAACTAGAATAAACGAGCCACACATGCTCGAAGTGACAACGGGAATGATTCTAAGATACAAAAGCTCGGCTATACAACCGGCTCCCAAATACATAACAATAACATCCTACTACAATCTACCCAAGTAAAGTCTACATAACTTTACATCCGAGTCTCACAGATAAATAACAACATTAATAATAAATAACTCCAAGCTTATGGCTTGGAAGACCACCTGCTAGAAATCGCTATCCGAAGTCGCCGCGCGTACTAACGGGATCACTGCACACACTAGGGAAAAACAACCACACGGAGTGAGTCATAATGACCCAGTAAGTTACTACATGCAACTGTATGGCATATTATGTCATGGCATGGCATAATGTGCAATCATATAAAAATCATGGTATCATGCTAGTATACCAACAAGAAACATGTACTTAATTTTTAAAGCACATAAACTCACATAAATCACGTAGCATAATATTTTTCATATAAATGCTCATAAATAACCATGTGTAACAAGAAACGTAAATCGAACCGTTACAACCAAATCCAGGTCCAATACCCAACCAACTTACCATGAGATCCAATCTCAAACCAAGATCCGGGCTCAATACCCAATCAATCAAACCCTGGGGTTTCATCCCCAAATAATCACAACTCGTCAGTTTCCCTTAATGAGTACTCGTTGCATTCATCCAGTCTCCGGATGAGAAATGGGAGCTCGAAAGTAGGCTAGATGGCTCTCTCTCGAGACTACATCCCACTATTGGCTAAATAGTGAGGAGAAATGGACCCAATGCAACGATTCATAGCGATTGTTTCCAAAGACTATGAATCGTCCCATTGTCGACACAATAACCAAACCCGCCAGCTGGACTTAAACCAAGATGATCAAGTAGATATTTACTTGCATAAACCAATGAGACCAAGTTCATTAATATTGGGCTCATTAAATCATGTAGGACATAATGCTCTACAACAATCTCATAAACCATGCACATAATTGCATATAAACAAGGAGGGCATAATGCTCCACAAAATCCCATAATCCATGCAGATATTTGCATATAAACAAGTAGGGCATAATGCTCCACAAAATCCCATAATCCATGCACATATTTGCATATAAACAAGTAGGGCATAATGCTCCACAAAATATCATGAACAATTCATATATTTCCATATAACCGTTGTGTTCAACTAACTTACAAGTTTAGTTCAAGAAACTACATATTGAGGTACTCATTATTCCTCAAGTCATCTCCCAAATCAAGTATAGCATACAAGCTTAATAAAACATAATGTGAGGTCTACCATAATCCTCAACTCATAATCAAACCAAAGACTACTACGTTAGTCTAAGGATATCCACAATTCAAGACTTAATATTTTAGTCTTTATTTTAAGTACTCCGGACTCAATCATAGTCCTAATCGTCATACATGATCGACATCACCAATTCCATACTCAAGAACATCATGACTACTTCGTAGCCACTTTCTCACAAGTGTTTTCATATGCAGGAAACCAAAATCCTTAAGAAGAGAATTCTTTCTTAATCTTCTCTTAAATGTACTAGTGACTATACGTGGATCTCTATTGTCCCATGCTCTAACAAGCATGCTCAAAAATATATTTCTAGTAAGTCTCCATGACATGAGTGTCTCAATTGGACACAAACCAAAAACCCGGTGTGGACAATCATAACCAAACAAAACCCAAACATTGTAGGGTTTCAACCCAAGGCTCATTATCATTTTATTGGCCTTATAATGACTCCGTTGAGTCTTAATACTACATTTCATTCTTTATGTGTTTCATAAATCCACACTTTAATACTTCATTAAAGTGTACAACAAAATCCCAATATTCATTCGGGCTTGATTCCCAAGCCTAAAAATCCATAAAGTTCATCATAATCATAATTCCATTTAAAGTTTGGAGACTATGATTTCACAACATTAATCAAACGAAATCCAATCGTTGTAGGATTTCAACCCAAGTTCGTTAAGCACGTTATCAAACTTAAAATGACTCCGTTGAGTCTAATGTACACTTTCCAAAAATTAGGGCATAGAAGCTTGGGCTACAATACCCTCCCCATGTTCATAACTAACATCAATCACCATATTCTCGACTTCATTAAACCCACATAATCCCAACAAAACACTTAACAAGGTAACATAGGGCAATTTCACATTTTTGTGCATAAACCCATTTAGGTCACCTCACCAATCATGCCTACCAAACATGAACAAATCACACAACATGGATTAATATACTCTACTACACAAGTATAACATAATAATCAAGCTTACAACCATGTTCAATAAGCCAAATCATCATTTGGGCAAAATCCCCTTCCAAGTATCTTCACCAATCATGCTCATAAACATGAAATAAATCATATAGCAAGGATACATAGGCTACTTTACATATGAATCGCATATAAATCTAGGTCTCACATAGGTTCATCCAAGATAATTCATCAATTAGAAACCTAGGGTTCATGGCATCTCTAATCAAGCCCTAAAATTGCACCCATTGACCTCACATAGCACCAAAGTTGTTTTCCCTAGGGTCAATGGGGCCAAAAGAAAGAGAAATAGGGGTAGTAACTTACCTTGATTCAGCCCCTTTAAGCTTCCAATTCGAAATTCCCATTGGTGGGTCTTGTTCTCCTCACTCTCCTCTTCAATTCTATGGAGTGGATTGTGAAATGGAGGCCCCAAGCTATGGATTCCAAGGGTTGGGCTCTCAAGAACCCTACAAACTCTCCTCTCAAGCTCTCCAAGAAGTCTCCCACGTTTTTTGAAAGTGTTGGCTGAATATGGGAGGTTAAGTGAAGAGTTAGGACTTCAAATAGGTTAGAAAGTCAAGTGGGTTATGTTTAGATTGATTGGGTTGTTTCCCTTTGATTAACCCCTCTAATCCACTTCCAAATCTCAATTAGATGGTTAGGATATGTCTTAAGGTAGTTAAGAGGGTTTAGGAGTGGGTTAGGTTGGGTTTGGGTGGGGATAGGATAGACAACTTACCAAAATACATCAAAAATCCCGTAACAGGGATCTGGAGGTGATGCGGTCGCATCATACCAGGCCATGCGAGCGCATGGTCCCTGGCTTCCTCTTCCCGGCTTTTGTTGCTTCCTTTCTCGTGTCCGGTCTTTCCCGCATGCAACCGTAACCCTTAAAGCTTCGAAACGGCCTATAATTCAACCATAAAGGACCTCAAACACTTGGCTAAACAAAACAAGTCTCAAACCACCCTCAAAGTAGGTCCAGAACCCTCACAACAACTCCCGAAACAACCCGATACGAAACCGACGCAAGGCGCAACATCTCTCTAACGAAACGTCGAATGAAACCACAAACCGACGGGCAACAACCCATGGTTATTAACACTTCAAAGGGCTACAAAATAGTCCTAAATGCCTCTCAGATAATGAATAATAGATAGGAGAAAAGGACTCCCGAAGGGCGAGACGATCACCCGGCTCAATCTCGAACTATGCGATAAGGAGAATTGCTATCCTCAAAGCGTCAAAACTTCATGAGACTTAAAGGATACATCCAATAAGAAGTCTAATGCATCTAAACATGTTATTTAATCATCGTGTAAAGATCTATGACCAAATCAAGGTCAGTAACGCGAAACGCAAGTAAACTCTCAATCGCGTCGCATTTCGACTATCGTCGAGTTACGACTTGTGACTTTAGCAAGTCCACAACTATATGGCATGTCTTAAAAGTATTTTGGTCTTAATGTGATCTCTCATACACATCTAGACTCTCTCACGAACCAAACAAGCGATTAACCAAAGAAGAAATGTGAGCATTGCACGCAATTCAAGCTAACTGGGAATCGGGGTCTTACAGGCTAACAATTAAGTATGAACATAAATAAATCAAGAATCTCGAAGCTAGTATTCTAGTTAAACGGATTTCAAGCGTTGTAGGGATTGATCGTTGAGCCGGTATTATCAAATAGCTCACTAGTGGCGACTCCGTCGAGTCATCTCTATAATTCCAACCAAATAGAGTTTGAACACTATATGTGTTCCAAGACTCTTTTCTATGTTCTTGTTTGAGGCATAGCTAGGTTCTCGTTCCTTTTTGGAACCTTAATTAGTTCAAAATTACGAAGTCAAGTATAAAAGGGAAACCTAAGTTGATTATTGCCAAACCAAGCTTAGTTCAATTTCAAGTTCATAATTCCATTTTTTAATAGAATCATAAATCAAGCACGTTGATAACTCAATATGAGGATAATCATGAAGATAAGACACACAATATGCTTATAACTCATAATCTCAAAAAGAAATAGAGGTTCATGTATCATTCACACACAAACCTTATCAAGTTCAGTTCCATAGAATCATAAGACAAATAACATTATGAAATCCCCTTAAGGTTCTATAAGAGCTAAAGATCAAACATGCACACTTGAAGGATAGAAGACTTAAGACAACTCAAGATTCATCATGGAGGGTACTAAGGCATACACCATTCAAATATCCTTTCTATGGAAGAATTGTCACGAAGAAATCCCAGATTTTCCAAGGATGTTAACAAGGTTCCCAAGTAAGGTCATAGACTACATTCCTACAAGTCTTGGGACTTCATTTAAAGTCCAACTAGTATCATTGGTTCTAGTTCATAATTGAACCCATTCAAAACGTCTTTCATTCGAGTTACTCATTCGCGACTCACACATATACCATCCAAGGACTAGCAAAAATCTCGCACTTAACATAGTTCAAGGGTCTCAATTAGAGTCCTAAGCCAAGAATCAATCTTATTACCAATTCGGTCTCACCCGAACAATTCTCAAAATTCCAGAATTGAGATTTAATGAACACAAGAAGATATAGGAATTTATCCTAAGGCTCAAATAACAACTTTTATAATTAATTGACTCCATTTGGGTCAAATTACAAAGTCCCAATTTCTAGGTCAAGGCATAAATTCGGGATTCACAATTTACTCGGGTTTCTAAACCCAACAAAAATCAACCTTAAACCATAACAATTCCAATATACCCAATAAGCTCATTTGGGCTCAAATCCTAACCAACACATATTGATATCCATCAAAACATATCATTTAGACATGTAAAACAACGATAAATCACAAGGAGCAAGTCTCTAACAACCTAACATCAAAATTAATGTAGAGAGAGAAGCTAGGGCTTAAGAAACGTACCTCAATCGAGTCACAAACATCTAGGAAGAGGAAATAAATAAAATCTATTCAGTGAGAATCGTGCTCCTTGTCAATAGCTTTGATTTGGCTATCTTGGATTGGAAATCGGAACTCGGGAACTCAAGTTATGGAGAAAACACCTAGTAATCTCACCTCACCACTCACACACTCAAGCTCATAAAGAAGGAGGAAGAAATGGGGGAAATGGCTTCTTGGTGACAGCCACAAAGAGGGAAAAAGTATATATACTACATGCAAATGCAGTGGAATTCCACATGTCACAAGGAGAGTGAGTAGGATTAGGCTCTTAATTAGGGATTATGATTAAGTCAACTTAGTTAGGGTCTAATACAAGTGTGTACTGGAGGGGGAATCATTAGAGATGACCAAGGTAAGCTTATCAAAGTTTTTTCTAGTTTTTATAATCAAGGCACAAATATGAAGTCGGAGATTTTAGCTCTTCAGGAAGGTTTATCTTTGTGTCGTGATCTTGGTTTGTGCAATGTGGTGATTGAGTCGGACTCTATGGTATCAGTTCATTTTATTTTGGATAACCACATGGCTCCATGGCAATATGTGTATCAGCTTTGGCATTGTAAGACTTTGTTGGGCAACTATAAGCTAATACACGTTTACAGAGAGTAGAATATGGTGGCAGATCATTTGGTTGCGGCTGCACATGAGCATAAAAGTCACAAGGTTTATGTTTGCTCTGATGAGCTTCCTTACAGTTCTTGTCTAGCCCTTAGGCATGACTTGTATGGTTTTTATTATTATAGGAAACGTGTGTAAGTTGTCTGTCATGCATGTATTTCCTTTGAAGGTAAGGCTCCGTTGTTCCCTCTTGCCAGGTTCGGCTGGTTGTCCCCCTTCAGTTTGCATTTCTTTTCTTATTTATAATATATCTACAGGTGTCGCCCTGCTTCCCTCAAAAAATATAATAATAATACAAGTGATTAGGGTCACTAATGATGGATGGTTAAATGGCTAATTGGGTCACAATTTGAACAAATCAGAAAATCTCATATTGCTGGTAACAGGGCTGGGCGGTCACCCAGTCATAAGGCTGAGCGATCGCTCAGTAACTTTTTCAAGTCCTGGTCTTCTGGATTTTGTGCACTCGCTCAGTCACTTGGCTGAGTGAGCGCTCAGTGGTCTGGATGGCCAAAATGGCTTCAAAACAAGTCTCAAATGTGTCCAATTCAACCTCAAACCATATGGGATGTTAGACACACTCAAAACACATCCAAAACAGGTCCGAACATCACCTAAAACAAGGAGGAATAAAGGGGGAAACTCATGACGAACATCAAACGAATCAACAACAAGTTAAACTATGATACAACAAGCATGGAACAATGTTTTTAAACATGTTAAGGAATAGTATAAATGGTCTAGGAATCAAACCAACAAATCACGAGTCTCAAAGACACGAAATAAGGCAAAGGAAAGTAAACCGAGAGACCCTAAGAGTCAAAAGGTCAAACAGAGTAACAATGCTTCTAAACTCTCAACCAATCATACTATGATCAAGATCGATGTTATAAAACATACGAGAAGGGTTATGATGTGGACTAGAGTACTCCTATAAGGTCCAATAATGATTCACGAGTATAGAAACTCCAAAAGATGCGACATCCGCGAGGTTTGGTCTCACGCAATGCGATAGAGACGAATGCAATGTGTTAAGAATCAAAGAAAGATTAGACTTTGGGGAATCTATTTCTTAGGGAGTATAATACTCAAATTCTACTCAAGATACTCAAGTAATGACCTAGGCTATGACTGAGGTCACAAGAAAGAACTACACGAGAACACTCAACCGAGTCAGTTTTTGACTATCGTCGAGTTATGACTTGTTACTTAAACAAGTTAAAGTTTTGAGGAACATAAAGAACTAAAGTATAGGCCTCTAAATAGCCTACCTACATGTCTAAAGATTCTTATATCAAGTCAGACACGAGTTGCAATGATTATTCGGTCCGCAAAGCAAGTAACTCGAACACATGAAGGTTCGGGGTCTTACAAGTGGTGTTCGTGCATGTCCGTGATCATTTTGAAGAGGTTGTATAGACAATCCTTCTTTTGGTTCTCATTAGGCAAAGACGTTTGGGTTAAGCAAGTCACTTAGATTTAGCTTGGGAACATGTTGTATTTAGTATTTTGAACTTGTAGTGTAACTACTTGTAGTATACTTTACTCTATTTTGAGCGTCGACACATATACAGCAAGCCTTTTATATTAACTAGTTGGTTCACTTTGCATAGTCTTCAACTGAGCATCCCATTAGCTCTTATTTTGTTTTTGTTGTCCCTCCTGTATGTATAGCCGTCAAGGTGTGTTAACTAGTGTTAATTGTGTAGTTTGGATTTCGGTTGTAAAGTCGTCGAAGAATTGTTTTACTTATTTAAAACTGCTAAATCAAGTTTTAAAAGTTATAATTTATTCCGGCCTTTTGGTGTTGAGATACGTTTTATGTACAATGTTGCGTCACGTCAGTTTTGTATTTTGTGTCCATGCATGTTTGTAGTCCCTATTTGGACGGTCCGACTCGTGATTCCTCATCGAGGTTAGGGTCGATTCGTCACAATCTCTCTCTAACAATTGGTATCAAGGACCTATATTTGTAATTTAGTATCCGAAATCAATCTTTTTAACAATTGGCTCCCATTCTACACCTAGTCCATTTCAACCTAATCAACCCTCACCAGCTGACCTCAAACCTTTCTTTCCTTCCCAAACACATATCATTCACTTCTTACCCCCTTTCTCTTTCCTCATATATTCCTAACCCCCTCTTTTTTGTCACCCTCCCTCATTTTTTTTCTCACCCTCTTTCTGTTACCCCCCCTAGCTCACTCACCATCCACTTTCTACCCTATCCTATTGGTATTTCTTGAGAACATTAAGTCATAACTTCTTAAACTTCTTAACAATAGTTCCACTTTATATCCTTTCATCTCTCAAATATGTCTGCATATTTGCTATCCTCAAATAACATCATTTATGCTTGCAACCATTAAGGATGAGAATTTGATAAATTGATCTTCCATTAATAAGGAGAAATTGATCTTCTTATAGGGAGGAGAATTAATTTAATCTGCTCAGGAGGAGAAATTGATCTTCTTTATGTATTTTCAACCAACATAAACCCATGTATATCACACATTCAAGAGGAGAATATATGCTTTTAAGCAAAATATATTCAGGTGGACAATATGGAGTGACATTAGCCTTACCCTTTCCCTTATAGAAGTCTCTGTGACTTATATAAGCAAAGATGAATCCTGTAGATACATCTTAGCCTCTATGGCTTACTTAATGAAGGATGTGTTCTTGAAGAAAAATCTGTTGTTATGTTGTTTAGCCCAGCAGAACCTTAAAACCTTCATTAAGAAAAATGATTTTCAAAAATTATCTCTGTTGTAAACACTCAGAACAACTTGTTTGAAGTGTGAAAAAGCTATCTCCTACTTGTATTTCAAACAATAGGAGATCTTTCAAATGTTTTTCAAAAATCAATGATACCATACTTTTATAGTAATATCTTACAATTGGTATCCTAAACCTTTTTGCCTAAGATCTTTAGATCACTTATCAATTGTGCAAGATTGAGTATATCAAAACCTTTTGCTCAAAGATCTTCAAATCTTTTATTTATAGCGTAAGATTTAATTTTTCCTAAAAACATTTTTCTGGCCTGGTCATCAATTATATCTCATAATTGCCTAAAATATTTTTACTATTTCTCTGTATTTGTAGTTTCCTTTATTGAGTCTATAAATACTTAGTAGTAGGCGACTATACTAAAGCTATCACTTATAAATTCAGCTTAGGGCATGCCTTGTGATAAAATGATAAACTCATTGGTAGGCATGTTATTACTAAGACCTGGATATTCGCTCAAAGCTTTATGTATATGTCTTTTTTTAAATAATTTTTTAAAGGTTGGAGGGGACATAGACCTTACCCCAACCCTTACTTTTTTATTATTGTAATACCTTGAAAAGCTACAATTATAGATATATGATGCCTTTGGTGTGGCTAAGACAAATGGTGTCTCTGGTGAGGCTTTGAACACCCGACCTCTCGGTTGAGAGTACTTATGTACCAGGGTGCCTCTGGTAGGACTTGAACACTCGACCTCTCTGTTAAGATAACCGAGCAGCTAAATGGGGCCTCTGGGTAAGGCTTGAACAACAACGTTGCCTCTGAAGAGGCTTGAACACTCGACCTTTCTATTGAAAGTTGTAAAGCCAGGGTGTCTCTAGTGGGACTTGAACACCCGACCTCTCTGTTAGGAGAAGTGAGCAGTACCAGTTGAGCAAGAGCTCGTTGGTAGCTTTATGTATATGTCAATTTGGTAATGGCCTCAAGAAAATAAGAGGAGATTGTTGGAATAAGCCTATGAATCATATATGCTCTACTACTTGCATATTCTCAACACATTGATTTGTTTGATTCCATTATAACAGCATGCTTCAAGAGTGGCTAAACGAGCTATGTACGAGTTAGTGTGGCAACTCCTTGAACTTTCTATAGGTCGTAGATTGATTCATTGTCCTTGTGCATATACCAGTCTTTGTCGTACCAAGTGTTGACACCGATACTCAATAGCGGATTAGTGTGACTAGTGCCCTGTTCAGCAGAACTCAACTCTAGCAGTTTCAAAAGAAGTAGATATCTCCTATATCTTCCCATGCTTCAAGTTTACTGCTCCAAATGTGTATTGAATAGAAAGTAACCAACAAATATTCATGCCAACTCAAAAGATTCTCATCGATGTCGGTGCCTTCACTATTATCCATCAAACATTTCCTCTTTTGTGAAAGAACACGGTCTTCAAGACTTATCTCAACGGGATCTTTCACAAAGCACTTCTCACATATTCAGGTCTTTACTTTATGTCATATCAAACAACCTGAATCATGGATACACTCAAGACAAAAGATCTTCATACAATCTTTTAACCAATGGTACAAACAATGCATCTTAATGCATCGGTCTTTCTAATGGTTAGAAGATTATCCAACGTCTCGAAAGATCTATTTCTTCATCAGTCTATAAAAGAAATCTCTCACCAATTCTTCATGATATACATGTGTGTGGACATACAACTACGTGTGTGCAAACAAGAACACAAGTGTGTAAACAACCGTGAAAATAGTTGTGATCACAATTGTGTAAAGAGAAGACAAGTGTTCAGATCTTCATACAAAATCCATTGAACAATTGTGTGCGAGAGAGCAAATAGAATCCTCAAAGACTAAAAAAGTTGTGCTTAGTCAAGAACGCCTTTCTTGATTTGAGTTGTTTCTTCCTTTGAAAGACTCAATCTCTTCTATACATAGATTTCTTATCTATTGCAAGAGATTAAGCACACCATATTGACGTTGATGACAAGTTGCTTGAAGATATCCAAGGAAAGCTCCAGTGCTGCTAATCCAATTCACATTCATACCTTTAGATTTGTACTGCGTTGCAAGTGTTGTTGGTTGTGTAATGTTGAGTCGTCACACGAGGTCGAGTGCTTAGCACTCAATTGTTCGATTACTAGCTAATCGAACAACCTCTAATATTCTATTCTCATTAGATTTCAGCCATTTCTTCCTCATATTTCTCCACATGGTATTTGGAATTCTTGGTTGAAAAGTCCCTGGTATATGTCTCCCATATCCCTTGTAACTTCTTATCTATAAAACCCCAGGGATAACTTAGGTTAGAGAGTCAAGTTTGATGCACTAAACATGTTCATCATTTGATGAACCTCTGTTAAATTTTAAATACAAAATAAGTTTTTCTACATTCAGCCTTTACTTCTCTTACCTGTTCTTTGTTACTTTATGTTATTTTCCATTTTCATGGAACTGTAAGTTTGCATCTCATAAAACAAAAGTTATCAGTTGTTTTGTAACTAGATCTATCTATTCACTGTAACTTTTATCTTCTTGGTTATATATTTGTTTATACCTTTCCGCTGCCAAAACTTTTTCAAGTAAATTATATAACAAGTGATTTCTATCACCCTTGCCTAAGAAACTTTATCCTTGTGCATCTTTATTTCACCCCTCCCCCTCTAGCCTATGTATTGAGTATGCCCTTGGAGGACCTAACACAAAGAATTGTAGATTGATTTGTTATACATTGCGAGAGCATGTAGTGAATTATATAGTGCGCCCGATTATCAAGACTTGAGTTAAAGAAAAGTAGAGAGAATAATAAATTAGATATCGGGTAGACTAGAAATATCATAGTCCTATATTTTTAATCTTGATTTGATGTTACCAAACCACTACCACGTTGGTGTAGTTTTAATTGCTTTATTTAGTTTGTTTTTATTTTGAGTTTTTTAATTCATTTTCTTTTAGCTCAAATATAATTAGTTAGCCATATTTTGGTATTTAGTTGGAGTGAAAAATACGTACATTCTCTTTGAGATCAATACTCGTACTTATGTATATTGTATTACTTGATACGGCCGTATATTCTTGCCTGAGTAGCGTTTTGCATACATCAAGGTCTAGCTTTTAATTTTGCAAACGACACATAATGCGTTGATATTTGGAGTGGTCATTAGCAATAACATAATTATATAGGAATTACGTGTCATTGGATTGATAACTCATGGACATTACAACAAAGATTAATTGTATTCAAAAAAAATTCATACTGCATATACCGCTCGTAATATTTCCACAAAAATTATTAGTGTTTAACAAAAATATTGTTTATCTCAAGAATATTTTCAATTGGATTTGAAAATGCTTCAAATAATATTCTTAGTTTACCACAACTCATTTCATATTTTTAAGAATATTTTACAAAAATTCCCGCCATTTTTTTATAAAATATTGTCAATCATTAATTGGTGGTAAATATTGTCAATTAAATTGTCAATCATTAAAATATTGTAAAATTTTTACATGTCATATTTTAAATTTATGTGTGCAAGATGGTTTAACTTCTTTACGTGATGAAGTTAAACCGATTAGGGACATTGTCACTCATTTGTTAAGACATCCAAATATTTAAAAAAAAAAAAAAAAAGGTACAATTTTGTAGACAAGCTAACGTTGAACCTAGATCATTTCCAATATATGTTTCAAACTGGTGTAATTTCACCTATAAAATGTTAAATGAATCTTATGTACATCGGAAACAATTGTGTACATTTTTTCGATCGATAGATTATCCTCTTATAATATTTCTTCATCAATGAGATGTTTGTGAAAATGTAAAGCTAATTTTGAAAAAAGTTAACGATGCTACCGGACAATTATCCAATTATTATTATCCTACTTCCATATTAGTTTTAGAAAATTGTGCTAAAATTAGTTATATATACAAATATTTTAAAAATAGTCCAATTTTAGGTGAATGTATCGCGAGTATGAGAGTAAAATGACTAAAATATTTTTGCACATTCTACCATTATTTTTAGTAGTTAAACTATTAGATTCTAGGCTAGGACAAGAAGGTTTAGAAATATTGCTAAAATATTATTATGACAATTTATTCCTCGATGACGTTGACTTAATGTTACGTGACCCTATCGCACAACCCAGAAATGTTTTGAATGAAACTGGAAATAATTTATATGAACTTTTTAAAGAATATAACACAACGTATGGTACTAATATTATTAATGAAAATGTAGGTAGTAGTAGTAGTTAGCCTAGTGAGTGCTAGGGGTGTAAGTGGTTTGTTTTAGGCCAAAACCACGAACCGAATCACCCCATATTATCACGGAAGACTGGAATCACTCTTTGTCATCTCCTCCGTCCGTTACGGAGATTAAACAGGCTGTTTTTCAGTTAAATGGGGAGAGTGCAGCTGGGCCGGACGGTTTTAATGGAAAATTTTACACTCACTGCTGGGATATCATTGGCGAAGACCTTTGTGAAGCTATTCTGCCAAAAGCTTGGGCTAGCAATCTCATCGTGGCTATTCCAAAGGTAGACAATCCTTCTTCATTAAAGGATCTCCGTCCAATAAGCCTTTGTAACTTTTGCAACAAGGTGATATCTAAGGTTATTGCTTCCCGGCTTGCTCATGTTTTGCCGTCAATAATTTCTAATAACCAAAGTGCGTTCACAAAGGGGCGAACAATTCATGATAATATTTTGCTAGCTCAAGAATTAATGAGTTTTCTGGGCAAAAGAATTTCTGGATCCAATGTTGCAATCAAGCTTGACATGGCCAAGGCATTTGATAGGGTCTCATGGATGTTCCTAATATCAGTGATGCGTAAGTTCGGCTTTGGAGAAGTTTTTCTTGACATAATTTGGCGGCTTCTTTCTGCTAACTGGTTTTCGGTTAATATTAATGGAAGTCCTTCAGGTTATTTCTCTTCATCTTGTGGTCTTCATCAAGGCGACCCCCTCTCTCCAAGCTTATTTGTTATAGCTGCTGATTACTTTAGTAGATGCCTCAACATTCTGCAGCAACAAGTTTCATATTCTGTATATTCCTCTATAAGCGGCTGCCCTATCATCTCTCACTTGGCATTTGCGGATGACATCCTCATATTTTGTAACGGCATCAAAAACTCTCTAGAGCAGCATAAGGCAGTAATCGACCACTATGAGCAAGTGTCTGGGCAGCTAGTGAATTGTAATAAAAGCTCATTCTATGTGGCTCCCTCAACAGATGCGGCAAAGGTCACTGTGAACTCTTCTACTTTGGGTTTCAGTTCAGGCCACCTTCCCATTTCGTACCTTGGTTCCCCGTTGTATTTTGGTAGGAAAAAACGCCATTAATTCGATGGTCTCCTAAGTAAATTGCAGTCTCGTATTTCTGGTTGGGCTGGGAGCTGTCTTAACAAAGCAGGCCGCATTACTCTTATTAACAATGTGCTGTACTCCATTTTAAGTTATCAACTTGTTGCCTTAGATCCTCAGGCCTCAGTTATTGCTATGATTGATAGAATGTGCTCAAACTTTTTCTGGGGCCAGGTTGACGGAAAAAACAAAGCACATTGGGTCTCTTGGAAGAACTGTTGTAGACCTACAATGGAAGGCGGGATTGGAATCCATAGTATGGCTGATATTGTTCTAGCTTTTGGTGTTAAACTCTGGTGGCGCTTTCGTACCACGAAAACTCTATGGTCATCTTTCCTTCAGACTCGGTATTGCTCCAACTCCCACCCCTCGATAGTTTTAAAAAAGGGATCTCATGTTTGGAATAGAATGCAGAAGGCTCGCAATATGGCTGAGCCGCAAATCTTATGGATCATTGGCAATGGTTCCTGCTCGCCTTGGAATGATAAATGGATTCACAATTTCCAGTTGCAAAAGCCGACAGATTGTTCCGTTAATTCGGTTAGGGAGATTCTTATTTCAGCTTCCAATCGGGAGATTAGTTCTCAGCTGCCTGCAGTTCTTTGGAACCTGATTGATGAGCAGTCCATTTCTCTTAGTGATTCTGAAGATAGACCCTTCTGGACAGCCGCTTCATCGGGTAGTTTCTCATTATCTTCAGTGTTTCCTTTGATCAGAGAAGCCCGTCCAACTCATCTCTCTGCCTCCTTTATATGGCATACCGCCCTGCCGAATTATATTCGGGTTTTTATGTGGAGGCTTCTCATTCACAAGCTCCCCATAGATGAAGCAATTCGCCGAAAAGGTATCTCCATCGCTTCCAAATGTTACTGCTGCGATGGCGGGCACGAAGAAACTTTTAACCATTTGTTCTTACACAGCAAAGTAGCTTCTGAGATCTGGTTAGCTCTCCACTCACTGTTCGAAGTCCCTTTCTATTCAGCAACAGTGCTACTCCTGGTGGCTGCACAAAAAATCTCTGTCTTTTATCCTCATTCCTTCGGTTACTTTGTGGCATATCTGGACTTTTCGGAACAAGGCCTGTTTTGATAATTGCAGGATGCCCAAAGAAGTGATCATTAAGCATATTATGGCCGACCTCAAGCTCTTTCTTTCTGGTGTAAAAATAAAGTATCTGTTCAAACTGTTGCTTGGAGCAACCCCCCTAATGGTTGTGTTAAACTAAATTCTGACGGAGCTAGTAGAGGCAATCCTGGTCCTAGTGGAGGTGGCGGCATTGTCCGTGATTCAGATGGTCGTTGCATCTTTGCCTTCTCGCAATTCTATGATGAGTGTTCTAATATGGAAGCTGAAATCAGAGCTCTGTTCTTTGGTGTTCACTGGCTCTATGAAAATGGCCATCATAATGCGATTATAGAGACTGACTGGAAGGTGATTTTCAACTGTTTTTCCAAAGGCCATAGTCTTCCATGGGTTCATGCTTATGTTCATCGGTTCATTTCTAGATGCCAGAGTGAGATGAGGTTCTCCTTTTCTCATTGTTTCCGTGAAGCCAACAAAGCTGCCGACAGTTTCGCTAATCTGGCGTGTGACTCTCGCTCAAACTCCACTTTCTTGGATATGCAGGAAATTCCTTGTTCTATTAGAGGGTTAATTCTTCTTGATGCATGTAACACCCCTTATATTAGGATTTCTTAATCTCTCTCCTTTTGATGTAATTCCTTTTCGAGGTAAGGCTCCTCTGTCCCCCCGTCCAAAGGGTAAGGCTGGTTGTCCCCCTCAAGTTTGTATCTTTTTTTTATTTTTAATAAATTCTCGCAGGTGCCGCCCTGCTTTCCTTAAAAAAAAAAAATCACCCCTATTGATTTCAAAAATTTCAAACCGAACCGAACCACTCGGTTCGTTTTGGTTTGGTTCGGTTTTGTGGTTTATTTAAATTACTTTTAATCAACTTAACTATCATTAAGAATAAGAATACAAATAAGATTTAATCCGAAATTAACATCAAAATTAGATAATAACCTAGTAAAATAAAACTATCATAAAGATTAAAATACAAGTTCCAAAATAAACACAAACAATGGAAGACGTAATAGTCCTCCAACAATCAAGATTTTGTTTGGTTTAGTATATATATATATAGACTAAATCAAGATGATCTAAAAGTTTAGAATTGGTTGGTTTGGTTTGGTTCGATACCAAAAAATGTGAACCGAACCGAACCGAACCGAACGGTTTTCTAATTTTTGAAATTGAATCGTTTAACTCCGCCAAACTCCTCTCCTATCTCCTCCAGTGTCAGCTTGGTAATGTCCCACCTCACTCCCTTATCCTATCCAAACTCTTCCAACCGAACTGTCTTCGATTAAAACCAAACTAAACTGACCGGTTTGGTTTGGTTCGATTCGGTTCCGTGGTTCAGTGCTTCCAATTTACACCCCTACTAGTGACCCATAATTGTGGGTAGATAATTTTTTGAATACAAGTGTTAGTTCCATTGGCTCAAAATAGCTTAGAAGAGGGGGAGGATTGAATAACCATTTTATATTTTGAGAACTTCTTTAAAGTGAGATAGTAGATTCAAAGGATTCCATTATGTTTTGCAGTAGAAAATACAAAGTTATCAAATAGACAATTCAACAGATATGATATATGCTCTTTCTATATAATGATGTTGGATAAGACTTCAAATAAATGATAAAGAGAAACAATAGTAATAAACCAACACAAATATTTGAAGTAGTTCATACAAAAATGTGCTATGTCCACTATCAAGATGGTCAATCTTGGATTTTTGAAATGTGCACTATTTTATCCACTGAGGTGATTACAAATTATGATCATTAATGGATCGTGTACAAAAATATTTTTGACCAAGTGTTTCTTTGGGAGTGTAATAATCTATAAACATAATTTATCACACTTGTACTCTGTGGGCTAGGTTGTAATACTAGAAGGAGTAAATAGAATGATATCCAGATATTTAGGCTCTTGTAAGTATTAAATGCTTGAGAAATGTAAAGCACTTAAGACTGAATGCATTAAGTAGTTAAAGCTTAGTAAATGCAATGAAGTGTTGTATTTCTTGAAGTCTTCAAGTTCTACTTATATAGTCTTGAGGGGGCTTTATATCCGATATGTTTGATCTTTGATTTGCAACGAGAAGAACTTTAAGCATTAAATGCATTTTAAATGAATTATATGCTAATAGCTATTGGACCCTTTGTTTATTGGATCGTACAATCGATCCTGAGACTTTATCTGTCGCCATGTTACTTTTGCTATTTCTGGGTAAGCTCAATATTGCAAACAGAGTTATAAGTCTACAACTATCCTTAAAATAAAAGTAAGGATTGACATACCCGCGTGCTTTGAAAGTCAAATTTCTTGAAACAGTTATGGGTTAAAGTAGCATTCCGGATGAAAATCCAATGTCCTTTATAACAACATTCTTCGAGGCATTCCTTAGTAATCTAGCCACAGCTTAAATCCTAAAGATCATTGTCACGCGAATTGATGTGCAGTTTCCTTAGCCAAATCTTTAAGGACTCGAATTCGACTACAAGTAAATTTACAATGATAAACAACAAGAATTCTAAAAACAAGCACCAGACGATTCTAATACACTAGAACTTAATTTATATTTATCAACTACTTTTGGTCCTATGAATTTTTTTGATATTTTAAAGTGGTGGACAAGAATTACCCAAAATTGTCCTATTCTATCCTTCATTGCAAATGAGGTCCTAGCTTCTCCCGCCACAATCGTCACTTAGAACAAGCATTTAGCATATCTGATTATGTTTTGTATGAAAGAAGATCAAAGTTGAATATTGTTATTTTAGAAAATCAACTTTTGGTGGGCGATTGAGTTAAAACAAAAAATATAACACAAGACAAGGTAGTTACTTTCGAGGAGGGCTTTGATGATGATATTTCGACTAAGAGCGATTGGTCAGTGTATCATCCTTGTTTTTTAAAAATAATTTTGTTCATTTTACAAAGTTTAAAATATTGAAAAAAATTATTTTTTGTAACTTTATAAAATTCAAAAAAATATTTTACACAAAGTTTACAAAGGTTTAAAGATGATTATTTAAAAAAATCATAAAAAATCAACCATAAAATGTTTTTTTTAATTAAATTAAATTAAAAATCACGGTTCTGAATCGTTTTGAACCGTAAACCAGCTATACGGTTCAAAACCATAACCTTCTCCCTACGACTCACGGTTCAAATTGGATTCAAAGGCGAAAAATAAATAAATTTGAACTGACGGTTCATGAACCAGAACGCCGATTCAATCCTTTTGTGTATCTCTGTCTAGTTACTTTCTCCAATCAAATTTAAAGTATCATATATTTTCTGGAAAATAGTATACATGTCCTGAATCTATAATGATATACCCGGCCCAAACTTGGTCACGAGCAGAGCACGAGCTACCATCACGTGCCGGTCACGGGCACTAACCTTATAAGGCCCGCGGGCCTAGCAAGCAAAACAATGACAGCAGCGAGCAGCGAGCATGATGCTCCCGACCTAATCTGGCCGGGCTCAGGCCCTGCCTGACCGACCAGGGGCCTTCCCCGGGTAATATGTCCGCTCCAACACAGTAATTATCATATAGGCGGGCAGGGCCCTGCCCGCTCAGGCCAGCATCGAGCAGAATACACTAGCAGCTTGCCCGCCAAGATATTGTTAAAGATTACCCTATATGGGCAGGACACTGGCCTTATCTATTCCTGATATCCCGCGGCCAACCGCGTATCATGCCTAAAATCCAGGGATTCTCTCCTTGTTGAACAAGATAACTAAGGAAACCAAATCCTACCCGGATTCAACCACAAAAAGGGCCAATATATACTCCTCCACCAGCCATAACAAGGTACACTCATTCATACGCTCATCCTCTTCCTTGAGCTTTGGCATTTTGTCTTACACACGATACTTACTCTCACGTCGGAGGGGTTTCGCGAGGCCCTACCTTGCACTTCCACTCAGGTTTTCTCTGTTCTCACCAGGTTCAAGGAAGCAGATTAATTCAAGCCCAGATATCCTACCCAAAGCTTAGACGGCCCAAGGTGAAGGATTTGCCACATCAGTTTGGTTCCATTGCCGGGAAACATCAACATCCCCTCTTCTCAAGTTTTACGGTGCAAGTCTCTCAAAAACCACCGATTGCAATGGCCAGTAAAAATAGCAAACACCACGCCACGGAGAGAGACAACCGGGTTGGTAGTCAAGTGGCCGGTGACCTCCCCCCGAAAGCACCCCAAGGGGTCCAGACAAGAAGCAAGATGATTGCCGCTTGGCAAGCAACTCACGGGAAGGAGGTGCCCTATGTGGAGGAGCAGCTATCTCAACATGCTAGCCAGAGCCGGGCCAGCCAACGTGATGCCAGAGAAATCATCAATGAGCAACGCACCCGCGAGTTGGATCTCAGGACACAACTGAATCGCCAAAAGGAGAACGGACATGGCAGCCACGTAAATCCGCCTGGCCAAGTCCCCCGAACAACAAGCCGCTGCTCTCTAAGTCCAAGCGGATTACTATAGCAAGATGTACAAACTCAACCAGCAACTACTTGCCTTGGGCCACGCCCCGGTTCTGGTTGCTGATCTGGTATTACCAACTCTCAATGCCCCCGTGGCTGTTGGTGACGGCCATGCCTCACAACATCTACCCACACCCAGCAAGCGACTCCCATCTGTCATTCATATACCTTCAGAGAGGGCGGAAGAGGTCAAACGAGCAGACGATTAGGCGGAAAGCGAGATATAGCCGCCAACTTTTCACACAAGCCTAGTCGCGGACATAAACAGTATGCCCGCAGTGAAAGTCATAGCCGTCGCAGAGCTCGTGAGCATGCCGAGAAAGAGGCATACCGACCTAAGCGCAAGCCGCGAGTTGACGGGGAGATGGAAGCTTCCTGCGCGCCGACCTTCTGCCCGCCACCCTCACGCGACCATCGGTCAGACCATGTTCGTTCATCGGGTATTACTTTGGATGTTGAGAAGCGCTTATCCGAGCGCATGGAAGCTATGAAACGTGACATGGCTAAACAGATGGCTAACACAGGCTGTAGCAAGCGGCTATGGCGCCGTCGAACCAACGGAGGGTAGTCCTTTCACACCGAAATCAGCACCACCACCGCAAGGTAGCGTCATATTCCCGCAATTTGAAAAATACTTCGAAGACAGACAGAAATGGCTGGCGGCTCAGATCATTCGAGGCACAAATTCGGAATGGTAGCAGTATAGAGCTCTAAAAATGCAAGCATTCGAGGGGGCTCTACAGGGAAAAGCACAAGCATGGCTTGGAAGGGGCCCCCGTGGATCCATCGGCAGTTGGGAAGTATTAAGAGAAAAATTCCTAGAAGAATTCGCAAGCGCTGAGACGGCCACACCTAAAAGCTGGTTCGATCTCGCTAAACTCAAACAAGGTGAAATACAGGAGTCCTACGGGAAGCTATTTGAAGAGGTTCGAGGAGATGCTCGACCAAGTGACCGCTACCGAGTGACCTCAAATAACTACGTTATCTAAACAACATGAAAGCGGGGCCACTAAAAAACAATGTTAGCTATGAAGGGAGCCTCAAGGTGAAGCGCTAGCAAGTTCTCACCTCTTACGCTTTCGGCCGAGGCGCTCGAGCGACAAAAAGCTAAGAACAAGGACAAGGCCGGGAGACGGCCACGTACGCCGGGACTAGGAGGGCAATACTTCGTCAGCGAGAGCGAGGAGATCATCTACTCAGGGCGAGAGGTTATTCGGAGAAGCCTGATTTACCGAACCTGGCAGGGAGGAAATCATGCTCCAAGTAGGAGATGCTCTGCACGAATTCCTATCCTCTTGACCACGAGCTCGCCCATACAGGGGACCCCACCAGAAATGCTGCGACTATCATCACGGATGCAGGGCACACCGAGAGGAATGCATAGTGTTGAAAGCGCGAAATCTGAAATTGATCACGGGCAAATTGAACCGCTTTAAGAAAGGCGAGAACAACAGGAACAATGCGGATAATGACGGACAAGGAAGACCTCCAAGAGGAAGAGGTGGCAGGGCCCCTCGGATTCGAGTGGACAACGTGATCGAGGAAGAGCTTCCCGACACTCGGCTTAGGAAGCACATATACTCGCTCTCTAGGCGATAAATTCTCAGTATGCAGCGAGAGCCTAACATCTTCTTTAAGCATGACGCTTAAGCACCCTCTTGCCTCACGTGGATTGGTCATCTGCTGGTAAATGAATGGAAAGTCCACAGGAGTTACGCTCGACAGTGCGTGCGGAGACATCATGTATTATTCATGCTTCAAAGAGTTAGGAGTAGCGGATGCCGGCTCAAGCACTATCTTGGAAAGGCTGGAAGGATTCACTAATCGCCAAGTAAGAAAGTACCATCGAGCTCGAGTATTCATGGGAGATGGAAGCATGACTCGAGCAGAGAGATGATCAATTTCGTGATCGATCTCAAATCGATGTCTATGCTAAATCATGGCCAAGATTTCGAATGGTAACCTCAATACCTCACGAAAGGCAAAATTTTACAGAGGATGGAGTAGGTATCTGAATAGCAAACCAGGAGCAATGTGGGAGTATGTAGAGACTCCCAGAAAAAATCAAAAGCGATTGTGGACATTCCCGACAGACAACATCGAGAAAAAGATGCCGTCTCTGTCCCCATAAACAACATAGAGATCGGACAAAGCCGGAGGCAGAAAACCCCATGGAAGCAGACAAGCCGTCAAGCACCATCCCGGCTTCATTCAGTGTAGGCTAAACGCCCAAAGCACAAGATATTGAGATGGATACCTGCAGTGCGGGATGAACCCGATATTCAACACGAAGGCGGTGGAAGAAAAATCATCAATCCCTCCTACCCGGGCGAGAAAATCAAAATCGGGGAAGGCCATGCCTCTCACGAAGCTCGGGAAAGGTGATTGGCTGCTAAAAAACAATCTGGATGTATTTGCCTGGACTGTCGAAGATATGCAAGG
>CM028380.1:38451751-38495366 GCA_013146195.2 Codonopsis lanceolata
TGTCTCACAATCCCAGTAAACACTCGATGCTCAAAACCATAAACCTAGACTCCGCCTCCGAAGTCTACTATCACAATAACCAAACCAGTATACGAGATCAAACTACCGCGATCCCAAACTCTAAGTTTCAAACCTCTTAATAGGCACAACCACATAAAACTCTTTAGATTGAAATATTATGACTCATATTCGAGTCGCGAAACACATATGAGCAAGACTAACCAATCTTGTACACAAACCCCAAAGTTTAAAAAAGATAACAAGTTTAAGCATACCATAAACATTCAGCCATCGAAACTATTTGTCCCGGCACATCATCAATCGAAGGAACACAAACTTTACTCTTGAAAGTCGAAAAATCCATCTTGGTTCATTTGAACTTCATTCTTATTCCCCACTCACCACAAACCTAGACTCGCCTCCGAGTCTACTACTTTACAACTCAACCAAGGAGGCGAAAACCAAACTACCAAAAAATCCCACATTCACAAGTTCAAAATTTTCAATAACCATAATACCAAGCACTTTAGGTTGAAAATATCTTGACTCATACTTGAGTCGCAGCATTCACAAATTCCATGACTAATTAATTAAGCATGTGAATTCCAAATATATCCTCTGAGCGTATTCAAAGACTTTATAAACATAAGTCTCCCAAACTATTTGCTTCTGAGCTACAACATGAAATATAAATACAAGAATTCTAAATCATGAGAGGTAAAGATACCGATAGAGCAATTCAGAATTTAAGGAAGAGTGTTCCACAACACACTTCTAAAACAAGTAAGTTAACATTCAGATTATGCAAGTCATGCTCGCAACTTCCAAATCATGACAATGCATATAAAGCATCATGTGAAAATTTATTCCATTTATTTTTCTTTTCTTCCGTAAGAGGTTTAGTCAATTTCTAACCCGCTACTACCAATCCTAGTCCACCAACGAACCCTTGATCACCAATTTAGGTACCTACTAAATTGATTTCAAAAGTTTCTGCAAGGATGCGAAGGGTTATGAGAAAAATCTTAAGCATCCTTTACTACAGTCTCACATAATCATGCAACAGTGTAATCATGGCATATCCATAAGGCATGAGAATCAAGATTTTATCATGCTATACTTCAAACAACTTGCATTGCTTACTAATGCATATAAGCATGTTCATGCTCAAATACAACTATTTCCGTTAGACATATTTATTATTCTTATAAACCATGTCTTTTCTTTTTAACAAATGCATCTACCATGCATGTTCGCATATAAAGATCATATATTAATTCTCCTTTTAAAATAACACACGCACCTACAAGTTATGTTTATACTTCAAAATCACAAATATATCTTACTCAAAATTTTAAATCATCAACGACATGATAAAATTCATATCATTAACAGTGTCGCATGTACACATGTATATCATGCAAATATGATATAAAATAACCAAGTATCATCATACATCTTCTCATATACTCTATGTAATTTCCGCTATTCATATAATGCATAAAACTCATGTAACTCATAATCATGCATATCGGTTAATCAAACGGCTAATATAGCGCATGAGATTTCGAAACTATTCGTACATGTTTATATCACAAAACCGAGAAGAAGTACGCATAAGAATTCCCTCGTGATAATTTTCTAAACAAGGGCAACTCTAACAAATAGCAAGGTTCGTATATTCACTATACTTGCCTAACAATACTTCCGTAGTAACTCAAGAGTAAAGAGGTATCATTCACTCTAGTACTCCAAACCACAAAACTCGTGAAGTCCTTCATTACCTTAGTCCAAAATCTCGTATTCGTTAAAACACACACGAAATACTCTCGCCAGCAACGACACCCTATTAGTCGCGATTTAATCTGTATACTTACTGTAATAACCGTAATCCATCTCAAAACCACTGTATCGATCGTGCAATTCAAGCTGGCCCTATTCGCATAAAATCACACAACAAAGTACAATTATTTTACTGTACACATATCTCTATAGGGCATACAAATTTAACGCACCACTAGTATTTACCACTAGTAGCATTATCACATATTCAATATTCACATATGTATAACATCGCCATCCATATAGGCTTACATAACCGTATTATATCTATCGCAATCGACTGCCTACCGACGAGTCAAAATTTCAACCAAAACAGAAACCAATCCCATACGGACATCCTCCTCAATAATAACCATAAATCGAGGAAACAAAATAATTAATCTCAACACACAATGCAATGTATGTAAATAATGCATGAGATACCGATACAACGTGCACTCATAATATAATAGCAACCATAATATCCCGATAATGAATTACCTCCTATCCAAGGTAGGTCTCAAAACTCCGAATGGCCAACCGCCACGCACGCATACAACCTCAAACCCTAGCTCGCCTATAACCATTTCACTAAGGGTCACTAGATCATTAGCGCCTAGAGTCATTAATCCTCAATTTAAGGCAATCCATTCTAATGTGATCACCACCATCGACTAAACACTTGTCTATATTGTTCCAACACCTACACTCTGTCCTATTTCTCAAACGAAATTTATATAACAATTTATCACCTCTTCATCTATGATTTTAGGTGAAAACATTACTCCGCTTACTAGTCTACTGATTTGCTTACGCTAGCTTTCAGAGGTACTAACTGCCCTCTAACCACATCATCACCTTAATATTCCCCGAGGTCCTCTCAAAGTGCTCCTTAATATTTAACTTTTTCATAAATACAACCACGCCTCGAAAATCCGCAAGTCGTGATCGTGATAAACCGCCTCGTAATACCATCCTTAATCCTTAACTCTTTCACAATTTATGGAGTCTTCCTAGTCTCATCCTGCACTAAGTGTTACTCCAATGCATTAACTCGTGATCTTCACTTAAATATTAATTCGCAATATCATCATATTTGCCACCACCTCCTGTGGAATCTCAATCATGGATATTACTAGTACCACCTTATACATATCAACATTGGCACCTCTACTGCTAACCTCTATTCTAGTTCAAACATCTTAACATGCTATAACTCTCGACGTTAAGATATAATAAATCACACAAAACCAACCCCCAAAGCCAAGGAACCTATCCCTACTGAAAGCTAAATTTATAATCATAGCTCGATACACCGTGACGACCCGACCCTGATCCCAAGACGAAATCCCAAGGTCGTGCCGAAAGCAAATAACAACAAACAAGTAGCAAATAATGGGTAGGCCATAACGGCGATACACCGACAACTCAAAACATACGAAGCAAAATATAACATAAAAGGGCGCCCGAGCTAACAAGCTCAAACTAAAACAACCAAAGAGATAGTAAATCTCTCTCCAAAAATTCGACTCTGCGTCGCAACATTGGGCACGTAGAACAAACTCCCTGTTATGCAATTCAATATAGAGCATAAAATAAACCAAGTCATCGGCGGCTACTACGAACTCCAACATTACACTAAGTCTAAGACTCTAGTCTAACAACTCAACGGCTAAAAACATGCCTGAGTACAAACATAATATTTAACTAGCAATTTAACATGCTAACATAATCACCACTAACCAAGCGCCACCAAAACCACGGCTACCAACATGAGTACTAACATTTATAAGTACTAACAACCAAAACATATGGAGATATAACCATAAATAAACATCCAAAGACGACTTCTACTTGTCTGGCTACCAAAAGAATAAACTAAACAACATAATTACAAATAACACAATTCACATTTAGGTTGCACCCCAACATGAAGTTTACATAACTTCATCTTTCCCAACGACCTCACCAAAAACAAAAATCTAAACAACTAAGTAGCAACCTTGCCAAAAGAATTCTTGCCAACGCAATCTTCGATTTACTTGGATCCGCCGGCGACTCGGATCTAGGAAAACAACCAACAAATAAAAGTAAGTCACAATGACTTAGTAAGTTACTAACCGTAACTTCCTATCATGGCATAATACTCAATCATAAATCACATCATGCTATCGTCATGAAATAACCTTATATAAAATCATGTTATGGCATCCATGCTCAACATATAATAAAACATGTTATCATTGTAGTATAACATTTCATTAAAATCCATGTCAAGGCATTTATATGCTTAACGATCATAATTCTTGTTATTGATATAACATAGCCTTCCGATGATTTACATGTCAAGGCATATAAACTTAACAACAATAATTCTGCTCTTTTAACATAATGCCATATCCGAATAATATTCATGATAAAGCATATTAACATAACAACAAGAATTCATGTTATTGTTATAACATAGCCTTCCCATAATATTCATGTCAAGGCATATAACTTAACAATAATGATCTATACCTTTGGCATAAAACCACATTCCAATAATACTCATGTGATAGCATACATGCTTAACAACATTAATCCATATGTTATCTATTAAGTATAACATGTAAGAAACCAAAACAAACATCATATCATATCCAATTCACCAAGCACGTTATTCACTTAAGCACTTGTGAAACAATTCATGTATAAGGGATATGATACCATTACCCAAATTCCTCCCGCGTGTCGCGTGCTCGCTCCCGCAAAAACACGTGCAAAACCTTTATGTGCCCTCGATATCCCTCTCAGATATCGACGTCCCCGAGACAGCGATCTCCGCCGAGTTCCATAGTTATCAAAGTCATGTGTATTACTACAACTAAGATAAACTACTTCCCCACCGTGGCCATCGATGGAGGGTGTGTACAAGCCGGCACGGAAATTCGAGCCATCGCGATCACGAATCTCACAATCGTGAAGGCGATGTATCGTCCCACAAAACTCAACCAAACCGACTCCATTTGGACTCAAACCCAAGCACAAGTAATATATACTCATATGCTCAAAACAAGTAGGTAAACACTCTACTATCAAACTAGTCATGCAATTCATCCACAACTAGCATAAACATCACAACCGAGAATCATATAAGCTCATAATCAAGTGTGCTTCACACACTTCAAAACTTCTTGGAGGCTCGACCTCCATGAATTCTACCCAAAATTCCGTAGGACTTAAAATTATAGTTCCTAGGATTCATACTAACCCAAAGGTTAACTCCGTTGAGTTCAATCTAAGTTTTCCGAAAATTCAAGGATTAGAAGCTTAGGCTTCATCAACCCCCTATGTTCATAACTATCGCCCAAAACCACAATCCCAATGTTCAATATACTCATATAAACCCAACAAACTAATTAACAATGCAACTTAGAATAATTTAGCCATCTTGTGCATAATATCATCCAAGTCATCATACCAATCATAACGTTCAATTCATGATTTAAAATTCACCACATGGTTCAATATGCTCTATTAAGCTTGTAAAACATATTAATCAAGCTAACATCATTAGATTGCAAGCTAAAACCAAATTAGGGCAAATCACCCTCCAAGCATCTCAACCAAACCAATTTCAATACTCATGGCTAATCAACACAACTAAGTTCAATAAACTCCACTAAACATGTATAACATGCTAATTAGGCTTACCATCATCTTTAACAAGCCAAATACAATTTGGGGAAAATCCCCTTCCAAGCATCTTTGTCATCCAAGCTCAATACCCATAATCAATTCATATAGCAAAGTTTAATATACTCTATTAAGCATATAAAACACATTAATCAAGCTTACATCATCAATTTGCAAGCTAAAACAAAATTAGGGCAAGGCACCCTCCAAGAATCTCAACCAAACCAACATCAATCTTCATGAAAAATCAACATAATCAAGTTCAATAGGCAATTTAGAACATGAATTTCACATAGACATGGTCTCACATAGGCCAATCAAGCTCTAACATAAACTTGAAATCCTAGGGTTCATACATTTCTAGAAACCCTAACAATGGCTTCCATTGACCCACATAGCACACATGGTTGATTCCCTAGGGTCAATGGAGCCTAGAAAGAAGGGGAAGAAAGGTAGAAACTTACAAAATCTTAGCCCAAACAATGCAGCAAATTCGTGCCCTAGATGATGATGTTTCTCCTCAACTTGTTCTTCAACCTTGAAGATGAAATGGGGAAGAAGAAGACTCCATTAATGGCCTCCAAGCTCAGCCCTTCAAGACCCACGAATCTCCTTCTCAAGCTCTCCCTCTCAAGCCCTTTGAGTGCTCCTTAAATTTGCAAGAAGAGAGAAGGGGAAGAAACTTCGCCGCCGAAATAATGAAGAATGCCAGATTGGGGGGGTTTTATATGGGGGATTAACTCACTAATTACCCCACTAATCAACTCCTAAATCTCCTAATAGATGTTAGGATTAGTTTAGGTTAAGTAATTGGGTCAAAGTGTGGCTTAAAAATGGGTTAATTGGTCAAACAATTCGACAAAGACATAAACAAGAACCAAAATCCCGACATTCTCGACCCTCATGCGGTCGCTTGGCACTAGAGGATGCGACCGCATCAAGCCCTTTTCAAATTAGGTTTTTGTCAATTCTTGCTCGATCCCGGCCTCTCCCAAGGTATGCTCTCGAGTCTAAATGCTTCGAAATGGCTCACAATTGAACCCTTAAAGTCCTCAAACATTAAACTAGTCCATCCAAGTCTCAAACCAATTTTAAAGTAGGTCTAGACTCTCATAAACAACACCAAACAACCTGGGCAAAACCGACGCAAGACGTAACTACTTGCTATCTAAACGTCCGAATGAAACCACAAACCAACGGGTAATAACCCATGATTGTAAACACCTATTAGGGCTACAAAATAGGCCTGAATGCCTCTCAGATGATGCTCAACGTGATAGGGAAATAGGCTCCCGAAAGACGAGACGCTCGCCTGCCCATCTCAAACTACGCGATAAGGAGAATTGCTATCCTCGAGGCGTCAAAACTTCACGAGACTTATGGAATACATCCAATTAGAAGTCTAACACATCTAAACATGTTATTTAATCATCATGTAAAGATCTGGGACCAAATCGAGGTCGAAACACAAAACCCGCATAAACTCTCAATCGTGCGCATTTCGACTATCGTCGGGTTACGACTTTTGACTTTAACAAGTCAACCACTAAAAGACATCTCCTAAAAGTGTTTTAGTCTTAATGTGGTCTCTCATACACATTTAGACTCTCACACAACCAAACAAGCGATCAACCGAAGAAGAGATGCGAGCATTGCACGCAATTCAAGCTAACCGGGAATCGGGATCTTACACCCTAGGTTTCTAGTTGATGAAGATTCTTGGATGAACCTATTTGAGACCTAGATTAGTATGATATTGATGCGTGCGAACGCAACACGGGCAAGATTACCCGGTCGTATCAAGTAATAAAGTTCGAAGTACGAGTCGATCCCACGAGGATAGAGCTAGAAATAAATCCTAAGTACTAAAATTGGGCACACCTAACTTTATCTAAGCTAACGGAAATTAGATTTAAAATAAAAATAAAATAAACAAAATAAAGGCAAGAAAATAAACTAAATTAACGCGACAGTGAAACGGCGGCAACATCAAATCAAGGTTAAAAAGAATAGGATTGTGATATTTCTAGTCTAGCCAATGTTTAATTTAACTCTCTCTATTTTTCTTAACTCAAATTTTCGGTAGTCGGGTGCGCACTAATATTTTCTACGGGCTTTCGCTACGTATAGAAAAACCTAGCTATCACTCATCCTTGCTACGGGCTCATATCCTCGCAACACATAGCCTAGGGGAGAAAATAGCCGCGTGGTAGATCAAGCACTCAATGACTATCTACGGCCTTCGACAATCGGTGTGCCTTAGAGACGTAAACAATTATCACGATTTTCGGAATAATAGGAAGGGCTTTCGCTTCGTATCCTATCATTCTAGGGTTCATTTAAAGATTCATGACTTCATTAAAAGCATTAAGCACACAATGATAATAACCAAAAATATATGAGTAATACATCAAATAGAGAGAAATTAAATTAAAACATCACATTGAACATAGATAATAATCACAATCCAAAAATATATTTAGCTCATCATCAAGGTATCAAAATAAACGCAAAGTTTTCCCAAAAATTACAACATTAAAATAAAAGAGGTGGAAGAATTAAACCAATTAATGTTGCAATCTTGGGTTGACTTCACTTAATCTTGCTCCCTTGACCCTTGATTTGATGCTCCAAGCCTTCAAAATGGATGCATTTTTTATTTTGGTGGAGAGATGGAGAGTGGATGAAATGGAATTGGGGAGAGTTTTAGGGCTAATGCCCTAAAACCTGAAGGCTGCTGCTTCCTGAATCTCTGTTCTGCCCGAAAAAATGAGCTTTCTGAATCTCCCTACGTCTTCTAGGGCACAAAAGGGAAAATTAGGGAGGTTAGATAAGTTTTAGGGGCTGAATGGGGAAAGAAAGAGGGACCTGGGTCGCGGATGGTAAAGGGTCGGATAGGGGGAGAGTTTGCGGGTCAAAGCTGGGCTAGTGGGTGAGGGAATGAGAGAGGAAATGGGCTGGAAGGGCTTCAGGTGAGCCGGAGCAGGACGCGGATGACCCGGATCCAAGGCAGGACGTGCGGGTCAGGAGTAGTGGGCGGCGGGTGACGTGGCCGCTTATCTTCTTGACAGCGCATTAATGAAGCCAACTTTCAAGGAATTGCTCCGGTGCCCCTGCCTTCTTGAATGCGGCTGTCGAATACCCTATGCCCCCATACTTTGCAATTTAGTCCTCATTTTGCTTCTGTTAAGTTCTGTTAGCTTGCTGCACATAGAAACTCTTAACGAAACTTAACGACATGCATCAAAACTTAACATTAATGCCCGGAATTGCCTCGATTTGCAAATATTGAGCCGTAAAACCTTGAATATGCTTGAGATACCTACATGAAGCTCAAAATACATAAAAATAGTATCTCAAATGTAATTAATTATTAACCAAAGCTCAAAATAAACAATAAAATTCTGAAAAATAATGAAAATAAAAGGAAAATAACAAGCTTATCAGATATTTATGTGTTAAGTAACTTATTAATCCTTGCTATATGATTTATTTCATGTTTATGAGCATGATTGGTGAAGATACTTGGAAGGGGATTTTGCCCAAATGATGATTTGGCTTAATGAGCATGATTGTAACCTTGATTAATATGTTATACATGTGTAGTAGAGTATATTAATCCATGTTGTGTGATTTAATCATGTTTTGGAGAATATGATTGTTAAGGTGACTTAAATGAATTTATGCACAAATTGGCGAATTTGTTCTATGATGCATTGATAAGTGTTTTGTTGGGTTTATGTGAGTTCAATGAACTTGGGAATATGGTTATTGGTGATAGTTATGAACATAGGGGGGATATTGAAGCCCATGCTTCTATGCCCTAATTTTCGAAAAGTCTAGATTGGACTCAACGGAGTCAACCTTTGGGTTAGTATGAATCCTAGGAACTATAATCTTAAGTCCTACGGAATTTGGGGTAGAAATCATGGAGGTCAAGCGTCCAAGAAGTTTTGAAGTGTATGAAGGACACTTGATTATGAGAGCTTATATGATTCTCTAATGTGAATTTATGCTAGTTGTGAATGAAATGCATGACTAGTTTGATGGTAGAGTATGTGCCTACTTGTTTTGAGCATATGAGTATACATTACTTGTGTTTGGGTTTTGAGTCCAGCTGGAGTCGGTTTGTTGAGTCTTGGCGAGACGATGCATCGTCTTCACGAATTGTGAGATTCGTGATCGCGATGGATCGCCGTGCCGGGTTGCACACACCCCTCCATCGGTGGCCACGGTGGGGAAGTAGTTTATCTTAGTTGTAGTAATACACATGACTTTGATAACTATGGACCTCGAGCGGAGATTGTCTTGGGGACGTCGATATCCACGAAAGGGATATCGAGGACACATAAAGGTTTTGCACGTGTTTTTGCAGGAGCGACACGGCGGAAGAATTGGTAACGGTATCATATCCCTTTTATATTAATTGTCTCACAAGTACTTATGTGAATAACGTGCTTGTGCATATGATATGATATGGTGGTTAAAATGGTTTCTTAAATTTTTATACTTATGGATAACATGATGTTTATGGTTGTTAAGCTTATATACCTTGACATGAATATTATGGGAATGCTATGTTATACTAATAACAAGAATTATTATTGTTAAGCCTAATGTGCCTTGACATGGATTTTGGTGAAATGTTATATTATAATGATAGCATGTTTTATTATTGTTGAGCATGAATGTCATGATACGAATTTTAATATAATGATATTTTATGATGATAGCATGATGTATACTATTAATAAGCATGATGCCATGATAGGAAGTTATGGTTAGCAACTTACTAAGTCTTTATGACTTACTCCTATTTGTTGATTGTTTTCCCTAGATCCGATCCGTGCGAGCGGATCCAAGTAATTCAAGAAGATTGCGTTGACAAAGTATTCTTTTTGGCAAGGTTGCTACTTAGATAGTTTATTTTCGTTTGGTAAGGTCGTTGGGAAGATGAATTTATGTAAACTTCATGATGGGTAGCAAACCTATTTGTGAATTGTAATATTTGTAATTATGTTGTTTAGCTTATTCTTTTGGTAGCTGACTGGTAGTAGTCGTGCTTGGTGTACATTGGTGGTTACATTTCCGTATGTTTTCTTGATGTTGGTTCTTATGATTATTAGTAATTATACCGTTGGTAGTCGACTTGTGTTAGTCGCGCTTGGTAAAAATTGGTGATTATGTTTTAGTATGTTACATTGATGGTTAAATTATTATGTTTGTTCTCCGGCATGTTTTTAGCCGTTGAGTATGTTAGACTAGAGTTTTAGACTTAGTGTAATGTTGGGTTTTGGCTGTAACGTCGCCGATGACTTGGTATTATGTGATATATATTTGAATTGCATGACAGGGAGGTTTGTTCTACGTGCCCAATGTTGCGGCACGTGCGTCGAATTTTTGGACCGAGAGATTAATTATCTCTTTGGTTGTTTTTAGTTTGAGGTTGTTAGCTCGGGCGCCACTGTTTTATTACATTTTGCTTCTGCATATGTTTTAAGTTGTTGGCGTATCGCCGTTATAGCCCTACCCGTTATTTGCGACTTGCTTGTTGTTATGTGTTTCCCAACGGCACGACCTTGGGATTTCGTCTTGGGATCCGGGTCGGGTCGTCACACACGGCCTCTCGATCCAACCATCTGAACCTACACACAACCAACCTAAATCAGACAATTCACAAAATAATTTACAACCCTAGGCCAAGGATTCTCTCGGCTACAAGCCCTAACGCTCGATATCAAAATCATCACGCCCAAAATCAAACCCCCAAACTGGAGTCTAAAATCGGGCATGATGGGATTGCTATTAACACTAAACCACCTATAAAACAGAAAAACCAACAACAACTGGAAGAGCAGCAACAATCAGGCTGCGCTACTATATACAACAAACCAAAAGAAAGTACTATCCAGAGTTAATACAAACTCCAACCAAACTATACACAACAAGAAGACATCCAATCTTCCACCAAAAGAAGGTTTACAACATCTGAGAGTTCTATACAAAGGTAGGTCGACAAGACCCACAACTATCCAAAATAATAACCACCTGCTCTCCGGCACTCCTAAATAGCTCACGATCACTTCCTTGCCTGGCTGTGATCTAAGGAAAACAAATAAACAAAAAATGAGATTTAACTCAATAAGGTTCCACTATACTTATGCACACTATGAATGCATGCAACATATCAAGCGTGTCATGATGACAGTTCATATAGAGAGTTTATATCATGTTATTTAACATTTAAACAATAAACAGTCACATAGGTATAGAAATACACAATTAAGGATATAAGATTGAGATACATCTCCAATCATTCACTTCCAACCTTATAACCCATTGTTGTTGTAGTTATCATCATTTTATCACTTTCAAGAGTATTAGATTATTAACAACCCGGGTACCAAGTCGACACGAGGCACAACCTTAGCAGTCGTGCCACTAAAGAGTATTACCTCCGCTATGGCCATTAGCGAAGGGTTGGGTCACATAGAACTCGACACTTGACTCACACTTCCCTTCGCCCCATGTCAAGTCCAGAGTCGCCCAACACTTCCCTAAAAGATCATTGTCACATAACAAACACCACCGAGTGTTCCAAGTATTGTTCATAAAGATTGTTCATTTATTGACTATTCAAAACTGTAACAAATATGACGAGCTATAAAGTAAACTCGTCAACCACTTAATATCGACAATTCACGTATTTCACATAAGCTTGTTAATCCCAACTCAGTCACAATCACAATTTGTAAACATATTCAAAAGCACGACTTATTATCAAATAACCGACAATATAACCAATTAATCACAAATTAATAACAAGTAACGAATCAATTTCACATATAACGAATATTAACCACGAAAAATAGACTATTGACCGTGCAACAATGAACATACATAAGCAAGTAGTTCCTTACCAAAAAGGTAGAAATTCAGTCGATTAAAATACGCCAAAATAGCTTTAAAGTAACTCACAAACTAAACCATAAGCTTTCCCGATATTAGTTTGAAGAAATAAGTTGTAATTGAAAATTATAGAAAAACCCTCCGTATATATTTTCGTTCTCGCACTGCTCTGTATCGCTCAAGCTGACGGGTGAAATGAAGAAGAAATAGTGAGCATGTAATTCTTATATTACTAAGAGAAGTGGAAGCAAAATTGGAGTCAATCATTACGGCTGCAGTCAACACGACAAATGAAGAGAAATCGTTTTTGCAATCCAATTCCTATTAACCAAGGCAACCAAATACTAATGAATAGTATAATAATAATATAATATATAATACTATCTTAATACTATTGTAACTAACTAGGACAATATTTTAGATTAAAACAAATTATTTGACTAATCAACATACATCAATTAATATAAAGTTAAAACCAAAATGTTAATAATTTGGTTATTACAATTATAGCATTTCGGTCAACGTAGCAATTTAATATTATAAAATAGTCAATGTAACTTATTTAAATTTATTATAATATTAATATTTGTATTATTTAGTACCATAAAATTAAGAAAAGTCAATAAAGTATTGCCCTAGTCAATTATAATATGCACCAAAGTAGATAATTATGAGATAATTAAACTTACTAAAACCTCGGGTGTTACATGATCAATGTGACTTGATTTTAGTTCATAAGGCAATTGTTCACTATTGTAAAGAAGATAAGTAGATTATCAAGGATCAATGTGAATTCTTATAAGTAGTAGATATTCAAGGATAGATTGTTGTTGGGTTGACAATATATTTGTGCTTATTTGTTCATGTCTTATCTAGCATATATATAACAAAGAGAATATATAAAAACATTACAATGTTAGCACCAGAATTCATGCTATCATGAAGAATATGAAAAAGAAGATCAGATAGACATGGATGGAAGTTGTTTGTAATTGTATTTCATAATTCAAATAGATAATACAAGACATTACAGTGAATTTGAATACAAGAACATTACAACTGGAAATTACTTAAATTTTGCTAAAGATTACTAGTAGATATATCATACTGACTCTTTTACAATTTGAAAACAAGTTAACGAGCATATTCTTCAATATAAGTCCATGGAGTGGAGTTGTAACAGTTGCGCATAAAGGACTTGATCAGAAAAGCTAATCCCTTGAGGATAAGGATGTTTCATTTGTTTAGAAGACATGTATTGGATCTCTAGATAGTTTGTCAAGAAGATCTTCTTGCTTTTGACCGCACAACCCTACTGGAAGGTATGTGTGTGTCTTTTTAGCAAGTCTGTTTTTTCATCAATTATTTCCTTAGCCACTTTTCCAACCAAGTTTGATATTTTCTGCCTTTTTCATCTCTTGCGAATATGTCTGTCAAGAACCATCTTCCAGATGCTCGATGGACATTAGGAGAGGCCACTCTCGGACATCCCTGACACCTCGGTAAGTGTGTGCTTTGGAGCTGGCCTGCTGTGAGGAAATTGCCGGACCGAGCTGCTCATGAGACCTCGGAACACATTTAGCGATATGTTCCTAGCAGCACAAAGAGTGGCTCTACTGGATGGCGAGCAACCCACGACCGCCTCAAACTCACGAATAGTTACGTCCTCTTCAGGCATAACTAACATCGCCGAGCAGCCACTCACCACAGACAAGGGTCACAAAGGAAAAGACCAAGGAAGGGCTCGACAGGCCTAGGTCCACCCTGCAAGGAAGAGGGAGGAAGAACGAGGTGCAAAGTTTACTGGCAAAATCAGGGGCCTAAGGCAAGACAACGAGCTTGAAGACTATACCCCTCTCAACACATCAAGGGAACACATCATGAATGTCATCCTAACGGAAAACAAGATACGGCCACCATACCCCATGAAATCACCCCTTGAGACCCGAAATCCGGGAAAAAGATGTGCCTTCCACAATGAGATCGGCCACTTAACGAAAGAATGCATCCAGCTCAAAAGAGTTATACAGCGGGTCATCAATGAGGGGGATCGGAGGTTCGAAGCACGAGAGCCAAATAATCGCGCCCCTGGACCGAGGGCTCCGGGGGTGACTGTTGGTCCACAATAATGCTCAAATAGGCTAGAGGGGGGGTGAATAGCCTATAATGCCAATGTAAAAACTTTTCTTTTGGATATACATAAAGTGTAGTTTGGTTGGCAAATACAATTTATCAAGTTGAGTATGTCTGCCGGTAGAGGCTATCAGTAGACTTACTCAAAGCAGAAGTAATAACTCCACCGATAAACTGTTTAATCAAATCAAAAGCCTAATAAAAGATTTGTATAGCGGAAGGTAAAGAGGCTATGATTTGGAGAAGTCAGAAGTGGATGTACACGAATATATGTTCAGAACAACATCACACTTATTTCTTCTTTCAAATACAGGTTTAGGAGATCAAGTAGAGAATGACTTTTATTAAGGATAAATCATTTCAAAAAAGCTCATAGACATATAAGGACTGAGAGATAAAGTATTAGTAAGAATATATGAATTTATTCAAAGATAAATTACATATTACATCAGTCGAAATAGTCTATGTCCAGTTTTCTGGCTTTGTCTTCCTAAGTCTCAATCCTTACTTAATTATCCATTCAAGGATCATTAACTTGCAAAGGACAATAGGAGACGAAACCAAGAAACTGTTATGAGAAGGAAGGGATTCTTAAGGTCGTTCAGATATAAAAATATATCTGAACGTTTGAGTGTAAAACACTCGACCTTCCATGATGATTGATAATTGCACAATCAACAACATTTGTATAGGAATACAAATCTAAAGATATGAATGCAATATCTACAGACAGCTCTTCATTTTCTTCAGACATTGTCTAATATCAATCTTCAGATCTTGATCTCTGCCTATTGAAGTTTCTGATCATTCTCTTCTCTTTTCCAAGCTTTTCTTCCTAGCAATCCACTGAAGGTGTCTTGCTAAGAGCTGGATGAGTTCACTACAATCTGTTGTAGAAATCAGAGATACGTTGGTGAAGACGATCTCTTTGAAGATTTCTTTTCTATGAAGTTTTTGAGTAGATTGAGTTACTCGTTGCTCACAGTGTATTGTTTGATAATCTTAGATATAGCTTATACTGCCACTATGTCTCACTTTTTTTTGTTGAGCAAGAGGGAGGGGTTTACATAGGCGAGAATCAATATGATCGTTGAGAGATGAGGACTCGAAGATTTCTATCCATTGGAGATGTAGTGGTTGAAGACTATCGGATAGAGATCTTTTGTCCATAAGATCTTTGACTGTTTGGAGCATAGATTTAGTCCTGTAGATCTTGGAACTCGTTGTCTGTCAGACTATGTTGATAAATCTCTGAAGAGTAGGTCTAATGTCTGTTGCACTGTCAGGTGGTCTGTTCAATAAAGTAATTGCTTTTTGACTTTAACAGACTACTTGAGTGAGAGAAAGTCTTGTAGCTTTAAGAATGTCAGGCTATTTGAGGCACGGACATATTTATCTTGATTTGAGCAGCTTCTTGACTTTTCTCTGTAGCACGTGCAGATTTTAAAGTCTGCCAGTGGAATACTTCGAGCCAGTGGAAACAAGTCTTCCAATTCAGGAGAACTGATATCTACCGGTGAGAGCATTAGAACTTGTAGCATGTCTGCCGGTGATGAGTCTTAAGAGTATTCTGATCTATTATCATTGAAGGCTGTTGACATAGCTGCAGGTCTTCTGGTGCTGAGTGCATTCTGAAATGCTGGTCTGTTTTGATCATCATATAGGAAGGTAGGACTAGATCAGGTCACACCTAATCTAAGACCTATGTGAAATCATACAAGTTGCCACACTAATCGGTACGCAGACCTTTTAGCCACTTGTGATGATTCAATTGTAATGGAGGCAAGCAAATCAACATATATAGAATATGCAAGGTGATAATTAAATTATCAAGAAGCATATTCCAATAATCAACAATCTCCTCCTATTTGCTTGGAACCATTACAAAGTGACATATACAAAGCACTGAAGCATTTACCAAATATAGTAATAGCATGACCACAATGAATGATCATTTTATCTCAAGACATGTCCTATATTGATAATTACATATAAGCGATGGCTTTAGTATAGTCAACTATTGCTATGATAGACTCGATAAATCAAAGTACTGAACATGTAATGCAATAGTAAAAACAATTTAGATCACTTTAGAATTTTGAAAGAGTTTTGGATAGGATCTAAATGGTTTTTAGATTTCTTACTTGCACATAAATTTATATAAACTGAAAGCTTGTTTTGGCAAGTAAGAGTAGCAAATCCTTAAGTAAATATATGTATTTGAAGAGTTTTAATAAGGATTGCTTGTAATACCAATTTTTGAAAATCAATTTTTTTGAGAAAATCAATTTTTGAAAAACTTTTTATTTCTGTTGAAAGTAAAAGGCTTTCTGTTGAACGTAAGACTCAACAGAGGGTTTTAGTTTTAAACAAGACTTTCAACAGAAGTGCCACAAAGGCTGAGCATGATTCACTAAGAATCAGCTTAGGGTGAAATGTCACATTTGTTGGTGTGTGTGTTCATTTGGAATTTAGTTAAGTCAATTCTTGTCCTTATGATAGAAATGTTATCACTCTTTTTATATTACCCTGATACCAAGTTATATGTATATTTCATATAACTCTCCTCCTTAATGGTTGCAAGCATAAAAAATCAATATTGAGGAATAGTTGCATGCAAAAATAAGAGAAGATAATGGTAGAGATGTAGTAGTAGAGTAGATGATAGAAGAGAAAGACACTAAATAACGCAAGAAAGTATTAAGGTAGTCGTTATCATTAGCACCCGCGGCAGGAGTGTTATCAGGGGTTGAGGCCAGAGTTATCTCGGCAGAAGTTGAGGAAGGTGCGACTTGACCACGAGACGGGCCGAGCCTTTGTCTTTTCGGCCTTGGAGCCTCAGGAACGGACTGTTTGCTCTTTGCCTTGGGGGCCACTGGAGGAGGTACGACTGGCGCTTTGGAAGGATCCTCCAGCACGCCGACCAACGGCAAGGACTCGGGATCGCCGCGAGCCAGAGCTCGCTCATGTGAGGCCTTTAGCTCAGCCTCCCTCCTCTCAGCCTCGGCCTTCTTCCGGACCATGATAGCATCGCAAGTCAAGTCCATATCTACAAATCAAAAAGCTCACGTCATAAACCAAAAAGACAGGTAAAACATGACATAACAAAAGACAAGTAAACAAAGTAGAAATAACAAATATTAACCTGGCATGGGCCAGTCAGGCCCATCTACACCCTTACACTCTGAACATTCTGAGCCAAACACCCATCCTCGATGAAGGGCTCAGTTATCTCGGCTCACGTACTCAAAATCTGAGTAAGCCCTCTCGACCCCCTCGACGTTGGCGGCAGAAACCCTGAACTTGGACAACAGGCCCTCATCCCCAACTATGGCTTTCCAATTGTAGGAGTGAACCTGCTCCCCTTCGGCATTGAGCAAGGGGGGCTCGATAGCACTCTTCATATCCTGATCGGCGGCACTTAGGCTCTTGGTCTTCAGAAGGCCATGAGGTTTTCCTTTGGGAACCTCAAAATTCCACCCTCGGCTCGACTCAACTAGAATCACCTTCTCCGACCACCGATGATCCTTATTCCCAAAACTAGCCAACAAGGGAAACCCTTGTGCATGCCATAGAGCGGTTAATCGATTCATCGAAATGCTGACCTTTTAGTAGTAGCAGAAAAGAGAGAGGGTGGTCTCGAACCCCTTCGATCGGGTGCAAATTATAAAACTGACTAAGGCCCAGGTTAGGTCTAATGGAACAGAGCTCGTCTGGGTCAAAAACTCGTAAATAAAAGGATCGAGGGGGAGACGCAGCCCCGATGATTCAAAAAGACTCTAATAGAAGCCCACATAACTACGAAGACCACGCAGCTCAGGAAGACCCAAGGCAGGATCAGGGACCGAACCCCTGAAAAAATCAGAGCCATAAGCACGAGACCATTCCTCTACATTGTAAGAGCCTATCTTATTTTTGAAAGGCCTCAAGAAACGAGGAGCCCTCTCTCCATCATTACCAGCTCGTCCAGACACAGAAGCCTCGAGTCCACTCACCACTCTTCCAAGCTGCCGACGATGCAGAATCCTCTCACGATAATGCAGAACTCTCTCCCTGGTGAAAAATTGAGTAATCAGACTTAGCGCAATACGATCTCTGCCCTCGAACACCCTCATAGGAGTACTAGGAGGGTAATCAGGAGTAGAAAAAACTTCATCACCAAACTTCCACTGCACGCTAACCTTCACTCCAAAGCTCGCGAGGAGGAGCCTCGCTTGCCGAGGAGTAACTGCTACCCACCTACCCTGGCACTGCCGGCACATGGGGCCCACGAAGAAACTTACCAAAAACTGAATCTAGAAATGGGCCCTCATCATCAGAATCAACAAAGGAAATCAAGCACGAAGAAGAAGTACCCGAGCTCAAAGGGTCCACAGTTGTTTCTACATAAATAGTGCTATCTACAACTCTCTCCTCGACCAAGCACACACTCACCTCAACACCTCTCCAGGCTGGGCCGCGAGGAATGGACTCAGCCTCGTTATCACTTAACTGATCCTCCCTAAACTCGGCTTGAAAAGGAACCTCGGCACAAGGGCTAGCCTCGGCCTGAAGAGAAACTTCAGCACGAGGGCTGATCACAGTATGATGGGGGACCTCGGCACGAGAAAGGTCCTCGTCACAAGGAGATGTGCCAGAGACACCCTCGGCCAAGGGGGAAACCCCGACTATGTTACTAGGGAGAGGAAGGAGAGGGCTTCTAACTGATAGTGGTATGCGAATCACCCTATTCCAGTAATCTATCAACTCCATGGAGGAGCTACTGGATGAGGAGGACGAAAAAACAGGAAAAAGAAATCTACGAGACATACTCCAAAAAGAAAGAAATACCGTACTGAGAAGCGAAGCTTGAAAGAACGCCAGAAAAACCAACAAACGATGAAGACACGCCTGAAAAAACCAGAAAGACGATGGAAAATTAAAAAATGGGAGAAAACCCCCGAACAAAACAAGTGCTCCAAAAGACAAAAAGGAAATGGATGACAATGGAAACCACCAGAAAAACAAGAAAAACATATAAGAAAGAAAAGGGCAAACCTACGGTACAAGCAAGAACAGGCACGGGAAGGATTGCCGGAAAGGATCACCGGAAATCGCTTGGGATAACAATAGTGAAGAGCTCGAAAAACAGTAAGACGGTGAAAAGTATAAAGAAGAAAAAGTTCTTATACCCCTTCCTAAAACAACGTCACAGACTGGCGGAGCACCCATTCCCATCGGGTCAACCCGCGTGTTTTTCCTTAAAAACTCCTAAACGGCACCGTTTTTTGCTAGATATTTTTGGCCATGGGAAAAAGAGCAGCAATAAAGGTTTTCGAAATTCGAAAAGCCACCGAAACAAGCATTTAATGTTGCGTCAGATATTGAAAAGACAAACTGTCGTGACTGGACGGTTACCCGAAACATCCTGTTAACTTCTGCCTAGCCCCCGAATCAACCTCGGCACAGTCACCTCGTCACCAGGAATTGGAGGAAAATACTTCGCGGCCTTAAGTCGGCAAACACGGGTAAAAAGTAGGGGGCCACTGAAAGGATGAAACCTCGAAAATCCACCTCGACACCACTACGGGACCCATTCATGACCAAGACCATTAACAGGGACCAGCGAGATAGTCGAGCCAATGCGAGCTCGGCAAAAATACTTCATAGAACAACTGAGCCGAGGTAAGAAATGAATGAGATCCATTGTGCTCAGTCCACTCGGCCTCGGCAATAGAATCAATGATCATCAGACCAGACAGGAAGCTTCCTAAGGCCTGAAGAAACTAACACACGTAATCACCAACTCCCTGACAGCGCTCAACCCAATCATCCCTAATAGGGCTGCAGACCATTTATTACCCGCCGCAACATGCTCCTCTATCAAAGGCCGCCACCTCACTAGGCCAATCAGGTATAAATAGGAGACATTCCCCACTATTGAAAGGTAAGCCATTCAGGAACGAGCAGAACCAGCCACCTTTGCCTCTTACGTGGACGAAACGACAAGGTCACCACAGATTTTGCCTGATCAAGGTTCATTTGGCAAGACAAACTTTTTAAGAATGTAACTTAACATATTTGTACCTTTTTCAAATTACATTAAAGACATAAATATCTCGGGTTGGCGAAAGTATTAACTTCAAATATCTGATCCAAAACTGAAGTACATGCATACATATATGCCTACCCTCGAACATGGTTAATATATATATATGCACACACACAAGTTAGCTAATATAGAAACTGCATATCTTGGGAATATACTATATAGTATATAGTAATCAAAAGAAGGACAAGAATTGTCTAGAGCATGTGAACCTATTGGTTGGAGACTTGGAGTATGGCTTGTTAGTTGTTACCCACCTCTTCCCCAACTACAGTATACATTATTTTGGTCCAAAAATCCAAATTCACAACTTATTTTACAAGGTCTCCAACTGTGTGTGTGTGTGTGTGTGTTGTGTTTGTGGTGTTATTTTACTATAGAGATAGAGAAAGAATAGAGAAGAAACGAAGTATTAGTTGAGGGGAATACCAACATGTACATATGGGCAAAGATCTTAAAGATCTCAATTTGACAAGTAGCCAAAAATCCCACAAACATAGCTATTCGAGTTTGGCTTGAGTTTGATTTGATAAAAACATCTGAGACTTGTTCGTGAGATAATCAAACATAACTAGTTCTAAACATAGCACATATATAATCCGCGTAGCATTTTTTTGGGCGTGACTTAACTAAATTTCCAATAAGCCCATTTTTCTGATTACGTGAGCGATTACTATTTTGTAAAAGAAAAAAAATACAAATTATATGTGACTGCCACTCTTTGTAGCCGTCCTCTTCCGGTGATGGCCAACTTTTTGCAGTCGGTTAACATTTTTTTTCTTGCGAGTATGTCCTAGTATATTTGTAAATTTTGACAGAAAAAACGGAACTTAATGAGGTCTAACGGAAAGTGCTCAAATAAAATAAATAATAAGAAAGACTTGTGTAGGACGGTCTTACGGATCCTAAATCCATAAGACGGAGCCTCATTTAGGAATTCGTGGGTTAATAACTAAACATGTTAATAAAAGTTACATTAATAGGGTAGTTGAGTTTGTGGAAATTGAACTATTAAAGTTTAGCGCTAGGAGGTTGCTGGTTCAAAACCCTCCATCCACATTAATTAGTTTTAATGAGAAGTTCTGCTATTTGCTCCGGTACGCCTGCACTTTCAATATTTCTAAATTCTTGTGTTTCCCACGTCTTGCAGTTTAATCATTTGTCAGCTCTGTTAGCCATCCGTTAGCGTCAATTGTCTTGGGATATTTGACGGATCCTAACGGACTTTGACGAAGTGCTAAACGACACATTTAAAGCCAAGCGTGACACATTGAAAACACAAAAGTGACACATTTTAATGTTAAAAGTGACACTATAATGGGAAATTTATTATAATTCTTATTAAAATACAAAGTAACACTCTTAATACTAAAAAGTGACACATTTAATACTAAAAAGTGACACTCTTAATACTAAAAAGTGACACATTTAATACTAAAAAGTGAAACTCTTAATACTAAAAAGTGACACTCTTAATACTAAAAAGTGACACATTTAATACTACAACGTGACATTTTCAATGCTAAATAGTGACACTTTTAAGGTCAATAACGACGATTTTTATTTATAAGACAAAATGACACTTGTACGGTCAAAAGACACACACATAATTCTAAAAAGTGACACTTTTAATGTTATAAAGTAACACTTTAATGTCAAACGTAATTATTTTTATTTATAAAAAAATGAGACATTTTTCAAAGTGAAAGTAACATATTTAATACAAAAAGTGACACATTTAAGCCCAAAAAGTAACACTTTTTATGGAAAAAATATAATTTTCATTAAAAATGCAAAGTGACACTTCTAAGGCCAAAAGTGACATATTTTATACTATAAAATGGCAATGTTAATAGTAAAAAGTGACACTCTGCATATATAAACATGAGGGGTGGTGCTGTAATTTTCAAAAACTAAGGGGTTGCATTGAGATTTTTGAATTTTGCTCCATTTCAATGCAATGGAAATTCGCGGGTCATAATAAATAAATAATATATTATAAAAAGTCATTAAAACGAATATGCTGATATGGTTCGCAGCACAACTCTTAAAGTTTGGAAATTTGAGCACTTGTCTAAGGTTTGAAACTCCCTAGCGCTTTTTTTAAGTTTTATTTCCGAGATGTGTCATTTTGCTCCGGTGCCCCTGTACTTTCAAGGTTTGCCGCCGAAATTCTTATGTTTTCCACGCCTTACAGTGTAATCCTTTGTCAGTCCCATTAGCATCAATTGCCTTGAGATACTTGACAGATCTTAATGGACTAACGAAATGCTAAATGACACGTTTAATGCTAAACGTGACAAATTGAAAAGACAAAAGTGACACATTTTAAGGTTGAAAGTGGCACTATAAAGGGAAATTTATTATAATTCTCATTAAAATTCAAAGTAATACTTTTAATGCTAAAAAGTGACACTCTTAATGCTAAAAAGTGATACTCTTAATACTAAAAAGTGACACTCTTAATACTAAAAAGTGACACATTTAATACCAAAAAGTGATACTCTTATTAATACCAAAAAGTGACACTCTTAATTCTAAAAATTGACACTCTTAATACTAAAAAGTGACACATTTAATACTTGACGGATCTAAATGGACTTTAACGAAATGCTAAATGACACGTTTAAAGCCAAACATGATACGTTTAAAAGACAAAAGTGACACATTTTAAGGTTGAAAGTGATACTATAAAGGGAAATTTATTATAATTCTCATTAAAATTCAACGTAATACTCTTAATGCTAAAAAGTGACACTCTTAATGCTAAAAAGTGGCATTCTTAATACTAAAAAGTGACACATTTAATACTAAAAAGTGACACTCTTAATACTAAAAAGTGACACATTTAATACTGAAAAATGTTACTTTAATTTAAAACTAACGTTAACTGTTCAAAGTGACACATTTAATATTAAAATGTGACATTTTCAATGCTAAAAAGTGACACTTTTAAGGTCAATAACGACGATTTTTATTTATAAGGCACAATGACACTTATACGGTCAAAAGTAACACATTTAATGTTAAAAAGTAACATTTTTAATGTTATAAAGTAACACTTTAACGTCAAACATAATGATTTTTATTTATAAAAAAATGAAACACTTTTCAAAGTGAAAGAAACACATTTAAGACTAAAAGTGACACATTTAAGCCCAAAAAGTAAAACATTTTTAGGAAAAAAATTATAATTTTCATTAAAAATGCAAAGTGACACATTTTATACTATAAAGTGACACTGTTAATAGTAAAAAGTGACACTCTTCATATATAAAGATGATGGGTGGCGCTGTAATTTTTCAAAAACTAAGGGGTTGCATTGAGATTTTTGAATTTTGCCCCATTTAACATGGATAGATCCGTCTTACGGATAGAGATCCGTAAGACCGTCTTACATGAGACCACCTCATAGTAAAATAATAGTGTGAAATAATATCGTAAAATTTTAAAATCTTTGTTGACCTATACAAATAATTTAACATTTTAATTCTTGAGTTGATTAAATCTAATATTCAATAGAATGCCTACCATATTGCTATTATTGAATTGATTTTAAAAAGTAATATTCTTTGACTTAAATTAAATATTTTGTTGTGATGATAAAATATCCAATATTTTCTAAAATTTGGTGGACGAATGCCTTAATTATATAATTTTATGTTAATGTAATATGAGATACGAGTCATAAGAAAAATTGATTAAACATATTTCTTACAAAGAAAATAAAAATAAAAATGCAGAACTAGTAATTACCTTTTTTTTGTGAGAATTAAAAAGTATTAGTTATTTAGTCTGTAAGTTAATTTTCAAATGCACGACTGTGGAGCGATGGGCTTCTCTGTCCTTATTATGATGCTCCCTATTTCAGTCATCCAATAACATGTGCGCCCTTTTTTAACTTTCTTCTTACTTTCAAAATTATTAGGATTCAAACATTAACCATTCTATATCTCATACGTATTCTTTGTTTTTGGTTTTGTTATCATCAGGGCTTATTACTATATGCACCTTTTCGATTTTGTTGTGATTTTTCTATGTTTCTCCAAAAAAATTTGGTTCTATAGTATCTCCTAATGTTTCTTTGTTTTTTCGGATTCATGTATTTGGGTATGTGTGGGGGTTTATGTTGTTTTTTTCCATAATATATTTTTTTATTGACACTCTATTGCTTCGGTTCCATTTCCATTAAATTCTATGCTCACAGTCATTTTCAGGGCGTGGGGGCGGTTCTTTTATAGTTTTTGTAAGGAATGAGAGAAGAAGATATTTTATTTATTGTATGTACAGAAGTATTTATAGATACAGTGGTAGTGTAGGAGGCGGAGGCCTTTAGCAAAAGAAAGAGATACAAAATTACATATACAATAGAACTATAGAGAACAAGTAATAATGAACTAGGACTCTGTAGTTTTATCCTTATCATGCCCCCGTAAGATGGACGGCCGGTCGGTCGGATAGGCCAATCTTGGAAAGAAGAAGCTCAAAGCGAGAACGAAGTAGAGGCTTTGTCAAGAAGTCAACCAGTTGATCGCCAGTAGGAACATGAGTGACACGAAGCGTCCCACGTTGAACTTGTTCGCGAATGAAGTGGTAAGAAAAGGCAATGTGCTTCATACGGGAATGAAAAACTGGATTGGCGCTGAGATATGTAGCTCCCAAATTGTCACAATAAATGATTGGAGATGATAGAGATGGAAAACCAAGTTCACCGAGAATGTTTTGAACCCATATGACTTTTGCGGCAGCGGAGGCAACGGCTTTATATTCAGCTTCGGTGGACGATCAGGCAAGAGACCTTTGTTTCTTAGAACTCCAAGTGATCGATGTGCGGCCAAGGAAAACAATCTGACCCGTTGTGGATGTGTAATCATCTTTATTTCCAGCCCAATCAGCATCGGAGAAGGCATGGAGTTGAAGCGGAGAGTGACGAAAGATGGTGATACCTTTGTCGAGAGAGCCATTTAAGTAACGAAGGAGTCGTTTGAGTGCATCCCAATGAGTGCTGCGAGGTTGATGCATAAACTGCGAAAGTTTATTTACCACAAATGCAACACCAGGACGTGTGAGTGTTAGATATTGGAGAGTACCAATAGCAGCTCGATATGTAGTTGGATTATCAAGCAAGGTGCCAGCCTGTAGAGTTAAGTCATGTTTGACATCTATTGGAGTCGAGACTGGTTTGGCATAAAGCATGTTCATGCGGTCAGGAAGCTCAACAATGTATTTCTTTTGACTAAGGTATAGGCCTTGAGAGGTAGGTGTGACTTCAACACCCAAGAAGTAAGGGAGTTCACCAAGGTCCTTTAAAGAAAACCTGCTAGCAAAACTGGAGATAAAAGTATTGATAGCAGTTGTATTAATACCAGTTACTATGATATCATCTACGTAAACAATGAGATAAATAGGAGCGGTAGAGTGATTCATAATTAATAATGATGCATCAGCAACTGATCTATGAAAACCCGATCGGAGAAGGAAAGTAATGAGCTCAGAATACCATGCATGTGGTGCCTGTTTAAGTCCGTAGATTGCTTTGCGCAGTTTACAAACATGAGACAGAAAGTCAACATTAACAAAACTCGGGGGTTGGGACATGTATACCTCCTCTTGAAGAGTACCATGCAGAAAAGCATTGTTTATATCAAGTTGACGTAAATTCCAATTTTGTGATACCGCAAGACTGAGAAGGATACGAATGGTGGCTGGCTTAACAACAGGACTAAAAGTGTCGGTGTAGTCGATGCCGGGACGTTGTTGAAATCCTTTGGCAACACTACAAAAAAACAGGGCAACTGAAACAGATTTTTCGGTTGCAATTCAGGAAAATCGGTTTCAAATTGATGTTTGCAACGGAAAATGTCCGTAACAAAGTCCATAACAATAAGCCTCGTCCCAAAATTGTGCAACCACTTTCTTGTGGTTGCAAAAACCTTGCAACGGAAAAAAGTAGTTGTACTTTCGGTTGCGATATGTTTCCTAGGACATTTTTTTATATCCGTTGCAAACAACAACTGATTTATTTCTGTTTCTAATTTGCAACTGGTTTTTTCTGTTTCTAATTTGTTACACATATAACTAAACTAGCAACTGAATTTTTCAGTTTTTAGTAGGCAACCTAATTTGCAACTGGTTTTTCTGTTTCAAATTTGTTACACATAGAACTGAACTAGCAACTGAATTTTTCAGTTTCAAGTAGGCAACCTAATTTGCAACAGGTTTTTCTGTTTCAAATTTGTTTCACATAGAACTAAAGTAGCAACTGAATTTTTCAGTTTCAAGTATGCAACCTAATTTGCAACTGGTTTTTCTGTTTCAAATTTGTTACACATGGAACTAAACTAGCAACTGAATTTTTCAGTTTCAAGTATGCAACCTAATGTTTCGGTTGCAAAAGTCCGTTGTTGGTTTGTAACTAAATTTTTTTAAAAAAGAAAAAACTTGCAACGACAAATTCTGTTGCAGAAGATTATTTTCTGAGAATAAAATATTACTAATATTATATATATAAATATTTATCAATTGTACCTGATTGGACATTTCATTTAAAATATCTTAAATCAAACAATTAAAGTCAACAAAGCTTCAAACATTACATTCAAAATGAATTGACAAACTGTCAAACTAAACTATCGCACTGCTAAACTACATAGAATTGTCAAGTTGTCATACTTTAAACTAAATAGGAGCTCGTGGACGATGCTCGGAGCCTCTTAAGTCCTCGAATTGCGCATCTCTTGGAATTGCAACTGGAAATCATTTTTCATTTGTTCAAATTTAGCCTCATATGTGGAATGTATGTTGGCCATATTCTCATGATTGAATACCTACATCAAAAAAAGCATAAACATATCATTTTCGACATCAGATCTCATTCTTCTCTATATTCCAATAAACACTGCACAACCATCTTTCAAAATTGAATCAACATGCGTCTCTGGCGAGGAAACCTGTGTATTAACAAGTATATCTAATGGCCCTCTTGCATTTCTACAGATTTAAGGGAAATCATTCATAAGAAATTACATCAGGAAATGAAAAATGTAAAGTTAAATTTGTTGTGAAGAAGCCAATCATGTGAATGGACCTGCTGTTGGTCTTTCTTTTAACTGCTGCTGGTCTTTCTTTTGCGGGGAGAACCCGACCGTTTTTTTTTTCTGCTTCTTCCACCAAGACCATTAGTGTGATTCATTGGATCAAGCCCCCTACTGATGTTTATAAACTGAATACTGATGGTGCCTGTCGTCGAAACCTAGGCTGGACAGATGCAGGTGAGAGCTGCAAAAGACACACCTTGAAATGTAAACTATGTATTGTTTCCATGATTTCATCCATCACAAAAGTTGTAGTTGATTGTTTCTTAACAGATCAGAGTGCCAAATTAACTTAGAACATCTACTATATCAATAAGATGGCATGCCAAGCTGTAAGATGAACATCCAAATTAACAAATGACCATCTGGGAGCATTGAAATATTTGCTCGGAATTGTCAAGTATATATGCAGAATAATACATGTAATTGCTTCAAACGAAACAATGTGTAAATTAATACTTTAAAATTCACTAGGGGAAGCCGCCAAAACTACCTTCTTCCACGGGAGTTGGAAGTATAAAAATCAGTCTAAATTTGTCATGAACTTGAATATGAACATAACTTTCATTAATTATTCACAGCTTGAATTTTGTAATCCATATTTACCTTTAGAGAAACAGAGTTGTATATACATAAACACCCTACAATAAACCCAAGGTATATGTAAGTAACTTACAAACGAGATGACATGCCAAGGAATAGCTTCCCCATAAATTAAAAAACACTGGGCATATATAATTTTTGGTCAACTACAGATAATCCATACCAGAGGACCATGTCATAAGTCTGATTATTATGGTATATAAAAGTATGTTCTGGTAATGGCTTTTTACTCGAGGAATAAAATAGTAGGTCCTCTTCAATATTGAAATCCAAAATATGCATAGATTATCTATAGCCCTAGGATCAAAATACCCCCGAACAGATTTTTCCAAACAAGAAGTACTAGGATTTGGTTCCACCTGTTTTCTGTTTAATCTTTTAAAACTTAAAGAGAGGGAGAGATCAGAGACGGACAACTTCACTAGAAAATCGTTGACTTAAATAATGAGGTTTTTGTTAGTGTTAAAACTATAAGTCAAATAACTTAATTTAAATACATAAATAATGAGAAGGGACAAATTACTCCCTCCGTCCCTAAATTATTGTCTTCCTTTCCTTTTTCGTCCATCCCAAAATAATTGTCCAGTTTGAAAGAGATGGAATACATGATTTTAGCAGGTTTATAGAAAGAAAACAAACAGCAGAAACAAATGAAGCCATCATAGGGGAATCAAGGGGAATCAGGAATCAAGATAAAAGCATAAGACTCCCAAATGACACTCTGCTCGTAACAAGACAAATAATTTCGGATTATTAAAGTGGAAATTCATTTGCCTCAAAAGAAAATTCTCAAAACGAAGACTCTCCTTAAAACTATTTCTAACTTATTTATTTTATTTTATCAAAAGAAATGTATACTGAGATAAGGACAAGGGAGCTGAAATACAACTTCTTCAAAACTAGACTAACTTAATACAGTGGAAAATTTAGTACAACAAATGGTTGCGTACCAGCGAGCACTAACAATATAGGTGAGTATGTATGTGAACCGAGAGTGATAATGAGAGAGAGAGGAGAATGATACCAGCAACAACAGAAATTTTCCGGTCTTTGTAGCGATCGACAAAAATGTCAACGGTGTACTTAAAAGCCTTGTGATCCAACAACAACGTCGAAATATCTTGAAACATTATTCCTAATAATTTAACACAGAGAGAGAGAGAGAGTGAGAGAAGCAGCATATAAGTTGTTCGACGAAATTCCCCCACAAAGAATAATTAAGCAAAATAACAACACTGAATTATGTTTGCAATTGTAAGTAAGAAAATAAAGGGGAGGACCTGGTTTAGGGAAGTGAGGGACTACTCTAATGGCGTCAGAAATGGCCTTCAACCTAGGGTCTCCCCTTAACCCATTTTCTTCTGCAAACATACCGAAGTCCTATGTTCAAGATTTAATTTAGGGTAATGGCCAAGAGGTTGAACAGCATCAGCATGAGATTATAATTTCGAGCTAACCATAAGTAGAAGGGGGCACAGATTTACCGGAGATGAAGGCGACGCCGGATCTGGAGAGAAAGAATTGGGAGATGCCGATGATCGTGCGCCGTAGTGCCGCATTTTGGGTTGCCGGGGTCTTCGACTCTTCAGTCGGGCTCGGCGTCGTCGGCGATCTGGCTGGGCGTGAGGCCGTGAGCGATGAGCGCCGTCACTGTGAATTGTGAGCGTGAGTGTTTGTCTGTTTGAGTGAGTGAGGTAGCGAGGATAGGTTAGGGTTTTTTGATTTTAACTTTTATATATATTATATTATATTATATTATATTATATATATATATATATATATATATATATATATATTATAAATATTAAATATTATCGAATAGTATTCGCGAATACTCGAATCGAATACCACCAAACTCGAATTCGTATTCGAATCCTTATCGAATATTAAAAAAAATCGAATTCGAATTCGAATACGAATACCGAATCGAATCAAAAAATTTTGATTTGGTTACAACCCTATATCTAATACATCAGCCCAACCCGTCCCTAATGAGTGGCGGGGCGGGCATGCCCGCGGGCTTTTGCCCTATTTGACAGCCCTAACCGCGCTAATAAAATTTTTCTAGCGGGAAGGCTAAAAATGTGTGTAAAAATAAAACCCCCATTCTTAAAAATTAATTAACCTTCCAATTTTAGTCCTTTCCATATTTTACCTTCTTTTTTTTTTGTACATTAGGCAAAAACTTAAATTAAGTAATTAACGTAGAACAGGTGGCCGAGGCGTATTTAAGCGAGTCTTTCGAAGTTCGGGGGGATCCAATTGTAATTTTTGAAAGTTGGTTCAGCTGGTAGTTTTTACGCTTTGTTATGTATTAGTAGAAATTATTTAACAGTTGGCGAAATTTAACTGAGCATAACTTTCGTCTGATGAATTACGGGGCCCGCCACATATCAAATCGAAGCTCTCAACGAGATCTACAAGACTCATATGGTATACCCCGTGATAAGTTTGTTTTAAGCCCAAAAAACACTATTTAAGCATTGCTACGGACCTTGGAACTTTTCAGGTTTTTTCATCTATTTTTATTTATTTTTTCCTTTAAGGGTTTGGTTTGTTTAGGGCATATAAATACCCTCTTAAACGTTTATTTCAAAAATTTTGATAATAAATTGAGTTTTCTTATTTTCTTACTTTGTGCTTGAAAACCATAAGTCGTCATAGGCTTGTTTGTTAGGAATTTCCCATTAAAAGAATTCATGTTGTTATTTCCGTTGCGTCAGTAAGACGGTCTTACGAATATTTTTTGTAAGACGGATCCTTCTTAGCCGACCCACCGTGTGTTGGTAGGTTGAGTTGTGAAAGAGTGGGGTTCCTTCTTACGAATTAAGATCCTCAAGACCGTCTTACAGGAAACTTACTCTTTACATTAAGTATGAGTCAAAATAACATTTGGGTTTTAAAAGAAAATAGTCGATTAATATTTTAAATCTAAAACTACATCATGTTTATACACAAACGTAATAAATAAACCCTTAAACGACTCCTATTACAACACATTTTGACTAGGAGATGTCAGTGTGGCCTATTTTTTGATTTGATGAGACGCTAATTAAGGAGGTGCCAAATTAAATAATTTATTGCATCACTGATTTATGTGTCTCATTATTTGTGTCTCAATATACTGGGCTCTTTTCCCCTTTTTTTATGAAATGGCTCCTACAAGATTATTTGATATTTCAAAATATAACACAACAAATGCCTTAATATAACACAATAAATACCTTAATAGGCCACTTTACGAGGTCTTCGGAAAAATCCCCGAACATGGAGTCGCGATATCTCAATTTTCTTGTAAATCATTAAAACTGACCGATTTATAAAAAAAATATGTGATTATGATTGAAATGGTTACAATGAGTACTCAATTAAAAAGTTGGCTTAAGCAGTGATTAACTTGAGAGGACCCTTAATCTGAAATCTTTGTAGTTGTTTGAAGTAGGCCTAGCAATTATAACCCGGAATACATTAAATTTTACGACACTTCATTATGTGTTGGCATTTTTCTAACGAATTGTAAGAATTGTTGAATATTTCTCGACATATGCACGATGTGTCGAATAGTTACCGATTCTTGTGACAAAATGTCAAAAAATTCCCCAACACTTTAAATTGGTAAAGCATTGCAAAGTTCTGACATTAAAACAAAATGCCGTCAATTTTCCGATAAATATGTTAATTATCGTTTATTTTCGACAAATATATGAAAGTGTAGGGAATTGAATGCGGTTATTTCAAACGTCAAGAAAAAAAATGTCAGCAAAACTAAGTTTTCTTTTATTTAGTGCTTTTAGCCTTTTTATAGGACACTGCTTAAAAAGTGTCATATTATCCCAATGACTTAATGGGATGCTACTTAAAAAGGGTCCTATAAACCTTTATGATGATAGGACCCAAGAATTATGTGTCCTAGTAGGGATTATGATAATAAGACCCTATAGAAAAACATCTTATTAGGTACACCCCTAATAGGTCCCAATGACCTATTGAGATGCCTACTTGAAAGGTGTCCTATTAGCCCTTGTGCTAATAGGGCCACTAGAGTCATGTGTCCTATCAAGCATCACGGTAATAGAACCCTACGGCTTAGGTGTCCTTTTAAGCCTTTTTATGGGATGCCATTGGAAGGCGTACTATTAAGTCTTGTGATAATAGGACACAAAGAGTAAGGCGTCCTACTAGACGGTACCATAATAGGACCCTAATAGTTAGACGCCCTATTACGACCTTTATAGGATGACTTTTTAGAAGCGTCCTATGTAGGGCGTCCTATAATATAATTTTTGTTGTAGTACAAAAAATTGAAACAGAAGTTCATCTGTTTCAAAAACCATAGCAAAATTAGGCGACATTCTTCCCTCCAACTTTTCCCCCGAAACATGATGCAACAAAATAGTTTTCCATTGCAATATGAGTTGCAAAATTAATTGTGCACGTCAATTTCCCTTTAGTACTTTTTATATTGAAACCGATTTCAATTCGGTTGCAAAATACAACCGAAATTGAAACGTAAAATTGAAACAAGTTCATCTGCTTTCAAAACCATTGCAAAATTAGGCAAGATTCTTCCCTCCAACTTTTCCCTCGAAACATGATGCAACAAAATAGTTTTCCATTGCAATATGAGTTGCAAAATTAATTGTGCACGTTAATTTCCCTTGAGTACTTTTTATATTGAAACTGATTTCAATTCGGTTGCAAAATACAACTGAAATTGAAACAGAAAATTGAAACAGAAGTTCATCTGTTTCAAAACCCATTGCAAAATTAGGCGGCATTCTTCCCTCCAACTTTTCCCCCGAAACATGATGCAACAAAATAGTTTTCCATTGCAATATGAGTTGCAAAATTAATTGTGCACGTCAATTTCCCTTGAGTACTTTTTATATTGAAACTGATTTCAATTCGATTGCAAAATACAACTGAAATTGAAACAGAAAATTGAAACAGAAGTTCATCTGTTTCAAAAACCATTGCAAAATCAAGCGGCATTCTTCCCTCCAACTTTTCCCCCGAAACATGATGCAACAAAATAGTTTTCCATTGCAATATGAGTTGCAAAATTAATTGTGCACGTCAATTTCCCTTGAATACTTTTTATATTGAAGTACCCTATATTGATGCACACGATATCGGTCAACGCTCCCATCGGGTTTGTACTTTATGCGGAACACCCATTTGCATTTGACGAGATTATGGTTATTAACCAGAGAGACCAAATCCCAAGTCCCTAGTTTATGGAGGGCTGCAATTTCGACAGACATAGCTTCCTGCCAAAGTGGGTCTTTAAGGGCTTGAGTGAGAATGGTTGGTTCAATTGATTTTGAGGTGACAGTGGTATGATGCATATACTTGGGATTGGGTTTTTGGATGTTGTTTTGGGAACATGTGACCATGCTAGGAGGTGGAATAGGGATAGAAGGTCGGGCAAGATTGGGTTGGGAGGAGCATGGTCTCGTGGGTATTGTGAGAAAGCCGGTAGAGCAAAGTGAAGGTGGATCTGAATGAAGAGGGGTTGGGGTAGGAACAAGAGGCGTGGAGGTGGAAGGTGGGGTGGATCAAGGATGGGTAGAGATAGTTGACACCAAGAATCTGCATTTGGCATAGAAGAGACACGGGATGTGGATTGAAGATTTGAGGGAAGGGAAACTCGCTTCAATGAAGTTTTGACATGCCGAGATGTATAGATTTTGTTGGTGACGGGGTCGAGACAATGATAAGCACTTTGAGTTTTGGAGTACCCTATAAAGACACACGGAAGAGACTTGGGGTCCAATTTGTGAGTGGTATAAGGTCTCAACCAAGGATAGCAAAGACAAACTAAAGCTTCGCAATTTTAGATAATTCGGGGAGTACCAAACGCACGCTATAGGGTGAAGACTTGGATAAAGTGGGGGTGGGAAGCCTATTGATAAGATAGGCAGCTCTGGTGAACGCATATGACCAAAACGTGAGAGGAAGATGAGCATGAGTAAGGAGTGAGAGACTGTCTCAACGATATGGCGATGTTCACGTTTCTAAGATAGCCATTATGTTCGGAGTGTTTGGTGGAGAAGTGAGATGGGAAACACCATCAACAGTGAGAAAGGTAGTTAAAGCTTGATATTCCCCCCCATTATCAGAGTAGACAATTTTAATAGGTTTTGCAAAAAACTTTTCCACCAAGGCTTTGAAGAGAATAAAAACTGCTTTTGTGTCAGATTTATTTTTAAGAGGATAAAACCAAATATATTTGGTGAAGTGATCAACGAAAATTACGTAATATTTGAATCCATCAACGGAATAAACAGGAGATGTCCATAAGTCAGTGTAAATGAGATCAAGGGGAGCGTTGGAAAATAATGTAGAATAACCAAAGGGTAGTTTATGACTCTTATTACATTGACATGAATTGCAATTAAATGAAAAATCACTTGAAACAATGAGTTTAAATTGAGAAACTATGGTCTTGAAGACTGAAAGAGACGGGTGGCCGAGACGATAATGCCAATCAATGGCGGATGCTTTGACACTTGCCAAGGCAAGAATTGATGAAAAGGAAGGCCACTCATAGATACCATTTTTATTTGGACCCTGAAAAATATGTGCCCCCGTGAGGCGATCAGTAACAATAAAAGAATCAGAAGTGAAAGTAATGGTTAAATTATTTTCGTGAGAAAAGTTGGGAAATTGAGATAATGTTACGTGACATAGCAGTGCACATAAGACATTAGACAATGACGTAAATTTAGATGAGGAAGTAGGAGAAAGAAAGAACCAATGTGGGAAATAGGGACACCCGTGCTATCGCCAATTATAATTTCCTGGTACATCATAGGGTTGATGAAGGGATAAATTGGTTAAGCCTTGAGTAACATGATGGATAGCGCCTGAATCCAAAAGCCAAGGAGTAGAAGGTAAGGGAGCAGAGGCGGTTGGGCATGGACTTTGGGTGGGTTGGATGGAAAAGGGACGAGGAGGAGGACAAATGGCAGGATAGTTTTCTTGGAAGGCGTGACAGATTGAAGGTTGTGGCCGCAGTGTGGCACCATTGGCATTTGCCTTGCAACCACGGGACCGGTTTGAGTAGGATATTTTGGATTGTGGGTGTTGATTCGTTGGTTGAGTGGTGGCGAAGGAAGGGACGTAAGTAGAAGTCGGGTTATTGAATAGGGGCGGTGGTGGTGACATGAGTAGACGCGGTAAGGTGGTGATGATGGGTAGGACTTGAGAGAGATTTCACTGCTAAGTAACTCTCATGGAGCTCGTCAAATGAGATGGGTGTGTCACGAGCATGGACAAGATCAACAACCCCTTGAAACGAAGAGTCAAGAGAGTCAATAATTTTGTCCGTAATGTCCCTGGATCAATAGGATTACCAAGAAGAGCCGCCTGACGGCAGACAGTTTTGACGGAGTTCATGAACTCGAATGGTTTGAGGACCTTTGGTGAGGGCTTTGAAAGAGGCTTTCAATGTTTGATGTGTCCCTGCAGGACGAGCATATGTGTGAGCTAAGGTCTCCAAAGCCTCTAGAGTTGTGCAAGACCGAGAGATAAGAGGAACAAGAGTGGGTTCTAAGGTACCGATGATGGCACCAAAAGGAGCTTATCCCGTCGAACCCATGTAGTATTGGCCGGATTGGGTGCGATGTTGTTTCTTTGGTGATTGTTGCAGAGAATAGGATGTGTGCCGCCCGTAAATTTGAAAAGGTCGCACTGATGAGAGTAGCCTCAACTTGAAGCTTCCATGAGAGATAATTTGTAGGGGTAAGTTTTAACATTGGAAAGAGAAACAATAATTAGGGGGCATTTTGGATCAACTTAGTTGGGAATAACATGAGAGGAGGCCATGGTAGAAAAATCTAGCCTGCGCTGATACCATGTAAGGAATGAGAGAAGAAGATATTTTATATATTGCATGTACAGAAGTATTTATAGATACAGTGGTAGTGTAGGAGGCGGAGGCCTTTAGCAAAAGAAAGAGATACAGAATTACAGATACAATAGAACTATAGAGAACAAGTAATAATGAACTAGGACTCTGTAGTTTTATCCTTATCATTTTTTTCCATACCTCTTGTTGTCTTTCTTTTCCACCTTCTCTGTAGTTGGGGTTTTGTTCTTAGACTTTACATTGTATTCTCTTTGTTGATATAATTTTCTTTTCCTATCAAAAGATTAAAAAGATTATTAAAACTAAGGCTAGGTTGTTCATGGAGAATGAGTAGTTTAGTTCGTTCTTCGTGACGAGCATAGCCTTAGGTATATTTGACAATTGACAGATTTCTTCTTCATCTATATGATTGGGAGGATGCCTTTCTTGGTTAGGTCTAGATTGTTTCCCAAGGATTCGCTTTGTTTGTTTCCCGATTTCCCTACAGTCTAGCCCACCTACATTTTTTCTACGAGAATAGTTATGGACTAGATATCCATCTCCATTGTAAATTTTTAGAGTTATAAAGCTCCTTTCAAAATTAAAATAAGGTTCATACTTTCCACTTTAGTTTGTCCCAAAAAAAGTAGCGTTCCAAATTTAAGCTTCAAATCTTTAATATTGTCGAATACGACTCTTTTTGGAAAGGAGGGAGTATATATTTCGAAGAGGGAATTGCGAAGAAAGTTAAAAGAAATAATAGGCCATTTGATCCCCTTTTTTACTTGGTTATGCCATTAGTGTGCACTACACAAATATATGAAGTGAAACTTACATAATATGTAAATTTTTAGAGAAACTCAATCTACAGAGTAATACATAAGTAGACTCGAATAAACGTTTATGGTTTGTTTCGATTCTCTCCTCACCATGGGAGATATCAAATTTACAAAGTCTTTTAGCTGCATCTAGTCATCTGTTTCTTCTCCTCATTCCTCTCACAGTCCATGCTTCAGTACAAACATAATCCTCGGAAAGCTTGAAACACTTGTACCTGAAAATTGATGATATAAATGAGGATCGTGCTAATATATGTTCTGTAGATTGATCGATAGATAATGATATTTAGTCATACTAACATGTAATAGACGTAGCTACTGGATTTTCTGACCCTGTTGTCAATGGAGCTCTTGTGTCAAGAGGCTTCTCCCTTATATAGAAAATTACCCAATGTAAAAAAAGAAAAAGATAAGAAGAATGAAGTCATTGACTGAGCAGAAGAAGGATATTGTACATGAATTGTAACCTAGTTAATATGATCATGTTAGCAAGAATAAGGTGTATGTCAAGTGCAGGTATGTCTCAGAGAGTTGCATCATCTACTAGATCTTCCAACTAAGAGAAATGGCCATATATACATTTCGTATTTATTTATAGAGATATATGTGTGCATGAGTGGGATTTTCGATTAAAACATTTTGAAGGGTTGGGGTTGCACAGAATAAGATTAAAACTTGATGTAGGGTAATATGCCAAAATGAAGATAAAGAAGAGAAGAATGATATGCATATGCATTGAAGGAAGATGAAATTGGAGAGTGCCATCTAAAACAAAGGTAATTATATAAAGATTAAAATGTTTGTAGAAATTAAGCAATTATAAGGAGCAGCTTTACCAATTTTGCATAATACTCTGTTTCTTTTACAACATGCAACAGAATGGATTATAAGAAAATAAACGGAACCAACTTGAACTACTGTTTGATTTCCCCAAGGAATGAAAGCATACCTTTTCTATGGTTTTGTTAAGATCCCCCATCCAAGTGATCCTCTCTCCCCATCGAGAAAATTTTACACCGTCTAGCTTCAGCGTCCTTACAAAACTTGAAGAGAATGTCGTCATTTCATAGCAATCAAAGATACGCACGCCTTTTAATACTGGTAGTTCTGTGGTGTAATGGACATTGCAAAATCTCTTCAGCCTGGGCAACTCAACAAGTTGTAGTATTTCCAATGCAGGAAAAAGAATTTTATCTTCTCCTCCATCCTCGTCTACCTTCTCCATGAAAATTTCTTCTAACATTGGGCAGGATTCTACTTCAAGTCGTTGAAGATGCACTAGACCTCGGGCAATGGATGAGGGGAATAGATTTCTTATTTGACCACACTCTCCAACTGTTATACTTTTTAAAGTTTCAATGAGAGTTGCATGGTACCCTTCCTCAATGCTCACTCCCTTGGAATCAAACAGCTCTTCCATTAAATCACATTTGCATACCTTTAATTCTTCCAGACATGAAAATACTTTGAGCAAATGTGATGGAATGATGTTCACCAATTTGTCACATTTGAACACGTCGAGGACTCGTACTTTTTGGAAGCTCCCAGTTGGAATTTGGCTGTAGCATAACTCCACGAAGTAGGGCAAATCATTGGTGTGCAATTCTTCTAATATAGGAAATGTAACCTATGACCCAAAAATGTTTTCATTATTTTAGCAAGATTCATCACAAGGTATAGAAATGATTAAACTTGATGGTATCATATGACCTACCAACGAGCTCTAACTCAATTGGTAAACGTTAGGCTATTATTTGTTTTGGTTTGAGTTGCATTTCCTTGTAATATTTGAGCTCTATCCGCTTTGCACATCCTTTCCTCTTTCTATTTAAATTTCTTCGTTATGAAAGTATTTCATATGCATTTACAGATACTCATTTCTAAAAGGTAAAGAGATATTAACACAAATGGAATCAAGTTGTCAAGTAATGCATATATACACAATACCTGATCGCTAGAAAGGGGATGTTTGTTCATTTCTGAGTTGAGAAATGATGATGAAGAAAATGACCTCAATTTGCTACAATGACGCAATTGTAGCTTTACCAAAGAAGGAATGTAGAGCTTTCCCGAGCATACACTCGTCAAATTATGCGTGCGACTTAGAGAAAGTGACCTCAAATTTTGGAACTCCATCATTTCTGAAAGCTCACTTGTTTCTCCTTTTGGATGGTCATTTGCAACAATTTGTTCCATCATTTCGCAGTCGTCTACGTGTAGTTCCTCAAGTTTCACAAGTGTTTTCGCAATACAAGTGGAAAATAGATGTTTCATGCTATGACATCCCTGAATACGTATGAAACTTAATTCTCTGAAGTCGTGGTTAATTCTAATATGTTTCTTCCATAGTTCTGTCAGCTTGGGCAGACCAATTAATTCTAGTTTCTTCAAACGAGGAAGTAGAACTACCGTAGCATGACCTTCCTCACTAACTCCATACTCAAATACTCCTTCTACCAATTTGCATCTCTGTACACACAGCTCCTCTAAATTTTGAAAGTCATGTGTCATATTACACCGAAGAACAGTGGAGATTCTGTTACACTCATAAACTTGCACCTTCTTTAATTCATGAAAGGAATCCCCATCAAGTTGGTCACTCCAGATTTTTGTCATGGCATCCAACGCACCGAGTATCAGATTCTTCAAGTTTGTCAGCTTAACCTGCAATTCATGTGTCAACTATGTAAATGACATGTCTTATTGTGGAACACAACATAGCAATGAAAAAAAAAAGGGAAAAAATGAAAAATAAAAAGATAATGGAACATGAGACACGAGTCATAAGCAAAATTGAGATTAAACATATTTATTACAAAAAATATATAAAAATAAAAAAAATGAAGAACTAGTAATCGCCCTTTTTTGTTGAGAATTAAAAAGTATTTTGGAAAATATAAAAATAGAAAAAGAATAACTTTTTTGTTTGTTGAGAACGTAAAAAGTAATTTAGAAATATAACATATACTTTACTTCAAATAGCAAGTATGTAAAGGGTAATAGTGTCCAAACATGTAATTATGTAATGATGTAGTCGATAAGCAAAAAGAGTAGTGAGAATAGTCCCTCCCAAATAAAAAGAGCTAATATTCCCAAGATTAGTCCATTAAAGACACTATTATCCTAGTAATTTGTTTTATGAAATTTCCCCATCGGTTGTTCAATTTTTTAAAGATTTCCTCTAAATACAAGAATGATGCAAAAGATCCTAATAATACATTTAATGTAATTTCAATTTTTTAAAGGTATTACATTTATAGTAAAGGGGTTACGGTCAACTAGTCAAGTACTAAATAAATAGACCGTTAGATTATCAATCAAGAAAAAATAATGGGACTTGCAATCAAGAAAAAACTTGTGAAATATTAATAAATATTTTAATCAAGGTATCGTTTCTCCTAACAATTACTCTCTCTGTTTCGGGAAAAGAGTCACTAGTAATAAAATGATACTTTTATGCCTTGATTTTTGAAAGTGGACTTTTGTGAAAAAATTGTGATGTTTTACTGATGCTAAAATACAGAGAAACATACCTTGTGGTTGAAAAGAGACTGTAAATGAACTGTGTGATTGTCCTCTAAACCCACATTACGATTCCCTTCTGGACAAAAAGATGTGAGCTTCGGCAGCCTTATAATTTCCAGGTTGGTCAATTGAGGAAGATTGATCTGGTCCATCCCTTTAGAGAAACAAGTGAGGTTGAGTAATCCGTCAAGTGATATTTCAATTAATTTGGGGAACTCGATTATGTGAATATCTGCTAGTTCCACCCCATCTGTTTTAGTAGTTCCTGAGGGGCCTTGGTCGGAAATAACTTCTTCCATCGTCTCACTCCTTTTAATTTTAAGACTTTCAAGATTCACTAAACTTCTCGCCACAAATAGAGTAAACATATATTTCAATGTCAAACAATATTCCACACAAACAAATCGAAGGTTGCTAAGTGTTAAACTTTGGTTCCGGTACTCCCATAGATGGGTTAATGCAGGTAAAGATGATAGTTTCATCATGTGTAGACACCCAAAGGATCCTTCTGGAAGTTGCTGGCCATGACATATTTCTTTTAGATGAATCAAATCATCTAGAATCAGTTCCTCCAGCTTTGCAAAGACACCAATATTAGGTGGGACTAGCTCTGTTATGCCAGTGTCAACAAGATACTCCACCCTTCCATGACAAGCTTTGATATTTAATTCCCTCAAGTGTATGGAACCTCCTGGAAATAGATGATCTAACACAATCTTCAAATCGTCCCTTGTCAAATAAAGAGTTTCAGTACTCTGCTTTAACAAGTGATCAATCCCAGCTCCTAATGATGCATCTTCGATACAATTAGCTCCCAACAACAATGACTTATCCAGAAAACAGTTTCGACTAAAATACTTCATTTTTCCAAAGTTGCTGATATTGTTGATCTCACCAACTACTATTACATATCTTTTCAGCTTCTTAAGGAAAGGGCTTTTGGGCAGAAGCTTTGCGTGTGGGACCCAAGTCACCAAAGAAGTCAAATTAGATAACGACTCAAGCTGACCGAAGCTTGCATTTCCACTTTCATCACCTTCTTTAGCTGGCTTCCAACCTCCTGTTTGCAGATCCTCTAGCAGACGTAAGCATGAAAAGACGCTAGGTGGGATCTTCCAATTACTACATGTAAGACCCCGAACCTTCGTGTAATTGACCTTATTGCTTTGCGTGTCGTTTAACCGTGACCTCGCTTACTTGACTTGAGGTAAGAACCTTGATTAATATAGGTAGGCTATATAAGAGCCAATACATTAGTTCCATATGTTCCATAGACCTTAACTAGTTAAAGTTACAAGTCGCATACCGACGCTGTTCGTTACTTGACTCGGTTTAGCGTTTCCTCGCGTAGTTCTTTCGTGAGACCTCGATTTTACTCCTAGTCATTCCTCCACTTGTCTTGAGAGTTATTTGAGTCTCATAAGACCTTGGTACACAAGTTTTATGCTTGTTTGTTGAATCGTCGGTTCGACCGTGTTGATTTTGGCCTTAGCAATTCCCCTCGTTGCTCGTATTGCCTCTATTTCGTCGTACCAAGTGTTCGATGAATTCTTGGCTTTATATTCAGATCTTAGCCATGTTTAAACAAGTCTTTTTCATGCCCAAGTCATCTTTGTTTGATTGGTGTTTGGGTAGTTTGATTCATTGATCATTCGTCGCGTGAGTCGAGCCTTGTTCTATCCCTGCTCCGGTGTTGTTCTCATGCTTCCGACTGCTTTTGAGTAGGGTTAGACCTGGAATGATTGCCCATAAGTTTGGGATCATTTAGGACAAGTTTAGACCAAGTTTTAGAAGTTCGGGAGCCGAGGCGGCCGCATGGCACCTGCTTGAGGCGCCCGCCTCGATGCCGAGTATTTGCAAAGTGGTCTCGAACTTGGGAGAAGCCTCTGCCAGGTGAGGCGGCCGCAGATGGGCTTGGGTGAGCGCGCCTCACCGCCAGTTGGCCAGATGCAATTACGGGATTTCTTTCCCTCGCTTTTGATTTTTGGCGTGAAAAACCTATACTACCCCCATTTTAAACCCTCCCCTTGCCTTGTCCACAATTAGAGGGGCAGATTGTCCTCCCTAACCCTTTTTGATCCCATCTCTTCCTCTTCCTCCCTCATTTTCTTCCATCAACCGTGAGTTTGAGAGAGAGGGGAGGAGGAGCTTCCATGGGAGATTTGACGATTCCCTGAGTTCCCCATCGATTGTCGAGCCGCGACCGCCATCGCGAAGCCCTCGCCGAGTAGTCTTTCCCTGATTGTTTTCAACTTCCTAGACGCCGTTGTGGCTCCGATTGAGGCACGTTACTTAAGCCCTAGTTTCTCTCTACAAGCATCTTGATGATAGATTGTTAGAGACTTGTTCCTTGTGATTTATTGTTGTTATACATGTCAAAATGATATGTTTCCATGGATATCAATAGATTTTGGTTAGGTTTGAAACCAAATGCGAGTATATTGGAATTGTTATGATTTAAGATTTATTTTGTCGGGTTAGAAACCCGGATAAATTGTAACCTTTAATTTATGCCTCGAACTAGAAATTTGGAACTTTGTAGTTTGACCCAAATGAAGTCAATTAATTATAAAACTTGTTATTTGAACCTTAGATAAATTCCTATATCTTTCTGTTCATTGAATCAATTACGAAATTTTGAGAATTTCGTGAGACCAAATTGGTAATAAGATTGATTCTGGCTTAGACTCTAATTGAGTCTCTTGAATGATGATTAAGTAGATTATCGCTAATTCTTGGGTGGTTTATGTGAGTCGAATGCGTAACTCGAATGAAAGACGTTGAATGGGTTCAATTATGAACTAGAACCAATAATACTAGTGGACTTTAATGAAGTCCCAAGATTCGTAGGAATGTACTATGTGACTTTTATGGGAACCTTGTTAACATCCTTGAAAATCCTGATTACTTAAGTGATATTCTTCCTTAGGAAGGATATTTGAACCGTATGCCTTAGCCTCTATGATGGGAATCTTGAGTTGTCGTGAAAGATGAACAATGGACCGTGGTATGCCTTAAGACTTCTATGATGAATCCTCCGTGCTGTCATAAAGATGACCGACAATGGTCCGTG
>CM028380.1:38495466-38562536 GCA_013146195.2 Codonopsis lanceolata
TGCTAGACTTAGTTAATGTTAGGGACAAGTAATTAATTTTTAGTCCCCAAGCATTAACACCCTATTCGGCACCTCCGACTTTGCGGTTGGTGCCGATGACTATAACACCTCTCGACCCCATTATCGATGTCGAGGTGATCAATCTTTGCTATTGCTCTCCTGGTGTGGTATGGTCATAGCGTAACCCGCCTTTTGGACGCACGCCATGAGAGAGTCTTTCTCCAAGACACGGCCAAGCAGGTGTATAAATTTGTTTGCGGACGTCTCGTGCCTCGAGTCACCAAAACACGGTGAATTGGGAGAGGCTGTCTTGACCTACACCATTATGGCCAGGTGGGTCTATTGATGTTAACCGTTTGATCAACGGCCAAATCAAGACCCTACTATTAGAGGTAGGGCGAATGCGGGGGTTCGCGTTCCGCATTTGATTACCGATTTGTATAGAGGCCGGGCGTGAGAATGCCCAAACATGTGAGATCTTGAAGGTGGTCAGGTCATTACGAGGGCCATTTTGTTTGAGCATCACCGGCGTGAGAGTGAGGGTTCCTCAAGAGGAGGGGAACAGAAGAGAGGAGGAAGGAGGATCCTCTCGTTGGGATCACCAATAGGCTAGAAGAGGTTGTCCCCTAGAAAACCCGATGGCATCTCAACGGTTGGCACAAATTCGATGCTGGAGCAAGCGAGGCTATTTGGTTGGTTTAACAACGTGGGACAAAATGTCTGCTTATTATGGGTGCCTCTGACACGATCCCGAGTTGCATCCTCATTCGTTATTTTCACCCGACTCACCGTGAGTCGAGGCCCAAGTTCCATCCTCTTTCGTTAGGTGGACTGCTATCTCCTTTTTGATATTTGTCCTACCCCATAAATCCTCTCATATGTTCCTCTATTTTGAGGACAAAATAGAAATTAAGTTGGGGGGATTTAAAACTTTTAGTCTTAGCGAGGTCTAGCCCTAACGAGGAATGGAGATTGAGACTACGTCGTTAGGGTGAAGAAAAATTTCTTTCTCGATGACCATCTAAATCTTCACCTATTTTTCCTGTTTTTATTTATTTTTCTTTTCGGAAGTGTTGCCTTGACCAGAATACACTCATTTTGGATACTCGTGGGTTCCTCTTATGGGGACCCATCATCAATTGAGTCATCGTCATCATCTCCAAATTTCTTAGAAAAATATATATTAAAAAAAAAATCAATATATTCATCATCAAGTTTAGGTGTGGTAATGCTAGTTGTAGTCAATGAGGAATTAGTGCAATGAACCGCATATTTAGTCTGTAGATCCCTCTGGAATTTACTTAATTTTGCGAAACTTTTACTTTTCTCCAAATTCTTCATGCACTTACACCAGTCTTAATTATGGATTGATTAGAATAGTTTTATAAAGTTTATAACACCTACTTCATTACAACAAGATATGCACAAGAATATGATGCATAGCCATTCGAACAAAGTTGTTGCATTAAATTGTAACTTAGGGTCAATTGCATGATAGTTAGATCCCTTGGATTTTTCTCATTTATATATCTCAAGCACACTTTCGAACCGTGTCTGCATGTTAGTCTCAAGTGTCCCTACCATCTGTTTTAGCGAATGCTTATGTGAAATCCAGTGATGCTAAACATTCAACCCCCAAATTCCCATAGTTGATATGATATTTTGTGTTGTCTTACTTGCTTTAAAAACTACATGAGCATTTGGCATTAAGAAATGACTTAGGCCATCTTTGGATCGTTAAAGCCTAAATATTTCCTGACCTATACTAAATATATCCCTAGTGTCCCCGTTGAGCCTAATGAAAAAGAATGGAGTGTGCTAAGCACACTATTTAAACCCCCATTCGCCATCGTTTCTATTACCCACATTAACTTAACCCTAAAAGCCTATACACTTTTAGCCTACCCTTTGAGAGAGTAGGATGTGGGTGGGAAATTGATTCTAGGAGGACCACTTCTTTTCAATTAGGCTATTTTTCGGAAGGCTTCTTCTTTCCGTCGTCGGAAAAAAAAAAAGAGAAAAATTATGTATCGACAAAAAATGAAACGGAAGAAGAAGAGTGTAAACATAGATTCAAATGGAAGCATAGCTTTCAAGAGAAAAATAAGTTAGAAAAATTCTGCTGTTAAGAATGATGTGATATATTTAGAAGAATATATTGCCCAAAACAAGTTTGGGGGGGGGGAAAGAAGAAAACTGAAAAGTAACAAAAAGCACCCCTCCACTTGTAGTCTTTGCAGGTCCTAGCCTAAATAGGGAAAACTTCCTTTTGCTTGGAAGTATGAGGGATAAAGGGTAATCTTACTCTCTCACTTTGAATTCCAATCCCTTTCTATCAAATCCCCCAACACCTTGACCTTACATTACAAGCTAATAAAGACCTAATGATCTTCTTGCCAATGCTTATGTTGTTTTAACTGTCAAGTGAGTAATATGGAATTGATCAAACCCTTCATGTTCATTATTATTCACCCTAAAGCTCACTGTGTTAGCATAATCTTAGCTATTACAAGTAATTGGGATAGGAGAGCATTGTATGACATACATAGAAGTGCATGGGATGGATGTATAAGTCTTTTAAATCCGTGGGACCTTTCTGTCTGTAACTGACCGAGTTTGGATGGTAGATCTCATAATTCTTAAATGCATGATTTTCTATTAAACTTTGATTTTCATATGAATGTGGTGTTTAGCTTAATAAAATTGTTTTAGTTAAGATATTCTTTAAGACTGGTAATCACACACACACGGAGAAATTAGAAGGAGTAGCAGTTTTAAGAAAAGATCAGTTGGTTTTATATGACTAAGCCTGAATATATGTGGTGAGCACCGAACTGAGATTACTTGCATACCATACATCTATAACTTGAGATGAAGCCAAAAAGATTTTATGTTTTATTTTTAGTTTAATTTTTTGCTTTTGTATTTATCTGTTTTTGTATTTATCTGCATAGTCGAGTCACTCGAAAGAGTCTCCTTGAGTTTGTGGGTTTATAGAGGAGTGTAAATAGTGTCACCCTCCAAAAAGATTTTAAGTTTTTGTTATATTTATGCTTTTGTATTTATAAGTATTTTTTTTGTTTACTCGTGGACGAGCAAAGTTTAAGTTTGGGGGTATTTGATCGATGTATTTTATACGTCGATTTTATATGCTTCTATGACTTAAATTATGCTATTTCACGAGGCTTTTGGTACTAATATATGTTTTCGGTGAGTTTTGTAAGTTTCAGGGTTATTTGTGAAAATATGTGAAACTCCAGGGTTTTAAGTGCAAATTTCAAGAAGGGCCAAAAAGGAAAAATGAAGAAAGAATGAAAGCTGCAGAATCTGGACACCTTGCGGGCCAAGGTGCCTGCGACCGCAAGGTAGAGCGTCTGAGGACTTAAAGCCGAAGTCAAGAATTCCAAGGCGGGACATCGGAGACCTTGCGGACGCAAGGTATCCAGCACCTTGCGACCGCAAGGTGGTCAGAATGCGTCAAAGTCATATTTTCACACAGTCATTCGATTGAATTACAACTCCCGAGTATATATAGAAGTCAGATGCCGAGCCAAAGAGAAGGAGGACGGCTGGAAGCTCTCTTTAATAGATTTTAGGTAGTTTTTAGATTGTATAACATAGTTAGGTTTTGTAATTTCAAGTATTGAAGATCAAATCATGTATCCGATCATCTCCATGTGCTGTTCATTGTCTATGATGAACTAATTCATCCATAATCTAGGAGGTGGGAGGTAACTTGTATCAAATTTATGTTTTGAGTCTTATTTATGTTCATTCAATGCTTGTTGATTGTGTTGTTTATCAACCCCTATATTATTTTGCTTTGAACAAATGAATGTAATCGCAAATAATAAAGGCTTAGAGGTGTGGATAACTGCATGACCAAGTGCATATGTCGTACACTGGCTCACCAACACAATAAATTGGACCTATCGAAGCACGAGAGTGATAAGTTAGGACCATGTTCTTACATGATCTAGGTGACAGATAGATCATAAATCTAGGTGACAGCTAGATTGACAGTTCCTGTGCTTAGGATATAGAATGGATGAATTTTGCGGGGATGGAGGCTGAACCAATTGTTCAACAGACTATATCTATTTTTAATGAACGAACCTAAGACATTGAATGATATTATTATGAATTGAACATAAAGGAGATACAAGTGAAACCCAGAATCCTAGATTGCCACCCACCATAAGATCTTCATATCTGTTATTACTGTCTAATTAGTTAAACATCTATAACTAGTAGTTTAGAGTAGAATTAAATATAAAAACCCCCTTTAGATTAATAAATTGCTATTGATAAATTGCACTGTTCGTGATCACTTGTCTCTGTGGGTTCGATCCTTGCTTCCAATACTATTCTATAATAGTCTTGTCCACTTGCAAGGAAAAAGATTAATTAAAACATCGATCAATAGCCCTTGATTTCTATTCTTTTGTAGTTCATTGTTTTTGACAATCATTGTTTAGACATTCCTTACTTCTTTCTTATTCATTAAGGAATCATTTGATTGTCTCATGAGTGTGATTGTTGTTCAATCATACTCCATATTTTGTTGTACCCTGATCCATTAGTGATCATCTAGATTATTAATAATATTAGTACACTTAAAAAATCCAAGCTTGACAAACTTGGTAGTGGACGTAGCAGTTTATACTGTGAACCACTTCAACTGCCTTGTTTTTACTCATCAGCTCTTACAAACTAGCAGTCTTAATCTACTTTAGTGTCAGCCAGTTCATTATATAAATTGTTTACTTACGTGTTTTTATAAATTGTTTTTCATTTCTTTCCTCATAACTTGTGAGCACCTTCAAAGCACCAAAACTGTGTCAGCCAATTGACCAATTTTATTCTTCTAGCTGACAGCGTCAGTTGCTCAAAACTACCAGCCAGCTGACACTATATCAGGACAAAGATTATAATTTCCGCTACAACTTTTAAAGTTTTTCAAAACTACCTTCAAAGTTTTAAAAAGGCTATTCATCGTCCTCTAGCCTTATTTGTTGACAACTGGACTTACAATTCCTTTTATAGGTTGAGAAACCAATAGATCCGTTGAGACTTTGGATAGATTTCTAACTGTTGGAGAGTTTAACCTTGAATGCATTCAGATGCATTGCTTGATTTGTTGGTTAAAAGATTGCATGAAGATCTATTGTCTTGATTCAGTTTGAAGGTCAGATTGATAGATTTAGACATGATGTCCAGACTTGATATTGTGAGAAGTGCTTTGTAGATGACCTTGTGGAGATATATATTGAAGACTAAGATAAATCATAGAAGAGGAAATGCCCGATGGATATAAATGAAGGCACATACATCGATGCGAATCTCATAGCTATTAGGACGATATGCATGTTTTCTCTTTGTTCAACGTCTTTTACTAGTAGTAGATCGGTATTTAAAATACAACTGATATTTGGGATATCTGCTTCATGATATTTCTGCTAGAGTGGAATATGCTAAGGTTTGCACTAGTCACACTAATCTAGATGGTAGAACACATATTGGTTTATGTACAAAGGCAATAACTTAATCTACGACCTATAGACGTTTTAGTGAGTTGCCACACTAACTGGTACGCAGCCTGTTTAGCCACTGTAAAACATGCTGTTGTAATGAGAACAAAAAAAATTGTATGATGGAATATACATACATAGAACAAATATGTTTGCACATGCATATTCTAACAATAACAAATCTCAATACAACACAACTTACTAAATATATCAGTCGTTGAACAATAGAACCCTATAATATCTATATTACAATATAACTTGTTTCGCACACGCATAATTAACAAAAGCTAATTATTGACTCAAATTTAATCATCTTCTAAACTTTTAAAACTTTTAGGCAAAAACATAGGAAAAACCATCTTACGAGCTTTTTGTAAAAGGATCTTCCTGACCTGATCCACCATGCGTTGATGGATTGAGTTGTAAAAGAGTGAGACTCTGTTTTTTGAATTCAGATCCGTAAAATGGTGTCACAGGTGACCTACTCAAAACTTTTAACAGTTATAAATTCCTTGATCTTCCACTTTTTTCTCTCCGCATTACACAAATAATTACTACATTATTATATACTCCTTAAATTCCTAATTAAAATAACCACATCTCAAATATACATTGATCCAGTCTCATATCGAGACCGTGTCTAAGCACGGATATAAAAATCTCGTATATAGATCCGTTCTCACATTTAATGTTGACAAAAGCTAATTTGGGCTCATATTAAATAATTTAGTTTTTTTTTAACGGTTAGGATTAGCCTTCATATCTACACGTGTGAAGGTAATTATTTTCCTTTAACTCCCTCTTTCTTCTCTCCAAATTACATAGTCACCTACAGTAAATATTTTGGGCAGTCGCCCCCTCTTATTTCTCCTTTTGTTTTCTCTTCTCATTACGAAGTCACCCGTACAATTAATATTCTGAGCAGTCAACCCCTACATAACCTCGAGCATACAATGATCTGTTCTTATATTGATATCGTGACATATGCACAAACACAAAGACGTATGTTATAAACCAAATTTGAGAAGCCGATATAAAACTATAATTAAGCTTTTATGGCTTGTTTGGTAGTCTGATAGAATAAGTAGTATTATTAATCCCAGTACTATTATTGTCCTTACTTTTAATCCTCACTTGTATATCGGAGTAGTTTTGAGAATAAAAGTGTTAGTTCCAATTTTTTATAGTGAGAGCGCTAATAATACCACCCTCCCCATTGGTATTAGAGGTAATCTCCTGTAAGACGGTCTTACGGATCCTTATCCGTAAGATGGAGCCCCATTTAGAAATTTACGGGTCATAATAAATTAATAATACGTTATAATAAGTCATAAAAACCAATTTGTTGAGATGGTTCATAGTGCATTTTGTAAGGTGTTGGAATTAGCGTGTTTGGTCATATGTTCAAAACCTTGTAGGGTTGTTTTTAAGTTTTATTGCCGAGATATGTTATTTTGGCGTTATTTTTATTTACGATCAATCAGAGTGTTACTTTTAGGCTTGGCGTGTGTCACTTTGAGAACAAAAGTGTGTCACTTTTGGATAATTGTTGCCTTAGGTCTGATTAAGTTTTACTTAGTTACTTTAAATCAGAGTGTCACTTTTAAACATAGAATGTGCCGCTTTTAAGTTTTACGTGTGTTACTTTTGGCAAAAAAAATCACTTTTCATCTTTTAATTTTTATTCATAAGTGTCACGTTTAGTGTGTCATTTTTAGGTATTAATTGTGTCACTTTTAGGCATTAGGTGTGTCACTTTTGGTAAAACAACTCATTTTTATAATCATAAATTTGTAACAATAAGAGTGTCACTTTTAGGCTTGGAGTGTGTTACTTTTAGGACTAAAGTGTGTCACTTTTGGACTAGTGATTTTAACAGCAATAACCAATTGAACACTACTGAAATATATATTCTCATTCATAGAAATGTATATAATCCCAAGTGTCAATTATTAAAAAGATAAAATCATAACTCTTTCAAGGTAAAGCATATGTTTCTTACTCAAACTTACAAAATTTACTGAAAATATGTCTAAAATAACCGAACATTAGGAGTCTTGGAACCAAATTCCTTGACTTGATGTGAATCAGAAAAATCAGTAGTCTTTTTCTTGTCATTTTCAATACTTCCCTTAATTCTTTTTCTCCTTTCCTTCGTAACAGAGCGAGCAGATCTAGACATGTAGTATATGAACTTGAAACACGAGATGATTCATTTTGGTCCGGTAAATTCTTTAAGGAAGAGTGTCACTTTTTAGTATTAAATGTGCTACTTTTTAGTATTAAGAGTGCCACTTTTTAGTATTAAAGTGTCACTTCTTACTATTAAATGTGTCACTTTTTAGTATTAAGAGTGTCACTTTTTAGTATTAAATGTGCCACTTTTTAGTATTAAATGTGTCACTTTTTAGTATTAAGAGTGTTACTTTGTATTTTAATAAAGATAATAATAAATTTTTCATTTATAGTGTCACTTTTAACATTAAAATGTGTCACTTTTGTGTTTTTAATGTGTCACGTTTGGTTTTAAATAAATGTGTCATTTAACATTTCGTCAAAGTATGTTAGGATCTGTCAAGTATCCCAAGGCAATTGATGCTAAAGGATGGCTAATGGAGCTGACAAATGATTAAACTGCAAGACGTGAGAATTCGACGACAAACATTGAAAATGGAGGGGTATCGGAGCAAATAGAGGAAATGCACATTAAAACTTAAATTTGAAGATTGGGCATATCAAACCTTGCACCACCTTGAGCTAAACTTCACCCTTCACCAACTCAACTGGCAAACTTTTGTGATTTTAATTAAGAGGTTTTGTTATTAACCCGCGACTTTTTAAATGTGGTTCTGTCTTACGGATTTAAGATCCGTAAGACCGTCCTATATAAGTCTTTGTCTTGATAATAATAATGAGGGGATAATGATTTTATTCAATTAACTTGTGTTATTAGTTCGGACCACGTATTGCGTGTGTCATGAGAGAGAGAGAGAGAGAGAGAGAGGTGGGGGCAGAGTTTCATTTTGGTGTTTTTTTTTTGTCACCATTGCGGTGAAGTACAAAAGAAAGATGAGAAGAAAATGAACGCCACACGGGAGAGGTGACATGTGAGAGTTCCATTGACCCTACCGAATTATTTTGGCATGAATGTATACGAGAAAAAGGGATGGCTTTGAACAAGTGGTTTTGATTTTAATAGTCAAATTGTGATCTAAAAACAGAAAACTTTTAGATTAATAATTTGCCCTTTAGATGAAATGAGTAAAAATTGCCTTAATAGAAAATAAAATGAGATAAGATCATGTAAGATAGTTTACACCTATGTAGAAGTGACAAATAGGAGGACTGAGGTATGAGCACAGTCTATGTGGGCGATATACTAAATTGGGCGGACAAGTGAGTGTCGTATTTATAATATAAACATAAATGAGCGGGTTATAATCAGTTTTGTGCTCCCATGGGCATCTACATACCTATTAACTTAAAATTATCAAATAAAAATAAATATTATAAAATTTATTTAATGTAAATTACAAATAATCCCCTTTAACTATGGATTGAGTTCAAATTGTCCCCATCAACTACTAATTAAAGCAAGCCTTCCTTAACTTTTGAATTTTCTTTAATCGCAACTTCTATTTGAGTTGACGTAAAATGTCTATTTGAGATTCATGTGATTATTGTTAGTTTTTTTAAACTATAATGTCCTTTTAGTGTTTCAATTGATTATTTTTACTCTTAGGTTGTTTTAAGGTCGATAGGATTAATAAGCCTCGATTTCTATCGGATAATAACGATAAAAATAATATTAATAAACTATAAAATTGAGATTAACATTTGTAATCTCAAACTACCCCGATATACAAGTAATGATTAATAGCGAGGTTACTAATAGAAATTTCCGTCGAAAACAAGCCCTTATTGTTTTAAGATCCTCTTTCTATCTAAAACTAAAAATAATAAATAAACTATCTGAGTTTTAAGCGTGAAATTTCCGTCAATTCAACAGGCGCACCAAACAAAAGGTGCAATTTAAGAAAGTGATATATTGAGGAAGTACATTACTTCAATTGATAGTTGAGAAGCCAATTCAAACTCGAACCATAGTTGGTGAGAGTTATTTGTAGTTACCCTTCATTTAAACCAAAACTTTGAATATAATTTTTACTAAAACTTATATTAACCCCATTTATTGGATACAACTGAGCTCAAAAAACAAACAAAACAACTGAGCTAAAAAAAGTAGACCAAAACAACAAAGATCTTAGTGATGGGCCATCAAGCTTGAAGCAATTGTCTCTGTCCACTTCCAGTTTTGATAACGAGTCAAGAAGGAGCCGGCAATGAACAGACATGCGTAAAACAACATGCTATAGACAACAAACTAGTGGTCTGTTATATTGGCCGCGCCCGTTCATGTCAACATAAGTCCATGAAAATCAGTGGTTTGAAATTGACAAGTCTATTTTTGCATACGTAGATTTAGGAATGTTAATAGGGTTGTGGTCCGATAGTTCGGCCCGTATTAGAGGTTAAGGTTGGAAAATTTTGGTACATGTAACTCCAGGGTTAATAGGGTTGGACCAATAGGGTCATGACTTCGTTAGGGCTAACCCGCTAGCCATAAAATTAATTATTAATATGTATTTATTATTATTTTTAATTTTAGTATAATTATGTCTTAAAGAGTAAGAAGATTTGAAATTTTACTGTGATACGATGACTTGAGAATCAGTTTTGTAGTTAGTATAGTTAAATATCCACCACATTCTTTTCTAATTGTCCTCACTGATTTTAAGTGTTTGAAATGTTAAAAATGTTTAGGACATTTTTTGTGCAGAAACTATGGAAACAAAACTTACATGTAACATTAATGTAACTCTTTTTTTTTTTAAAAATGTAACAGGTAACGACTAGTGAGCATGTTATATGTGTGCATTAATATGTTTTAGAAAGTGTTTACTAACATATTTTTATTTCATGTATGATAATAATAATAATAATAGAATGTTGTTGAAGAATGAAGATGATGTTTATTGACTTGTTACATGTTTTTTATTAGTAAGTTTTAACTCGTAGTATTTGAAGTTGATTTGTGTTAGAAATTTTATCACTTAAGTGATGTTGTTGACTCATTGTATGACTCATTTTTTGGAATTGTGATGTTAATCGTTGTCTGTTGATTACTTAATTTCGAAGTCGAAATTAAAAAATATATGTTTTTTAGGCACGACACGTTAGCAACCCGTTTAAATCGAGACCTACAAGGTCAGGGCTAGGTTTACAATTTTAGTGACTCGTTTAAACTCGATCGTTTAGCCCGTGGCCCTATAGAGTCACAACCCTACAGGACTAGGGTTAGTCCGATTAACATTTCTACTTAACTTAGACTATTACATGTATTCGCACCTAGAAAAATATTTCAGCGGGATCATAAATTTAACTATTACATGTATAGAAATCACAATTTTATTACATAAAATGTTTAAAAATCACAATTTTGAGCAAGTTTCTACCCAAAATGACGTCATTTTTGAAAATGATTAATTTAAGGCTCCGTTTGTTTCACGGAAAATGACTTCCGGAAAACGTTTTCCTTATTTTCCGGTGTTTGATAACCTTAAGAAAATATAGTCAACGTAAAAGCTTTTCTGAGTCAACAGAAAATGAAACTTTATTTTTTCTTCCGAAAATGACTTATGATTTATTTTTCGTAAGTCATTTTCCGAATGTTCGAGCATGCGCGCTTCCAAAATTACACATATTTACATGCACATACAATATTTCACTCAACAAATATTATTGATTTGACAACATTAATGATAAATTGAGGGTTATTAAAAGAAAATTACTTAAACTTCAACACTATTTTATATTCAATATGTGTATTAATATTAGAATATGCATTTTGTATTTATTCATATATTATTTTCTGTAACATTTTTCGTATATTTACCAAACATCCTAAAATGTTTTTCGGCATATTTTCAAAAGATTTACCAAACACTTGAAAATGAAATCTTTTCATTTTCCAGAAATCATTTTCTGGAAATTATTTTCTGGAAATCATTTTTCATGAAACAAACGAAGCGTAAATGAGCGGATTCCCTTGCCTCTCAACCTAAAGGGTGGATCTGCCAATGAAATCTTTTCATTTTCCAAACATTCTAAAATGTTTTACCAAACATCTGAAAATGAAATCTTTTCATTTTCCAGAAATCATTTTTCATGAAACAAACGAAGCATAAATGAGCGGATTCCCTTGCCTCTCAACCTAAAGGGTGGATCTGCCAATGCTCGTACCAAATTAAATTGTAGGCAAACTGTGCATGCATATAAGTATGAATAAAAATTGAGCCCTCTACTTTTATTACTCTTTGTTTACTGCAGGCAAGAATCCCCTATAGTACAATCGAGCTCACTCACACAATCACAATTGAAAAAAAGTATCAACCGGGCTGAGATTAAATCGTTTAAATCTTTTAACATTTGGGATTGACCACATGTGTGGATGTGGTAATCCACTTTCAATTCCCTCTTTTTTCTTTTCCTATTACAAAGTCACCCTCTACAATTAATATTTTGAGTAGTCACCCGCTACAAAACATCGAGCATAGTTTGATCCGGTCTGTAGGGGCATGGAAAAACCAAAAGTAACATATGCATCTATTAGGACCTTGTTTTAGATAAAAGTTTGGATGTTGCAAAACTTATTAGCTAAGCCCCTTAAGTTTTAGAAGTATTTGTAAAAAATAATTTTTATCAATAGAAAAAACACTAAACATGAGTTAGCTGTTTCTTACGAACAACAAACAAAAATATATCATTCATCAAAGATGTTGTCCACAATTGAAGCAATCACAAATAATCACAAAGAAATAATAAGATCAATTAATGAGAGAGAGAGAGAGAGAGAGAGAGAGAGAGAGATATTTGGGTCAAAAGATTTTTGAAAATTTATTACGGACAACCTTAAACGCGATCTACGGTTACAATTATATATAGGGATACAATACCAAACCCTAAACTGATTTAAATAAGGAAACGATAGAATTGATCTGCTGCACCGATGGAGTCACTTCATTCCATGTGACGTGATCGCTTCATCCCTATTTAGTCACTTCCCTCCATTGCACACGATCGCTTCTTCTTCTAGGAAGACATGCCAAAATCACTCGCTTGACACGATTGCTTCAAGTTTTGGGACTTCCCTAAGAATCCAACGCGCTTGCCTTGCCCTGGTGACGCCACCGCCTTAGCTGACGCGGTCGCCTTATCCAACACTGATGCGACAGCTAAGTGACCACTTGCACATCAACACATATAATTCAGTAGAAATTATTTTAATATTGAAGACTCAATAATTGTCACGCCCCAAATCAGCCCCTACGTGGGACTTTTAACTTAGAACGTGATTAACCGGTTGTTTTCACAGTTAAACCTGTCATTAACTTAAAAGCAAGAATAGTTTGAAAACCAATGTTTATATACATAAATCTCCTAGAGATTATCAAAAGATTACAAAGGTTATACGTTTCAAATGTTTACAAGCCAAAAGAAGACTTCAAGGCTTCCTGTACAATTGGTTAAGTAGCGCAGCTAAACCCATTACAAACCAAGAATGCTACCCTAAAAGAATTAAAACCTCTACCACTCTGACTTTGCACTCTTGCTCACGTGTGTCTCCCTGCGTGGCTATGATCTTAGGAAAGAAATCAATAAAGGGTAAGTTGAAACTCAGTAGGGTTCAACTATACTTATGCATGTTATGCATGGATTTATCATAAAGAGGTGCCATGATGCTAAATAGTTCATATGACTACTAACAAAGCATTTAGATCACATGTTGTTCACTTAGGGCCTAAGATAAGCAAGTTGTATACATAGGTCAAAAGTCATCTCCGACATGCCGCTCCCATCCAACACCACTTTGATTGTTGATCATAAAACATATCAAGACATGTTGTTATTTTCCCAGGATATGTTGACATGGACTAAGTTCCTACAATCCTAGAAATCCGTATGGACCAATCACAACACCCACGGTGAAGTGCCAGCCACCATTATGGCCGTAATGAAGGGGTTGGGCAAGAATAGAACTCTGCTACTAATTCTCATTGCATCTCCGCCCCGGGATAATTAGAGGGACGTTCCAAACCCCCAAAACATGTTATTCAAATTACTTGTTTTTCAAACTCTTGTTGTTATTACAATGAAGTACTACTTGGTGTTATGTCCATATGTTTTTCGTACTCAAAGTTACGGGGTTGTCAAGTTGTTCATAGTTCCACTGATGTGAAATAAAGAGTGGCAATGCGTTATAAACTAAACCCATTGATACTGTACTACTACAATACAACCTAGCCTATGTTGTTATTTTAATCACAAAATTCAAACCATAGTCCTCACATAATGGCACAACATAACATCACAAGCTCAAATACTCTACGAATTACAAGTTCTTACCAAGTCTTCAAGAAGTTCAATATCCAATACACAACTTATTTCACATAGCTACCCAAGAAAACATCTTCCAAAGATTGAAATCATATACATAATAGTTTCATCATGGAATTGATCAATAGAGCTCAATAACATGGAATTAATGAACATATATAAGTAAGTAAATCCCCCTACCTCTTGTAGATTTCAAACACCAATGGTTCCAAAATATTCTTGGTTCAAAACATTCCACTTAACATGCTCAACAACTTCAATGAAGGTAATATATGCAAAATATGAGTTTAAGGCCTTCAATTTCAATAAATTCTCTAAAAAATCCTAAGTTCTTGCTCCCTCTCTCTCCAAATCCTAAAATGATGAAGCTAGGAGTGGAAGAGGTGTGTCTTTGATTTATTTTAGCTGAAGATAGAGGTTGGAAGGGTCCCTCCTAAAGCATGAGGTGTCACAACTTCATTGGTGACCACTAATCCAAGATTAAGACTAATTAAACCCACTTAAACCCTAATCAAAGTGATTAACTCTTAAGCCAACTTAATTAGGTCTAATCCCAAGTTAACTAGGTGTTTAGGATAGTTTTAGGGCAAATTGATTAGGTTTAAGGGTAAAAACCTAGCAAACTTGGTCAACAATAGAGGCAGGTTAATGCAATCGCTTTGTCCCCTCGATGCGACCGTAATGCATTCAATGCGGTCGCTCTGATCCTAAGGATGCGATCGCTTCAAGTACTGGGACTTCCTTGTACAGAGCCATCCAAGATGCATTCACCCTACCAGAAGCGATGTGACCGCTTCATTAGTCAATACGGTCACTTATTTTCGCTAATCTTTACCTGTAATCCGTCTCACGCCTAAAAGTTTCACATCTCTTTCTAAGCCTTTCCAACTAGCCCTAGTTGGAAAATTCTCTCATGGCCGTCCCATAATGGAAATTATGCGAGAGGAATTTCTCACTTTTGCCCTTAAAACTGATGTCACTCTAGGGCATCTGACGCTAAGCATGTGCTAATTCAGGCGCATCAAAAAGCTGACTTCCAGTGCCGTTGGATCAAGGATAAATGGTTTGTTGGATCTTATCCGATGCGTGTCTTCAAGTGGACTCTTGAATTTAGGCGGATGTTGAAAGCCCTACCGTGACGGTGTGGCTTGCTTTGCCTAGTCTTCCAAGTTATCTATACCATAAACATGCGCTATTCTCATTGGCAAACATGATTGGGAAACCCTTTATTATTGACTCCCCAATGGCAAACTTCTCTCGTTCCAGTGTTGCTCATATTTTCATAGAGATTGACCTGACTAAACCTTTATCTAATAGATCTGGATTGATAATGGCTCCCCTTCGGAGGGTTTTTGACAACCTATTTAAGCGAAAAGCTTCTTTTGTACTGCACATTCTTCCATCGTCAAGGCCATAATGACGACTCATGTAAGGTCTACAACATAAATAATGGAAAAGGAAAAGTCCCCAATTCTCCCTGTGATATGAAAAATACGTAGCCTGCTATTCAAAAAACTTCTACTACATGGAAGATAAAGGAACCAACTAATGTCGCTCCTATGCAAAACCCTACAGTTGTCATTATGGAAGATAGTCCTATTGTTGAAAATGATAGCTTGGATATCAATCGTGATGGTAAAAGCCCTATTAGCCCTGTTATCATTCCAAATAAAGAGGGAGGCTCATCTCATCCCATCATGGAAGAGGATCCTATTCGTGAGGATGTTAGCCCTATTGTTGAAGAAGTTCCTCAAGGGATCCTAAACCCTAACTTGATGAAAGATAGATTACATACGGTCCTAAATCCCATTAATGTTTCTGAAGACATCAATGACCGTTTGGATATTAATCTTCCTCCTTCGACTGAAATTGTCACCAATGTCGAGAATGATTCTGGATCCTTTATGTCGCATTTGTTTGATGATAATTGGCAAATGAGACCTTTGTCGCAGAATTGAGATATGCTCAGCAAATTATGCTTCAAACCTTTTACAAGAGATACTCTTCCAATAGAAAGGTTTCCACGAATGATAGATCCATAGCCAATGGTACTTCCTTTCACATTGTCGCCAAAAAATAACAAGAAGACCTTCTGCTTTAGTAATATTTGAAAGAAGACTTTAGTTCCCGGTCATGTGTCTAGAGCAGCCACTGTCCAGGTACCATATGTCTTTCTTTTTTGAGCTTGTAGCAGCCATGAAGCAGACATGTAATTAAGAAATGAAAAGATCATGGTCCCCTTTATTTTCCTTTTGGGTCTAGATGGTTAGCATTTAGGAACTGTTGTTTCTAATTTGTATCTTGATTTGCATCTGTTCATTCATTACATTAGGTTCTATGCTTAGTGGCTAATTGGGCTGCGTATTAATTAGCGTGGCAACTGTGTATAGAACTTTGCCTTAGAATAGTTTTTAGACTTCACAGGTTCAGCGGAAGACTTGAGCTGAAGGTTTCACCGGAAGACTTCATACATCATCCAGCGGCAGACCTTGTCTGCACCTATTCAAGCATGACGTGTCCAGTCATCAAGCTTTTAGTGGATTAATTAAATTCAGCCTTTATCAGTTTGAATTTGATTTATACCAATCTTTCATCTACACTTGACTTCTCAGACATGCCTGTCCAGCTTTTCCGAAAAGCATTAAGACTTTCGCCTCTTGAAAAGTGACAGAGCAGGTGAACAGACTGACACTTACAGATTGTACCAACTATTGCAGGTCTACAACTCTGATTGCTCACCTGCCAGTTGCTGCAAAAACTCTTCACCATTCCCCTACTCAGTATCAGTGAAGACGAAATCTACAAAGTCAGCTCCATGCATTTAATGCATTCAACCTAATAGAGTTGTTACTCTCTTTGTCTTCTCCAAATGGTCTCAAGAATGCTCCAGCTATAAATATTGCCATTAAAGACTGAAGAAAACAATGCTCTGAATCTTCCCAACAACATCAAGCTTTATATACTCAGTACATTCAAGAGATCATAAACTGATCAACAAAGTCCTCAACAACAACAAGAAGATCTACATCAACACTTTATCTTTTGCTTCTTATTGTTGTTTCTTTTACTATTCTTCTGCACCATTGAATATTATGTTTTTTCCAGATATTCAATTCCCTAACCCCTAAACACAAGTCAAATATTTTGTACACGATCCATTGGACTTCTTTGTAATAGAACTAGTAGAAAACATAGTGCACATTTAAATCCAAGGTTGACTGCCTTGGTGGTGGATATAACACTCTTTATAGTGCAAACCATCTCAAAATACTTGTGTTCTTTCCTTAATGTTGCTTACTACTTTGTACTGTTTCATATCTCTTTACTTATCTCTTCAAACTGCAAACTTGAGTATTCAGCAAAGTCTACTGGTAGTGCTTCACCAGCAGACTTGAACTGTCTTCCTTTCAAGACTTCCACTACTTCAATCTTTTCAATAGATTGCAAGTGCTTGTTTTAGGAATTTATACAAAAAAGTTTTAAGTGTTAATAAGCTATTCAACCCCCCCCCTTTCTAGCTTATTATTGTGCCCTTTGGGACTAACAAGAACCCATACTTGCCTAACTTTTGGGATAGAAAACCCAGCAGGCTTTACGATGGATTTCAGCAGACATTCATGGACCAAATGACCTAAACATTTGCAAAAATGACATCGATGGAAATTACAAATGTCATGTTGATAGAGCTGGATTTTGGCAGACTTTTGAACATTTTTCCTTTTAGCAGCAACCTTTGATTCAGCAGACTTGTTGACAACAGGTTTAGAAGACTCTGTATGAGTTTTCTTTAGTCTGTATTCAGCAGTCCTTGCTTTAGTAGGTATGCTGTTAGTTGACTTATGATCGATGTATTTTATACGTCGATTTTATATGCTTCTAAGACTTAAATTATGCTATTTCACGAGGCTTTTGGCTACTGATATGTGTTTTCAGTGAGTTTTATGAGTTTCATGGTTTTTAGTGAAAATGTGCAAATCACAAGGCCTTTATATGCAAATTCCAAGAAGGGGTTAGAGTGAGAATTTAAGAAGAAAAGACGAAAAATCACGTTGGAGACCTTGCGGTCGCAAGATGTTCCAAACCTTGCCCCCGCAAGGTGGACAGTAACTGAAGAAAACAAAGCCCCGGATTTCAGAGGACCTTGCGACCGCAAGGTGGTCAGAATGCAGATTTTCGCGTTTTCACTGGAGATTCGATTGAAATACAACTCCTCGGTATAAATAGGAGTCGGTTGCTAAAGCCTAGGACGACTAGAAACGGCTGGAAACAGTTTAGTATAGCTTTAGAATAGATTTTAGGTTGTATAACATATTTAGTTATTGTAATTACAAGTATTGAAGATCAAATCATGTCTCCTATCATCTCCATGTGCTGTTCATCGTCAATGATGAACTAAATCATCATTAATCTAGGAGGTGGGAGGTAACTTGTATCAAATTTATGTTTTAATTCATATTTATGTTCATTAAATTCTTGTTGATTGTGGTGATTATCAATCCCTATATTATTTCGCTTTGAACAAATGAATGTAATCGCAAATAATAAAGGCCTAGAGGTACGGATAACTGCATGACCAATGTGCATATGTCGTACACTGGCTCACCATCACAATAAATTGGACCTATCGATGCATGAGAGTGATAAGTTAGGGCCAGGTTCATACATGACCTAGGTGACAGATAGATCATATGTTCTTGTGCTTAGGATATAGAATGGATGAATGATGCGGGGATTGAGGCTGAACCAATAATTCAACAGACTATATCTATATTTTGTGAACGAACCCAAGAGATTGAATGATAATTATTTTGAATTAAACATAGAGGAGATACAAGTGAAACCCTAATCCTAGATTGCCATCTACCATAAGATCTTTATAACCTGTAATTGCTGCTAAGTTGTTAAAACACCTAAATTATAATAGTAGATTAGAATAGAATAATTATAAAAACCCCCTTAGATTAATAATTTAGCTATCAATAAATTGTGCTATTTGTGATCTCTTGTCTCTGTGGGTTCGACCCTTGCTTTCAAAACTATTTTCCAATAGTCTTGTCCACTTGCAAGGAAATAATTAAAATAAGACATCGATCAACTTACATACTTCATACATTTTGCCTTTAAGGTTAGTGTCAACAGTCTTGGGAGTAGCAGCACCATCAGTTGTGCTCTTGATAAATCTGATTGGTTTGGGCAGACTCTTTGTGGGCCTAGATACAACAGCCTTTGCTTTAGTAAAGGTGCTGGTGGAAGGCCTTTGTGAGTCTGCACAACCTTTAGCAGACTTTTCGGCAACATATGGATGCTTTGCTTTAGAAGCATCATTGGTCTTGATAACTTGAATCTTAGGGTATTTGTAATGAATTGAAGCATAACCAATCCTTTGTCTACCCTTGTTTTTAGGCCGCTGATTATATACAGGAATATCATATGTTCTGCGTATGGATGCTTATGGTTATTTCAATTTCTATCGATGTCACTCTTAGTATTTTATTTCCATGTATTTTGGCTAGATTAAGAGTTTCCTATTTTTGTTATGGCCCTATGTTTTCCTTTTTCGAGGTTAGGCTCCTATGTCCTCCCATTTATAAGGGCAAGGCTGGTTATCCCCCTCAAGTTTGTTTTATTTTCTTTAATTTATAAAATCCTGCAGGGTTCCGTCCCTGTTTCATAAAAAAAGCAATATCATCAGTTTGCATAGAGAACTCTTCTACCTTATGTTAAGAGGTTGTGCCAGAAGAGTTCTCAGTGAAACATAGCCCAGTTTTATCTGCAATGGGCTTCTGGTCTCCAAGAATTTTGTCAAAAACAACCTTTGAGTTATTCAATGAGTTGATGGTCTTTTGCAACTCATCTTTTTCAGCAGATAACTCTTTGGCATGACCAATGAGGAATGCAACCTTCTCATTGAGAAACTTGTTCTCTTCCTTTAACTTGATACTTTCCTGCTGGACTCCATTGAGAATTTTTAACTCGGATTCTAGCATGGATTTCTTAGTTCCTAGCTTCTCATGGCTTTTAGTTGACTTTACGTAAGCCTTTCTAAATTCATTGAATTCCTCAAGCATGCCTTGAGCATCCTTGAGAATTTCTTCTTTAGAGGTGATAGATGTGTTTTATATGCATCTATTGGGTACTTATACAACTTAGACATAGCAATTCCATGAGGATTTTGGCTACTAATATGTGTTTTGGAGCTTATTTGTGAGTTTTAGGGGTTTAGGTGGAATTATGGAATTTACAAGGCTTTAAGTGAAGAATGGAAGGAAGGGTGCAAAGTGCTAAAAGGATGAAAGAAGATGTACTAGAAATACAAAAGGCCTTGTGGCCGCAAGACACAAGACCCTTGCCCTCGCAAGGTCTCCAGTACGTGAGTCCAAAGAAAGCAAAGGCCTTGCGGCCGCATCCCTCTGCACCTTGCCCCCGCAAGCCTTTCTGTTTCACAATTACGGGAATTGTACCCTAATTTTATCTCCTGCCCTGTACACATTAGTATAAATACAAGTTTTGTAGCCCTAGGTTCTAGGTCGGAATTAATCCAAATTTAGCTTTGTAATTTAGAGTTTTTTATTGTTTGCAATCATAGTTTCAGAAGATCGTTCCTGTATTCTTTCATCCTATCGATCAGTTCATCTCTAAGGATGAACTAACCGCTCATATCTAGGAATTAGAGGTAACTTGTATCGAATCTTCTGCTCTAGTATATTTTATATTCAATCAAATCTTGTTGATCACCGTGTTTATCAATCTCTTTGCTATTTGGCTTTTTCATAATGAATGGTATCGCCGTAGTTAAAGACCAAGAGGTGCGAATAACTGCATGGCCATATGCATATGTTGTACACTGGCTCACCATTGTGATAAATCAAGCCTATTGATGCACGAGAGTGATAAGTTAGGGTTAGGTTCATATGTTTCTGAGTGACAGACGAAAATTCATATGTTCTTGTTCTTAATGGTATAGACTCGGATGAATTGTTTAGGATGAAGACTGAATTATAATTTGACGATCTATACCAATCTTTCGTGAACAAACCCAAGATTAATTGATTGATACATTAAGCAAAAGAGCATTAGAGTATATACATGTGAATCCATATTCCTAGATTCTTCTCCTCCATTAGATCTTCACAAACTGTGTTGCTACTTTAATTAGTTAGTTAATTAGACCACCCGCTTTTAGTAGAATAATTTAGATAAATAAAACAAAAACCCCCTTAGTTTAATTGTCACCTGTTTACTTGCTCTAGATACTTCTTGTCTCTGTGGTTCGACCCTTGCTTTTCGTACACTATACTTTCTATTGATTCGTACACTTGCGAGGTAAATAAATAAGACATCAAGTTTTTGGCGTTGTTGCCGGTGACAAGCTAGTTTCTAGCTAGTTTATTGGTAACGTTTAATTTCAGTTTTTATAAAGAAAAATTACAAAAGATTTTTAATTTATTTTTAATTTAGTTATTTATTTGTTTTAGTTTTACATTGTATGCACGGTCGTAGATCTTTAAATCCCAAGCTGGCATATTTAAATCGAAATATAAATAATCTTGGTAAAAATCAGGGAAATTTCCCTGATAATTTTGATAATCCACCAGTTAATCAAGAACAAGTAGGTAGAGAGGATCCTTTGGCTGATCCTCCAATGACTAATCAAAATCCAGAAAATCAAGTTCCTTTAATGAATCAAAGGGAGGAGCCAGTTGCTTGAAATATGGATGTGACGACCCGACCCAGATCCCAAGACGAAATCCCAAGGTCGTGCCGTCGGGAAACAAATAACAACAAGCAAGTAGCAAATAATGGGTAAGGCCATAACGGCGATAGGCCAACAACTTAAAACATATGCGGAAGCGAAATGTAATAAAACAGTGGCGCCCGAGCTAACAAGCTCAAACTAAAAACAACCAAAGAGATAATTAATCTCTCGGTCCAAAAATTCGACGCACGTGCCGCAACATTGGGCACGTAGAACAAAACTCCCTGTCATGCAATACAACAATTATATAGCACAATATACCAAGTCATCGGCGACGTTACAGCCGGAACCCAACATTACACTAAGTCTAAGACTCTAGTCTAACATACTCAACGGCTAAAAACATGCCGGATAACAAACATAATACTTTAACCATCAATGTAACATACTAAAACATAATCACCAATTTTTACCAAGCGCGACTAACACAAGTCGGCTACCAACGGTATAAGTACTAATAATCATAAGTACCAACATCAAGAAAGCATACGGAAATGTAACCATCAATATACACCAAGCACGACTGCTACTAGTCGGCTACCAAAAGAATAAGCTAACCAACATAATTACAAATATTACAATTCACAAATAGGTTTGCTACCCATCATGAAGTTTACATAACTTCATCTTTCCCAACGACCTTACCAAAAGAAAATAACTATCTAAGTAGCAACCTTGCCAAAAAGAATACTTCGTCAACGCAATCTTCTTGAATTACTTGGATCCGCTCGCACGGCTCGGATCTAGGGAAAACAATCAACAAATAGGAGTAAGTCATAAAGACTTAGTAAGTTACTAACCATAACTTCCTATCATGGCATCACGCTTATCAATAGTATACATCATGCTATCATCACATAATAACATTATATAAAAATCATGTTATGGCATCCATGCTCAACGTTAATAAGACATGCTATCATTATAGTATAACATTTCACCAAAATCCATGTCAAGGCATAGTAGGCTTAACAATAATAATTCATGCTTTTGACATAAAACCACATTCCAATAATATTCATGTTAAAGCATTTATGCTTAACAACCTTAAAGTCATGTTATCCATAAAGTATAACAATTTAAGAAACCATTTCAACCATCATATCATATCATATTCACAAGCACATTATTCACATAAGTACTTGTGAGACAATTCATATAAAAGGGATATGATACCATTACCATTCCTTCCGCCGTGTCGCTCCTGCAAAAACACGTGCAAAACCTTTATGTGTCCTCGATATCCCTTTCGTGGATATCGACGTCCCCGAGACAGTCCCCGCTCGAGTTCCATAGTTATCAAAGTCATGTGTATTACTACAACTAAGATAAACTACTTCCCCACCGTGGCCATCGATGGAGGGGTGTGTGCAACCCAGCACGGCGATCCATCGCGACCACGAATCCCATAATTCGTGAAGACGATGCATCGTCCCGCCAAAGACTCAACAGACCGACTCCAGCTGGACTCAAAACCCAAGCACAAGCAATGTATACTCATATGCTCAAAACAAGTAGGTACATACTCTACCATCAAACTAGTCATGCATTTCATTCACAACTAGCATAAATTCACATTAGAGAATCATATAAGCTCTCATAATCAAGTGTCCTTCATACACTTCAAAACTTCTTGGAGGCTTGACCTCCATGATTTCTACCCCAAATTCCGTAGGACTTAAGATTATAGTTCCTAGGATTCATACTAACCCAAAGGTTGACTCCGTTGAGTCCAATCTAGACTTTTCAAAAATTAGGGCATAGAAGCATGGGCTTCAATACCCCCCTATGTTCATAACTATCATCAATATCCATATTCCCAAGTTCATTGAACTCACATAAACCCAACAAAACACTTATCAATGCAACATAGAACAAATTCGCCAATTTGTGCATAAATTCATTTAAGTCACCTTACCAATCATACTCTCCAAAACATGAATAAATCACACAACATGGATTAATATACTCTACTATACATGTATAACATAATAATCAAGCTTACAATCATGTTTAATAAGCCAAATCATAATTTGGGCATAACCCCTTCCAAGTAACTTCACCAATCATGCTCAACACACATGAACAATTCACATAACAAGGTTTAATATACCACTTAATATATGAATTTCATACTAATCTAGGTCTCACATAGGTTCATCCAAGAATATTCATCATCTAGAAACCTAGGGTTCATGGCATCTCTAACAACCCTAGAAATTGCACCCATTGACCTCATTTAGCAAGATGATTGTTTTCCCTAGGGTCAATGGGGCCAAAAGAAAGAGGAAGAGAGGTAGTAACTTACCTTGGTTCAGCCCTCTCAAGCCACAATCCCGAAATTCTTGGTGGTGGTGTTGTTCTCCTCAACCTTCTCTTCAAAACTATGGTGTAGATTGGGGGAAGAAGGTCCCAAGCAATGGCCTCCAAGATCGAACCCTCAAGAACCCTAGAAATCTCCTCTCTCAAGCTCTCCCACGTTTTTGTGGAGTGTAGGCAGAAAATGGGAGGATTAAGTGGTGTTTTGCGGCTTATATGTGTTAGAAAGTAAATGGGTTTAGTTTAGGTGGGTGGGGTTGTTTCTCCTTAATTAGCCAACTTAATCTACCTCCAAACTTCAATTAGATGTTTAGGATGTGTCTTAGGTTAGTTGGGAGGGTTTAGGAGTGGTTTAGATTGGGTTTAGGTAGGGATAGTTAGGACAACATTGAAAATTCCTCAAATCTGCCCGTAATGCCATGCCGCATGGTAAGAAAGCGAGCGCTTCACTCCAGCATACACAATTCTCACCTTTGTTGATTCCTAGCTCGGTCCCGAACTCTCCCGCATGCATCCTTGAGTCCTCCCAAGCCAAAAAGGGTCTAGAATTCACTCTAAAAGACCTCCAATCTATAACCAAAGTAATCAAGCCTCAAACCTCAACCAAACATGGCCAAGAACTCAGGCAAAACACTCCCAAACGACAACCGAAAAGGTCAAACGGAGAGGGGTTAACGCTAGAATCAAACTAGCAACTAAACCGACGATGCAACAAGCATCCAACCAACATCTAAGGCATGTAAATGATGTTATGAATGGCCTCTAACATTTATCCATATGTTTACAACATAAATCACAAACCCGAGTTTCAAAGCATCTCGTGAAGGAAAGGTGCATACGAGCATCTCAAACGACGTCAATGAACATGCTATTGACTCTAAACATATGAGTGAGCTAAGTTAACATGTTTATGATGATTATAAATGTATGAATTCATGCATAACACAAGCAAGCCATAATTTTAGGGTTTTACATTCTCCCCTACTTTAAGGAATTTAGCCCCTAAATTCTTACCGTGGTCATCAAACAAATGAGGGTACTTCTCACGCATCTCCAACTCGGTCTCCCAAGTTGCTTCCTCGATCTCATGATTTTTCCAAAGAACTTTCACCAACGGAATTCTCTTGCTCCTCAAAACTTGCTCTTTGGTGTCGAGTATCTTCACCGGTTGCTCAACATAAGACAAGTCCGGCTGAAATGAAATCTCCTCATACGCAAGAACATGTGAATCATCCTTAAGATATTTCCGAAGCATAGACACATGAAACACATTATGAATCTCCGACAAAGACGGCGGTAAAGCCACCCTATAAGCCAAACTCCCAACTCGCTCAAGAACCTCAAAAGGTCCAACGAACCTCGGTGATAATTTCCCTTTCTTTCCAAATCTCTTAGTACCCCTTCTCGGCGATACCTTAAGAAACACAAAATCTCCAACCTGAAATTCCAAATCTCTCCTCCTATTATCCGCATAGCTTTTCTGTCGACTTTGAGCCGTGAGTAATCTATCCCGAATTAATTTCACACTCTCAACCGACTGCTGAACAATCTTGGAACCCCATAATTTTGCTTCTCCAACCTCATCCCAACAAATAGGAGATCTACACTTCCGCCCATAAAGAGCCTCATACGGTGCCATCCCGATGCTCGATTGGTAACTATTGTTGTACGCAAACTCCGCCAATGGAAGGTGTGTATCCCAACTCCCCTTAAAATCCACCGTACAAGCCCGCAACATATCCTCAAGTATTTGTATCGTTCTCTCGGACTGTCCGTCTGTCTGAGGGTGAAAAGCTGTGCTAAAATTCAACTTGGTCCCCATAGCTTCTTGCAAAGCCTGCCAAAACCTCGATGTAAATCTCGGATCCCGGTCCGAAACAATACTAACTGGAACCCCGTGCAATCTAACAATCTCCTGCACATACAATGCCACTAATTGACTCAAGGAATAAGTCATCGCAATCGGAATAAAATGAGCCGATTTCGTGAGCCGATCAACAACAACCCAAACGGCATCAAAACCTCTACGAGTACGTGGAAACCCCGAAACAAAATCCATCGTAACATGCTCCCATTTCCACTCCGGGATATCCAACGGCTGCAACAACCCCGCGGGTCTTTGGTGTTCCGCCTTCACCTGCTGACAAGTTAGACACCTCGACACATAATCCGCTATTTGTCGCTTCATGCCATTCCACCAAAATTGTTTCTTCAAATCCCTATACATTTTCGTACTCCCCGGATGGATAGTATACTTTGCCTTGTGAGCTTCATCCAACACAAGTCGCTTCACATCCTCAACTGAAGGAACACAAACTCTACCCTTGAAAGTCAAAATCCCATCTTGGTTCATCGCGAACTCATGCTCCTTATCCTCACTCAAACCATCAATGATTTTCACCAACTCCGGATCTTTCTTTTGAGTCTCCTTAATCCTCTCCAATAAAACAGGAATAGCCCGCACACTAGCAAATAGTACTCCATGATTAACCTCGCTAGGATTCCAATCACGAACATCCTCCAACATTTTCCATTCCCGCATCATCAAACATGACAAGTGCACTTTTCTACTCAAAGCATCGGCAACCACGTTCGCCTTCCCGGATGATAAAGTATCGTGCAATCATGATCCTTCAACTTCTCCATCCATCTCCGCTGTCTCATGTTCAACTCCTTTTGCGAGAAGAGATATTTCAAACTCTTGTGATCCGTGAAAATCTCAAACTTCGACCCATACAAATAATGCTTCCATTTGTGCAAAGCAAATATGATCGCCGCTAGCTCGAGATCATGCGTGGGATAATTCACCTCATACGGAGACAACTTCCTTGAAGCATAAGCAATCACCTTCCCATTCTGCATAAGCACACAACCCAATCCTTCTTTCGATGCATCACTATAAACCACAAAATTATCACCTCCGCTAGGCAATGCTAGAACTGGTGCCGTAGTCAACCTCTTCTTCAATTCTTGGAAGCTTTCTTCACACTTATCACTCCATACAAATGCGGTCTTCTTTTGGGTCAAATTCGTCATGGGCGTAGCAATCTTCGAAAATCCCTCTATGAACCTCCGATAATAACCGGCTAGCCCCAAGAAACTCCTAACCTCCGTAACTGTGGTCGGTCTCCTCCAATTCATCACCGCCTCAACCTTGGAAGGATCCATCGCTATCCCGACACTAGAAACAACGTGCCCCAAGAATGAAACCTCCTCTAGCCAAAAAGCACACTTGCTAAACTTGGCGTAGAGTTGCCTCTCCCGAAGAATCGACAAGACCATCCTCAAATGTTGTGCATGCTCCTCCCGAGACTTAGAATACACAAGGATGTCGTCTATGAAAACCACCACGAAGCAATCAAGAAAACTGTGGAATACCCGGTTCATCAAATCCATAAACACCGCCGGCGCATTAGTCAACCCAAATGGCATCACCATAAACTCATAGTGCCCATACCTCGTGCGAAAAGCCGTTTTTGGAACATCCTCGGCTCTAACCTTCAATTGATGATACCCGAATCTCAAGTCAAGCTTGGAATAGACCACCGATCCTTGCAATTGATCAAACAAGTCATCTATATGTGGCAATGGATACTTGTTCTTGATCGTTGCCTTGTTCAACTCCCGGTAATCAATGCACAATCTAAGGCTCCCATCTTTCTTCCTCACAAACAATACCGGCGCACCCCAAGGCGATACACTTGGCTTGATAAAGCCAATGTCAAGAAGCTCTTGCAACTGAACCTTCAACTCCTTCAACTCCATAGGTGCCATCCTATACGGCGCCTTCGAAATTGGTGTAGTCCCCGGCAACAACTCAATGCAAAATTCAATCTCTCTATCCGGAGGCATCCCAAAATCTTTAGAGAAAACATCCGGAAACTCACACACAACCGGCACATCTTCAAGATTCGAAGTAGAAACCCGTTTATCCACTACACAAGCAAGATACCCCGTGCACCCACGCGACAATAATTTCCTAGCCTTAAGAGCAGAAATGACGCGCAAACCACTAGGTGCATTATCTCCCAAGAATACAAATTTAGGAACGCCAGGCAAAGCAAAAGTAACCCTCTTACTATGGCAATCCACCAATGCATGATATGTACACAACCAATCCATGCCAAGTATCACATCAAAATCACGAAGTGGCAACACCACCAAATCCGCATGCAACACATGTTCATCCACAAGTACATCGCATGCTCTATAAATATCCGAAGCCAATAAACATTCCCCAAGCGGGGTAGATACTTCAAGCACATAAGGCAAAGACTGAGGCATAACACATAGTTTGTCAACAAAATGCGATGCAACATACGAATGCGATGATCCTGGGTCTATAAGTACACGAGCCTCATTACCGAAGATAGAAACGGTACCTCCAATCACTGCCGTAGACTCAGGCACTCCCCTTTGATCTAGAGCAAACACGCGACCCTGCACCTTAGCTTTACCATCGCTATCTCTCTTCATCCCAACTGCAGGCTGGCTCGAACCTCCTGACTGATTGTTCTTCAATTTAGGACAATTCTTCTTCATGTGCCCCGAAGCTCCACAGTAGTAGCACTCCATCGGTGCTCCATTCTTGCTCCAGCATCTATCCTCCGTGTGCCCAATCTTGGAACAATAAGAGCAAACCAATACCACACTACGATCTCCCTGAGTAGGTGTAGTACTAGCCCCCTTGCCACTCGACTGATTCTTCGCATGCCCTTCATAATGAGATTTGCCATTTCCCTTCTTGCGATCATTACCCCCACTAAAATTTCCACGGCTACCCGATCCATGACCTCGCCCAGAAGACTGCTTAGGCTGCTGAGAAGAACCCGAAATATGCATAGCACGATGCTCCTCAATATCTCTCTCAATGATGTAGGCTCTATCAACTGCCTTCCTATACTCCACAAACTGATGAGAAAGAAGGCGCTTCCGAACTTCACAAATTTCTGAGTCCTCCTAGCCTCATCTGGAATCAAATGTGTGCAATAACGAGCCAACTCCGTAAATCTAGCCGAATACTGTGAGACAGTCATGCTCCCCTGCACCAAATCAAGAAATTCCTTCTCTCTTTTCTCTCGAACAACTTCGGGTACATAGGAAGCTCTAAACTCCCGAACGAAGTTAGGCCATATGTGTGGGACTCTATGCATGTCCCAACTCTCCCTAAGTACTTGCCACCAATGCTCCGCTGCACCCTCAAGCTTGAACACTGCTAATACAACCTTCTGCTCATCATCGCAACCCAAAGGTGCAAATATTTTCTCCAAGTGCTCAATCCATAGCTCGGCTTTCGCAGCGTCCGGCTCTCCATTAAACTGTCTCGGCTTCACAAACCTTTCAAGCATAGAATTGTCATGATGTCTAGCATCCTGCCTCTGCCTCTCTACTTGCGGTTCTGTGGTACTCCTTGTGGTTCAACTCTACCAAATCCCCTTTGGTTCATTTCATTCATCATATCAAGCATGCCACGATACATAGTAGCCATCGCCTCAAACTGCTCAGTGGAGGAATATTCTGTTGACGGTTCTCATTAGCATTTCTGCCACCGCCTGCACCTCTACCGGTACCACCTTCGGTACTAGCGCCAACTCTAGTATCCACCATTTAAACCTACAATAACACTCGGCGTTAAAAATAAATCTATCACACAAACCAACCCCCAAAGCCAAGGAACCTATCCCGGCTGAAAGCTAAATTTATAATCATAGCTCTGATACCAACTGTGACGACCCGACCTGGATCCCAAGACGAAATCCCAAGGTCGTGCCGTCGGGAAACAAATAACAACAAGCAAGTAGCAAATAATGGGTAAGGCCATAACGGCGATACGCCAACAACTTAAAACATATGCGGAAGCGAAATGTAATAAAACAGTGGCGCCCGAGCTAACAAGCTCAAACTAAAAACAACCAAAGAGATAATTAATCTCTCGGTCCAAAAATTCGACGCACGTGCCGCAACATTGGGCACGTAGAACAAAACTCCCTGTCATGCAATTCAAATATATAGCACAATATACCAAGTCATCGGCGACGTTACAGCCGGAACCCAACATTACACTAAGTCTAAGACTCTAGTCTAACATACTCAACGGCTAAAAACATGCCGGAGAACAAACATAATACTTTAACCATCAATGTAACATACTAAAACATAATCACCAATTTTTACCAAGCGCGACTAACACAAGTCGGCTACCAACGGTACAAGTACTAATAATCATGAGTACCAACATTAAGAAAGCATACGGAAATGTAACCATTAATATACACCAAGCACGACTACTAGCAGTCGGCTACCAAAAGAATAAGCTAAACAACATAATTACAAATATTACAAATCACAATTAGGTTTGCTACCCATCATGAAGTTTACATAACTTCATCTTTCCCAACGACCTTACCAAAAGAAAATAAACTATCTAAGTAGCAACCTTGCCAAAAAGAATACTTCGTCAACGCAATCTTCTTGAATTACTTGGATCCGCTCGCACGACTCGGATCTAGGGAAAAACAATCAACAAATAGGAGTAAGTCATAAAGACTTAGTAAGTTACTAACCATAACTTCCTATCATGGCATCATGCTTATTAATAGTATACATCATGCTATCATCATAAAATAATCATTGTATTAAAATTCATGTCATGGCATTCATGCTCAACAATAATAAAACATGCTACCATTATAGTATAACATTTCACCAAAATCCATGTCAAGGCATATTAGGCTTAACAATAATAATTCATGTTATTGGTATAACATAGCATTCCCATAATATTCATGTCAAGGCATATAAGCTTAACAACCATAAACATCATGTTATCCATAAAGTATAACAATTATGAAACCAATTCAACCATCATATCATATCCAAATCACAAAGCACATTATTCACATAAGTACTTGTGAGACAATTCATATAAAAGGGATATGATACCATTACCAATTCTTCCGCCGTGTCGCTCCTGCAAAAACACGTGCAAAACCTTTATGTGTCCTCGATATCCCTTTCGTGGATATCGACGTCCCCGAGACAAAGTCTCCGCTCGAGTTCCATAGTTATCAAAGTCATGTGTATTACTACAACTAAGATAAACTACTTCCCCACCGTGGCCACCGATGGAGGGGTGTGTGCAACCCGGCACGGCGATCCATCGCGATCACGAATCTCACAATTCGTGAAGACGATGCATCGTCCCGCCAAAGACTCAACAGACCGACTCCAGCTGGACTCAAAACCCAAGCACAAGTAATGTATACTCATATGCTCAAAACAAGTAGGTATATACTCTACCATCAAACTAGTCATGCATTTCATTCACAACTAGCATAAATTCACATTAGAGAATCATATAAGCTCTCATAATCAAGTGTCCTTCATACACTTCAAAACTTCTTGGAGGCTTGACCTCCATGATTTCTACCCCAAATTCTGTAGGACTTAAGATTATAGTTCCTAGGATTCATACTAACCCAAAGGTTGACTCCGTTGAGTCCAATCTAGACTTTCCAAAAATTAGGGCATAGAAGCATGGGCTTCAATATCCCCCCTATGTTCATAACTATCACCAATAACCATATTCCCAAGTTCATTGAACTCACATAAACCCAACAAAACACTTATCAATGCAACATAGAACAAATTTGCCAATTTGTGCATAAATTCATTTAAGTCACCTTACCAATCATACTCTCCAAAACATGATTAAATCACACAACATGGATTAATATACTATACTATACATGTATAACATAATAATCAAGCTTACAATCATGTTTAATAAGCCAAATCATAATTTGGGCAAAATCCCCTTCCAAGTATCTTTACCAATCAAGCTCAACACACATGAACAATTCACATAACAAGGTTTAATAGACCACTTAACATATGAATTCCATACTAATCTAGGTCTCACATAGGTTCATCCAAGCTATATCAACATTTGGAAACCTAGGGTTCATGGCATCTCTAACAACCCTAGAAATTGCACCCATTGACCTCACTTAGCAAGATGATTGTTTTCCTATGGTCAATGGAGGCCAAAAGAAGGAGGAAGAGAGGTAGAAACTTACCTTGTTCAGCCCCTCAAGCTGTAATCCCGAAATTCCAAGAGATGGTGTTGTTCTCCTCAACCTTCTCTTCAAAACTATGGTGTAGATTGGGGAAAGAAGGTCCCAAGCAATGGCCTCCAAGGATCGAACCCTCAAGAACCCTAGAAATCTCCTCTCTCAAGCTCTCTCCACGTTTTGTGTGAGTGTAGATTTAAGTCGTGTTTTGTGGCTTATATATGTTAGAGAGTAAATGGGTTTAGTTTAAGTGGGTGGGATTGTTTCTCCTTAATTAACCAACTAATCCACCTCCAAACTCCCTTAAGTGTTTAGGACATGTCTTAGGTTAGTTAGAAGGGTTTAGGATTAGTTTAGGTGCGTGAAACATTTGGAAAATCCCGTAACAGGGCATCGGGACCAATGCGGTCGCATGGTTGTAATACCATGCGGCGCTTCCTCAAATCACCATCTTCCATTTCCTTGTTCCTTGCTCGGTTTGGACTCTCCCGCTATGCAACCTCAAGTCCTCCCAAGCCAAAAAGGTCTAGAATTCAACCTTAATGACCTCCAATCCATAACCAAAGCAATCAAGCTTCAAACCTCAACCAAACATGTCCAAGAACTCACTTAAAACACTCCCGAACGACAACCGAAAAAGTCAAACGGAGAGGGTTAACGCTAGAATCAAACTAGCAACTAAACCGACGATGCAACAAGCATCCAACCAACATCTAAGGCATGTAAATGATGTTATGAATGCCCTCTAACAATTATCCATATGTTTACAACATAAATCACAAACCCGAGTTTCAAAGCATCTCGTGAAGGAAAGGTGCATACGAGCATCTCAAACGACGTCAATGAACATGCTATTGACTCTAAACATATGAGTGAGCTAAATTAACATGTTTATGATGATTATAAATGTATGAATTCATGCATAACACAAGCAAGCCATAATTTAGGGTTTTACATTCTCCCCTACTTTAAGGAATTTAGCCCCTAAATTCTTACCGTAGTCATCGAACAAATGAGGATACTTCTCACGCATCTCTAACTCGGTCTCCCAAGTTGCTTCCTCGATCTCATGATTCTTCCAATGGACTTTCACTAATGGAATTCTCTTGCTCCTCAAAACTTGCTCTTTAGTGTCAAGTATCTTCACTGGTTGCTCAACATAAGACAAGTCCGGCTGAAATGTAATCTCCTCATACGCAAGAACATGTGAATCATCCTTAAGATATTTCCGAAGCATAGACACATGAAACACATTATGAATCTCTGACAAAGACGGTGGTAAAGCCACCCTATAAGCCAAACTCCCAACTCGCTCAAGAATCTCAAAAGGTCCAACGAACCTCGGTGATAATTTCCCTTTCTTTCCAAATCTCTTAGTACCCCTTCTCGGCGATACTTTAAGAAATACAAAGTCTCCAACCTGAAATTCCAAATCTCTCCTCCGATTATCCGCATAACTTTTCTGTCGACTTTGAGCCGTGAGCAATCTATCCCGAATTAATTTCACACTCTCAATTGACTGCTGAACAATCTCGGAACCCCATAATTTTGCTTCTCCAACCTCATCCCAACAAATAGGAGATCTACACTTCCGCCCATAAAGAGCTTCATACGGTGCCATCTCGATGCTCGATTGGTAACTATTGTTGTACGCAAACTCCGCCAATGGAAGGTGTGTATCTCAACTCCCCTTAAAATCAATCGTACAAGCCCGCAACATATCCTCAAGTATTTGAATTGTTCTCTCGGACTGTCCGTCTGTCTGAGGGTGAAAAGCTGTGCTAAAATTCAACTTGGTCCCCATAGCTTCTTGCAAAGCCTGCCAAAACCTCGATGTAAATCTCGGATCCCGGTCTGAAACAATACTAACTGGAACCCCGTGCAATCTAACAATCTCCTGCACATACAATGCCGCTAACCGGCTCAATGAATATGTCATCGCAATCGGAATAAAATGAGCCGACTTCGTGAGCCGATCAACAACAACCCAAACGGCATCAAAACCTCTACATGTACGTGGAAACCCCGAAACAAAATCCATCGTAACATGTTCCCATTTCCACTCTGGGATATCCAACGGCTGCAAGCCTGCAACAACCCCGCGGGTCTTTGGTGTTCCGCCTTCACCTGCTGACAAGTTAGACACCTCGACACATAATCCGCTATTTGTCGCTTCATGCCATTCCACCAAAATTGTTTCTTCAAATCCCTATACATTTTCGTACTCCCCGGATGGATAGTATACTTTGCCTTGTGAGCTTCATCCAACACAAGTCGTTTTACATCCTCAACTGAAGGAACACAAACTCTACCCTTGAAAGTCAAAATCCCATCTTGGTTCATCGCGAACTCATGCTCCTTATCCTCACTCAAACCATCAATGATTTTTACCAACCCCGGATCTTTCTTTTGAGACTCCTTAATCCTCTCCAATAAAACAGGAATAGCCCGCACGCTAGCAAATAGCACTCCATGATTAACCTCGCTAGGATTCCAATCACGGACATCCTCCAACATTTTCCATTCCCGCATCATCAAACATGACAAGTGCACTTTTCTACTCAAAGCATCGGCAACCACGTTCGCTTTCCCCGGATGATAGAGTATCATGCAATCATGGTCCTTCAACTTCTCCATCCATCTCTGTTGTCTCATGTTCAACTCCTTTTGTGAGAAGAGATATTTCAAACTCTTGTGATCCGTGAAAATCTCAAACTTCGACCCATACAAATAATGCTTCCATTTGTGCAAAGCAAATATGATCGCTGCGAACTCGAGATCATGCGTGGGATAATTCACTTCATACGGAGACAACTTCCTTGAAGCATAAGAAATCACCTTCCCATTCTGCATAAGCACACAACCCAATCCTTCTTTCGGTGCCGTAGTCAACCTCTTCTTCAATTCTTGGAAGCTTTCTTCACACTTATCACTCCATACAAATGCGGTCTTCTTATGAGTCAAATTCGTCATGGGCGTAGCAATCTTCGAAAATCCCTCTATGAACCTCCGATAATAACCGGCTAGCCCCAAGAAACTCCTAACCTCCGTAACTGTGGTCGGTCTCCTCCAATTCATTACCGCCTTAACCTTGGAAGGATCCACCGCTATCCCGGCACTAGAAACAACGTGCCCCAAGAATGAAACCTCCTCTAGCCAAAAAGCACACTTGCTAAACTTGGCGTAGAGTTGCCTCTCCCGAAGAATCAACAAAACCATCCTCAAATGTTGTGCATGCTCCTCCCGAGACTTAGAATACACAAGGATGTCGTCTATGAAAACCACCACGAAGCAATCAAGAAAACTGTGGAATACCCGGTTCATCAAATCCATAAACACCGCCGGCGCATTAGTCAACCCAAATGGCATCACCATAAACTCATAGTGCCCATACCTCGTGCGAAAAGCCGTTTTTGGAACATCCTCGGCTCTAACCTTCAACTGATGATACCCGAATCTCAAGTCAAGCTTGGAATAGACCACCGATCCTTGCAATTGATCAAACAAGTCATCTATTTGTGGCAATGGATACTTGTTCTTGATCGTTGCCTTGTTCAACTCCCGATAATCAATGCACAATCTAAGGCTCCCATCTTTCTTCCTCACAAACAATACTGGCGCACCCCAAGGCGATACACTTGGCTTGATAAAGCCAATGTCAAGAAACTCTTGCAACTAAACCTTCAACTCCTTCAACTCCATAGGTGCCATCCTATACGGCGCCTTCGAAATCGGTGTAGTCCCCGGCAACAACTCAATGCAAAATTCAATCTCTCTATCCGGAGGCATCCCAAAATCTTTAGAGAAAACATCCGGAAATTCACACACAACCAACACATCTTCAAGATTAGAAGTCGAAACCCGTTTATCAACTACACATGCAAGATACCCTGTGCACCCACGTGACAATAATTTCCTAGCCTTAAAAGCAGAAATGACGCGCAAACCACTAGGTGCATTATCTCCCAAGAATACAAATTTAGAAATGCCAGGCAAAGCAAAAGTAACCCTCTTGCTATGGAAATCTACCAATGCATGATATGAACACAACCAATCCATGCCAAGTATCACATCAAAATCACGAAGTGGCAACACCACCAAATCCGCATGCAACACATGTTCATCCACAAGTACATCGCATGCTCTATAAATATCTGAAGCCAATAAACATTCCCCAAGAGGGGTAGATACTTCAAGCACATAAGGCAAAGACTGAGGCATAACACATAGTTTGTCAACAAAATACGATGCAACATACGAATGCGATGATCCTGGGTCTATAAGTACACGAGCCTCATTACCGAAGATAGAAACGGTACCTCCAATCACTGTCGTAGACTCAGGCACTCCCCTCTGATCTAGAGCAAACACGCGACCCTGCACCTTAGCTTTACCATCGCTATCTCTCTTCATCCCAACTGCAGGCTGGTTCGAACCTCCTGACTGATTGTTTTTCAATTTAGGACAATCCTTCTTCATGTGCCCCGAAGCTCCACAGTAGTAGCACTCCATAGGTGCTCCATTCTTGCTCCAGCATCTATCCTCCGTGTGCCCTTTCTTGGAACAATAAGAGCAAACCAATACCACACTACGATCTCCCTAAGTAGGTGTAGTACTAGCCCCCTTGCCACTCGACTGATTCTTCGCATGCCCTTCATAATGAGATTTGCTATTTCCTTTCTTGCGATCATTACCCCCACTAAAATTTCCACGGCTACCCGATCCATGACCTCGCCCAGAAGACTGCTTAGGCTACTAAGAAGAACCCGAAATATGCATAGCACGATGCTCTTCAATATCTCTCTCAATAATGTAAGCTCTATCAACGGCCTTCCTATACTCCACGAACTGATGAGAAAGAAGCTGCTTCCTGAACTCAGTCCTCCTAGCCTCATCTGGAATCAAATGTGTGCAATAACGAGCCAACTCCGTGAATCTGGCCGAATAATGTGAAACAGTCATGCTCCCCGCACCAAATCAAGAAATTCCTTCTCTCTTTTCTCTCGAACAACTTCGGGTACGTAGGAAGCTCTAAACTCCCGAACGAAGTTAGGCCATATGTGTGGAACTCTATGCATGTCCCAACTCTCCCTAAGTACTTGCCACCAATGCTCTGCAGCACCCTCAAGCTTGAACACTGCTAATACAACCTTCTGTTCCTCGTCGCAACCCAAAGGTGCAAATATTTTCTCCAAGTGTTCAATCCATAGCTCGGCTTTCGCAGCGTCCGGCTCTCCATTAAACTGTCTCGGCTTCAGTTTTACAAACCTTTCAAGCATAGTATTGTCATTATGTCTAGCATCCTGCCTCGGCCTCTCTACTTGCGGTTCTGGCTGTGGTACTCCTTGTGGTTCAACTCTACCAAATCCTCTTTGGTTCATTTCATTCATCATATCAAGCATGCCACGATACATAGTAGCCATCGCCTCAAACTGATCTTCCGGTGTTCGCAGTAGAGGAATATTCTGTTGACGATTCTCATTAGCATTTCTGCCACCGCCTGCACCTCTACCGGCACCTCTACCGGTACCACCTCCGCTACTACCTCCAACTCTAGTATCCACCATTTAACCTACAATAACACTTGGCGTTAAAAAAAAATAAATCTATCACACAAACCAACCCCCAAAGCCAAGGAACCTATCCCGGCTGAAAACTAAATTTATAATCATAGCTCTGATACCAACTGTGGCGACCCGACCCGGATCCCAAGACGAAATCCCAAGGTCGTGCCGCCGGGGAGACAAATAACAACAAACAAGTAGTAAATAATGGGTAGGGCCATAACGACGATACGCCAACAACTTAAAATATATGTGGAAGCGAAATGTAATAAAATAGTGGCGCCCGAGCTAACAAGCTCAAACTAAAAACAACCAAAGAGATAATTAATCTCTCATGCAATTCAAATAGTGCCGCAACATTGGGCACGTAGGACTAAACTCCTCTCATGCAATTCAAATATATAGCACAATATACCAAGTCATCGGCGACGTTACAGCCGGAACCCAACATTACACTAAGTCTAAGACTCTAGTCTAACAAACTCAACGGCTAAAAACATGCCGGAGAACAAACATAATACTTTAACTAACAAAGTAACATGCTAAAACATATACACCAATATTTACCAAGCGCGACTAACACGAGTCGGCTACCAACGACATAACTCTACTAATATAAGTACCAACAACAAGATAGCATATGGAAACGTAACCATAAATATACACCAAGCATGACTACTACCTGTCGGCAACCAAAAGAATAGGCTAAACAATATAATTACAAATATTACAAAGCACAATTAGGTTTGCTACCCATCATGAAGTTTACATAACTTCATCTTCCCCAACGACCTCACCAAAAGAAAATAAACTATCTAAGTAGCAACCTTTCCAAAAAGTATACTTCGTCAACGCAATCTTCTTGAATTACTTGGATCCGCTCGCACGACTCGGATCTAGGGAAAAACAATCAACAAATAGGAGTAAGTCACAAAGACTTAGTAAGTTACTAACCATAACTTCCTATCATGGCATAATGCTCAATAATATTATACATCATGCTATCATCATGAAATAATCATTGTATTAAATTCATGTCATGGTATTCATGCTCAACAATAATAAAACACGCTACCATTGTAGTATAACGTTTCACCAAAATCCATGTCAAGGCATATTAGGCTTAACAATAATAATTCATGTTATTAGTATAACATAGCATTCCCATAATATTCATGTGAAGGCATATAAGCTCAACAACCATAAGAATCATGTTATCCATAAAGTATAACAATTATGAAACCAATTCAAGCATCATATCATATCCAAATCACAAAGCACATTATTCACATAAGTACTTGTGAGACAATTCATATAGAAGGGATATGATACCATTACCAATTCTTCCGCCGTGTCGCTCCTGCAAAAACACGTGCAAAACCTTTATGTGCCCTCGATATCCCTTTCGTGGATATCGACGTCCCCGAGACAGTCTCCGCTCGAGTTCCATAGTTATCAAAGTCATGTGTATTACTACAACTGAGATAAACAACTTCCCCACCGTGGCCACCGATGGAGGGGTGTGTGCAACCTGGCACGGCGATCCATCGTGATCACGAATCTCACAATTCGTGAAGATGATGCATCGTCCCGCCAAAGACTCAACAGACCGACTCCAGCTGGACTCAAAACCCAAGCACAAATAATGTATACTCATATGCTCAAAACAAGTAGGTATATACTCTACCATCAAACTAGTCATGTATTTCATTCACAACTAGCATACATTTCACATTAGAGAATCATATAAGCTCTCATAATCAAGTGTCCTTCACACACTTCAAAACTTCTTGGAGGCTTGACCTCCATGATTTCTACCCCAATTTTCGTAGGACTTAAGATTATAGTTCCTAGGATTCATACTAACCCAAAGGTTGACTCCGTTGAGTCCAATCTAGACTTTCCGAAAATTTAGGGAATAGAAGCATGGGCTTCAATATCCCCCCTATGTTCATAACTATCGCCAATAACCATATTCCCAAGTTCATCGAACTCACATAAACCCAACAAAATACTTATCAATGCATCATAGAACAAATTTGCCAATTCGTGCATAAATTCATTCAAGTCACCTTACCAATCATATTTTCCAAAACATGATTAAAACACACAACATGGTTTAATATACTCTACTAAACATGTATAACATAATAATCAAGCTTACCATCATGTTAATAAGCCAAAACATAATTAGGGCAAAATCCCCTTCCAAGTATCTTTACTAATCAAGCTCAATACACATGAACAATTCACATAGCAAAGTTTAATAGACCATTTAGCATATGAATTTCATACAAATCAAGGTCTCACATAGGTTCATCCAAGCTATATCAACATTTGGAAACCTAGGGTTCATGGCATCTCTAACAACCCTAGAAATTGCACCCATTGACCTCACTTAGCAAGATGATTGATTTTCCTATGGTCAATGGAGCCAAAAGAAGGAGGAAGAGAGGTAGAAACGCATTACCGTGTTCAGCCCTCTGGCTGTAATTCCCGAAATTCTAGAGATGATGTTGTTCTCCTCAACCTTCTCTTCAAAATCACGGTGTAGACTGGGGAAAGAAGATCCCTAGCAACGGCCACCATGGACGAGCCCTTCAATAGCCTTAGAAATCGCCTCTCTCAGCTCTCTCACGTTTGTGTGGAGTGTTCGCAGAAGACGCAAGGCTGAAGTCATATTCTGTGGCTGATATATGTTAGAGAGTAATTGGGTTTAATTTAAGTGGGTGGGATTATTTCTCCTTAATTTGCCAACTAATCCACCTCCAAAACTCCCTTAAGTGTTTAGGACATGTCTTAGGTTAATTAGAAGGGTTTAGGATTAGTTTAGGTTGGGTTTGCGTGGGTATAAGTCGGACAATGCGTGAAACATTTGGAAAATCCCGTAACAGGGCATCAGGACCAATGCGGTCGCATGGTTGTAATACCATGTGAGCGCTTACTCCCTAAATCAGCCATCTTCCATTTCCTTGTTCCTTGCTCGGTTTCGGTCGCTCCGGCTATGCAACCTCAAGTCCTCCCAAGCCAAAAAGTGTCTAGAATTCAACCTTAATGACCTCCAATCCATAACCAAAGCACTCAAGCTTCAAACATCAACCAAACATGCCCAAGAACTCAGGTAAAACACTCCCGAACGACAACCGAAAAAGTCAAACGGAGAGGGGTTAACGCTAGAATCAAACTAGCAACTAAATCGACGATGCGACAAGCATTCAACCAACATCTAAGGCATGTAAATGATGTTATGAATGCCCTCTAACAATTATCCATATGTTTACAACATAGTTCACAAACCCGAGTTTCAAGGCATCTCGTGAAGGAAAAGTGCATACGAGCATCTCAAACGACGTCAACGAACATGCTATTGACTCTAAACATATGAGTGAGCTAAATTAACATGTTTATGATGATTATAAATGTATGAATTCATGCATAATACAAGCAAGCCATAATTTAGGGTTTTACATTTACGTTACGTGAGACCGAGAGGAGATCGTGCGTAAATAGTCATTGGGTGCTTGGTTTGACACGCTGCTATTTTCTCCTATGTTATAAGAAGCGAGAGCCCGTAGCTAGGAGTTGTAGCTAGATTTTCTATACATTCCGAGAGCCCGTAGCGAATAAAATAGTGCGCCCGACTACCAAAATTTGAGTTAAAGAAAAACAGAAAGAAGATTAAATTAAACACCGGCTAGACTAGAAATAATGTGTTCCTATATTTCTATCTTGATTTGTTGTTGCCAAACCACCTCTGCGTTAGTGTAGATTTTAATAGATTTCTAGGTTGTTCATATTTTTAGATTTTAATTCATTTTCTTTTCGCTCAAATATAACTAGTTAGCCTAATTTTGGTACTTAGTTGGAGTGAGAATTACGCACATTCCTCAGATCGATAACTCGTACTTAGGTACACTTTATTACTTGATACAGCCGGGTAATCTTGCCCGAGATGCGTTTTTGCGCACATCAAGTTTTTGGCATCGTTGTCGGGGAATGATTTAATTTTTTGCTCCTATATGCTAATATCGATACCAAGCGAAGCTGATTGTAATTTGAGCATGTTTTTTTTTTTGAAATTAGTTTACTTGCTTTTGTATTTATATGTTTTGTATATTGAGTCGCTTTTCGAAGCCCTCCCGAGTTTGTGGGTTTGTAGGGAGGTGTAAATAGTGTCCCCACACAAAAATATTTTCTTTTTTTTATTTCGATAATTGCATTTCTACTCTTTTCTTTTGGGCTTGATTTGATACAGGGGTTTAGCGCTTTTATTGTTGAGGCTGCTTGTAGAGATTAATGGAGTGGATCTTTTCGGCCCGGACTTCATAAGAAATGAACTTTGAGGGATTTTTCTTTCCATTCTTTCCCCTTTTACTTTATGTTTAGGGAGTATGGTTGGGTTAGTGAACTTCGAAAATTCTGAAAATCTTGTGCTTTATATGCCCCAAATTATTTATGCTTTGATCAATCGTTTCTCCATTTTTGGTGCTCTTTTAGTTGTACTTGCATTTTTGGTGCTCTTTTAGTTGTACTTGCATTATTTTCTTGGAGTCAATTTTGAGATTACTATATGCATAGTTGAGGATACGTTTGTGATTCATGTGGTAGCATCACCTCATTCATGATGTACATTGCCCAAGTTGTTGATTGAAATATTTTATGCTTTGTTCTAGTGATGGTTGTGCATGTCTAAGAGTACCATTTTGTGAGTCTAAATACCGAGAGTTATATGTTGATGATGAAAAGCTTGGTTTGGGCATGTGTGTATGACAAGAGTATGATATAGGCCATCTTTGGACCGTTTGTGCCTTTCTCTATCCTACCCATTTATCTTACAAAAATCCCTAGTGTCCCAGTTGAGCTCATTTAAAGAATGGCGTGTGCCTAGAGCACACAATGACCCCCATTCGACTTCATTTCTTATACCCGCATTATCTTATCCCGTGAACCTATACACTTTTGCTGTCGCCCTTTAAGAGAGCATGATTTGGAATGAATTATTTTATTTTTGTAATCTTGTTGGGAAGTGTATGCTTCATGAAGGTTTTGTGTTCATTAATGTTGATGTTGAGAATTTGAAAATTGTTTTTGAATGGTGGTGAAAAAAAATGAAATGAAAAAAAGAAAAGAGCCCCCTTGGAAAGCAATGAAAAGAAAAATCAAAAGAAAAGAAAAGAAAAATAAAGGGTGGACACAAAAGAAAAAAAATGCCACTGTTCTTCATTTTCTCAAGGAGATATAAGGATGAAGCTTAATTGTTTGTGGTAGTTGAGTCACTTTTTCAACCCAAATTTTAACGTTTAAGGGGTTGTTGAAGTGAGTTTGTGGTTATTTGAAGAGTTGTGCTTTCTTGAAGCTAGTCATAATGTGACGACTTCAAATTCTTTGCTCTCTTGACTTGCTTTCCTATCCTTCATTTGTAGCCCGAACCTTGGCCGAACATTACAAGCTTGAAAAGTCATATTGATATTGTTATACCGTGTGTTCATGCCTTGCTTTGTAAAAAAAATGTAGTTAATGACTCTCCCAGTTTGACTCGCATTTGGTATCTCGGTTGGCCGTTCAATCAAAGCTAGAGCATTGCTACCGTTTGGGTAAAGAAAAAAATATTTTATGGTATGAATGATTGTTTGAGGATTGTTTGATCGCATATGAATCAAGTCATACCTCCACTATGCATGTTTATAATCTTGGATTGATCTCTTGGATGGTAATGCTTGTGGGATCTAAATTGAGCGCCACCTTCATTTCATGTTGTTCTCGAGCATTTTCATAATTCATTTTCTTTGCTCGGGACGATCAAAGCTTAAGTTTTGGGGTGTGATGAGCGCAAGATTTCCACTAATTTTCCCGGGAATTTTCTTTTATTTTATGCTATTTTTGAATTAATTATGCTTTGGAAATATTATTATTTGTGTTTTTGTGCTTAATGTAGGTTTCCAAGCATAATCGAACTTTTATACGGTGTTGAGCATGAAGTTCGAGACAATTCCGGGCTTAAAAGTTAATTTGGAAATTATTTGGACAAAGTTCGTTAAGCCCGTTAAGAGATCCAAGGCAAAAGGAGGCTGAAAATATTAACGGAGGATGAATTTGCAAACCTGGAAGAAGTCAGGAAGGCGGCGCTAATTCTAGGAAGCTTAGGGGCACCGGAGTAAATTTCAGAAAGGAAAGGGAGGCTCACGCAAAAAGACTGAAGCTCCTAGCGCGTTGTCGGCCTTTGGCTGGTGACACTTGTCGCCATCTTCTGCCTTCCTTCCACTAAGCCCAACCCGCGAACTCCTCCTGGATCAGGTATGACCCGCGTCCCTCCAGCCCACCTGCCCGCATTTCCACCCACTTCTCTCTCTCCTTTCAGCCCGTTTCATCAGCGGGTGACCCGCGAATTTCCCCTTGGGCTGCCCCAGCCCCAGCCGTGCCCAGCCAGCCTTCTTCTTCCCATTTTTGCCCCTAATCTTCACTTGCTCTTCCAATTATGCCCTTGACTTACCTCCAGATTTTGTGCCTCCTTCATTATACTCCCGGCCAGCCTTCATTTGAAATAAGAATTCCCCATTTGGGACATTGCTCCCAAATGGGGCACCAGCCTCCATTTCCACCAAAAATCATTTCATTTCTCCATTTAATTGTCCGTCAATGAAGGGTTGGAGCATCATTTCAAGAGCCAAAGGCGCATTTACAAATGATTTCAATCTCGGAAACGCAATCTATTCGGTTTAATTCTTCAAACCTATATTTTTAGATATTTATTATGATTTCTTGGGTTGATTAATTTTGTAAATGAAGAATTGGTTTGTGCTTAAATTATTATGGAATGCAATTATTTTTTCTATGTCCAATGTAGTGATTTAATTTAATCTATCTCTTTATTTAGTACACATTCATGTTGGTTATTATTTTGTGCACTTAATGCCTTTAATTAATTGATCACTAATTAAATGATTTTAGAAATATTTAGGATCCGCGAGAGCTACCTTTATAATTCGGACCAATCAATTTAATAGTTGGTGTTTTGTGACACACACCGATAGCCAAAATGAGATTAGATTTGACATGCGATCGAACCACCTTAATAGAAAACAGATAATGAGCGACGGAATTTTCTGTTTCTAATTAGCGACGGAAACTTTAAAGTAGTGACGGAATTCCGTTTCTAAATTATTATTAGCGACGGAATTACTCCCGTCGCCAAAAAGCATCTTTTAAGAATATTCTACATATCTCCGTCACCAATTTTTTTGGAAATGCGTGCCAACATTAGCGACGGAATTTACGTCGCTAATATCAATATTTCCGTTTCTGATTTGCTACAGATGACTCCGTCGCTAAATTTAATAAAATAGCGACGGAATTTTCATCGCTAAATTTAATAAATTAGAAACAGAATTTTCGTCGCTAAATTTAATAAATTAGATACGGAATTTCCATCGCTAAATTTCCGTCGCTAAATTTAATAAATTATCTACGGAATTTCCGTCGCTAAATTATCTACGGAATTTCCGTCGCTAAAGTTAATAAATTATATACGGAATTTCCGTCACTAAATTTTCGTCGCTAAATATAATAAAGCTACGAAATTTTCGTCGTTAACATACTGAATTTAGTTTAAGTAAAGTCATTTTACATTAGTATGTGGTCACACACACACACACACACATACATATATATATACACATTAATCATTAGAATTTTTTATTTTTACTCAATTTTTTTAAACATAGTATTTGTCGAACTTTAAAATCATCTGATGAAATTAATCAATTAAATCAAACAATATTGAAACACAATTAAACTACAAAGCAAAATTTATTTGGATTTGACTGTTGAATATTAATTAGTGGATTTCTATATTTCATTTGACAATATAATATCAATAATTAAATGATTAGCATCAATATAAAAATTAAAATATTCACATTACAACTTAACTTAACTTAACGTAATATAACTTAACTTAGCGTAATGTAACTTAACTTAACGTAATTTAGCTTAACGTAACGTAACTTAACTTCATAGCGTAACTTAACTTAACGTAACTTAACTTAACTTAACTTAACTTAGCTTAACATAACTTAAATTTAACGTAATGTAACTTAATTTAACTTAACATAACGTAACTTAACTTAACGTAACGTAACAGCAACTTAACGTAACGCAACAGCAACGTAACTTAACAACAGCAGCAACGCGTGGCAACTTAGCGTGGCAACTTAGCAACTTAACTTAACGTAATGTAACTTAACTTAACGTAATGTAACTTAACTTAATGTAACTTAACTTAACACGCTACGCCTATTGGCGAAATGTTATAATGGACTACGATGAACCATTATAACATGAAAACACGCTACGCCTATTGGCGAAATGGTATAACTTAACGTAACGTAAGTTAACTTAACTTAACTTAACTTAACATAATTTAACTTAACTTAACGTAACTTAGCACTTAACGTAATAACAACTTAACAACTTAACAACGTAATGTAACTTAACTTAACGTAATGTAACTTAACTTAACATGCTACGCCTATTGGTGAAATGTTATAATGGAATACGATGGACCATTATAACATGAAAACATGCTACGCCTATTGGCGAAATGGTATAATGGAGTACAATGTACCATTATAACATGAAAACACGCTATGCCTATTAGCGAAATGTTATATCTTAACGTAACGTAAGTTAACTTAACTTAACGTAACGTAACTTAACTTAACGTAACGTAACATAACTTAGTGTAACGTAACTTAACGTAATGTAACGTTATATTTATTAACTTACGTAACTTAACGTAACGTAAGTTAATTTAATTTAACATAACATAACGTAGCGTAACGTAATGTAACTTAACGTGACGTAACGTAATGTAACTTAACGTAACGTAGCGTAATGTAACGTAACGTAATGTAATGTAACCACTTGTCTCAACCTCGGGCCTCCGGGTTTTACTGATGCTGGCTGGTTCGGATTTTTCTCAGATTTGGCTGCAGTCCAACCCGATGATCACGCTCCAAAGGTCCACAGGTTGGCTGTCATTAACATACTTTCTTCTTCCAAGAAGTACTTGACCCAGACTGATCAATATCTTTCGCAGACTTAGTTCCTCCCTAACCAGTGGATCTAGAAAGTTCTTTCTTTGACCACCCACTTGATACTAGTTTTTCTGTACCAGCACCCACATTCTGCATTTTGTCTATCACCTGCTCACAGCCACCACTTGACTCAACATTTTTCTTAGATCCCACTGCAACCCAACCACTCGTCTGATCAGTTCGGTCCACGTACCCTTATATCATTAGTATTTTTGAAAGTGCCATATAATTTGAGAATTAGATTAAGAAATACTATAGTTTGAGAATATTTAATTAAAACTACAATATTTTGGTAAAATGCTCATCGAGTCTAGCTTAATATCGAACCAGGCCGGGCTCGGCTTTTTCGGGGCAACCCAGCACAAGCAAATTTAAAAAATATACTAAATATTATTAATGAGTTATAATTCTGTATTAAATATATATACTAAAAAAATGTTTTTTAAAATAAATTTGATGGGTTGGGCCAGACAGAAAAAGCCCAGACTTTTTTGATCCGAGCTCGGCAAATCCATGGGCCTGTGGGTCAGGGAAAAAAATGCCCGACTTATTTAAATTTTTATCGTCAATAATCATACATTGAATAATGTAATTTTAATTTAGCGGGTTACCCTAATTGGAAACTATAAATTTATTAAATTAAATTAAAGATAAAAACTATAAATTGAAAGTATAAACTAAGAAAAAAATCAAAAAAACTTTTTTTCTATTTAATAAATTAAATTCAAGATAAACAATGACGTTATAAATTGTGTTGTATTTATAAGCTGATAACTAGAAAAACCAAAAAAAAAAAAATTTAATTGGTAAGTTTTGAATTAAATTGTGTTGTATTTATAATATTTAACTAGTTTTACACCCGCACGTAAAATGCGCTCAGACTTTTTTATTAAATTAAATTCAAGCAAAATTAAGACTATAAATTTATTAAATTAAATTAAAGATAAAAAATATAAATTTAAAGTATAAATTAAGAAAAAAAATCAAAAAAACTATTTTTTCTATTTAATAAATTAAATTCAAGGTAAACAATATAAATTAAATAAACAAAGACAATGTAAATTATATTGTATTTATAAAATGATAACTAAAACACGTAAAAAAGAAAAAAGCCTTAGGTATAAATACAACTTATCTAAAACCCTAACCTCAAACACTCTTTCTAAACATCTTTCACTACTCTCACTCTCTCAATCTCACGGCGGTCCCTCCATCCTTCATCTCTTCTGCCCCCGACCACAATCCTCCATCATCGCTCAGCCAGATCGCCGGTGGATCGATCGGTACCGGACATTCCTCTTGCCGTCTACTCTTGATCGATTTCATGCGATTTTCGGCTCGGCAAAGGGAAGGATTTCGGCGATCATTGGGAGGCTGGAGAGGTCGTCTTCAGCTTCACTCTTCAATCTCGTTGTAGTCTTCAACAGGTAAGTTTTGAATTAAACCCTAATTTAGAATTGATACTTGTTGGGGAAATGCTATGAAATGGGGTGCTGCCCTTGTGGTTCCTTCTCATCCTCTCTTTGTTGTCTATGCTGCTACTAAAGCGTATGTGTGGGTGGAGGTAGAAAGAGTTTGTATTGACGAAGATTCGACTGTTCATATTACTTTGTTTTTTCCTTTTAGATTTGACAGAATATGAATCCTCTAATTTACTTATCTGATTCATTGAGAGAAGTTATTCTGTTCTAATTAACGGTGTTAATCCAATTTTATTGTCTTGCGCTATAGTTATAATCTCAAAATGCAAACAATATATGAAAGAGACAAAATAACCTGAGAGCAAAGTGAAATTCTAGAGGCATTTAAGTTTGTTAAAAGAAAATGTTTGAAAGACACAGCATTGAATATATACATGGTGCACCAGTAATATGTGGAGTAAAGTGTTGGTGTATAATTGATAATATCAGAAGAGGTCTTAGAGGAATCAAAAGGTAAAAGGTTTGTGAATAAGCATGTTGGTGGAATGAATAATTCCAGAAAGTTGTTAGAGATGCAATAAGTTCTTATAAAACTATGCACAGATTTTGAATGATGCAAATGTGCCAAAAAAGTAGAGAAAGGGGGAGAGAAGCTAAGTGTAAAGCTTTCTACAAATTTTATTCTAAATCAGATACAAAAGATGAGGCTATGAGGGATCTATATATGAAGCTGCGTAATAAAGAGAGGAAAACTTGAGATTTGAATGAGTTAAAATATTTGAAGGATGAAAATTCGTAGGTCTCAGTTAAAGTATGATAGAAAGTTAATTTGAAAATTTGTTAACATTATGGATAAATAGACTTTCTCGGAAGGAAATAGAGATTTTTTTTGTATAATAATAATTGATAAGGGAGGAGTGAGGGTAGAACTAAATGGGATTTCTATTAAGGTTTGGAATGGCCCAAGCAATGTAGGGTGTCTTGGCAGTAAAGGTATCGCTAAGCATAGGCGTTATGGTGCCCACTAAACTTCAAACAAGGAAAAAACAAAAAAAGAAATAAAGCTAAATAAATAAATAAAACTAAAACGATTTCAAGGAACCCACTAGGCACCTAGTGGGTTCCTTAAAGAAAATATTTGGTTGTGTTTTGATATATTTTTTGGTAAACGACTTCGTTTTGGCTTTAAAAAATTAGTTAGGCACGAGAGCTTATATTGCTCTTTGAACCGCTTTATGCTTCATTAAGCATCCACAAGAACCATTGTTGTTTTGGATAATCTTGAAGAATCCCATAAACACAATATTAAACACCTTTGTTGTTTGTGGTCTTAGGAACTAGGAATGTAAATAGCAACAATTACCCTTACATTCATCTTACAAAAAAATACAAGACGGTCTTTAATAAGTTTTTACTAATATTTTTTTTAACATACTATGGTTAATTATAAAACTCATTAAAAATTGATTGATTTTTGGAACTTTGTAGAACATCATTACAATATATGACATTGACGCTTTGAGCACAAAGGGAAGATAAAAGTTCGCCCCTAAGGGGGTGGCCCAGTGTTAGACATGGGGCTTCACAAAGTATGAAGTCTCAGGTTCGATTTCTCCCCATTCCCCCTTAGGAGAAAAAAAAAGATAAAAGTTCAACATTAATATTTTTCCAGTAAATAAATAGCTTATTTCAGAAAAATTGTTTCACACACACACACTTTTATGAAGACGGTCTAAAAATCGGATGTTGAACTTTTATCGGCTACTACCAAAAATTGGCATGTATTTGCCTCCTCTATTCGATTGTCTAGAAATCAATAACATGAATATCAGATCAGAGGTAGTAAGTTTAACTAATAGCATTACTACTTCATTTTAATTTGGAAATTAGACTTATTTATTGATTTATCTATATATAATCCGGCTCCAAATCGTCTATCACACTCTCTGTCACATTCAGTGTCCCATTGAATATCGGCCGTACACATTCCTTATTATTTTAGTCGGTCTTTTTTTTATAAGGAAACATGTGAGGCTGAGATTCAATGGGACAGGGGATGTGACAGAGAGCGGGACAGATGATTTGAAGCCATATAATCCTTCTATAAATTTAAATTATAAACTTAACCTAGCTAACTTATCCTCCACGTCAAGCTACCATCCTACTTTAGTTAGTGTACTACAAATACCCATTTTCATTTTCTGGTTGTTTAGATCATTGAAACAACTGGAAGTCTATTATACTAATTTAATTTTGAGGAGTTTTTTTTATTTGGTTTGATGTTATTTACTTATTGAAGCTTTTATTAGTATTAGTGTACACCACTTTTAAATAAACTTCAAAGCTTAGAAACCCGTTCAAGAATCGTTAGTGGGTGTTGCCGTTGATCATGTACTTTTTGTTCATATTCCGGTCAACATATACTATAGATTCTTGAATTGTCAGTTTGGAGAGTTTTGAAATGCATGGTTTGTGTACTTTAAAACATTATTGTCTTCTATAAATGTTAATGTATTTGATATTTGATCTATTTTGGTTGTATCTTCCATTGTTCTCCAAGTGTATACTAGATGTGGGTTGTAATGGCCCTATCTATGTCGTGCACTTGGAGAGCCACGGGGAAGTGCTGCCGAAATTGGAGCAGGTATCATGCATTACCATATGGACAATAGTGGGATTAAAGTACACACGACTGTGGGTTTCAGAATGGGATAGAAGCCTGACCGTAAACCAATTACTTGCCAATTATATACTTCAAATTAATCCGTTTGTAATGTGTCATCCATCTATTAAATTAAGTATGTTAGGATACAATTGGTGTAGTGTTTAATATAGATGTAAATGCAGGAGTTATGTCTAATAATGATCGTAGTTGGATGGATAATCGGAGGTTGCCAAATCGAAGTGGCATTACGGATGAGTTCAGAAGAGGTTTGAAGGAGTTTATTGAATTTGCTAAAGTGAATCCTAGATATATGAATGGTGACAAAATTAGGTGTCCATGCGCCAAGTGTCATAATCGGATATTCCATAACACGTTCACTGCTGAGAAACACCTTTTGCAGTTTGGGTTTGAACGTGGGTACAAACGATGGATAGCTCATGGTGAGCAAATCATAGTGCATAGAAATGTTATCGATCCCCAACCCCAAAGAAATCGTGTTCCTCCAACAGAACCTGAACCTGAACCAATGAATGTTGATGATGAACCAATTCTGGGTATGGATGATATGGTTAGGGATGCAGCAGGTCCTGAATTTAACTGGTCAAAGAACCCTGAGCAAGAACCCACTCTTGCCGCCAAGAAGTTCATTAATGTTATGGACGCTCCTAAGGAGAAGATTTATCCAGGTTCTGAGATTACCGTACTCGACGCTGTGGCTGAGCTCCTAAACATTAAGTCTGATTACATTATTAGCCAGTCAGCTTATAACTGTATCATGAAAGCAATTAAATGCTTGTTGCCGAAGGGGAATAAGATGGTTACAAACTTTTATGAGACGAAGAAGTTGGTCGGGCAGATTGGACTTTCGTACGAGAAGATTGATGCATGTAAGAATGATTGCATGCTTTTTTACAAGGAAAATTCAGAAAAGACGGAGTGTTTTGTTTGCGGACATAGTAGATATAAGCCGAAGCGAAGGGGTAGTTCAAAACATAAGCAAAATGTGCCTTTTAAACAGCGAAGGGGTGTTACATGCCGTTGATTCCGAGATTGCAACGCCTCTACGCGTCTAAAGCTACTTCAGAAGCTATGCGTTGGCACAAGGAAAGTCCGCGTGAAGAAGGCTTGTTGACTCATCCTTTTGATGGGGAAGCATGGAAACACTTTGATCATACCTATCTTGACTTTGCTGCCGAAGTTAGAAATATAAGGTTATGCATCTGCTCCGATGGTTTTAATCCGTTTGGGCCTGGGGCAAAATCTTACTCGTGTTGGCCAGTTATAGCCACTGTTTACAATCTTCCCCCATGGATGTGTATGAGTGATCCGTACATGTTCTTGTCGTTATTCATCCCTGGACCAACCACTGGACCAACCAGTCCCGGTAGGAACATTGATTTTTATCTTCAACCTTTGATCGACGAGTTGAAAAAGCTTTGGGATGATGGGGTTGAAACATGGGATGCTTTCAAAAATGAGAATTTCAACCTGAAGGCAGCGTTGATGTGGATGGTGAATGACTTCCCTGCATATGGGATGTTATCAGGTTGGAGCACGCACGGGAAATTGGCTTGTCTGTATTGTATGGGTGACACAAAGTCTTTCACACTCAAGAATTCTCGAAAACTGTGTTGGTTCGATTGTCATAGACAATTTCTCCCAATGGACCACCCATTTAGAACTCAAAAGAATGCATTTAGGAAGAATACGGAGGAGCATGATGAGCCGCCTCTTCGTTTGAGCGGTGTAGATGTATACAAAATTGTTTCAAGACTGCCCGTTTCTAGATGGGGGAAAAAGTTTTCAAAGGAAAGAGCACAAGGGTTTGGAACTTCCCATAATTGGATTAAGAGGAGTATTTTATGGGACCTGCCATACTGGAAAACAAATCTGATTCGACATAACCTTGATGTCATGCACATTGAGAAGAATGTGTTTGACAATATTTTTAATACGTTGATGGATTACAAGGGGACAACTAAAGATACAGTCAAAGGTCGATTGGACCTTAAGGAAATCTGTCGTCGAGCTACCTTAGAGTTGGTCGAGGTTAACGATAAAATTGTGAAACCAATGGCTGCATACGTGCTTACCAAGGAAAACAAACTAAGTGTTTTGAAATGGCTCAAGAGTTTGAGGCTACCAGATGGTTATGCATCGAACATTGGTAACTATGTCAATGTAGAAGAGGGGAAGATTCAAGGTTTAAAGAGTCACGATTGTCATGTGATGCTAAATAGGCTACTTCCGATTGCTCTCAAAGACCTTGTGCCTGACAATATATGGGTGGCCTTAACAGAGCTAAGTGAGTCTTTCAGAGTGTTATCATCTACTACACTACGAGTTGCTGACATGAAAAAGCTTGAAGAGAGCATTGTAGTGACTTTGTGCAAACTTGAGAAGATATTTCCTCCTTCGTTCTTCGATTCTATAGAACATTTGCCGGTCCACTTGGCATACGAAGCTAGAGTTGGTGGTCCAATTCAATATAGATGGATGTATCCATTTGAGAGGTAACTTATTTTATTATATTATTTAAAATTAATTATAATATGTGTTTTAATTTTCAAATTATTAATAGGTATCTAGGTGGGTTGAAAAGAAAGATGAGTAACAAGGCCAAGGTTGAAGCTTCAATTTCAGAGGCTGTTATTATATCTGAGATTGTTGCCTTTACCGGAACATATTTTCATTCGGATGTTGAGACGAATTTGACTAGGGTTGGGCGCAATTATGACGGTGGAGAGCCCGACACCAATGGAGGCATCTCAGTATTTTCTTCCCCTGGTCGATTTCTTGGCAAACGGGTGGGTACCCGGATGCTAAACCGTAAGGAGTTTGATGCAGCGAAACTCTACGTTCTTCTTAACTATCCCGAGGTTGAGGACTATTAAACGGAACATTTCGTTTCTAAAATTAATCATGTTTTTATAAAAAAATATTTTTCAATAATTTAGCGACGGAATAATCAGTCACTAATTTTTTTAACTTACATTTTGCCAAAACTTTTAGCGACGGACATTCCGTTTCAAATTAGCGACGGAAACAATTAGAAACGGACTTTACAAACGGAATATTCCGTTTCTAATTAGCGACGGAATTCTTCTATTCCGTCGCTAATTAGTGACGGAAAACATGTCGTTTCTAATCTGCTACCAATGATTAGCGACGGTCTAGAAACTGAATAATTCTGTCACTAAATGTTAATTAGCAACGGAAATCTTAATTAGCGACGGAAATTTTCCATCACTAATAAACAGTTTTCTAGTAGTGTTAGCCATTCTCGAGGTCGGAGAGATTAGTGTTGACTATAAGATGCGAGAGCCTGTAGTTAACCAATTTAATTTGTCTCATCTAACAATATGACTTGTAGAAAAATTTAGAGAATTTCTTTTTGCGAAGTACTACCCATGCACTTGGTTATTATTGTGTGATCTTTATGCTTTTAATGGCGTAGCGAACCATTAGATGATCATTAGAATTATAGGATAAGATGCGAGAGCCCCTTCCTATTAATTCGGAAAATCACATTAATTGTTTACGTTACGTGAGACCGAGAGGAGACCGTGGGTAGATAGTCATTGGGTGCTTGGTTTGACATGCGACTATTTTCTCCTATGTTATAAGAAGCGAGAGCCCGTAGCTAGGAGTTGTAGCTAGATTTACTATACGTTGCGAGAGCCCATAGCGAATAAAATAGTGAACCCGACTACCAAATCTTGAGTTAAAGAAAAGCAGAAAGAAAATTAAATTAAACACCGGCTAGACTAGAAATAATGCGTTCCTATATTTCTATCTTGATTTGTTGTTGCCAAATCACCTCCGCGTTAGTGTAGATTTTAATTGCTTTCTAGGTTGTTCATATTTTTAGATTTTAATTCATTTTCTTTTCGCTCAAATATAATTTGTTAGTCTAATTTTGGTACTTAGTTGGAGTGAGAATTACGCGCATTCCTTGTGGGATCGATAACTCGTACTTAGGTACACTTTATTACTTGATACGGCGGGGTAATCTTGCCCAAGATGCGTTTTTGCGCACATCATTCTCGTGTAGGATAGACTAGGCCATTAATCCAATTAACAACCATAGTCAAGAATTATTATCAATTCATAATTTATGGAGCCTTAGAATCATTATTTCTAAAAGTTATTAAAAGTCAATGGTCCAAGAGCAATAGTTATTCCAAAGGGGGCACAGAACACTTTGAATTCTAGGCTTAGGACCAAATCAATAAGATGAAAAATTCAATGTTTATGGAACCCTAGAATCAAAATCTCTAAGAGTTGTCAAAAGTAATTAGTCCAAGAACAATAGTTATTCCAAATGGGGCATAGAACACTTTTAATTATAGGCTTAGGACTACATCAACAAGATGAACACATCATTCAAAAATCTCATAAACTCAAATCATCATTAAACATGGCATAGATATGGTAGGAACATGGGAATCATAAGAAGAGGGGAATAGCATGGCATTTCTAGCATACATCCTAAGGGGAATCAATAGCTTACCTTACACCAAGGAAAAAGATGAACTGAACAAAAACTAATCGGATAGAATCGTGCTCCTCGTCGATAGCTTCACTTTGTGGTCTCGGTTTGGCAATCGGAGTTCAAGAGCTCAAGTTATGGAGGAAACACACACTAATCTCCCCTCACCATTCATACACAAAAAGCTTGGGAAGAGAGAGAAGAAATTTACTGATATAGTGGGTTTAATGGCTGATCACAAATATGGGAGGTTTATATATGACATGCAAATGTGGGTGGAACTCCACATGTCACAAGGAGAATGCATGGAAATCCACTTGTCAAGTGGAGGATGAATGAGGTTAGGCTTAATCCAACTTACTTAGGGTCTAATAGGATGAATTAGGGTCAATTAGGATGGGGGTTCAATGGGCTAATTGGGTCACAAATAAAATTGTTCAAAAAAATCATGTAGGTGTAATTCTGGAGCATGCGGTCGCTTCACCTATACACCATGCGACTGCATCTACTGTTCACGGCCAAATTTCGTTTTTTGGTTGCTCTCAGCATTGTCCCGCGAGCCATGGTTCCAAAAATAATGCGAGCGCGTGGTTCAGGTGTCAAACATGGTCTAAACATGTCCTAAATGGTCCCAAACTCATGGTCAACCATTCTAAGGTGTAACCCAACTCCAAACAAGTCGGAAACACACCCGAACAACATCCGAAACAAGTTAAAACAAGGCTCAAATCATTCGACGAATGGCCAACGAATCAAACACGATTTAAACACAAATCAAACTAGAAAAACTTGGACATGAACAAGGCTTGTTGAAACATGGATATGACCTGAATACATGGCCTAGAACTCAATGACCATCTCGCAAGATGAAACACGAACAATACAAGCAACAAGGGCAAATGCTAAGTCTCAAACGAAGCAATAAAGCTTCTAAACTTTCAACCAAGCATACTATGATCAAGATGAATGTTATAAGACATATATGAAAGGTACCAAGACTCCAACAAGACTTGGTTAAGTGCTAACATGCTAAGATGAACACTCAAAGCACAAACGGCAATGTATGCAACGCATAGAAGGCATTCAACCAACTATGATCGTAACAACTCTAATGCAAGTATGATATGAACAATATGAACTCTCTAATATGTTAAGACATACATTAAGCATGTTATAATTATGTTATACAAGTAATGGGTTTGGGTTCTCACAATACCCTTAGGCATCAACATGATGTGGTCGAAGGCCTTCTAGGCTTCGAGCCAGATTACAAGACTGCCGATGAGAACTAGATTAACAGGGTCAAAAGTTGGCTAGAGCAGTGTGCCGGGCAAGTTGAGAATAAGGATGACGAGGTTGTGGCTCGTGTTCCAGGGCATTTTTGTTTTTCATTTTGGCCATGTCACTTTTCATCAATTCATCTACCACTCTGCGGGTCACTCTCTTGGGATGCCTCTGGGATTTATACCGGGTTTCTGTTTATGACTGGGGCCAGAAAAGCTTGGCAGAGCTGCACGCTTCCTTGGATCGGGCCAGCCTTAACGATTCTCGAGTCCTTAATGGTTTTGCTCCGGCTTGGGAGGTATTCTCTTTTCTTTTCCCTGCTTCTGATACTTGCCAGTATTTTTTTTTCTTTTGCATCATCTCTCCTTTTTATTTTGGCTGATGACTTTCTTTCTTTTTTTTCTTCTTTTTTTATTATGTAGGTCTGGGCCTATTCAATTTTTTTATTTTACTCCGAGCCCATTGGAGAGTCGAATTCACGAGCCACCCTTTCTGGCTGAGTTTGTGAATGCCAATCGGGTAGAGGAGGACTGGGATGGTCGCATTTTGACTGAGGTGATGATGCGAGATAGGATTGCAGGTTCGAGCTCGGGCACCTTGTATTTATCTCCCTGGAGGTGTCTGGCTAGAACGTATTTGATTTCTCTTGAAATGAGCAGCTGCTTGATTATGATGGTGTCGATTATGGTTGACTCTTTATATATGGGCGAGCGGGTTAACCGTCAACATTTTCTCTATCATATGCCTCCAGTGACACCACCTGCACCACCAGTGTAAGACCCCGAACCTTCGTGTATTTGACTTTCTCATTTTGCTTGCCGTTTAACCGTGACCTCACTTACTAAACTTGAGGAAAGAACCTTGATTTGTGTAGGTAGGCTATTTAGAAGCCAATACCTTAATTCCATATGTTCCATAGACTTTAACTAGTTAAAGTTACAAGTCGTATACTGACGTTGTTCGTTACTTGACTCGGTTGAGAGTTTAGAAGCATTGTTGCTTCGTTTGAGCCTTAGGGTTTCTCGGGATTGCCTTCGTTGCTTGTATTGTTTGTGTTTTCAACTTGCGAGGAGTTCATTTGAGTTCTAAACCAAGTGTACTAGTATTTTCCATGCTTGCATAATCATTGTTCATAGACTTGTTGCATTTGGAAATAAGATGACCAACATATTACTTCACAGATTCAGTCCGGTTTTGGGCAAACTTCGGGAAAATTCTGGTACCAATCTACTGAAGAGAATTTTCTAAAAATTTAGTATGTTTTACCTACATATGTTAGGATACTCCCTGTAAAATATGATATTTTTCCAAGGTGTATAAGTACCAAATTTACGTCTTGACTTACGGCTGTGCCAGAATTCTGTTTTCAGGAAATCAGCTTTTGTACTTGAACTTGTAGTAGCCATATTTTGATGAATATAAGTCCAAATTGAGTAATTTAAAATGCTAAACTATAGTTTAAAGAGTCTAGTTTCATAAGAATCATTAATCATCTCATTTGGAGGTGTGAGCTATTTATGTTCGATTTTACAAGATCGACTGTCCAGTAACAACAATCTGGAAATTGGGCAGTTTTCAGCCTTTGGTCATTTCTTGGGTGGTTTTGGCTCTTGACCACCAAGCCCCTTGGCCCTTGGACGTCCATTGTGACTCAAAGCCTCCTTTGTTGACTCTTCAACAACCCTTGTGAACCCTTTGATCATTCCTTATCAATGGTCACCCTTCCTTGGCCAATTAGAAGCTAGATAATCACCATCACTTGGATAGGGGGTTTGAGGGGAAGTATATAAGCTTTTGTTCAGCCTTTACAACCATTGTTGATCAACTACAACCTGAACTTCAGAGACTAAGCTCCAAATTTCGTCCATGGAGGTCACACCAACTTGAGAGACCATTTCCCGGAGATCCGGTGGTCCGATCGACGAATCGAGACTGCCAAATCGAAGCCCTCGATCTTCTCTACAACAATCCTCTCTTTAATCAACCTTTCCTCCATTAATCTTAGGACTAAGGTACGTTGAGAAATCCCTGAAATTTTCATGTTCAATAAAATGACATGACCCCTTCATTATAGTTGCTCTATTGATGATTATGAACATCTTTTGTGAAGACAAATCCTCCAATTCAACCTTTGAAACATGTGTAGGATTTTATAAATTCTCTATGATGTTATGATTTTGACATTTTGTAAAGCATGAATGTTGTTTGTATTAAGCTTGGGAATAACTATTGTGAAAGAATTTGCTTCAATTCAAGGTTTAGCAAAATCACCGAAACTAGGGTTTGAAACTCGGGATTGTGTTTAAGGCTAGTTTAAGAACATGAACGGCTTAGTTATCGAGTTCTAAATGAACGGAGAACTTAGAAAAGGGCAATGTGATACATATAGTATCAATGCTCTACTTGGTTGAATTTTAGTAAAACTCACCGGAGTTGAAATTAGGGAGTTATGAACAATACCGACTCCACATTCAATCCCTACGATGTTTGTAGTGCGTTAGACTAATATATTAGTCTACGTGACTTTGGGATGGATTGAAGGGCATGTTTGATATGAGTAATTATAAGACTCAATCGAGTTCTTATGTTGTTTATGTGATTGTGTGAAGCAAATGCACAATTGAGAGCATGTTGTAGAATGATGTATCTACTTGACAGTTTGAATTCGCTCTTGTCGAATTCCTACTTGATTCTTTAATGAGTAAAAACACCTACTTGTTGAATAATGAATTTGAAGACCATTCTATGAGAATATTTGGATTGGGGCTTTCTTAGTACTCTATACATGGAGTCTACTTGTATAAGTCGCTAGGATGACCATGTTGTTATCTAAGACTCACCGGTAAGGTTTGACCTTACGGGTCATTACCGCTCTAGTGTTGCTTAAGCCTTTGACTACCATCGACTTTTGTGTTATTGAATGAGTTACTACTCTAGGAAGAGTTTAGTAAATGGCTTCATGATCCGAGACTAACGGAGTAGTCTTGGATAGTACTTAATGGACTGATGGTTAAGTTGTGACTTTGTTGAATTTCATAGGTGAATATGGAATACTGTGTATATTTTATATTATGACTAAATGCATGATTTCCTACCTTGTCAAAAATTGATTCTTCTATGTGTTTCTATGATATGACTTATGAGCATATTGAATGTATTTGCCTTCGTGCATGATCTGTTCTAATGTTAATGAATTGTGGTGAACTTGGATTCTACTATTAAGTGGAATTATGAATCAAAATTGAACTAAGCTTGATTTCACAATAATCAACTTGGGCTTCCCTTATATAATTGACTTGGGACTTGAACTAAGATTCCTAAATGGAATGAGAGCCTTGCTATGCCTCGAACGAGAACATAGAAAAGAGTCTTGGGACACATATAGTGTTCAAACTATATTTGGTTGGAATTGTAGTAAAGACTCAACGGAGTCGAGTTAAGGAACAATTGAACCTTACGAGGAAAGTGGTGAGATCCTATGACACTTATATTCCAGTTGACTAGATTACTAGCTTTTGGGACTTGAAGTGAATAGAGTGAACAAACTTGGCACTTATGATTTAGAGACTCAAATGAGTTCCTATTGTGGTTTTGTGATTTATGTAACAATGTGCATAATCGTATGAGTTTAGTAAGTCATTATATCTACTTGAGAATTAGCAAGTAAACATCTACTTGTGCATTGCATATAAGTCTAGCTGGCATTACTTGAGTTTTCATGATGATGGTGGGACGATGCATTGCCTTCACGAATTATGGGATTCGTGATTGTAATGTATCGCCGTACCGGATTCGGGTTTCACACACACCTCCACTGCTAGCTACAGTGAGGAAGTAGCCCCCTTTGTCGTAACCAATTGAGCGCATTGGCTAGTGCTATTTTCCCGAGTAAAGAGCTCGGACGCGAGAAGAGAGCTCGGTACTTTGATACCTGAACACGGGTATCACTGGCATGATATGATTAACAGTTGTGATTGCAGGAGCAATACGACGAAAGTGATTTGGTATCTTCTCTATCCCTTATGTGGCTTACTATGGGCACTTATGTGACAACAAAGTGTTAGTTGAACATGAGATCATATTGACCATGTTTGTATTGGCTGATGATAAATGAGAGATTTGATATGTATAAATAGAGATATGCATACTTGTATTTGAGATATATATGAAAGACATGATGTGTATACAAATAGATATGCACACTTATGCATGATGATTTTATGGGAGATTTAATATGTATATTTAGAGATATACATGCTGATATAGGTGTATATATATAAACATGCACCCTTTATACATGGTAATAGTGGGAATAGCTTGATCTGTATATATTATGATATATATACTTGCATATGATGTTCTGTGGGAACTACCTTCTAATTCATTTGATTTGTGTGTGAACAGGGGATTACACCCTGGTTCATTTGGACGGTTTAGTAAGTAAGGAGTGGATCTTATGGAGTATCGAAACGATACGACGCCTCTTCACGTGTTTTTCTGTCATTTATAAATGACACCATGGTTATGTTTATGTTACATAATTATATGTTGCATATATATTGTGGTAGCGTACTGGGTCATTATGACTCATCTCGTATTTGGTTTTAGTTGCAGTAACTGGTAGCTGCACTGTGGTCGAGTAAATCGTGACTGTAGCAGGGCGCAGCTGGTCAATAGATCGAGGTTAGATCGTGTGTTCGTGTTTGTAGCAGCCGACTTTCCCGAGTAGCAGCTTGTGGAGTCTTGTTCCTTTTTAGCATGGTCATTGGTTCCATGTACTTTACTATTCTTGTGAGATCGACATTTTGTAAAGTTATTTAGACTTTACAGTCGGGTAGAATACTTGGGTATTTGTATTGATTATTTCTTGGGCCGACGTACTGTGTCGTGCCTTGGTTGTGGTTTTAGTATTTATTTCAGTTGTCTCCCGAGCACGCAGTAGCTTTAGGGGAATTTCTTTATTCTAGTTTTTATGGTTGTTGGTTGACCCCGGTATGCTTTAGCCGTTGGGTAAATGTTATATCAGGTTGGTTCTTTGTTGAAACGTCGGCCTGGAGTGCCGATGGTTTGTTTAGCGTCTGCATTGTCATGCGACGCGAAGTTTTGTTTTTCCTCCTTTGAGAGATAATGTCTCTCTTGGTTTCATTGTCGTTGGTTTCGAGCTTCATAGCTTGGGACTTCTTTTATTGCTTCCGCTGATTTGATTTTTGAAATACCGTATTTTAGTGCGGTGTTATGTTCATGTTTAGAGCGAGTTTGCTCGACTGTTTGACTAGCAATACTGTTTATCAAGTGCTTGTCCTCTTCTTAAGTTAGTTCCAGCGGCACGACCTTGGGATTTCGTGTTGGAATCTGGGTCGGGTCGTTACAACCAGCTTGTGTGATTGTCCCTGATTTTCTTCCGAACAGGTATCAGTACCTGTCGAGATATATCGTCCCTTGCGATGATTATCCCCTTATGGCTTACTAGGATTTCTTGAGGACAGTGCTCCATCCTGCCCCTACAGCGGCTAGGCATGCATCGGATGTTTCTATCAGGCCAAGGCCTTCTCTTTTGGTTCCCGAAAAGCAGCCGGATTACTTCATCCCTGCCAAAAACTTCTCCACCTTCCAGTATCATCGTGAGGGAAGACTTGTTGAGGAGGCTTTGCCTGATGTTGAGGTCCCAGAGCGGTTTCAGATTCCCGAGCGGGCCCGTGCGGTATACTTTTCATTTCTACACTTTCTGCTTCCTTTCCTTTCAGTAATATTTTTTCTGACATCCTTTTTTTTGTCATTTTTTTTTCTTTTTAGGTGGATGTCTCCTCGTACCGGAAAGCAGTGAAGGGATTCTTCGGCATTACTAAGCTATATTAGAGGCTGTTGGGCGAGTTTACTTGCCAAGGGAATGATGTCGTGAACTGGGCCAGGTGCCGGGATGATGATGATGACGGGGCCGGTGGATCGGGTCATTCCAGTGCCAGAGGACGGGGATATAGAAATGGTGGGAGCGGTCCTCGAGTTATGGTCGGAGACTTGGATAGGAGTAGATTTTCACACGCCCATTAGCTTCCATACCTGCACTTATTATGTTTTTTTTTCTTTTCCTGTACCAGACTCTGTATATATTTCTAAATGCGATGCAGTTTATTTTTATTCTATGATGTATGATTTGGTATATAAAGACTCAATTATTCTAGAGATGCTAAAATAAAAGAAATCTAAACCATTATCTAAAGCAAAGACACACTGTAGTTTTAAGAATTGAGGCTTGGAGAGATACACCTTTGGATTTAAAATTGGGTTATCCGATGTTCTGCGGGGAAAGAGAGGCAACCGCCTCTTCCTGTGTCTGATTAAATACTTAGTTGGTGAGGGCTGGTACCTAGCCTCATTCTTTTCCTTCCTTTCTCGTGAATGAACAAGCAAACAAATGGTCGGCGGGATACCGTGCTGGGGATGGGGACCCATGGGTGCCGCCCATGGAGGAAGAGGGCGTGGCTCCTAGAAAGGCTATGGGCGACTGTGGGTTCCCGGGAATGCGGTGCTCCCGCGCCCCGCGCCCCCTTGGATAGGGGTGCGCGTACGTGCGGATACGGTGACATCCACTGCTCCCGTTCCAGCCTCCCTTGTTTAGGGGAGATGAAAATCAAAAGTGCGGGAGGAGTGCTATCGAATAGCGCGTTGGAATGCGCCTCGGTTGCCTTTAGTGGATTTTTGATCCAATATGGGAGCTTTGGATTTTCTATGTCAAGTTATCTCTTTTTTAGGGGATACCAGGATATCGGAAAACATCACCTTTCCATTCCCATCCTCCCTTGTTTAGGGGAGAACATGAAAGTGCAAAGAAAGATGTTGCAGCACCCCCACTATGGATTTTATGAAAATAGCCTTATGGCCTATTTCGGATCACTATGAGTGCTTTGGGTTTTCTACGTCAAGTTATCCCTTGTTTAGGGGATACCAGGACATATGAATACATCACCTTTCCATTCTCATTCTCCCTTGTTTAGGGGAGAACGTGAAAGTGCAAAGAAAGTTGTTGTGAGGCTAAAATAAAGTTACGGGTTCGGAGGCTAAGTTACAAGTTGGGAAGGTGCTAGGCACCCAACTCGCCCTTTCGGAGGCTAAGTTACGAGTTGGGAAGGTGCTAGGCTAAAATAAAGTTACGGACATAGGAATACATCACCTTTCCACTGGATCCAAAATGTTTTTAGAGTCGCCATCTTTATTTTAAGGCAAAAATAAAGCAAAACCAGAGATGAAGAAAACGGGTTCGGAGGCTAAGTTACGAGTTGGGAAGGTGCTAGGCACCCAACTCGCCCTTTCGGTCTCAAAACGGTTTTTGGCTAAAGTATGCTTTTTGTTATATTTATTAAACAGATAAATAAAGCATTAACTGCCTACAAATACATCCATTACATCTATATTATTTACGGACTTGCAACAGACTCTTTTACAAACAATTACAAATATACTTGGAAATATTTGGCCATAGTAACGGCTACATTTAGTATTATTTCCTAACAAAATCCGGACAGCATAACTGCTTATATATTGATATTGAACCGGACCGAAAATAATATCATTACAAATAAAGACTTTATTGAATAAATGAAGTAAATAATTACAAACTTATCTAAAAATATTTTGCTATAATAACGACTATATTTAGTACTATTTCCTAATTAAATCCGGGCAGCACAACTGTTTATATATCTACATTGGACCGGACTGGAAATAATACTATTACATGGAAATGAAAGACTCTAAAAATAAAAACTTACAAACGGCGTAGGGGTGTGCTCGCTCTGTCCCTCGGGGAGAGAGTCTTTTTTTTTTCTGGTCTGGTCTGGTTGAAGTTGTGTGTTGTGTGAATTTGGGCGCAGGATCGCTCGAAAGTTACTTTTCGGCCTCGGGATCGGGGCAGGGTAACTGTTTGTTTCTGGTTGTTTGTTTGACTGAGGTAGGCTGAAATCGGGCAGAGTAACGGCTCACTACTGGCTGATTTCGCCTTTTAAATCGGGCAGAGAAACTGCTCTATCCACGATTTTTGGACCGGGGAAAAGGGATGGATACCTAGCTGGGGGGCTAAGGTACACTTCTACCGGTTGGATTTGTGTTTGGCGGAGGTTTGGCAGGGTTTCGATGCTTTGGAGGTGATCTCTCACTATTTATTTCTTCTGCGTAACGAGGACGCAGAGAAATTTTACGGATGAATTGTCTGTTGAAATGAGGAGCCGGACACTGCTATTTATAGGAGGAAGCTGGGACATCGCTGGAATTTTGAAATTTCTCAAACGCATCAACTGAGTGTACTCCGCGCTGAACAAGTTGCATTTTACGGCAAAAACTTGAATGAACAGTGCTGGGGAATTGGGTTTGGGCGCCATGCCTCCTTGATTTGGGCGCCATGCCCAAACCTTTATATAGCCATGCCCAAACTTCAAACTAGCTCCTTTTTTGACACTTTAGTCCCTGCAATTTGTCCTTTTGCGCATCCTGCTTTGTTCTTTTGCACTTTTGACCCTGTAACTTGACATTTGTTAATGTTTTAACAGGTCTTGATATTTTATATCATGTCACATACCTGGGATACGAAATTGGGGTGTCTACAGAGCCCCTCAACGATGGAGTTTACGGGTAACCCGTAGCTTACTGAGTAGACGAACATCGTTGATAAGAATAGACTCTCCAATTTCGTTTCATTTCAAAACGAGGGAGAAATATGCAACATGTAACAATTATAATGCAGCAATTTATCAAACCTCCATATCCTAGACATTTTTAGTTAGTTATAGCAGGTTATCGCAGTTTTTAAGCAGATATGCAAATTAAATGTTCTGATGGTCGGACCTACTAATGTAGGCTGCCTACGTATCCCTTAATAAAAGGAACCAGACCAAACGTAGTTCGGCCTAAGCCGAAACAAACAACCAAATTGAAGAAGAAAATATTTTCAAGTTTTTCGAAAAGCCGTATTCTTCCGGTCCGAAACCGTTGTCAAATACGGTATGAAGATTTTTGTGTATTTCGAAAACCATATTTCAACCAGTTAATACATGTCGTGGAAATATGTTAAGAGATCAATCTCAAAATTGTGTCTGGCTGGTCAATACCTTTCTTCCAAACACAATAAGAGGACCTTCAGATTTTCGAAAACTGTACTCGACCGATCAATACCTGTCATCGAATACGATAAAGAACTTTCTTCAAATTTTTCAAAAACTGTATCCAACTGACCGAAATCGGCTGGACACGATAAAGAATTTTCTTTTCTTCTTCCTTCTTCTTTTTATTGTTTTTTTTTTGAATATTCCTCTTTTTTTTTTCTTTTTTTTTTGAAACAAAAAAAACCTTTTGAAAAAGATTTCTCTTTTATTTAAAAGCAAACTTTCCTTAAAAGGAAATTATTCTAATAGTCAAGGTAAGAATAATGTACCTGACTTACCTTTTGCGCCGGGGTAACTGCCGCGGATTCGGCTGATCTTGGCATTTTTGCCACTCTTGCTGGGAATTTATTTTTATTTTTTTCTTTCCTTTTCTTTTTTTTTTCTTTCCTTTTTTTTATTGTCATGGTCGTGCCTACCGAAATAGGCTGCCTACGTATCCCTATTCAGGGAATCAGACCAATCGTAGTTCACCCTGCTGGGAACTTTTGGTCTTGTTCTTTCTTTTTTCATCATTTATTTTTTTTCCTTTTGATTGATTTTTTTTCTTCTTTTCTTTTTGCCAAAAATTTTTTCAAAAGAAGAGGGGCTTACCTTTGCCGAATTTTTCTGACTTTTCGCTTGCAGCGGTGACTTCTAGATATGAGTTTTCCTTGCTCTTTGAGTGAAAGGCCATCAAATGTGGTTAACAAAATTGCTTTTGTTAACTTCCTGTTAAGTCTCAGGGATCATTTTGCAGCTTTGAAATTTGGAGGACTTAAGTGTTGATGCTGAATTGTTTGGAGGGGGAAAAGTGAAATGTCATTCACTTTTCTCTTTTCTTCATCACTCACGGGGAGAAAGGAAATTTCATTTCCTCTCTCTGCTTCAGCTCCCTTCCTTCTTCCGCCGACCGTAAGTTTTTTTTTTTTTTTTTTTTTTTTTTTTTCATTTTCTCTCCTTTTTTCAATTTTCTTCCGCCAAAAATTTTGTTTTCTCACAAGCAGATGGCTTCTTCTTCTAGATCTATAGGAAAGGAAAGGCGCCATCCGGATCCGGGCGAGGAAAAGAAAGAACTTCCTCCTTTGATTCGAAACAAGATCGGTTATTATTATTCACGGCATGACTGGGGAATGTCAGTGCGAAGATTGGTACAAGCACGTGTCGAATCTTCACGATCCCAATGTGAGTATGACTTTCTTCCCATTTGGTCAATTTTTTCGAGATCTGCTCAATTTTTTTGTGTTGTTTGGAGTTTTTGGAGCATATATATGCAGCTTATGATT
>CM028380.1:38562636-38636073 GCA_013146195.2 Codonopsis lanceolata
TATTTTTAATAACAAGCAAAGGTAAATTTACATTTACTTTGGATAACATATTATAAATTTCCGTGAATTGTTTGTCCATTCGGTTTTTCATAAGTCTTCTTGAACGGAATTGGAGGAACATAAGGTGGTGGAGCCACATAAGGTTCCTCTTCTTGATCTAATTCTTTATCTACTTCAACTGTGTTGTCTTTATTTTGAATTTCTTTTTCTTTTTCTTGTTCCTTATTTGGAACTTCTACTCTACTACTTCTTTTTTTTCTTTTCTACCTCTTGATTACTAAATCATCAATCACTTTATCACTAACACTATCTTTTTCGATTTCTTTTCTATTACTTTTTTGAAATTTTCTCTTTGAAGCATGCATATTAGAAGGAGGGAATCACTTACCTCTTCACCTATCACCTTACCACTTCGCGGGCCGGTGATTGACTTAGCTTGGTTTGACTAGGGAACTTCCCTTCTTCTCTTTTATTTGCTTCTTTCAAATATTTCTTGATTTTCGATTTCTTCAAGCATGTACTTCATCAAAGCTGCTTGACCTTTGCTACTTCTTGCTTGGGAACTTCTTCAATTCTCAATTGATTTTGATTTTGATTTTGCAAGCGTGGAGGTTGTGGTGGTTGAGGTTGGAATTGTTGAGGTTGCAAAGGCTTATTTCCTCCCCAAGAAAAGTTAGGATGATTCCTCCAACGAGATTATATGTATTGGAATATGGATCATTCCTTGGCCTTTTACATATTCATAGCATTAGCATTCGAATACATAGCACTTGACGGACAAAAATTAGTAGCATGAGAATATAATCCACATAGAGCACATGCTTCTTGAATTTGCCAATTTTCAAATTGAGCTTGTGTATTTGAATTATCTTGCAATTGATATAGGCTCCTATTTTTACCTCTAGCACTTTTACGTTGGGAATTAATACTTAGCATCTCAAATAATTCTTCTAATGCTTCGGTGTCATTCTATTAATAGAACCACCAATTTGCTATCAACCATAGTTTGTAAACTTGGAAAAGACCATGATAGAATTGAAGCACTAACACATGTTGAGCCAAATTATGATGAGGACACATAATAAGCGATTTTTTAAATCTATCCCATGACTCATGGAATGTTTCACAGGTTCATTTTGGAATGACATGATTTGTTTTCTATACTCACGTAAGAGATGCATGTTTGTAAAATTTGCTCATAAACAAATCATATAATTGTGCCCAAGTAAAAACACGTTCGGTGTTAGGTTCATAAACCATCTCTTTGCCAATTCTTTTAATGCACTTTGGGAAAGTATTTCATTTTAATTTGATCTTGATTAACCCTCCTAAAGGAAAAGTACTCATCATGTATTCATATTCTCTTAAGAAGCGGCGGGGATCTTCATTAGGCATCCCATGAAAAGATGGTATGGCATTAAAATAATGTCCTTTTAGTTCAAAATTCCTAACAACATCGGCAATACTAAACATGATGTTACCACATTTAATGAAGGTCTACTAAAATCATTAATAGTTCTTTGATTTACAACTACTTCCATATTTCTTCTTGCGGGCTCTTCTTGTCTTTGATTCTATATTGGGGTCAACTAGGTTTTCGAGATTACGATTATTGTTATTATCTTCCATTGTAGGATCAACGGAGGATCCTCTCGATTCGATTATCTTGATTATCGGGCTCGAAAACTAGATTTTCAAAATATCTTTGGTATCTTTTAACAATATTTATCTCTTGATCTAAGTCTACCAATTCGAGATTTAAAGATCTACGACCTTGCATAAAAATTAATTAAAAGCAATTTAAAAACAACTAACTATTAAGGCAAAATAAAATAAAATCTTTTTGTATTTTTATTTTTATAAAAACGAGAAAATTAAACTAAAAACTAAATTAAATTAAAAACTACGCTACCTACAAACTAACTTCGTGAACTAGCTTGTCCACAGCGGCGTAAAAACTTGATCGATGTTTTATTTTATCTATTTCCTTGCAAGTGTACAAGACTATTATAGAATAGACTCGGAAGCAAGGGTCGAACCCAGAGACAAGTGATCACGAACAGTGTGCGGTTATAGATAGCAAATTATTAACCTAAGGGGGTTTTTATGTTTAATTCTACTCTAATTTACTAGTTATAGATGTTAACTAATTAGACAGTAATAACGTATATGAAGATCTTATGGTGAGTGGAAATCTAGGATTACGGGTTTCACTTATATCTCCTTTATGTTCAATTCATAATAATGTCATTCAATGTCTTGGGTTCGTTCACTAAAAATAGATATGGTTACGTTGAACAATTGGTTCGATCCTCCATCCCATAAAAATTCATCCATTCCATATCCTAAGCACGAGGAGATAATCTAGTTGTCACCTAGATTTATGATCTATCTGTCACCTAGATCATGTAAGAACACGGTCCTAACTTATCACTCTCGTGCTTCGATAGGTCCAATTTATTGTGTTGGTGAGCCGTTATACGACATATGCACTTGGTCATGCGGTATCCGCACCTCTAAGCCTTTATTATTTGCGATTACATTCATTTGTTCAAAGCGAAATAATAAAGGGATTGATAAACAACACAATCAACAAGCATTGAATAGACATATATATGAGAATCAAAACATAAATTCGATACAAGTTACCTCCCACCTCCTAGATTAGGGATGATTTAGTTCATCATAGGCGATGAAGCGACACATGAAGATGATGGAAGACATGATTTGATCTTCAATACTTGAAATTACAAAACCTAATTATGTTATACAATCTAAAACTACCTAAAATCTATGTAAAGAGCTTCCAGGCCGTCCTCCTTATCTTAGGCTCGGCATCGACTTCTATATATACTTGGGAGTTGTGATTGAATCGAATACTGTGTGAAAAGCATTTCGCCTACCTTGCGGTCGAGTCTTTGGATACCTTGCGTCGCAAGGTCTCGATGTGTGTGCTTCTTGGCTCTTCGATTGCGGCCGGGGACCGTCGCCTACCTTGCGGTCGCAAGGTGCGAGGCACCTGCGTCCGCAAGGTGTCAGGATTGACAAACTTTATTTTCTTCAATTTTTCTTTCTTTGTAATTTGCACTTACAACCACGGAGTTTCGCGTATTTTCACGAACAATCCACGAAACTTACAAAACTCACCAAAAACATATATTAGTACTCAAAAGACTCATGAAATAGCCTAATTCAAGTCACGAAGCATATAAAATCGGCGTATAAAATACATCGATCAAGGTACCCATATCGAGGCTTCATCTATTGCCATACTTGCACGGATCTGTATTTTCATCGCCGCATACGATCGCGATACCTTACGTTTCGATTTACGTGCTTATTTCAGTATCAACCGGCCAGTACTATCTCTGCCTTTTCAAATTTGGGCCGGGTTTCTGAGGAAAATGGGTTATGGAGGTATCAGGAGGCTGGCTGAAGGCTTTCGGGGTTTGGAGTACATCGTGCCTTTATTAGTATATTTTATTATTATTTATTGTTTTCCCTACAATTGACCGGATAAGCACCCGCTTTATTTTGACAGTCTCAGGACTTTTCCTAGAACAGTGGATTCTTTCTCCAGAGTATAGGACCAACGTATTCCACCTGCCTTTCGACTCCCCAAGATCGGACTGATCCCAAGCGAAGGGCCTATACTCTTTCCAGGATCCACCATTCGAAATGGTCTAGGTCGAGTATCAGAGAATAATAAATCAGCCCCTGTTTATTTATTTATTTTTTGTTGCGCAATTTATTTTCTTTATCATTTTTTTTACTTGCACATTTTTCTCTCTCTTTTTTTTACTTTTACATATATATATATATATATATATATATAATTTTGACAGGGGCTGACTCACAATTCAGAGATGCAAAAACCGGTCGGTCTATGAAGTGTCCTGAGAATCTATATGCATTCTAGCGTTGGCTTATGCAGGGGGTAGGCTGGCCATGGTGTAGGGTAACAGTTTGGAATATACTTATATGTGTGTGCGTGTGTGCGATATCTAGAAAGCAGTAAAATCTTTATTTATTTACAGATATATAAATAGAAAATAAAACAGATATGGCCTGTCTTGCTGTTACGTGTGGATTTTCTCGGCTTTTTAATTTGAGCTCAACCAAGCAAGCACACCATATTAAGAAATAGAAAGAAAAGTGGGGAAACTATCTATCCCTATTAATTACAAATTTGGTCCTATGTCCGCAAAATAAAATGACAAATGAATGCAAATATGTACAAATTTACAGAATAATAGAAAAAGGAAAAATGAACAGAAATAAACAATAATACAGAGCCGGAAATAAAGCAATAATTAAAATAAAGCCCCGGCCCTTTTATTGTGCTGCCCGAAATTTTATTGCAACATATATGTAATATATATTTTATTTTATTGTTTTTTATTTTCTGATTTTTCGAAAAATTTTTTATTTTCGAATTTTTTTTTGCTTTTTGTTTTTTTTTTTTGATTTTTTTTTTGTAAAAAGAATAAATATTTTCAAATACGTCTGTAACAGTTATCGAAACGAAACTGCTGCAAAATAGAGGATCATATCCATAAATATAGGCACGGATGTATAGGAACGCAATATTCAAATGCATAAATTAATATAACAAGCATACTTTAGCCAGAAACAAATAAAAACAAAAAAAATTTATTTTATGAGTCTAGCCCTCCTTTTTATTTAAAATAAAACAACTCCCAGCGAGAATCACCATGGGCTCCAGACCGGTGCGCCGCGCCCGCTTGGTTAGGGGTGCGTGCGTGCGAATCGAGGACACCACTGCTCTCGTTCCATCCTCCCTTTTTTAGGGGAAGAAGAAATCAAAAGTGCGAGAGGAGTGCTGTCTAAGATAGCGCGTTGGAATGCGCCTAGGTTGACTTTAGTGGATTTTATTTAAAAATAGCCTTATGACCCGTTTTGAACCACTATGGGAGCTTTGGGTTTCCCGTATCAAGTTATCCATTTTTTAGGGGATACCAGGATGTAACGACCCGACCCAGATTCCAACACGAAATCCCAAGGTCGTGCCGCTGGAACTATCTTAAGAAGAGGACAAGCACTTGATAAACAGTAGTGCTAGTCAAACAGTCGAGCAAACTCGCTCTAAACATGAACATAACACCGCACTAAAATATGGTATTTCAAAAATCGAATTAGCGGAAGCAATACATGAAAGAAGTCCCAAGCTATGAAGCTCGAAACCAACGACAATGAAACCAAGAGAGACATTATCTCTCAAAGGAGGAAAAACAAAACTTGCGTGCCGCAACAATGCAGACGCTAAACAAACCATCGGCACTCTAGGCCGGCGTTTCAACAAAGAACCAACCTCATATAACATTTACCCAACGGCTAAAGCATACCGGGGTCAACCAACAACCATAAAAACTAGAATAAAGAAATTCCCCCAAAGCTACTGCGTGCTCGGGAGACAACTGAAATAAATACTAAAACCACAACCAAGGCACGACACAGTACGTCGGCCCAAGAAATAATTAATACAAATACCCAAGTATTCTACCCGACTGTAAAGTCTAAATAACTTTACAAAATGTCGATCTCACAAGAATAGTAAAGTACATGGAACCAATGACCATGCTAAAAAGGAACAAGACTCCACAAGCTGCTACTTGGGAAAGTTGGCTGCTACAAGCACGAACACACGATCTAACCTCGATCTATCGACCAGCTGCGCCCTGCTACAGTCACGATCTACTCGACCTCAGTGCAGCTATCAGTTACTGCAACTAAAAACAAGTACGAGATGAGTCATAATGACCCAGTACGCTACCACAATATATATGCAACATATAATTATGTAACATAAGCATAACCATGGTGTCATTTATTAATGACAGAAAAACCCGTGAAGAGGCGTCGTATTGTTTCGATACTCCACAAGATCCACTCCTTCTTACTTACTAAACCGTCCAAATGAACCAGGGTGTAATCCCCTGTTCACGCACAAATCAAATGAATTAGAAGGTAGTTCCCACAAAACATCATATGCAAGTATACATATCATAATATATACAGATCAAGCTATTCCCACTATTACCACGTATAAAGGGTGCATGTTTATATATATACACCTATATCAGTATGTATATCTCTAAATATACATATCAAATCTCCCATAAAATCATCATGCATAAGTGTGCATATCTATATGTATACACATCATGTCTTTCATATATATCTCAAATACAAGTATGCATATCTCTATTTATACATATCAAATCTCTCATTTATCATCAGCCAATACAAACATGGTCAATAAGATCTCATGTTCAACTAACACTTTGTTATCACATAAGTGCCCATAGGAGGCCACATAAGAGATAGAGAAGATATCAAATCACTGTCGTCGTATTACTCCTGCAATCACAACTGTTAATCATATCGTGCCAGTGATACCCGTGTTCAGGTATCAAAGTACCGAGCTCTCTTCTCGGGTCCGAGCTCTCTACTCGGGAAAATAGCACTAGCCAATGCGCTCAATTGGTTACGACAAAGGGGGCTACTTCCCCACTGTAGCTAGCAGTGGAGGTGTGTGTGAAACCCGAATCCGGTACGGCGATACATTACAATCACGAATCCCATAATTCGTGAAGGCAATGCATCGTCCCACCATCATCATGAAAACTCAAGTAATGCCAGTTGGACTTATATGCAATGCACAAGTAGATGTTTACTTGCTAATTCTCAAGTAGATATAATGACCTACTAAACTCATACGATTATGCACATTGTTACATAAATCACAAAACCACAATAGGAACTCATTTGAGTCTCTAAATCATAAGTGCCAAGTTTGTTCACTCTATTCACTTCAAGTCCCAAAAGCTAGTAATCTAGTCAACTTGAATATAATTGTCATAGGATCTCACCACGATCCTCGTAAGGTTCAATTGTTCCTTAACTCGACTCCGTTGAGTCTTTACTACAATTCCAACCAAATATAGTTTGAACACTATATGTGTCCCAAGACTCTTTTCTATGTTCTCGTTCGAGGCATAGCAAGGCTCTCATTCCATTTAGGAATCTTAGTTCAAGTCCCAAGTCAATTATATAAGGGAAGCCCAAGTTGATTATTGTGAAATCAAGCTTAGTTCAATTTTTTATTCATAATTCCACTTAATGGTATAATCCAAGTTCACCACAATTCATTAAATGTAGAACAGCTCAGGCACGAAGGCAAACACATTCAATATGCTCATAAGTCATATCATAGAAACACACAGAAGAATCAATTCTTGACAAGGTAGGAAATCATGTATTTAGTCATAATATAAAATATACACAGTATTCCATATTCACCTATGAAATTCAACAGAGTCACAACTTAACCATCAGTCCATTAAGTACTATCCAAGACTACTCCGTTAGTCTCGGATCATGAAGCCATTTACTAAACTCTTCCTAGAGTAGTAACTCATTCAATAACACAAAAGTCGATGGTAGTCAAAGGCTTAAGCAATACTAGAGCGGTAATGACCCGTAAGGTTAAACCATACCGGTGAGTCTTAGATAACAACATGGTCATCCTAGCGACTTATACAAGTAGACTCCATGTATAGAGTACTAAGAAAGCCCCAATCCAAATCTTCTCATAGAATAGTCCTCAAATTCATTATTCAACAAGTAGGTGTTTTTACTCATTAAAGAATCAAGTAGGAATTCGACAAGAGCGAATTCAAACTGTCAAGTAGATACATCATTCTACAACATGCTCTCAATTGTGCATTTGCTTCACACAATCACATAAACCACATAAGAACTCGATTGAGTCTTATAATCACTCATATCAAACATGCCCTTCAACCCATCCCAAAGTCACGTAAGCTAATATATTAGTCTAACGCACTACAAACGTCGTAGGGATTGAATGTGGAGTCGGTATTGTTCATAACTCCCTAATTTCAACTCCGGTGAGTTTTACTAAAATTCAACCAAGTAGAGCATTGATACTATATGTATCACATTGCCCTTTTCTAAGTTCTCCGTTCATTTAGAACTCGATAACTAAGCCGTTCATGTTCTTAAACTAGCCTTAAACACAATCCCGAGTTTCAAACCCTAGAATCGGAGATTTTGTTAAACCTTGAATTGAAACATATTCCTTCACAAGAGTTATTCCTAAGCTCATTATAAACAACATTCATGCTTTATAAAATGTCAAAATCACAACTTCATAGAGAATTCATAAAATCCTACACATGTTTCAAAGGTTGAATTGGAGGATTTGTCTTCACAAAAGATGTTCATAATCATCAATAGAGCAACTATAATGAAGGGGTCATGTCATTTTATTGAACATGAAAATTTCATGGATTTCTCAACGTACCTTAGTCCTATGATTAATGGATGAAAGGTTGATTAGAGCAAGGATTGTTGTAGAGAAGATCGAGGGCTTCGATTTGGCGGTCTCGGTTCGTCGATCGGACCACCGGATCTCTGGGAAATGGTCCTTCAACCTAGGGTTTCTTCCATGGACGAATTTTGGAGTTAAGTCTCTGAATCTCTGGTTTGTTATGATCAACAATGGCTGATTTGCTAAATTTTGTGTTTATATACTTCCCAAGAAGTCCCTAATCCAAGTGAAGTGAGTTAAGAGGCTTCTAATTGGCCAAGGAAGGATGGCCATTGATAAGGAAGATCCAAGGGCTCAAAAGGGTTGAAAGTAAGTCAACAAAGGTGGCTTTGAGTCACAATGGACGTCCAAGGGCCAAGGGTTCAAGAGTCAATAGCCAAAACACTCAAAAAATGACCAAAGGCTGAAAACTGCCCAATTTCCAAATTGTTGTTACTGGATAGTCGATCTTGTAAAATCGACCATAAATAGCTCACACCTCCAAATGAGGTGATTATTGATTTTTGTGAAACTAGACTCTTTAAACTATAGTTTAGCCTTTTAAATTACTCAATTTGGAGTTATATTCATCAAAATATGGCTACTACAAGTTCAAGTACAGAAGCTGATTTCCTGAAAACAGAATTCTGGCACAGCCGTAAGTCAAGATGTAAATGAGGTACTTATACACCTTGTAAAAATATCATATTTTACAGGGAGTATCCTAACATATGTAGGTAAAACATACTAAATGTTTAGAAAATTCTATTCAGTAGATTGGTACCAGAATTTTCCCGAAGTTTGCCCAAAACCGGACTGAATCTGTGAAGTAATATGTTGGTCATCTTATTTCCAAATGCAACAACTCTATGAACAATGATTATGCAAGCATGGGAAATACTAGTACACTTGGTTTAGAACTTAAATGAACTCCTCACAAGTTGAAAACACAAACAATATAAGCAACGAAGGCAATCCCGAGAAACCCTAAGGCTCAAACGAAGCAACAATGCTTCTAAACTCTCAACCAAGCATACAACAACTAAGATGAACATTGTAAATCTTATATGCAAGGTACTAAGACTCCAATGAGACTTATTTAGGCGCTATCATGTTAAGATAAACACTCGACGCATTAACAACAAAGCATGCAACACGAGAAAGTCAAATACACGAAGGTTCGGGGTCTTACAAGGATATGTGAATACATCACTCTTCCATTCACATTCTCCCTTTTTAGGGGAGAACGGAAAAGTGCAAAGAAGGAGTGTTGCGAGGCCCCATTGGTCCAAAAAGTTTAGAGTCGTCATCTTTATTTTAAGGTAAAAATAAAGCAAAACCAGAAAAAGAAAACCAGAGATAGAAAACGGATTCGAAGGCTAAGTTATGAGTTGGGAAGGTGCTAGGCACCCAACTCGCCCTTTCGGTCTCAAAATAGTTTTTGGCTAAAGTATGCTTATTATTATATTTATTTAGCAAATAAATAGAGCATTAAAAGACAGGAAAGTAAAACAAATACATCTGTGGCTACTTTATTTACATACTTGCAGCCATTTCCTTACAATAATTGCAAATGTATTTAAAAATATTTAGCCATTATAACGGGCTCTTTTACATAATATTTCCTAATCTAATCCAGGCAGCACAACGGCTTATATTGACTACATTGGGCTGGATTTTAAATAACAACTTTACAAATAGTAAATAAACAAATAAATAAATAAAAACGCCCTTAGAGGCTATTACCTTTTAGAGCGGGGTGTGCTCGCTCTGTCCTTCTCGGGAGAGGGAGACTTTTATTGTTGTTGCTGATGTGATTTGGGCAGAGTGACGGCTTATATATGGTAGTTTTGTCTTACTCATTCGGGTAGAATGACGGCTTAGTTTTGGTGGTTTTGGCCTATTTGGTTGGGCGGAATAACGGTTTATTTCGGGTGATTTTAACCTATTTACTCGGGCAGGGTAACGGCTTACTTTATGGTTTTTGGGCCGGGGAAAAAAGGTGGATACCTAACTAAGGGGCTAGGGATCACTTTAACCGGTTGGATTTATGTTTGGATGAGGTTTGGCAGGGTTTTGGGGCTTTGGGTGGATCATTCACTGTCTTCGTTCTCTCAGCGTAACAAGGACGCAGAAAGTTTACGGAGAAAAAAATGCTCTCTGAAGGTCAACCCCGAGGCTCTTATTTATAAGATGGAGTGAGGACATCGAAGGAATTAAATTTTATTCTTTGCGCATCAATCGATTGTACACACCGCTGAGGAAATTGCATCTTATGGCAAATGAACAGCACTATTTGAAAGAAATGGGCGCCACCCATTACAAAACTGGTCGCCACTCCCATTTTTAATGTGGGTGGCGCCAGCACTATTCATCAATTTCATTTTTGACACTTTCCCCCCTGTATTTCACTGTTTCGCGCATCCTGCTTTGTCCTTTTGCATTTTCAATTCTGTAACTTGACATTTGTTAATGTTTCAACAGGTCTTGATATTTTATGTCATGTCACATACCTGGGGTACGAAATTGGGGTGTCTATTGGGGGACAAAGGAGCCTGAACCTCGAAATAAATAATCAACAACAAACGGACCAAATTGTCGAGAAGAGACAAATGAACAAAAAGGAACATACAACTATTTCCTAAAACTATGTAAGCCAGAATCATCAAAGGCCATAGCCCACCTAACCATCCCAGGTAAGCTTAAATAGTCCGAAAAAATAATCTGGCTCTCATGATCATGACCAAAGGCAGCTAAGCGATCAGCCACCATATTCTGTTCCCGAAAAACGTGATGTAACACAAATCCACCTAAGAGCTCCCGACAATGTCGAAGTAAATAAACATATTTCCATGGCGCTTGATGACCTTGAGAAAAAGCATTAACTGCTGTTAACGAATCCGAATCCACAACTGCATTGTCAAGCATAAAGGAACGACAAAGCTGAAGCCCCTCTTTAAGAGCCATGATTTCCGCCTGCATGTTTGTACCCTGCCCATACGCGCTAGAGAAAACACAAACAAACACTCCCTAAGCATCACGAACAACCCCACCTCCTGTACATCTCCCGTCTTTAGACGAGCCATCTGTATTGAGCTTATAACCAACCTCCGGGGTCTGCCACCATACCCATCTTGTGGCGAAAGGCTTTACCCAAAGAGGGGGTTTAGACTATGAAGAGACATTCTCCCCTGTGGTGAGATATTCCTCTGTTCGCCTAATCCTAGCGATAGTAGTGCACATGGATCTAGAACTTTATCAGATGGATGTTAAAACTGCTTTTCTCAATGGAGAACTAGATGAAGAGATCTATATGACTCAACCAGAGGGTTTTGAAGTCAAGGGACAAGAGCGTAAAATGTGTCGACTCAAACATTCCATTAATGGTCTCAAACAATCATATAGACAGTGGTACATTCACTTTCATCAAACGATAACCTCAATTGACTTTGTGATGATTGAGGAAGACCACTGTGTGTATGTTAAACGATCCAAGAAAAAGATATTGATTCTGTCATTATATGTTGATGACATCCTACTAGCTGGGAATGATATGGAGATGATAAATGCCACTAAAGAGTGGCTGTATGTGCTTTTCGATATGACAGACTTGGGTGAAGCAAGCTATGTGCTTGGAGTAAAATTCATTAGGGATCGTTCAAAAATATTTCTCGATTTGTCTCAAGAGACTTACATTAAGAAAGTTATCAAAAGATTTGGCATGATTAACTCAAAACCCGTTGTCACTCTAATGGAAAAAGGATGTGTCCTTAGTACAAACCAATGCCCTAAGAATGAAGAAGAGAAGAAGAGAATGTCTACAACTCCATATGCGAATGCGGTAAGAAGCTTGATGTATGCTATGGTGTGTACTCGGCCTGACCTATGCTTTGCAGTTAGGATGTTAAGTCAATTCCAAAGTAATCCTGGACCTCAACACTGGATGGCAGTGAAGAGGGTTCTGCGTTACTTGGTGGGAACCACAAATTTAACCCTATGTTACCAAGGTGGGGATTTGAGCTTGAAAGGTTTCACTGACGCGGATTAGGTAGGAGATGTAGATGGTTATAAATCTACTTCCGGCTATGCTTTCCTCCTTAGTGGTGGAGCTATCTCTTGGAGTAGCAAGCGACAAACTAGCACCGCCTTATCTACGATGGAGTCAGAGTACATGGTTTGCTCAGCTGCGGTTTAAGAAGCTGTATGGTTGAGGAGTTTTCTTCAACATCTTGATGTTACGACACATGTGGATCGTCCTGTAGTCATTGCTTGTGATAGCATGATTGCTTTAGGTTACACTAAAGATCCCAAGTATCATGGGAAGACGAAACACATTAATATCAAGTATCATTTCACTAGAGACATGGTTGCAGAAAAGAAAGTTGTTCTAGAATATATTCCTACTAGAAGCATGTTGGCTGACCCTATGACTAAGTGATAAGCTTATAATTTTCTATTATTTTCATTAATTTTTCGGAATTTTATTGATGATTTTGAGCTTTGGTTGGTAATTAATTGCATTTGAGATATTATTTTTATGTATTTTGTGTTTCATGTAGCTATCTCAAAGATATTCGAGGTTTTATGGCTCAATATATGGAAATCGAGGCAATTCCGGCTTCAATGTTAAGTTTGGACACTTACCGTTAAAGTCCGTCAAAGATTTCAATGTGCAACAAGCTAACAGAAGCTAACTGAGCTAACGGAGGATGAATCTGCAAGGCCTGGGGGCAGAGGGACCTTCGGCGTTCAATCCAGAAGAAGAGGGGCACCAGTGCAATTATCTGAAAGTCCCTTTCATTAATGCGTTGTCAGCCTCCGGTTGCGCCACGTCACCCCCGCTCATTTGTGCTGACCTGCGTGCTTCCTTCCCGGATCCGGTTCAGCCCGCGCCTTCCCTGCCCCATCCGACCCACCTGTAGCCATTCCAGTCCACTTACCCTCACAAGTTCCAGCCCATTTCTCCTGGGCAAGCCGCGAAACTCAGCCCTGGAGCCCCACGTCCCAGCCTTGACCCAACTCCTATTTCTCTTCTAGTTTTTCCCCCAAATTTCCATTGAACTCCCTAAATTGCCCCCTTGTGCCCTAGCAGCCTTTGATAGAATCTGGGAGCTTCATTTTTCAGCAGAGTGGGCTGGAACAAAGGACTGAAAGGTTGGAATATAGAAGAAGGTGGGAGAAACTGGGAGCAAGGAGTGAACAACCTCCATTTTCCATTCCATTCTTTCCTTCTCTCCATTGTTCCTCCACTATTGTTCAAGCCTAGGAACTTCAATCATCTCCTTTATTGTAAAGTATTGTACACTTTAATTTATATTTTTATTTAATGATGATACTTTTGATTGAAGATTTGATTTATTTCCTTAGCATTATGAACTAAATTAATTGCCTAGGGTTTTGATATATATTGGCTTGGATGTTGTGACTTTAATTTGGGGTTTTGTTATTAATTTCTATTCTTTTGGGTATTATGTTGTGTTCTTAATGCGTGAATTGATTTGATCACCCAATACATGATTTTAAAAATTACTTGATGCATGAAAATGATTTTGTAATTTTGGAAAATACAACATAGTTGTTTTTGGGTTGGGTTAATCTAAGTTATTAATCCTCTTTAAAATAGTCAATTGGGGTTTTGTGTTTGGAAGTGATTAATTGGATAAATTCATACGTAGCGAAAGCCCGTGAATTTATATCGTTAATTAGCACCGTTATACGAAGCGACAACCCTTAACGGTGATTTTTGAATCCCCGACTTCCAAAAAAATTGAATAGTTTTAATAGCAACCCCTTATCAAATCACGACAGAAGAGCCAATTGAAAATCAAAACCCTAGATCCTCTCTCATTGAAGTCAACCTCATTTTAATATTGCTTTATTTAATTTCTTGTTGTAGTTTAATTAATTAGTTAATTCACTCAAAATCAATCGACTAAATTAGAAGATTGTGCAAGAGTGGAGGTGGTTCAAAAATTGAAAGGAGAAAGATCTCATGATAATATCCCTAAGAGTCGGGTTGAGCAAACTTGTGAGAAGGAGGTGATTGAGCCGGAAAAAATGAAACAGTGTGATAATGAGAAGGGGACGTATGTGATTCCTCCAAGAAGAAAGAAAGTCAAAAAGTCGTCTTTGGATGTGGCACAACTACCATCCAATATGGTTAAATGGAAAAAAAAAATCAAAATGGAGGCACCAATGATGAATGCAAGGTTTAAAAATGGTGCCAAGAAAGCTTCTCCAAATAGTAGCGCTCAAGTGAAGGTTCGAATGCTTCTCCATGATCCTCCATAGGCCGATACGGGAAAAGAAGTCAAGCTAAAGACATTAAATTAGAACTACTCACACCGGTTTTCTCTTTCCTCTCTTTTCATTTATTTTTTTTATAGCTTTTGTATTTATATGCATGTGTCGCTTTTCGAAGCCTTCCCGACTTTGTGGGTTTATAGGGAGGTGTATATAGTGTCCCCTCACAAAAATAATTTTCTTTTTATTTGCTTGTCTTGGGGTTGTAGTGATTGTTGCCTTGCCTTGGTATGCTCATGAACATTGAGGGCAATGTTCGGTTCTAAGTTTGGGGGTGGGGTTAACATTATTTTTGCCCTCGATTTTTTAGAAAGTTTTGAAAATTTTTAGAAAATTTCAAGCTAGTTTGGACCCCATTAATTATGATTTGATCATTCATCTCATCACTTTGGCACTCATTGAGTTGTATGTGCATTATTTTCTTGGATTCGGTCTTGAGATTATTATACGCATACTTGAGGATATTTTGTGATTTTTGTGCTAGCTTTCCCTCATTCATGTTAAATAGCGCCCATGTGTGGATCCACTACAAGAAAAAGTAGTATTTAGATCGATGATGGAAGGAATACGTATTCCTAAAAGGGATATGTAGGCAGCCTATTCCTAAAGTATTACGAGCCATGGAAGGAATGCCCATGATGGCGTTGTGTTGCGATTTTAGATCGATGACGAGGAAGGTAATGACTTCCAACCTTGTATGTTCCCCATCACCTACGTATACTTCTAGGTCGACTGTGTCTTTGATGCCGACCTTGTGGTTTGTGAATCCTTCCAGAGTTCCCAAGTAAGGTTTCAAGCGAGCATCAGTGAGACCGATTTCCTTGAAACAATTGTAGTAAAGCACGTCATGACATGCTCCTGTGTCAACAAGCACTCGATGCACCTGCCAATTGTTAATCAAAGTTGATATAACCAATGGTTGCTCAGAAGCTAACGTTGTACTTACTAATTCACTGTGAGCGAAGTGAATAGTCTGCTCGCCAAATCGAGTTACTGGTGGCACGCTCATCACCTTTGTCAGCGAGTAGATGTGCTTTCCCAGTTGAGTTGAGCTAGGTTCTTCCTCGAGAATGACGTTGACAACTCCATGTATTTGAAGGGCATTTCCCATGTTTCCTCAGTTTCCTCCCCGAGCAGGAGGGTCACGACGATTATTTCCATTGTTATTTCCTTGCTTGAATCTGTCAAGACGCCATTGATTGATTAAGCACTGGATTTCCTTTTTGAGGATGAAACATTCCTCTGTGACATGGCCCACATCGTTGTGATAAGCACAAATTTTTGTGTTATCCCGGTATTGGGTTGTGTCCTGATTCATGGGGTAGGGAGCAGGAAGATCATTCTGGATCTGCATCATGATTTCCTCCCTTGAATTGTTCAGGGGAGTAAAATGTCGCTCTCTAAATCGTTGAGTAGAATCAGAAATCCTGCTCCGATCTTGCTGAAGATTATTGTTGTTTCCTGAGCTAGGAGCTGTTGTTGCCGCCGAACTACTTTCTACTTTCTCCACGCCCTTTCCTTTCCGGTCAGCCTCCGTCGGGCTAAATAACTGAGCCCGAGCAAGCATGTCACCTTGAGTTACTGGTGGATGCATTACCAATTCCTGTTTTAGGCCCCCACTCCGCATGTTATTCAAAAAATAGAGTGTGACCTCCCCTTCGGTCATGCCCATGACCTGCTCGAGCACCTTTGTAAATCTTTCCACATAACTGTGAGAAGATTCCTCAACTCCCTGGACCACCTTGTAGAGATCGAAACGAAATTTTGGAAGAGCTCCGGCAGAACCAAATTCTGCCAAAAAACTTCTCCCTCAGATCCTTCTACACTGTTATAGATCTTCTCGGGAAACGTCCCAACCAGCTTTGGGCTTTACCCTGAATAGCCCCTGCAAATGCCTTCATTTTTAAGGCCTCATTGCTAGTTACCAGGTCGACCTGTTCCTCAAACGAGTGCAACCAATCTCCTGCCCAGGTTTTTCCCGAGTATTTGTCAAAATTGGAAAAAAAGCCCCTTGAGCAGGAGGTGTGTTTTCGATCCAGTCCACAAAAGGACTACCGTCTGTCGACAGAACCGTCCTATCAAGTCAGCGACCAGCTTCCCATCCATCCATTCTTGCATGTACTATTGCCAAAACCTCAGCCATTGTCTGAGATTGTGCAGGTAATGATGCCGCAGGGATCACCACAAGCTGACCTACAGCAGCCAAAGGGGCCTCAACGGGTTGTCCTATAATGGCACACACTTCAAAGGGGAATTAAATTGATTGCTTGACGAATTCAAAGTCCAGAGACATAGGTCCTCCCCGCACCGACCTCAGGTAAATGGTACTGTCGAAGAAGCCAATAAAACATTAGAAAATATCATTAGAAAAATGGCTGAAATAGGAAAAAACTACCGTTAGCACTCTAGGGCTGTTGCACGTCAGTTCGCACACCTACTTGGGCTACCCCTTATTTTTTAAGCCTACAGCATGGAGGCAGTGCTGCGAATTGAAATTGAGGTCCCATCATTAAGAGTTATGATGGAATCAGATATAGCTAAAGTTGACTGGGTCAAACAACGCTACGATGAATTAGCTCTATTAGATGAATGGCGACTACTAGCCTTATAACACACTCGGGCATATCAGAAATGAATAGCTCGAGCATTCAACAAAAATGTCAAAGGCCGTAGTATCTAAGTAGGAGATTTGGTGCTTCACGAAAAACCCCTTAGTTATGTCGATAGTAGGGGAAAATGGAAGTCTCCTTGGATGGGACCTTACATTGTTAGGCAGATCCAGTCAGGAGGTTAGGTATTCCTCACCAATCAAGATGGGGAGGATCTCGTTCAGCCCTTCAACATGGATAAACTCAAACGATATTCTGCATGAGTCAAAGATGTCCTCCAGGGACCAGGAAACTGTTTTTCTCTTCAGCTCACTAGATTGAAAACTTGAAAGAGCGGTCTAGGCAAAAATTAGAGCAATCAAAAAAATTATACAAGGAAAATAAGGGCTCACTAGATTGAAAACCTGAAAAGGCGGTCTAGGCAAAAGTTAGAGCAAAACAAAAGAAGAACCAGGAGAACAAGAGAGAACCGTCTCTAGCATATGATCTCTAGCAGATAAGAAAACAGTCTTTAGCATATTCAGGTCGCCAGCAACAAAAAAAATCTTCCCTTAGGGGAAGAACTACGTCGATCTGAGCCTCAGAAATGAGGAACGTAGGTAGCCTTCGGGTCCAGTCGAACAAAAGTCAAATATGTATCAGACATGTATGGCTACTTGAAAAATATTTGTTATGTCAGGAAAATGCAGCTCGTTTCAGTCTTGACTGGCTATGAGAAAAACCACGACAGGGCTCAAAAATAAAAAATTAATCATCAAAACATCAAAATATATAGCTCCATTGGGTGTAACAAAAGAATATGTTTCTAAGATATTTAGATAATCATTTTTCTTTGCAGGTTCCTATATATTATTTCCTAAACCCATAGCCCCCGAAACCCTATCTTTTCCTTGCAACTCCGAAATGGTCCCTCAACGTCTGCGACGTCCCAGCCGAGACCAAATACATCTGCGAGGCACAAAGGATGCCTCAGCCTCACAAGCATGAGAACCATCAGAGGTGTCCTCTTCCTCATCATCAGCATCTTTGTTATCTTGAATAGTAGGGCGGCTTAGGCCAACACCATCGTCGTGTTGGGCATTACTCCGTCTACCAGCTTGACTTGGGCCAACTTCATCAGTCCGTCGGGAATTGCTCCGCCGACTTGCATTACTCAATCTGGGAGGCACATTTCTTGGTCCCGCCTCATCAGGAGCACGTTCCATCTGAGCTCCAAAGTCGTGCACTCGTCAAAACTCCTCCTGCAAAGCCTGAGGAACTACCAGCTCTGAACTCTCCAGATCCTCACCGATCTCCATCAGTCGGGCATCTATACCACTTGATATGATTCCTAGACGCGTACTCGCGATGGAGGAATCAAAGAGCACGCAACATGGCAAGCGAAGAACGTCAATGAATTGATGGATTGTGACACCTTGACCCAATGCTGCGATCCGTTATTGAATGTGGTACTCCGCGATCCAATTATGAGACGAACACGAACCTTGGTATAATGAAGAACGCCACAATAGGGATGAATATCCTATTGATAAGTTCGGGTTTCGATTACTTAGCCTCTCACCAAATAATCACAAGTTCAATGAAGAACAAGGAGGTTTTGAAAAATACTCAAAAACTATATTAATCAATAATCAGAAAGTTGTGTACAAAACAATAAGCCACAACCCTTATTTGTATGGGTTGTGAATCCTAAACCTAAAAGCAAAAGGAAAGGTCTAAGTAGAATCATCCTAGGAAACTACTTAGAATCAACTTAGGAAACTAAATAAAATCAACTTAGGAAACTACTCAACTTACTTAATCTATGTAGGCAACAATTAGGTAAGTTACATAATCTATTTAAGAAACATAAATTCTCCAAAATAAGGAAAATATACAAATCCCGTTTTTTGTAAAGGCCTAATTTTCAAAGTTGCATTTTGGCCCCTTAAAGTCTTCCTTTAGGTGTTAAAAGCTTTCAAAGTCATTGTATGACATAAACAAACATTTCTTGAGTCTTCAAGTCATCTTCCATGAAATCTAAGGCTTCACAACGCATGTTCGAATTTGTAGAGTAGCCATTGTAATAGCCTGAATCTCCAATGAAAGAACGTCATAGCACAGATTCTCAAGAGAGATCAATGTGATTACCAATGTAGCTGTGATTGTAGCTACAATGGGAATCACAATGAATCAGCAAATAATAGCAGCGGAAGATTAATTTTGTCACAGCACCAAACAACAAGATAGAACTCAAGTTTTTACCAAAAACAATCTACAAGTTTAATACTTGTAGACCAAACCTCAAGGCCACACAAATTTCACTAAAAATATTAATGTTTTACACGGAAAAAAAAAACAACTTAGTGAAATCACTAGCAAAAATTCTCACAAGACAATATATCTTGGAGAATAAAAACCCCACATAAAACAGTTAAATAAAACGTGGGAAGAAAAACAAATTCAGCTTCCTTAAACACGAAACAGGAAGAGCAAAACAGTTTTTCCAGAAAACTGTTGTTATTGTCAATGTTGCAACATTGACAGCCTTCAGTGATGGAGCTTCTGTTCTGAAAAACTGGTTCTGTATGTTATGCTTTTGGCTCTCAGATGTCTTGCCTTGATTCTCTCTCTCAAGCTCAGTATCAGACCCGTCTCTTTGTCCAGAATATATATACAGCAAGACCTACAACACACGGCAAAAGAGACACAATTCTACAAGGAAAAGGATTAGCTATTCAATGGTAAAATCAACAAATTTCCAAACTTGCAAGATTATCTTACCAATTATGATGAAAGTCAAGAGTCTTGGTTTGACTAGGATATTTGCCAAGATTTAGTTACCAAAATAATGTAGCCGAAATCTTAGAGAAAGATTTTGCTACCAAAAATAACTAAACAAAATCTGAAACAATATACTAAATCCTAAATTAATTACAAACAAATCTAAACTCCTATTTTGACCAAGAAAGGTGAAAACAAGATAAAATAGGCCTTGCCTATTTTACCCTTACAATCACCCCCTTTGTTGAACATTTCTGGTCAAATCCAAACCAAGTGTTTCCAATATCAAATCATATGATTTCCTGCAAAAGTTAGAGATACCAAAACAGATAATCACCCCCTCAACATAAGTATTAAACAAACATTAAGGCATGATTAACCAAGCATAACCAACCATGAAGCATTGTAAGAGTTTAGAAGTTACAGACCAAAAAACAAACAATCTGAATGTTCAGAAATAATCAACAGCCACAAAGATTTAAGAACCACAAGGATTTAAGAACCACAGAATCACAGATTTCAAAGATTTAATTATGCTAAACTTCAGCTTCTTTGATCAGGCTTCTGGATCAGCTTCAGCTGCAGCAGCTTCAGGAACAACAACTTCTGGAACACTTGCACTATCACCCCCGATTTGACCAAAATGAAGTGCCAACCAAGCTGTATATTGATCAGCTAAAGAGGTGAGTAGACTAGTTTGTGTAGCCAGAATATTCAATTGAGAGTGAACCATGGCCAACTAAGCAGAAACAAAAGCAACAGACATAGGGGCAGTAGGTTGTGCAGTCGTGGCCGATGTTGCAACATTGGATGGTACATTGGAGTGAACATTTATTGAAGTGGAAGCAGTTGGCAGTGTAGAACCAGGAGCAGAAGTAACAGGTGCATAGGGATGAATAAGGGGCAAGTTCACAACCCTATCTCCCCTTAACAATTTTGCAGAAATATGAAGAGGTTCAAGAAGGGGAGATAACCTAGTAGAAGGAAGGGGAGAATATCCCTGGGAAACTAGGATTTTATAAATCAGAGATGGAAAAATGAGGGACCTCTTTTCTCCTTCAGATTCAACCAAAGATGAAATTTTCCTAAAAGCAAAATAGCCAAAATCAAAAGATCTATTTGTCCCAATCAAGTACAATACCCTAGCATGTTCCTCAATGAGTGTGTTGGAGTTGGTAGTGGGTGACCAATTGGCACAACATACTTTGTGTAGGAAGGCATAAAGAGAGGATAACTAGGAAGTGCTAAGAGAGGAGCCTTTTGCAGGCCAGTGAGTCATAGTTCCCCCAGAAAGCTCAAAAGCTCACAAGTGTAAATCAACATCCATCTCAAAAGGACCTGATTCAGGTGTGTTCAACATAGTGTTGATGACAGAAGGAGAAAACTTATACCACTTTCCTCTAACAAACACTTTCTCAAAATGTGCATTAGAAGGTGAGCAGATGCATTTCTCAATGTTTGCATAGAATTCATAGATTAAATCTCTAAAATAAGGTGTAGCTGAAGAAATAGTGCCCAGTAACCCTCTATCATTGAAAAAAGAGGTGAGATTATGTGAATTCAGTTCAGTGGACAGAATATTTCGTTCATCTACAATCTTTTTAGAGGTGTTATACCTAACGAAAGCAGATTTAGACACAAATTTGAGAGAGAAGGGAGTACCCATTGACTTAGAGCGCTTGGATGTTGCTGCATTTGTTGCGACATTAGCACCAGAAAGTCGACTTTTGGTGAATCTAACAGGAATTTCTTCTGAATCGTCACTGGCTTCAGGTGTTTCTTCTTTGCTTTCAAAGTTCTTATCGGAACTATCATCAATTTCTGATGAACTGGGTTGTCTGGGCATGGCTTCTGGCTGAGGCTGTGGAAAGGGACCAGACGGGGAAGAAGACACCTTCTTCAGCTTGACCAGATACTCGGCCAGAGTATTGTCTTCATCAGAGAAATTAATTTCAGCATTTGAGGCAGAGGGGGAGCTTACTTCAACAGCAGAGGATTATATTGGTTGTGGAGATGAATCTGTCGGAAATACAACGCGGGGAGAAGGAATAGGGTAGTGTGAGGTTCCCGGGGTGCGACCCGCGCCCCGCGCGCCCTTGGATAGGGGTGCGCGTACATGCGGATGCGGGACCCCACTGTTCTCGTTCCACCCTCCCTTGTTTAGGGGAAGACGAAATCAAAAGTGCGAGAGGAGTGCTGTCTATGTTAGCATGTTGGAATGTGCCTCGGTTGCCTTGAGTGGATTTTGTATCCAATATGGGAACTTATGGTTTCCCGCATCAAGTTATCCCTTTTTTAGGGGATACCAGGATATGGGAATGCATTAACCTTTCATTCCCATTTTCTATTTTTTAGGGGAAAACGGAAAAGTGAAAAAAAGGATATTGCGACGCCCCCACTATGGATTTTATTAAAAATAGCCTTATGGCCCATTCAGATTACTATGGGAGCTTTGGGTTTCCCGCATCAAGTTATCCCTTGTTTAGGGGATACCAGGATATGGGAATGCATCACCCTTCCATTCCCATTTCTCCCTTTTTTAGGGGAGAACAGGAAAGTGCAAAGAAGGAGTGTTGTGAGGCCCCACTGAATCTGAAAGCTTTAGAGTCGCCATCTTTATTTTAAGGCAAATAAAGCAAAACCAAAGAAAAGAAAAATAAACCAGAGAAAGATAAAACGGGTTCGGAGGCTAAGTTACGAGTTGGGAAGGTGCTAGGCACCCAACTCGCCCTTTCGGTCTCAAAAATGGTTTTTGGCTGAAGTATGCTTATTGTTATATTTACTTCGCAAATAAATAAAGCATTAAAAGACAGGAAATTAAAACAAATACATCCGTGGCTACATTATTTACGGACTCGCAGCCATTTCCTTACAATAATTACAGACATAATTAAAAATATTTTGCCATTATAACGGCTCTTTTACATATTATTTCCTATTCTAATCCGGGCAGCACAACGGCTTATATTGGCTACATTACGCCGGATTTAAATAACAACTTTTAAAAATAATAAAAAGACAAAAAGTAAATAAATACAATAAATAGCGCCCTTAAAGGTTTTACCTTTTAGAGCGGCGGTGTGCTCGCTCTGTCCTTCAGGGAGAGGGAGTCTTTTTTGTTGTTTGTTGTGTGGTTGTTGTTTTGATTTGGATAGAGTGACTGCTTATTTCTGAGAGTTTGGGCTTGTCAACTCGGGCAGAGTGACAGCTTATTTGGGTAGGTTTTGGCCTTTTTGGTTGGGCGGAACCACGGCTTAGTTTTTTGACTTTTCACTGCTACTCGGGCAGTAACGCTTACTTTGGGATTTTTGGGCCGAGGAAATGAGGTGGATACCTAACAACAAGGCTAGGGATCACTTATAACCTATGGGTATTTATTTTGGCAGAGTTTGGATGGGGTTTGGAGACTTTAGGGGCTTCCACTCTCCTATCTCGCACCTCTCGTACTAATTTTTATCGTCGAAGACGAAGGGACAGGGCTTCGTTGCGATTTTTGATCGCGGAAATGAACACTGGAAATGGGAGCCGAGGCCTCCTATTTATAGTCAGGGACGCGGATGGAATTCTTTGGTTTGTTCAGCTGCTTCAACGACTTGTACCTTGTGCATCAAAAGTTGTACAATTTCCATTTGAGACAAGCTACAGTAGAAGTGCTTGGTGCCACCAAGGAGACCCTTGGTGCGGCACCAGCACAACTATTCAACTTCCGTTTTTTGCACTTTCACCCCCTGCAGTTCACTGTTTCGCGCATCCTGCTTTTCCTTTCGCATTTTTGACTCCTGTAACTTGACATTTGTTAAGTTTTAATAGTTCTTGATATTTTATGTCAGTCACATACCAGGGGTACGAAATTGGGGTGTCTACAGAGCCCCTCAACGATGGAGTCTACGGGTAACCCCAGGCTTACTGAGTAGACGAACATCGTTGATAAACAAGAGACTCTCCAATTTCATTCATTTAAGAACGGGAGAATGCAATTGGTAGCAGTTATAATGCACAGTTCATGCTATCCAAACTCCATAACCTAGACATTTTTAGTCGGTTATAAAAAGTTATCGCAGTTTTAAGCAGATATGAATTTAATGTGCTCTGATGGTCGGACCTACTAATGTAGGCTACCTACGTATTCCCCATTAAAGGAAATCAGACCAAACGTAGTTCAGGCCAAAACCTAAACTATCACTCGTACAACGGTTGTGCCTACCATGATAGGCTGCCTACGTATCCTTAAACAAGGAATCAGACCGAAACGTAGTTCACTCAGCTGGGGACTAAATGCGGCGGTGTAAGTGTTGTGGTGCAAGTGTGGCAATACTAAATGAGCAAGTGTGGCAAAGCTTTATCAAATGAGTATGAAAAGGGTAAATATGTGATGTGATGGTCGTGTCTACCATGATAGACTGCCTACGTATCCTTAAACAAGGAATCAGACCAAACGTAGTTCGTCTGTGGCTGCGCGGAGTGAATTGTTTCCTAGGAACTCAGCCTCTACTGGAGAGAAAGACCTTTCCCTATAAATCCGGTTTGTGCCCTTAAAGGAAAGTTTCCCACCAAAAATGCATGGATTGCCTCCTCAGAACTCGGCCTTCAACGGAGAACAAAGCCTTTCCCTATCAATCGTGGGTGTACCCCTTAAAGGAAAGTTTCCAAACATCAAACAAATGCACTGTTAAAAAGGAAAATACCTTCCTTTCCTTTACCTTTGTCGTGTCCATGCAGCAAATTGCTGCTGATGTTGCTTTGATGTCGCTTGCTGCTTTACGTTGTTCTTCGCTGCACTTTGCTGGGGATTTTTCTTTTGCCAATGTTCCAGCCTTCGCTGGAAAATCTTTTTCCCTTTTCCGCTTTGTTTTCGGTTTTAGCTAGAAAATTTTCCTTGATGCTGCTGCATTTGTTCTTGTTGCTCCTTCTAACCTTGGTCAGAAGCTTCTTTTCCTTGCTGCAGCATCTCTTGGTATCAACTGATATCATCTTTTCTTTGCTGTTGTTTTTCCTTTTGCTCCATTCTCTAGCTTCAGCAGAAAATTTCTTCATCTGCCGCCGCATTTTTTCTTGTTGCATGTACCTGAAAATATTTCTTTCTTGTACATGCACTTTCGATTTTTTTTGTTTTTTCATTCTTGTATTTTGATTTTTTTTTTGTTTTTTGTTTTATTCTGCATGCCTGTCACTTTTCTTTATTTGCATGCTTATCACCTCTTTTTTTTTTCTCTCTTTTTTTTGTTTGTTTTTTTTATTTGGTCCGCCTGGAAATACTTCTGATCTGCTAGATTTTGGCACTGTTTGGCACTTTTGAAGCATCCCTGACTTTATTAATGATACTTAAGCATGTCCTATTTATGCCTAAATGATGCAATTAAGTAATGATGCATGAAATTTATTTTTTTACGATGCATGTTTAAACTAGTGGTCACTATTTGACCCTACTATGCATAATTTATACTATAAATGCAAATGAGGCTAAATGATGCATGTTTATGCTGCAGGGATATAGTGAATGCCATAAGAATATTTATTTTCATGGTTGGTGGCATTTTGTTTTCTTTTTAGCGCACCCCTAATGCAGCTTATTGGATAATAAATGCATAATGAATGTATGTACTACTTTATTTGAAGCAAATGTGATGCCTAAAAATTATAGGATATTAACATGATGCATGGGTATTTTCCTATTCTATCATGCATGCAGTAATGCAAAATGCAATACATATTTTTAAGATGCAAAATGCATTTTTTTTTTTGCTTAGAATGCAAAAACATTTATTTATATGCAAAACAATACATTAAAAAAAATTTGTTTTTGTTTTTGTTTTTTGTTTTTTTGTTTTTGTTTTTTTTTTGTTTTGCTGTGTTAACCTGTACAAATATTTACAATGCAATCTAATTTTATATGATGCAAAAATAAAATAAAATAAATGCAGACTCAAGACACACGCACAAAGCAAAGCTATATCGATGTCTAATGGGTAATGGCACGCTGTATTTCCAAGATGGATTTTAAAGGAATATACCTTCGGACTCGAATAGGCTTCCTTCTTTTTTAATGAGTATATGCGGGGAAAGGAAAAGGCAGTCACTTCCTGTTCTTGGCCATACCATTGTTGCAGGACTATACTTGGCATAAGGCTATTTTCATAATCCCTGCATTTTCCTTCGAAATCAGACAGGGCAGCAGTGAATGGTCGGAATCCAAGTCGTCTGGCTATTTCAGGACAATGGCAACGCAGATGATGAATAGGACGAGGACACTTCTGTTGCTCCTCATGAGACTGAGCCTTTTCTGTGCCTTGCAGAAGAAGTATATGGGACCGGCCGGGCGGACGCCGCAGGCACTGATGGACTGTTCCGAGGCTTAAGCTGCAAATGAATGATAGTTTTGGGGGAAACAAGGGGGTACAGGCAATAATAGATATGTACAGGCAATTAATGCATAACCTAAATTTCTTTAGCAATTATTCCTAAGTTGCACTTAGGACCTGTAATATTATATTTTAGTGTTTTATTGCGAGCTTATGTCGTGGTTTTTCTTTTTCTTCTATCAGACGAGCCCCCTTGCATGCCGAAGACTGGAGGTAAGATGCCGAGGTTTCAAAGAGTTCCTTCCCTCTCCTTATTCTCCTTATATATTTTTTTATTTGGCTCTAATTTTTGCCTAGGCTACCCTTTCGGGTTTTCAACCTAGCGAGCCTTTATTTCATTTTTTTATTTCTCGTTTTTTTTTAATTTGCTCTAATTTTTGCCTAGGCCGCCCTTTCGGGTTTTCAGCCTAGCGAGCCCTTATTTCTCCTTCTTTTTTTTATTATGCCCTAACTTTTGCCTAGGCCGCCCTTTCGGGTTTTCAGCCTAGCGGGCTGGAGAGGGAAGCACTTGCCGGATAGGGTGGCTCAAGCATGATACCTTTTAAGCTCGTTGAGATTGGAGGATTGAACAAGGTCTTTTCTTTTTCCTGGCTTGTGAAGAGTATGACATCTCTTGACCGGATCTCTTTGACAATATATGGCACATCGTGGAAGAGAGTGGTAGCAGCCTTTTGATAAGTAGCCCCCAGCATTTTTTTAGCCCAGACGGCATGACATGATAGCAGTAGGTCTCCCAAGGGGGTGATAAATGAGGTTTTTTCTTGGTCTCCTGCTGCCTTTGCTTTGACTATAACCCAGCATGCCGTTGATAAGAAAACTTGGTGGGCTTGGGAATGGTCACTACATTGGACAGCCAGATCGGGTATTTTTCTCTCTTTTTTTTCTTGTGTTTTTTTTAACTCTTCTCTTTTTTTTTAAATTCCTTTTGTTTTTTTTTTTTTTTCTACCCCCCCTTTTTTTTTACCCGAATGAAGTTGACGTGTGGCTGTTTCATGCCTTCTTTTTAAACTTGTAGTGACCATTCTGATTTGATGCGGCGGAGCTTTTGTCTGATTGGCTGAGCATCCGGACATGTGGGGGTCTGGTGTTTGGCTATGGCTGGGTCTACCCCCGACACATCTTCATAGGACCAGGTAAGCATGTCCACGAATTCTTTGAGGAGATCAGTGGGTGTTATCCTTTTCAGAACCTTGCAGGGAGTTGCCGGTTTTGACTTCTTTTGATTTCCTTGTCCAGCCCCAGATTGATAGTGGATCAGTCTTCAGTTGCTGTTGGTGGATAATGTTGTTCCTAGTGTTCTACTGACTTTTCAAGCTCAGGCAAATATATTTTTTTAAATCTTTTGGGTCCTATTAAATGACTCATTATTATAATTATTTAATGCGTCTTTTAATGTAGGTGCAACTAAGGAATAAGCAAAGACGTTTAGATTATTATTAAAAGCACACCGTACATGGTTTATTACATTATTGAGGACTTGGGGTTTGAGATTCTCAATTTTAGGGAGCGGATCGGTAGATGACCAATCCGTAAGACTAGAGAAAAGGAATAGGGGTAATATATCCGAAGTAGTCCACCAGGTCTGTGGGCGTCAAAAGTGGGCCGGTCGTAGTATACTAGTTCTGCAGAGGTTTATTAGAAGTAGACCCAAACTCAGCAGGGAGCTTCTCGTGATCAATACCTCTGCCTATCATGTCCAGGAAGCTGTCATCAACCTCAATCATGTTGATTTGAGGTAGAGGGTTATTGATTATATTTGGTCTGAGAGTGGGCTTTTCAATAACCTTATCATCTATAAGATCCTGAATAGCATTTTTGAGCAGATAACATTTATTGGTGAGGTGACCACTGCAGCAATGATATTCACGATCTTGGGCATGATTCAGTCTGGGTAGGGGAGTGCAGTGGCTTATAATTTTCCATAGGCTTTAACACTCCTTGTGCCATTAGCCCTGCGAGGATCACGAGGCGGGAGGCTTGCGGCTCATCATAATGGCGGTTCGATTTACGAAATTTCGCTTTCGGGCCATTATTCCCTCCGACTGTGTTGACAGACCTATCCGCTCCATAAGACCATGGAACAGTGCCATAATTTTGGGTAGAAAAAGGGGCTGATGCATTTCCTACCACATTGACGGTTGGTGCGGGTGTGGCTGCGACTGTCTTCCCTTTAGAGTAACGGAAAGAGCTAGGAGGCGTATTGACTTGTAATTGACCTGTCCGTATATCATCATCAATACGAGCGCCTATCTCTACTATTTCTTTAAAATTGGTGTAGGGAAGGTACCGCATGTGTTCCGTAAATGGGTGGAGGTTTTGATAAACATTCGGCATGACTCATTTGATCAGTGCATCAAAAGTCAGGCCAACTTTCTTTTCCACATTGCGAACTTAGCGAGTTTCTTTTTCCCTCGGGTGCACGACTCAAGGTCTCTTCTATTTTCGGGGTGGTGTTGTCTTTGTACCTTTCGAGGCAGCTTGAGCTATCTGGTCCCACGTATTCATGGTGCTGCTATCAGACAACATTAGCCATTGTTTGGCAGTCCCTATTAGGGTGAGGTGAAAATTGGAAGCCATAGACTCAAAGCTAGCTCCCATTGACTGCATGCCATTGGAATAAGATTTTAAGTAGGATATAGGGCATCCAGTCCCATCAAATTTTTCTATGTCGGGCATTTTGAATTTGAAAGGCAATCTTGCTTGCGAGTTGTAACGTCGGTGCCACGTAGAAAATTCCCTTTGTTGAGAAGCTTGAGTACCATGGCTTTTATATTTTCCACGTCGGCCTCTATTTTGGTGGTGGGGAGTTGGCTTTGGTATATCTTGGTTGGATTAGGGAAAATTTGGGTTGATTAAGGGTTTCGGTGGTGGATTCTGGGTTGGATACGGACTTTGGGCTGGATAAAGATTTTAGTTTGGTGGAGCTTGGGTAGGATAAGGGTTTTGGGCTGGTGGATTTTGGGTAGGTGGATTTTGGATGGTTTCGGTTGGGCAGCCAGGATCATTATAAGGTAAATAAGTGGTAACCTGGCTTGGCGGGTTATAATTTTGTGGGTCCATATGCGGGCTGTTCTGGAGTGGGTTGGTTATCGGAACAGGGAGGTCATTTGGGCTTTGGGGAACTTTGGTGCTTGGGGAAGGATATGAAGGATAGGACGGGTAAGGGCTGATATTTAGGTAGTAGGGACTTGGTAGAGGATTGGGATTTGGGGTAGCGGTAGTATTTGGTAGGTTAGTGTTTGGCTGAGGAGTTGGGTTTGGAGGCACGTGGGATGTTGATGTTTCCTGGGGGACTGTAGGGGAAGAGTTCACCTCACCACTGGGTTTTGAACCTTGTATAAGACTTGCTATTTGGCTTAGCAAGCGTTCATGTCGTGCATCCGGATTCTGGTCTAGCCACTGCTGCATTGTCGGAGTCGGAGTATATCCACGGAGCCCACGAATGCATACCCATGTCGGTTGCTCATCATTTGCCATATTGCTCGGATCGTTCTCTCGAACTAATTACGCCCTTGTCGATCGATCGCGATACCTTAAGTCGATTTACGCACTACTTTCTCGTATCAACCGGCCAGTTCTATCTCTTCCTTTCCAAATTTGGGCCAGGTTTCAGAGGAAAATGGGTTATGGAGGTATCGGGGAGGTGGTGAAGGCTTTTGGGTTTAGGTGCAGGCGTGCCTTTTATTAGTATATTTTATTATTACTTATTTGTTCCTACAATTGGCCAGGATAAGCACCCGCTTTATTTTGGCGATCTCGGGACTTTTCTGGAGCATTGGATTCCTTCTCCAGTATAGGACCAACGTATTCCACGCCTTTCGACTCCCTAGAATTTGGGTGGTCCCAGCGAAGGGCCTATACTCTTTCGGGATCCACCATTCGAAATGGTCTAGGTCGAGCATCAGAGAATAATAAATCAGCCCCTGTTTATTATTTATTTTTGTTATTATATTTTTTTTGTTGCGCAATTTATTTTCATCATTATTTTTACTTGCGCATTTTTCTTTTTCTTTTTTTTTTGAATATATATATATATATTATTTTTTTAATTATTTTGTTTTATTATTTTGACAGGGGCTGACCCACAATTCAAAGATGCAAAAACCGGTCGGTCTGTGAAGTCTCCTGAGAACTATATGCATTCTAACGTTGGCTTATGCAGGGGGTAGGCTGGCCATGGTGTAGGGTAATAGTTCGGAATATAGCTATATGCATGTGCGCGTGTGTGCGGTACCTAAAAAGGAAAAAAAAAATTAGATATAAAAGCAGAAAATAAAACAGAAATGGCATGTCTTGCTGTTATTTATGGATTTTCTCGGCTTTTTAGTTTGAGCGCGAGTAAGCAAGCATACCATCAAGAAATAGAAAGAAAAGTGGGGAATCTATCTATCCCTATTAATTACAAATTTTGGTCCTATGCCCCCAAAGTAAAATGACAGAATGAATGCAAATATGTACAAATGTACAGAATAATTAAAAAAAAGAAAATGAACAGAAAGAAATAATAATACAGAGCCGAGAATAAAACAATATTTAAAATAAAGTCCCGGCCCTTTTATTGTGCTGCCCGGATTTTTATTGCAACATATATATATTATATTTTTTTTTTTGATTTTTTGATTTTTCGAATTTTTTTTTTATTTTTGAAACTTTTTTTTTGGTATATTTTTAAATACACCTGTAACAGTTATCGGAACGAAACTGCTGCAAGATGGAGGATCATATCCACAAATATAGGCACGGATGTATAGGAACACAATATTCAAATGCATAAATTAATATAACAAGCATACTTTAGCCAGAAACAAATAAAAACAAAAAAAGTTTTATTTTATGAGTCTAGCCCTCCATTTTATTTAAAATAAAACAACTTCCCAGCAGAGTCGCCACTGTGAGATTCCCGGGGTGCGACCCGCGCCCCGCGCGCCCTTGGATAGGGGTGCGCATACGTGCGGATGCAGGACACCACTGCTTTCGTTCCACCCTCCCTTGTTTAGGGGAAGACGAAATCAAAAGTGCGAGAGGAGTGATGTCTATGTTAGCACGTTGGAATGTGCCTCGGTTGCCTTGAGTGGATTTTGTATCCAATATGGGAACTTATGGTTTCCCGCATCAAGTTATCCCTTTTTTAGGGGATACCAGGATATGGGAATGCATTACCCTTTCATTCCCATTTTCCCTTTTTTAGGGGAAAACGGAAAAGTGCAAAAAAGGATATTGCGACGCCCCCACTATGGATTTTATTAAAAATAGCCTTATGGCCCATTCAGATTACTATGGGAGCTTTGGGTTTCCCGCATCAAGTTATCCCTTGTTTAGGGGATACTAGGATATGGGAATGCATCACCCTTCCATTCTCATTTCTCCTTTTTTTAGGGGTGAACATGAAAGTGCAAAGAAGGAGTGTTGCGAGGCCCCACTGAATCTGAAAGTTTTAGAGTCACCATCTTTATTTTAAGGCAAATAAAGCAAAACCAAAGAAAAGAAAAATAAACCAGAGAAAGAGAAAACGGGTTCGGAGGCTAAGTTACGAGTTGGGAAGGTGCTAGGCACCCAACTCGCCCTTTCGGTCTCAAAAATGGTTTTTGGCTGAAGTATGCTTATTGTTATATTTACTTCGCAAATAAATAAAGTATTAAAAGATAGGAAATTAAAACAAATACATCAGTGGCTACATTATTTACGGACTCGCAGCCATTTCCTTACAATAATTACAGACATATTTAAGAATATTTGGCCATTATAACGGCTCTTTTACATATTATTTCCTATTCTAATCCGGCAGGCACAACGGCTTATATTGGCTACACATTGCGCCGGATTTAAATAACAACTTTTAAAAATAATAAAAAGACAAAAAGTAAATAAATACAATAAATAGCGCCCTTAAAGGTTTTACCTTTTAGAGCGGCAGTATGCTCGCTACGTCCTTCGGGGAGAGGAGTCTTTTTGTTGTTTGTTGTGTGGTTGTTGTTTTGATTTGGGCGAGTATTTATTTCGATTTCGAGTTTGGGCTTGTCAACTCGGGCAGAGTGACAACTTATTTGGGTAGGTTTTAGCCTTTTTGGTTGGGCGGAACCACGGCTTAGTTTTTTGACTTTTCAGCTTGTTACTCGGGCACAGTAACGGCTTACTTTGAGATTTTTGGGCCGGGGAAATGAGGTGGATACCTAACAACTAGGCTAGGGATCACTTATAACCTATGGGTATTTATTTTGGCAGAGTTTGGATGGGGTTTGGAGACTTTAGGGGCTTCCACTCTCCTATCTCGCACCTCTCGTACTAATTTTCATCGTCGAAGACGAAGGGACAGGGCTTCGTTGCGATTTTTGATCGCGGAAATGAACACTGGAAATGGGAGCCGAGGCCTCCTATTTATAGTCAGGGACGCGGATGGAATTCTTTGGTTTGTTCAGCTACTTCAACGACTTGTACCTTGTGCATCAAAAGTTGTATAATTTCCATTTGAGACAAGCTACAGTAGACGTGCTTGGTGCCACCAAGGAGACCCTTGGTGCGGCACCAACACAACTATTCAACTTCCGTTTTTTGCACTTTCACCCCCTGCAGTTCACTGTTTCGCGTATCCTGCTTTTCCTTTCGCATTTTTGACTCATGTAACTTGACATTTGTTAAGTTTTAACAGTTCTTGATATTTTATGTCAGTCACATACCAGGGGTACGAAATTGGGGTGTCTACAGGTAGTCATCATCCCTGATTTCTGCCTGAGCTGGAGTAATTTTGGGGGAAGCAGGTGGAGATGATGGCTCTTGAACAGTATGAGTCGAACCAGTCGGTGGGATAAAATCTTCATCTTCTGGGTCACTCTCAATAATCACCGATTCTTCAAAAATACCCTTCACAACCTTGTGTTTCTTTGCAGCTTGAACATTGGCTGCACTTGGATCCTCATAGTTGGACGGGATTCCACGTAGCCTCTTGGATTTTTGCGTGCTAGGGTTATCGATTTGAGGTAACCCAGATAGATCTCCAGGATTATCCACGTCTATAGCATTTCCTTTTTCACCAGGAAGGATTATCGTCAATGGTTCTGGCAGAGATTGAGCTAAGACAATAGCCAAATTGGGGTTTTTGGGTGAGGAAAGTGGGCTGGATGTAGCTTCATCGAAAGCTACATCAGCGGGTGAGTCGGTTCTTGGAGATTTAGGAATTGACGAAGGAGAGTCCATTTGAAGATTCTTAGATGGAGAAAGAAGGAAACTGATGAGATGATCAGGATTTGGATCAAAATGGGTTTTTTCTCGAAAGGATGATTGCCAGAATTTGAAGACGACGGCTTCTGTGAGAAGTGACCTGTTTCCCTGCAAGGTTATCACTAATACACCACTAAAACACAATTAGACGTTGGGTCATTAAGATAAGAGAATGTGAGGAGACCTAAATCAGGAAATCAAATTTCAAAATTTGGATAAAAATCAAATGTTAACCTCCAATAGAAAAATGATACAAATCTGTTGTTATGACCTTGAGAAATTTGTGGAGAATTTAATGAGATAAACTAACTACTAATTTCTGATTTCAAAAATTTTGAATTTGTACAAAATTGATCAAATATTTTGAGAATGCACAATACACAATTAACCAAAATTATAATCACACAAGTCTACTAAACACAACCAATATTTCCCAGTTCAGATCCTCATGATGAGCACAACAGTTTAGACAACCACAGAAAATATTCGACTTGGTGAACAATGAAGCAGAAGTTGCACTAATTAGTTGGACAAAAACTTAAGGGGTTGATATTCAACAACAAAATGTCCTCGAAGATATGCCTAACATGTGCAGAAAAATAAACAAGAGAAAGAATGCAAACACACACATGTGATATGTCTAGATCATCTGAATGTAGTTCCCAATGTAGCTGCATTGGAAAACACATTCGCCAAAATTGTGATTTTATGTCCAAATTTTCATCTCTTCTTCACCAAATAAACACAAATACTCCCATAAACACAATAGGTACTTTATTTCCCTATGAGAATAGTTTTACTTTATTTCAAGCTAATTCAACATAAACCACTAGGAACCTTTCACACTATTTACCAAGGGTAGCAACTTAACTTATTGATCAACCCATGAAATCCGAGGATTCACAGTTCCAAAAGATAGATGCTACAACCTTGTCCATAGGTAGCTCTTTTCTGTTAGGTAGCTTTCACACTTTGTCAATTAAAAGGAGTCAATTTAGTCAAGATCAACCCATGAAAGCCTAAGCTCCATAGTACATTGACAAGTTGCAGCATCCCAAAAATTTCAAAAGGTAGCTCTTTCCTTTGTGGTTTAAAAAACTTTCAAGTACAATATAATTTTTTAGGGAGATGGTGAGGAGAATTTGAACAAGAAAATCACAGTACATATTGAATGTATAACTAAAACAACAAACAAAGGTATTAAAACATACAGAGTGAAACTAGTGTGCCCCCTTAAAACAATACAAGATGCCTAAAAAAAAATTTATATTAACAAGTGAGGGATTACATGGCACACATACCGAGAGATTTCCTAAGATTTATGAATCTCTCAAAATCTAGACTCTTTGTGAAAATATCAGCCAATTGGTTTTCTGTTCCCACATGTTCAATGCAGACAATGTCTTGTTCAACCAAGTCTCTAATGAAATGGTGTCTTATGTCTATGTGCTTAGTTCTAGAGTGTTGAACAAGATTTTTAGCTATGCTTATAACACTTGTGTTGTCACAATACATGGTTAATATAGTACTGTGTAAACCATAATCTTTGATCATTTGTTTCATCCACAAAAAATGTGTACATCCACTACGAACAGCTATATACTCAGATTCAGCTGTTGATAGGGCTACACAATTTTGTTTCTTACTAAACCATGAAATCAGATTATTTCCCAAATAAAAACATCCACCAGAAGTGCTTCTCATGTCATCTACACTGCCAGCCCAGTCAGCATCACTAAATCCAACAAGATTGGTGTTAGTGTTTTTAGTATACCACAAACCCATGCCATAAGTCTCACCAACATATCGAATTATTCTTTTTACTGCTTTCAAGTGAGAGACTTTGGGGTTTGCTTGATACCTAGCACACAAACACACACTGTACATAATATCTGGACGGGTGGCAGTTAAGTACAACAGACTTCCAATCATACTTTTATATAAGGTACGGTCAACACTTTCAGATTTTTCATCTTTATTGAGCTTATTGGATGTACCCATAGGGGTTTTCTTATGTTTTCCATTCTCAAGATTGAATTTCTTCACCAAGTTAAGAGCATACTTGGCTTGAGATATGAACATCCATTCAAATGATTGTTTAATCTGAATTCCTAAAAAATAGGTCAACTCACCAACCATACTCATCTCAAACGTGGAAGTCATGCAGTTAACAAACTCTTTTTCCAAGGACTTGGAGGTGGATCCAAACACAATATCATCAACATAGATTTGAGCTATCAAAATGTGTTTGTCTTGATTTTGAATAAAAAGTGTTTTATCCACCTCTCCCCTTCTAAACCCACTTTTTAAAAGGTGGTTTGTAAGCCTCCCATACCAAGCTCTAGGAGCTTGTTTGAGACCATACAAGGCCTTTTTCAGTTTAAACACATGGCTGGGTTTATGGGGGTCCTCAAAGCCTTTTGGTTGTTCGAAGAAAACTTCTTCTTCAAGAATGCCATTTAAGAATGCACTCTTCACATCCATTTGTTGAAGAGTTATGTCAAGAAAACAAGCAATGGCAAGAAGTAGACGAATAGACTCAATGCGGGCTACAGGAGCAAAGGTTTCATCAAAATCCACCCCCTCAACCTGCGTATACCCTTGAGCCACAAGTCTAGCTTTATTTCTTATTATTTCTCCCACTTCATTTGTTTTGTTTTTGAAAATCCATTTTGTTCCAATAACATTTATTGAAGTGGGTCTGGGAACTAGATACCAAACATCATTTTTTGTGAATTGATCTAGTTCCTCTTGCATGGCATTTATCCAGCTTTCATCCTTGAGAGCCTCTTGCACATTTTTGGGTTCAATAGTGGAAACAAAACAAGAAGCATGAATTTCATCAAATTCAAGTGTGGACATGCATGCGAGTTTCTTGTAATCCACTTTACCTTTCCTTCTTGTTGACACACCATCATGTACGTTACCTATGATTTGAGAAAAAGGATGGACTTTCTGGATCTTGCTTGGAACATCAATTTCCTGTTCATTCGACCTGGACTAAATGTCTTCCTGACTCGAATGCTGCAGTTTCACCTTCGCTGGTTTTACGTCAATGTGACTTCCGATGTAGCTGCATTCGGAATCACATTGGGTGACACATCCTGAATCTCAGCATCATGCTTCACAAGCTCATGGATCTTACGAAAACTCATGTGTCCAAGTTTCTGATGCCAAAGATCTGTAACATCAAGACTAGCTTTTTGACATGATTGGCTGTTGTTGAACATGTAACAATTATCAGATGACCTTGTACCTGTCAGAAGACATTTGTTAGTTTGATCAAGAACTTCACAAGAATTTTTGTCAAACCTTACCTCAAAGGTCATCATCACACAATTGACTTATACTGATCAAATTTGTTTTAAGTCCTTCCACATGATAAACATTTGTGAGACTTGGAAGGCCTTCAACATTCAATGTTCCTTTGCCAATAATTTTCCCTTTGGCACCACCACCATAGGTCACTGACCCACCATTGATACTCACATATTCTTTCAAATTCTCAACTTAACCTGTCATATGTCTAGAACACCCACTGTCAAAGTACCAAGATCCAGCAATATGAGATTTTAATGAAGTGAAAGTAACATTGCACACTTCATCATTTGACATTGTAGCACCAGGACATATATCAAACGGCTCACAATATTTGGCTTTACACTTATCATCACAAGTTTTGGGAACCCACATTTGTTTAACAGTTTTGGGTTGGTGGTTTTTAAATTTTTTTTCTGATGAGCCTTCGGATGAGACTTCCAATGTGACTGCCAATGTTGCTTTGCATTGGTCGCATTGGCGCTTCATGATTCGCATCGAGTTTTTCCCAAGAAGCTGTCTTATTTCATCCTCATACATAGCCTTTTTCGGAAAACAAAAGGGTTGTATGTGACCAGGCTTATGGCAGAAGTGACAAATAAAATTTTTCTTTCTTATTCTCGGTTTTTCAAAGAAGGCAGTTTCTTGAAAATTTTGATCAATCTGCTTAGTTCCAGACGTAACTTCTCCTTCTCTTACAAACACCTTAGGAACAAAACCAATACCTGCCTTGGATGTGTTGCCTGAATTCAGCATTTCATCCATTTTATGTTGGCTTGAATTCCATTTGGTAATGGTTTCTCTTGCTTGAGTAAGCTGCTCCTTTAACCCTTCAATCTCAACATCCTTTTTGCTCAGCAAACTTTCCAGCCTTATTATGCATTCTTTATTATCCTCATTTGCCTTTTTTAACAGCTCATTTGCCTTACCAAGTAGTGTAACTTGGTGAGCTCGTTTCTCCCAATCCTTGTACAGCTCCTTGTACCCTTCTAGCAAGTATGACTCTGTATCTCCACCATCTTCTGAAATTGTGGAGTTAAAAGCGTAAGAGTTAGTCCTGCTTTCGCTCAGACCGCCGTGACTGATGTAGCCGCATTGGGTGTCACATTGGTCAAAAATCTGCACTTTCAGATTCAGAGTCATAAACAGCATTAAGAGTGATAAGATCACCTGGATCTTCTCCATCACTATCACTCAAGGTTGCTGAAAAATTCAAGCTCTTTTTTCTTAAAGTGTTTGCACATTGGTTAGCATAGTGACGATAACCTTGACATTCTCTACATTGTATAGAATCAATGTTCTTACCATTGTAGGATGATTTTGATGCAAAGGGGTTTGTGAAGGGTTTTTCTGGAGTTTGGAAAGAATTTTCTTTGGGAACAAATTTTCCAGAATCAGGTTTAAAATTATTTTTTGAGCTTGATGATGGAGTTCTATTTTGACTCTTATTTTTCAAAAAAAATTTGAATTTGGTAGTCAATAGAGCAATAGATTCTTCTCCAAAATCAGACTCATCAATATCCTTTTGAATTTCGAGCAAATCACATGAGATATCAATAGGAGCAGGCATGGCAATATTTTTTACAATGGGTGTAGAGGATGATGAAGTCCCTTTGCCTTTTTGTTTTATTTGATCATTTAGGTTCAGTTCAAAGTTTTGAAGAATACCAGCTAGTCTTTCAAAACTCATCTTGTCAATATCATGTGCTTCTTCAATTGCACATATCTTGACATTGAAGCTTTCAGGCAAAGTTCATCATCTTGCTAACAAGACGCTCATTAGTAATAGGATCTCCTAAAGCAAGTGCAGAATTAGATAAATCAAGAAGTCTACCATAATATGTCATGATATCCTCAGACTCATGCATTCTAGTGTTCTCAAATTGAGTGGTGAGCATTCTTAACTTAGAAGCACGAACACGGCGGTGTCCTTCACACAAGGTCTGAAGGGCCTCCCAAACATCTTTAGCAGATTCATAATTTGCTATCACCCTAAAAGTATTAGCATCTAAGGCTTCATAAATAGCAGACAAGGCTTTTGAATTAAAGGATGCATTGTTCCTATCTTCATTGGTCCATTCAGATTCTTTGGTGACCTTGACATCACCATCCGAATCTGTTGTTTTGGGAGGACTCCAACCATTCAAAACAGCAAGCCACGCTCTCTCATCAATTGATTTGATGAAGATGCACATCTTGACTTTCCAGATAGAGTAATTTGCATTAGTAAGAGTAGGAGGGCGAACAACGTTCTCATACTGAGAATCCATCACGGCTTTAACCAGAATCGACTCTTAGTGATATCAAGAGAAGGCTCTGATACCAATTGAAAGAACATGATAGCACATATTCTCAAGAGAGATCAATGTGATTACCAATGTAGCTGTGATTGTAGCTACAATGGGAATCACAATGAATCAGCAAATACTAGCAGCGGAATATTAATTTTGTCACAGCACCAAACAGCAAGATAGAACTCAAGTTTTACCAAAAACAATCTACAAGTTTAATACTTGTAGACCAAGCCTCAAGGGCACACAAATTTCACTAAAAATATTAATGTTTTACACAGAAAAAAAAACTTAGTGAAATCACTAGCAAAAATTCTCACAAGACAATATATCTTGGAGAATAAAAACCCCACATAAAACAGTTAAATAAAACGTGGGAAGAAAAACAAATTCAGTTTCCTTAAACACGAAACAGAAGAGCAAAAAAAGTTTTTCCAGAAAATTATTTATTGTTACCGCCAATGTTGCAACATTAATGCCTTCACGATGGAGCTTCGCTCAAAAACTGGTTCTGTATGTTATGCTTTTGGCTCTCAGATGTCTTGTCTTGATTCTCTCTCTCAAGCTCAGTATCAAACCCGTCTCTTTGTCCAGAATATATATACAGCAAGACCTACAACACACGGCAAAAGAGACACAATTCTACAAGGAAAAGGATTAGCTATTCAATGGTAAAATCAACAACTTTCCAAACTTGCAAGATTATCTTACCAATTATGATGAAAGTCAAGAGTCTTGGTTTGACTAGGATATTTGCCAAGATTTAGTTACCAAAATAATGTAGCCGAAATCTTAGAGAAAGATTTTGCTACCAAAAATAACTAAACAAAATCTAAAACAATATACTAAATCCTAAATTAATTACAAACAAATCTAAACTCCTATTTTGACCAAGAAAGGTGAAAACAAGATAAAATAGGCCTTGCCTATTTTACCCTTACATCCAATAAATCCACGAATTAAGTTTGTATAGAACTCTTGAATCTTCCAATCATACTCTATGCATTTTAGAACCCTTGAACCTCGATCCACGCTCATATGAACCCTCGAACCTTGATCTACATGCTTCGAATGCCTCTCCCTTGCTTGTGACAATCTTGGTTCGTGGTTGGTGGTCAGAATCATATCACCACTGGTCACCCGCCTAGAGAGGATCCTTCTCAGCACATGCCTGATTATACGGGAATGCTCATCAGTAGCCAACAGCACCCATGACAGATATTCATGGGACAGATGCATATTCTCAGAAAGAGTATTAGCTGAGGCCCGCAAGGGGTAATCAATTCCCCACATATCCCAGATAAGAAAACCCACTTCTCCCTCGATCCGCAATGCGTCCATCAGAGGACGATTCACATCCGGAAGGATTTGTTCTTTACCAAATTGACGGAGAATTCAGTATGTTAGATAAAAAGAGGTCTGACGAAAACCAGACATGATAATTTGAGCATAAGCCCCAGTGAATAGAAAAAAGTGTCGGATCCGCCAATGGGTTATAACCCAGACTATGTCCAGAGAGGCAATGTGCAGAAAGTGCTCTATCTAATGGCGCCGCTATTAGATCAGGGCGATAGTGGCCGCGGGACCCATAACCCGCGGGCGCATACATCCCTCCTACAAGCTCAAGGGTCATCTCCTGATTAAAATGCTCTTCCAGCCACATGCGAATCAAAATGGGGCTGCCAGAAGGAAACACCTCATCGTCGGTCGTAAAAGCATCTAGGCCAAGCAAAGTCTCAGCCATGATAATGGGGACAATATCACTACAAGAAAAGAGAGTATTAGGGTCGCTCGTTTTCCGTTCCTAAAAGTCCATTTGCCATCCCTAATAGTATTTAGGACGGCCATAGGGACGGCAAAATGGGGGCATAAATAATATGGGTCCTAAATGTTTTAGGGACGTGATGAGCTGTCCCTAAAGGTTTTTAAGGATGTGATTTTTGCCATCCCTAATATGTTTCAAAACACTCTAAATTATTGGCGAAAAAACAAAAGGGACGGATTGTTGCCGTCCTAAATGTTTTTGCGCCAACACTTTTGGTTCTAAATTTTTGGTGGAAAAACAAAAAGTTCTGATTGTTGTCGTCCTAAATATTTTGGCGCCAAAACTTTTGGTGGGAAATTAGTGAAAATAGTGGCGGGTAATATAGGAAAAATTGTTGGAAAACTTATTAAGGTCGACTTCTACAAATCCCAAAAGATGTACAAAACCTTAGGGTCAAGATCTCTTCGTCCTTAATTATAAAAGAATAATTTCTTATATTGATATATGCATTCTATTAACGAATTACTAATTTAACATTTTCATCAATACAACAAACAAAAGGTTTAGTAAAAGAAGCTATCATTAATAATAAAAGAAAATCACTACATTACTCTTCTAATAAATTTATTGTTTACATAAATAATAAATCTACTCGATCCTAAGATTAATTAATCAACCTTCAAACAACTTCTTGAAATATAAAAATGTCATCTCAACTAGTTTAAACTTCAAACTAGTACATCATAAAAAAAAGGCTTGATGATAACTTTTGACCAACGTGCATCGAACGACATCTTGCGCTATTCCCAAAAGCAACCTAGAAAAATAAATGAAATAAAACAATCAATTGAAATAATCGCATAATTTTCATTTTCCAAGGAAATATAAGAAAATTTCGGTTAACATAAAATTGGCAGAAAATAGGCAAATATTAATGTCGCACAATTCACATGTTCCCACTTCCCAAAGATAAAAGGGTGACACATATAATTTGTCGAGACAAAACTGACAACCATAAAAATTGTAAACTAATAGATAAATCACAATTATCACCAACAACATTTCTAGGAACATCAGTGGAGGGTAAATCATGTTTCAAATGAATACCTATCTTGACAACCAAAAACTATGCCCAAATACAACTCAACAAACACACTATAGCATTTTCGTGAAATTTTTTTTTCTATTTGGAAGATGGATTACGAATACAGAAAATTGAATGTAATTTTTTGCACATACAGTGGTGAGCCAAAGAGGCTAAGATAACAACGAATAAATCTAAGTGGCTATGCCTGAAGGATCATGATTTTCTTTGCTAGTACTTGTTGTTGTAATTCACCAAAGTATCCACCAAGTTGTCACGGGGTTGTTTCGCGACAGCTTTTCATAAATTTTTTTTAATGCACAACGAGCTACGAGAATATATCATTTGATGGTTATATAGTATTTCAGTTCAATGTATCAACGGCTATGGAATAGCCAACAATAAGTTCATTTCAATTTCTTTTCATTTTTTATAGATTGTACTCTAGCTACTCTCACACTAGTCTGTGCGACAATGTTATGAAAGCAAAAGACACGGTGTTCACAGTTCCCCCAATAACAAAAACATGGATGAGTTCGATCTTCCCAGATTTTGACTTTGCAAAACAGAAAGAGGTAGGCCAATCAAACCTTCTCAAGACAACACCATCTCATGCAGAAGAGAAACCACACCATTGTCAAGCATACTAACCTAGAGAAGAAACCAGAGCTCTATAGGGCAAGAGTTGCCTCTACTTCAACAGAACTTATCCTAGTGATGGAGTCAAACCTCAACGAGAGCAGTGCAAGCAAGTGAACATACCCATAATATTCTGATCATGAAAGGGTAAATACCCAGCCATTAAGAAACATTAGATTTGGAAATAATGTGTTGATACGAAGAGCTTAGAAAATGATCAAGCAATGTCAATTAAGCTCTTGTAGAAATATTAGTTAGGAACCAGATTTGGAAATTCATATATGTTTCGATTAGCGACAATGCTAAGATACATGGCATGATGCAAGATCAGTATATAATTGGACCCACCTAAGTAAACTCAATAGCTTTAATTAAATAGAAAGCAAATGTAACTGTATTGGCAAAAACAAATTTCAAGAGTTCATGACTATTTCAAAAGTTCTTAATCACTACAAGGTGACTCGACGATATTCTATAATCGATATCATCTAATGCTAACATCATCATGCATACAAGTAAAATAAGGAAGCTAAAGTCAAACTGAAGAAAAGTGTAGTTGATAACATATACTGAAGAAATTCTGGGGCACTCACGGTGGCAACTCTGCTAGGGACGTTGTTTTTTCTGAATTGCTTACTTCACCGATAGATACTTAAGGTCCATGTGTTTTGTCCCTTTAGTGTATCTATCATGCTTAGATAAAAATACTGCTGCGGCATTATCACAATAGAGTTCCAATGGTCCAGAAATAAAATTCAAATATCTAAATCTTGAGATGAAATTTTGCAGCCATAAGCAATGATTTGTAGCTTCAAAGCAAGCTACAAATTCAGCTTTCATCGTGGAATTAGCAATAATAGACTCTTTTGCACTTTTCCATTAGATTGTTCCTCCAACTAGTAGAAAAACATAACCAAAAGTGTTCTTCAGAATGTCTTTGCATCCATCATAATCGGAATCTGAATAACTAATTAACTCTAATTGATCTGACTTCTTGAATGTAAGACAATAATCCTTCGTACTTGTAAGTATGTCAAAACTTTCTTTCCAGCTCTCCAATGGTCCATTCCTAGATTTAATTGGTATCTTTCCAACATACCAACAACAAAGCTAATGTCAGGCCTTGTGCAAACTTATGCATACATCAAACTTCGTACTAAAGAAGCATAGGGTATGTTTTTCAATTGCTTACATTCCAATTCATTTTTAGGACATTGATAGAGACCAAATATTGCTCCCTTCGAATTGGAGCAACGCCCGCAGTACATGTTGTCATTCCAAATCTTTCTAAGACTCTTTTGATGTATGTTTTCTAGGAGAGTTTATGTAATCCACATGATCTATCACGAAATATTTCTATCCCAATCACGTAGGAAGCTTCACCCATGTCCTTCATCTCGAAATTTTTAGAAAGATAAGCTTTGGTTTCATGCATTAAGCCAAGATCACTACTTGCCAATAATATGTCATCAACATACATAACCAAAAATATGAACTTACTCCCACTGATCTTGAGGTATATGCATGGATCTACAGTATTTTCTTCAAATCCAAAAACATTAATGGTTTCGTTGAATTTTAAATACCATTAATGGGAGGCTTGTTTAAGTCCATAAATGGATTTCTTAAGTCTGCAGACCATGTCTTCCTGTCCTTCCAAGGTAAAACCTTCAGGTTGACGCATGTAAACTTCTTCTTGTAACTCACCATTAAGAAATCTTGTTTTCACATCCATTTGATGTAACTCTAAGTCATAATGAGTTACTAGGGCCATAATAATTATGAGAGAATCTTTCTTCGACACAGGAGAAAAAGTTTCTTTGTAATCTATGTCATCTTTGAGTAAAACCTTTTGCTACAAGTCTAGCTTTATATCGCTCAATATTTCCATGACACTCACGTTTGGTCTTGAAGACCCATTTACACCCAACTGTTTTGTGTCCTTCCGGCAAATGAGTTAGTTCCTAGACTTGATTATCTGCCATTGATTTTAACTCATCTTTCATGGCGTCAATCCATTTATCAGAATTATTACTTGTAATGGCTTGTGAATAGGAAACTGGGTCTTTCATTATCCCTATGTCAAAATCAGATTCTTGTAGATAAACAACGTAATAATCATAAACAACACTTCGTTTTTCTCGTTGAGATCTTCGCAATGCTGGTTCTTGTGCTTGTTTTACAATTTCTTCATTGGCAATGATTTCACTAAGGGGTTGTGGCTCTTCATCGTTTATCAGTTTAACGATGAGTGGAGCCACATGTGATCCTTCGACGTTTAACGGTTCAACGATAGAAGGATACACATTGTCTATTTGATTCTTGGGTAATGGGATTGCTACCCTAACTTCGTGAACAGACTTATCTTCCACAAATATACTCCCACTAATCATGTCATCATCAATGAATTTGACATTACCAGTTTCCACAATTCACAGCTTATGGTTAGGACAATAAATTATATACCCTTTGGATTTTTCAGGAAAACAAATGAAATAACCACTTATGGTTTTCAAATCCAATTTGTTTGCTTGAGGATTATATACCTTCGCTTCAATTGGACGTCCCCAAACATGTAAGTGTTTTAAACTAGGTTTCCAGCCTTTCCATAGCTCAAAAAGGGTCTTGGAACTGTTTTACTTGGAACCCTATTTAAAATATATACGGCCATACAAAGAGCATATGTCCACAACGTAATGGGCGATTGAGCATGACTCATCATGCTTCTAACCATTTCCAAAAGCATGTGATTTTGCCTTTCAGCTACAGCATTCTGCCATGGAGAATTTGGCATTGTGTATTGAGCTACAATTCTAAGTTGTTCGAGAAGTATGGCAAAAGGTCCAGGATATTATCATGTTTCGTCATACCTACCATAAAATTGTCCACCGCTATTAGACCTTATGATTTTCACTTTTCTCTCTAATTGCCTCTCAACCTTGGTTATGAATATTTGAACAAAATTCACTTATTGAGATTTGTTATGCAATAAATAGAGATAATAGAAACGTGAATAATCATCTATAAAGGTGATGAAGTATGTTTCTCCCCCAAACGTTGGAACATCAAAAGGTCCACAAATATCTATATGTATTATTTCAAGAAGCTGGGAACTTCTTGTGGCTCATTTCTTTGTGCATTTTGTTGCTTTGCCTTTAATACAATCCACACAACTTTGATAATCAGTAAAATCTAGGTTCGGTAAAACCCATCTTTTACTAGTCTTTGAAGTCGTTCACGAGATATGTGTCCCAACTTCTTATGCCACAATAGTGAAGAGTCATTTTTCATTACATGATGTACAGTTCCTTCATTATGATGCAAGGTCAATTGGGTTTTAGGTAAGGATGGAGAAAACAAAGTAAATTTGTAAAAACCATCCATAAGAATTCTAGAACCAAATTTAATATAACCTTTATATAAATTGAAACTTCCAGTACCAAATCAAATATAAATCCTTATAAATCAAGTTTTGAAATTGAAACTAAGTTGCAGGAAATAGATGGAACATAAAGAGTTTGAAATAAATCAAAATAATATTCTTTTGCAAGAACAAGACGATACATTCTAATAGCTTCAACATGAGCTTTATTGCCGTTTCCCACAAATAAAACGTTTTTAGTTGGGTTTATGATTTGGATTGTAAGGTATCCCTGCATCGAATTAGAAACATGAACATTACCACCAGTATCCAACCACCATGAATTTGAAGGCACATTAGAGAAGTTACATTCTGAAAAACTTACGAATCCCAAAGGATTAACTTTACTTTCAAACCAGTTACAACGTTTCTCACAATCTATCTGGAAATGTCCAGATTTCTTGCAAAAACGACAAACTTCTTCTTTCTTTGCCTTGACTTAAGGAGCTTGGACGATATTATTCATTTTGGGTGATGCCCTTTTCTGGTTTCCCAAACTTATGATTCGCTCATTGAATTGTGAGATGCGCAACATTAACACCTTGTTGAGTTAGCCGTGCTTCCTCTTGAACTAGCATGTTAGTCCACTTTTCCTTAGTGGAATTATAGTTCATTTGAAAAGTGGCATACTGTGGAGGAAGAGAATTTAGGATAAACTGGACAAGAAAATTCTCATCAACTTTTATTCCTAAATTCTGAAGCTTAGCTGCAAGATTTTGCACCTCAATAATATGATTATGCATTGACCATGCACCATCAAACTTCGTAGTAGTGAGTTCTGACATTAATTTCCCTGCATGGTACTTATCTGCAGTCTTAAAGCGTTCCGCAACGGATTCCATGAATTCCCTAGCCAATTTCGTTTCAGGAAGAGAGGTCTTGATGTTTGCAGCAATCGTCATTCACATGAACATAAGACTCAATCTGTTACTTTTCTCTCATAGTTTATGGAGATCATTATCCTCTTTGGTACTTTCTGCGGTTAATGCAGAAGGTTTTTCAATTATGAGTGCAAGATCAAGATCAAGAACACCCAAAGTGAATTCAACATTCTCACGCCATTCTGAGAAGTTGGTACAGATGAAACATGCGAGCGCAAGTTAACATGAACATGAGTTGAAGTATAATAGAGATATACACGAATTATAAATTGTCTAAATATACATAAAGAAGACTCTCCTATGCATAGAACTTCCACTAAATTAATTATGAGTCATAATTCGAATTTAATCATGTGTACAAGAACAAGATAAATATATATATGTGGACATTTTTCTTTTCTCTAACACATTAATTTTAATGTTGTTCAAACATGTGGATCAGAATCACCTGTGAGTGATTACCGTTTTAATATGTATGTACAACGTAGAAGATTCATCAATAAACATTAACATTAAATAACTTCAATTTAATTATCAATTATCAATGTGGTGATAATTAGACTTTTATACATATCAAAACGGTTAGTGTAGAAAAACATAATTAATTTTTCTTAAAATAATATTAAATTCATAAAATTTTGAAGAAAAAATTTAAAGACCAAAATAGGATTGTGTTATAATCAGCTCATTCTTAAAATCATGTATTTTAATACTAATATTACGAGTCATACAAAGTATAAATATTAAACTTTCGAGAAAAAACGAAACAAACATACACGTCCTGATGATGAACAAAGGAATGAATTATAATTGTTGAATCCATTATTTATTCATGTACTGCTACAGATCCCTCATTAGTTAACTCTTTGGCCGTAAAACTCATTCTAAATAATTCATGTAAGATTATCCATTCTGTGTTTCAATAACAATAACTTCATTCCTAATTAACTAAGGCATTTGATTCAAATTCTTAAACAAACCAATTCATAACTTAAAAAAATTGGCCGACATGAAAAGTGATGGAAGAATTTTCAAAAAAGAACCAGACCAAGGCATGCGGCTTTTTAATCTGATGAAACAATAATATTACATATTGAATGGATGATCATGAGTTCAAAACAATGCTCTGATACCAAATAATTTATTAATCTTTAATCCTGAATCTTGAACTTTATGATAATCACAATAATATACAAAATACTATTAATTAAAATACCTGATGAAGACATGTTACTTCTAGTAATTTGCTTTTGATCCGATATCTGCTGCAGTATAATAGAGAAGAAGAGACAGAATATGGTTTCTCCCTTTTGGTTTAAAAACGCTAATGAGTTGATGTTTACGTAATAGATAATCTGATAGGTATTACAACTCTTTTATAAGCAAAGGAATGACTAAATTCCTATTAGGGTTTTAATCTCAACCGTCCATCAAGATAGAGTTTATTTAAGAAAACATATCCCTTTTTCAAACAAAATTTATTGTAATTTGGTAATTCCAAATCAACAGTGATTCTAACTTATTAACCATATAAAGAATTTCTTAGCATGTAAGCAGGGTCGGTCCTGAATTTTTGGGAGCCCAGAGCGAAAAGAAAAGAAAAGACCCCCTAAAAATATATAAAAATACAATTTTTAAACGAAAATTTTTTTTTTACTTTTTATCGTTCATAGTATTGAAAATGTACAACACCTATAAATGTATAAGAAAAATAAACATTAAAATTTTATTGAAAACTACTATTTTGCATCGATTTAAACAATTTATGACAAAAATGATATACCCCATCAATCTTTTTCTTTTTTGACTTCCGGATAGATATTTTTTTGATAACATATTTATACTAAAAATTCAAGTTCAAAAAAAAAAGATACAATCACTAATAAAGTTAAGAACTAAAGAAACATAAACAATAAAAATGAGTCAAATAGCAACAACAAAAAAAACTTGATTTTTGCTTGAAATGTAATAATTAAGCTATAAGAGATGAATGGACAGGAAATTAGCTTGGTAAAGAAGAGAGTAGACCTAAAATGAATAAAATAGAAGGCTTGACTGACACTCGAACTCGTAACCTACATACTCACATTAGCCTACAATTTTCATTGGGCCACGAAAATAACCAAGCATTTAAATTATGTGATATATAATATATTTTTAAAACCTGAACTATATTTCTTTAAAATTAGGCCTTCTAAAATTTTGAACCTTGTACGAATGCCATATTGCACTTATTCAGACCCGGGTCTGCATGTAAGAAATATATCTTACAACTGCGACATATGTCTCGCGACATATCACCACTACAAAGGGCAATGACAGTAACAATGTCGGGGCCTTGGCCAGCAGAGGTATTATAAAAGCCGTAGTTGTTGCTGGTGTTGGATGGGAGAGAAGAGAGGACGGTTTAGAGATTTCATTGGTAGACACTGTTTGTGGTGTAGTTGGCTCTATTTGTGCAGAGATAATAGAGTAAGTTTGGCACCTGGGCTGTGGCAATATTGGCAAAGTGAATAAGGATTATGAGAAAGGGGAATAGGAGCATTTTCCTATAGCGGGTTGATCAAACTGGAGATATGTATTACATATTAGTTATTAATAATAGAAAAGAAGTATTTTATATTAGTTATAAAAGTGATATTGGCTTAAAAAGTTTTTAGATAATGTATCTCACATTGGCTACAAAGAAATGTATCTTACATTATTTAGAAATAAGTATTGGTTATAAAAGTCTTTAGATAAAGACATCTTTTGTTATTACCAATAGAAAATATGTATCTATATTTTTTTAGAAATAGATGTTGGTTAAAAAGTCTTTTATCTACTACTATTATTACTAATAGAAAATATATATACTACATGGTTAGAATGCGGTGTTGGTTTTAAAAATCTTTAGATAAAAGACTTAAACTTTCATTATCAATAAAAATATAAAATAAGTATTTCACATTGTTTAAAAATGAATTATGATTTTAAAAGTTTTTAACAAAATGACTTCTAATATTATTATCAAGTTAGATGTTAATTTTAAAAGTCTTTAGATCAAATTTTTTTTACTATTATTATTAATACAAAATATGTATCTCACGTTAGCTAGAAACTTATATTAATTTTAAAAGTATTTAGGTAAATAAATCGTTTAATATTAGTAACAATAGAAAAAAAATATATTATAACCATATAAGAGATTAACAATCTAATTATAATGTTCAAAAATTAAATTATTATTACAAAAAAATATATACATCCCACATTGTACTCGTGCGAAGCACGGGCTAAATATATAACTAATAAAAATGAATGATACCTTTTTAAAAATTGTATCATCATAATCCGTTAAAAAGATTGATCAAAACCCTAGCATATACTGCATCAAATGCATGCACAATAGTGTTTATGTCATTTGTAAGAAGATATGGTAATTATATTATTTTAATGCATTGAGATGTTGTACTCTACGTTGTACAATGTAGTATATAGGGTGTAAAAAGAGGATATTGAGGTGTGGTTAAAATCGCCCTACAATTATTAATTTATTTCCATATATTGTCTTATTAGAATAATATTTATCTAATATTAACAATACTACCCCTCTTTTTTATTGCTTTCAAATCAAATTAATCTGATGAGTTTTTCTAATGAGACTAATTAAATATTGGTTTACAATTTCAATAAAATTTCATCAATTAATCAAATCGAAACCAAATTTAATTAAATTGATCAAATCAATTACATCTATCATTTTCTATAATTGTGAAAATAATCTCCTTTTATAAGATTAGACTTTAACCAAACCCAAATTTAATTAAATTGATCAAATCAATTACATCTATCATTTTCTGAATTAAATTGATCATATCAATTACATAATCTCCTTTTATAGGAGTAGACTTTAACCAAACCCAAATTTAATTAAATTGATCAAATCAATTACATCTATCATTTTCTGAATTAAATTGATCAAATCAATTACATAATCTCCTTTTATAAGAGTAGACTTTAACTGAACCCAAATTTAATTAAATTGATCAAATCTCATTTTCTGAATTAAATTGATCAAATCAATTACATCTATCATTTTCTTGGGATCGAACCCAAATTTAATTAAATTAATCAAATCAATTACATTTATCGTTTTCTATAATTATGGAAATAATCTCATTTTATAGGACTGAACAGACAAATTTGGTTCGACATGAGTGCGGGACGCGGCACTCGCACATTGGCACGATATCTCGAATGCTAAACTAGACTATGATTTGCACCTCCTGCACAGGCATGCGCGAGAGAGTCTCTATTCTATATAAACTTACACTGCACGTAAGACACTTGTATATAAACTACTCAAGTTTTGTTAATTTCTCAATGTTAGATAAACTCATTTCTAACAACCAATCAATCATAACGTATTCATCCAAATACCAAATTGGATAAATAAATATATGATTTTAATGTTCTTACGGAGTAGAACACGATTCCACAATTACCCTTGTCATTATACAAATGACACGTGAAGAAATCTGTGCCACACAATACACAATTTTATTCTTTAAACATAATTTTTCAACAAGTTTGACACTGTGCTGTGGCGATTTTGGCAAAGTGAATAAGGATTATGAGAAAGGGGAATAGGAGCATTTTCCCAGAGCAGGTTGATCAAAGTCAAGGTACAAGCTATATATAGTACGTACAAGCTCCTGTTGGAAATAAATCCACAAAAATTCAAGTTTAGAAAATTCAATAAAAAGGATACGACCAATGAAAGTCGAAAAACAAAGGAGTAGGACTGGAGTGGATAGATGAACTTATGAGCTTGATTGACTATTAACAGCTCCCCCTACTGTGGACCCTCTTAATTTATAATTGATCTAACTACAATTTTATTTTATTTTTTATTTAGTTAGATGCTTTGAAAATTTCAACAACTCCACAAGTATTAATTATCTTATTTTTCTTTTTCTATCTGACCTAAAAAAAAAGGGTATTGTTTGTCAAATTGAATCATAATTTAGGGACGGCTGGAGTACATTAAGTGAGATGGATCCATACATTATTGCGCTATTGTGAGTCTCAATGAACCTACAACAACTCGTTGCATAAACCTGTCAATGGATCAGATTTTGATCTGAATCTGATGTTATTTTTAGGATATGGATTTAGTTTTTAAATTCGATTACCCAATTTTTATCCGAATCTGAAAATCCGAAAGCTTAATAAATCAGATATGAATTAAGATGTCCAATCCGTTAACAACCCGATATGATCCGATATAAAAAATATATTAATTTGATTAATTCGATTTGAAAGTTTTAACTTGTTTTCATTCTCTAATACAAACATAACTGCTAAACGATTTGTTTTCATATTGTAAGCAATTACAATCTTTTAATATAATGAAATTTTTGACATGAGGCATCATCTACAAGTGTTCTACTTGTAGACATAAATTGCAACTTGATGTCTCTTTGCTTGATTTGTTTATTAATTATTTTATTTATTTCGCTGCTGCTTTTTACTTGATGACTCATGAGATGATATATCATTGGATACATCATTAGTGATTGTTTCATCAAGTGTTGTGTATTTAGGAATCCTAGTTACACATAGCATTTCGCTAACCCTCCTTTTTATTGCTTTCAAATTAATCAAGATGAGTTTTTCTAACGAGACTAATTAAATATTGGTTTACAATTTCAATAAAATTTCATCAATTAATCAAATTAATTGACCAAACCCAAATTTAATTAGATTGATCAAATCAATTATATCTATCAATCAATTTCTACTAATCAACTGCATCCAACAATTTTGAATAATCATCGATCGAACAAATGTTTTGGAATAATCATCGATCGAACAAATGTATCATTCTCGTCTTAGTGTGTAACACTTATTGTTCAAGAAGTGACCCAGCTTATAAGGGATTCACAATTGGGCCGATTTGGGTTGCTAGTAGGGGTGAGCAGCCCAGCCCATGAGCCCGTACAGCCCGCTGTGGCCGTCTGTGCCCAGCCCGTTGTGCCTGTGCCCATGGGCTAATACATAGTGCTGGGCTTTAGAGATGTTAGATGCCCGTCGGCTCGGGCACACCCGGGCCTTCAAGTTCTAATGTCCATCTAAGCCCGGTCCGGCCCATCATCACATTATGTTTTAAAATTTTAAATATATTATAATTAATTAATTATACCATTACAATAACAAAAGAGAACCTTTGTTACTACTACCTGCCTACCTTCGTTAATTATATTATTATATAGTGACTAGTCAATTATAATATTATATTATTATATAGTGATTAAGTGATATACCAAATTACCAATACAAATCACCGAAACTCAAACAAAAGGCAAAGTGAAACTTTGAAACCCTAAAACAGTAAAACCTAAAACAAATCGACTGCTACCTGCCTAGCTTCGTTCCTTCGATAGCTCTACCTGCCTACCTTCGCTCCTTCGGCTCTATTAGTCTATTATATAATTACATAATACATAATGTAATTTTTGTGTATAGTCACAGTTTAGATTTGGAGGAACTAGGTGAGTAGGTGTCATGGTTCAGGTTCAGCTGCCAAGACTTTTAAAATTATGTGTAATTTTAAAAACATGAAAATCAATCGGAGAGCCCTTCTAAGCCCGTGCCCACCCGTGCCCGTTCAATGCCCGTGGGCTTGTCTACGGTACTAGGCTTTTTAAAATGATGCCCGCTGCCATATGGGCCTATACTAGGCATTACCAATGCCCGCGGGCTTAGGGCCCGTGCACACCCCTAGTTGCTAGGCTTGTTGGCTTCAAGCAGGCTCCCCAAAGGAAATTTGGGCCAAGCCTAATGCGAAACTGAAGCGTGTAATAAAACGGATCATGTTCGTAAGACACGGACATGTTAAAAGAGAATCAATGTGTAGACACCCCAATTTCGTACCCCAGGTATGTGACATGACATAAAATATCAAGACCTGTTAAAACATTAACAAATGTCAAGTTACAGGGTCAAAAGTGCAAAAGGACAAAGCAGGATGCGCAAAAGGACAAACTGCAGGGACCTGGATGTTCAAAATGGACCAAGGTTTGAAATTTGGGCATAGCTACCCATTGATTTGGGCATGGCGCCCAAAATGAAGGGGGATGGCGCCCAAATTGCTTCTCCTGGCACTGTTCATGCAATATTTGCCGTAAAATGCAACTTTTCCAACGCAAGGTACAACCATTTGCAGCACAGAAAAGGAAATGGGCGTGGCTCCCCACAAATTTGTGCATGGCGCCCAAATCCATGATGTATGGCGCCCAAAATGCCTCCTCAGTGCACTATTCATCCAAAGTTTGCCGTAAAACACAACTGATTCAGCGCGCGGTGCAACCGATTGATGCGCTTGAGAAAAAATTAAATTCCACCGATGTCCCTAAATCCTCCTATAAATAGCAGTGCTCGGCTCTTCATTTCACACCGAATTCATCCGTAAAGCTTCTCCGCGTTAACAATACGGTGGAGAAATAGAGAGCGGTGTGAGATAGTGAGAGATCACCTCCAAAGCCTCGAAACCCTGCAAAACCTCTACCAAACACAAATCCAACCGGTAAAAGTGTACCTTAGCCCCCCAGCTAGGTATCCACCCCTTTTTCCCGGTCCAAAAATCGTGGAAAGAGAAGTTGCTCTGCCCGATTTAAAAGGCCGAATCAGCCAGTAGTAAGCCGTTACTCTGCCCGATTTCAGCCTACTTCCAGTCAATCAAACAATCAAACACAAACAGTTACCCTGCCCCGATCCCGAGGCCGAAAAGTAACTTTCAGAGCAGTCACGCTGCCCAAATTCACACAAAACACAACACACAAACACACAACTTCAACTTTAAAAAAAATACTCTCTCTCCCCTAGGGACAGAGCGAGCACACCCCTACGCGGTCTGTAAATTTTTATTCCCAAAGTCTTTCATTTCCATGTAATAGTATTATTTCCAGTCCAGCCCAATGTAGCCATATAAGCAGTTGTGCTGCCCGGATTTAATTAGGAAATAGTACTAAATGTAGCCGTTATTATGGCAAAATGTTTTTAGATAGATTTGTAATTATTTACTTTATTTATTCAATAAAGTATTTATTTGTAAATGTATTATTTCCGGTCCGGTTCAATATCAATATATAGCTTATTGCCGGATTTTATTAGGAAATAATACTAAATGTAGCCGTTACTATGGCCAAATATTTCCAAGTATATTTGTAATTGTTTGTAAAAGAGATTGTTGCAAGTCCGTAAATAATATAAATGTAACGGATGTATTTGTAGGCAGTTAATGCTTTATTTACCTGTTTAATAAATATAACAAAAAGCATACTTTAGCCAAAAACCGTTTTGAGACCGAAAGGACGAGTTGGGTGCCTAGCACCTTCCCAACTCGTAACTTAGCCTCCGAACCCGTTTTCTCTATCTCTGGTTTTCTTTTTCTGATTTTGCTTTATTTTTGCCTTAAAATAAAGATGGCGACTCTAAAAATATTTTGGATCCAGTGGGGCCTCGCAACATCTTTCTTTGCACTTTCACGTTTTCCCCTAAAAAAAGGAGAATGAGAATGGAAAGGTGATGTATTCCTATGTCCTGGTATCCCCTAAACAAGGGATAACTTGACGTAGAAAACCCAAAGCACTCATAGTGATCCGAAATAGGCCATAAGGCTATTTTCATAAAATCCATAGTGGGGGCGCTGCAACATCTTTCTCTGCACTTTCACGTTCTCCCCTAAACAAGGGAGGATGGGAATGGAAAGGTGATGTTTTCCTATATCCCGGTATCCCCTAAAAAAGGATAACTTGACATAGAAAATTCAAAGCTCCCATATTGGATCAAAAATCCACTAAAGGCAACCGAGGCGCATTCCAACGCTATTCGACAAAGACTCTCCCGCACTTTTGATTTCGTCCTCCCTAAACAAGGGAGGCGGGAGCGGCGATGGATGTCACCGCATCCGCGGACGCCGCACCCCTATCCAAGGCGCGGGCGAGCACATTCCCGGGAACCCACAGTGGCGACTCTGGTGGGGAGATCGTTTTTATTTTAATGAATAAAAATGGAGGGCTAGACTTATCAACCAAAACTTTTTTTTCTTTTGTTTCTGGCTAAAGTATGCTTGTTATATTTATTTAAAACAGTCTAATATTGCGTTCCTTTAACATCCATGTCTATATTTGTAGATATGATCCTCCATCTTGCAGCAGTTTCATTTCAAACACTGTTACGGATATACTTGAAAATATTCGTATTTTTCAAAAAAAAAATCTTAAAAAAAAAAATATATATATATATATATATATATATATATATATATATATATATATATATATATATATATATATATAGTTTTCTTTTTATTTCCGGGCAGCACAACAAAAGGGCCGGGGCTTTATTTTTAAAAAAAAATCTTTTCATTTTCGGCCTTATACTATTTTATTCTGCTTTATTTTCATTCTGCAAAATATACATATGTACATATATGCATTCATTCTGTCATTTTATTTTGGGGATTAGGACCCATTTTCTAAAAAATAAATAGATTCCCCGCTTTTATTTCAATTTCTTGATGGTATGCTTGCTTGCTCGCGCTTAAGCTAAAAAGCCGAGAAAATCCATACATAACAGAAAGACAGGCTATATCTGTTTTATTTTCTATTTCTATTAAAAAAAAAAACTTTGTTTTGCTTTTTAGATACTGCACACACGCGCACATGCATATAAATATATTCCGAACTGCTACCCTACACCATAGCCAGCCTACCCCCTGCATAAGCCAACGTTAGACTACATATAGTTTTTCAGGATACTTCAAAGACCGACCGGTTTTTGCATTTTAAATTGTGGGTCAGTCCCAGTCAAAAAAAAAATGTGTGCGCAAATAAAAAAAAATGTGCGCAAGTCAAAAAAAATTCTGCAAAAGTCAAAAAAAAAAAATGCACAAGTTAAACAAATATATATAATACACTGGGGCTGATTTATTATTTTCAAATGCTCAACCTAGATCATTCTGAATGGTGGATCCCGAAAAGAGTATAGGCCCTTCGCCTGGTGTGAGGTTCCCGGGGTGCGACCGCGCGCGCCATGGTTAGGGGTGCGGCGTGCGGATGCGGACACCACCGCTCTCGTTCCACCCTCCCTTGTTTAGGGGAAGACGAAATCCAAAGTGCGAGAGGAGTGTTGTCTATGTTAGCACGTTGGAATGTGCCTCGGTTGCCTTGAGTGGATTTTGTATCCAAAATGGGAACTTAAAGGTTTCCTCATGTCAGGTTATCCCTTATTTCGGGGATAACAGGATATGGGAATGCATTACCTTTCCATTCTCATTCTCCCCTTTTATCTTTCAAGGGAAAATAGAGAAGTGCAAGAAAAGATATTGCGACGCCCCCACTTATGGATTTATTAAAATAGCCTTATGACCCAATCAGATCGCTATGGGAGCTATGGGTTTCCCGCATCAAGTTATCCCTTGTTTAGGGGATACCAGGATATGGGAATACATCACCCCTCCATTCCGTATCTCCCTTTTTTAGGGAGAACAGGAAAGTGCAAAGAGGGAATGTTGCGAGGCCCCACTGGATCTGAAAGTTTTTAGAGTCGCCACCTTTATTTTAAGGCAAAAATAAAGGAAAACCAGAAAAGAAAACCAGAGATTTTAGAAAACGGGTTCGGGGGCTAAGTTACGAGTTGGGAAGGTGCTAGGCACCCAACTCGCCCTTTCGGTCTCAAAGCGTTTTTGGCTGAAATATGCTCATTGTTATATTAATCTAGCAAATAAATAAGGTCTTATTTTGACAAGGGAAAATTAAACAGATACATTCGTGGCTACATTATTTACGGACTCGCAGCCGTCTCCTTCCAATAATTACAAACACATTTAAGAATATTTGGCCATTATAACGGCTCTTTTACATAATATTTTCCTAATCTAATCCAGGCAGCACAACGGCTTATATTGGCTACATTGTGCCGGATTTAAAATACAACTTTTTGAAAATAAATAAAAGGAAAAATACAAATGAAATAAAAATACGCCCTTAAAGGTATTACCTTTTAGAGCGGTGGTGTGCTCGCTCTGTCCTCCTTGGGAGAGGGAGTCTTTTTTGATTTTGAATTGAATTGAATTGAACTGGATTGCTGCTTGATTTGATTGATGTTTTGAGGTTTGGGCCTGTCAGCTCGGGCAGAGTGGCAGCTTTATTTGGGTTGGTTTTGGCCTTTTCAGTTGGGCGGAACCTAGACTTAGTTTTTGACTTTTTTAGCTCGTTACTCGGGCAGAGTAACGACTTATTTTGGGATTTTTGGACTGGGGTTTTGAGGTGGACACCTAACAACTAGGCTAGGGATCACTTATAACCTATGGGTTTTTGATCTGGCAGAGTTTGGACGGGGTTTGGAGACAATAGGGGCTTCCACTCACCTATCTCGCACCTCTCGTACTAAGTGTATCGAAGGATCGCAGAAGTAGAGCTTCGCTGCGATAAAAACTCGCGTAAACTGAACACTGAAAATGCGAGGCCGGGGGTCTCTATTTATAGTTGAAGCTGAGGACGCGGTGGGAATTTGTTGATTTCTTCTTTGTGCATCAGCCGCTTGTACCGCGTGCTTCAGAACTTGTACCAAATTGAGCGCAAGAGAGAATAGGAAGAAAGCTTGGTGCGGCCAAGCTATGCTTGGTGCGGCACCAAGCCTTCTATTGGCGGCACCAACCTTTGAAGCTTTGAAAATTTGACACTTTCCCCCCAGCTTCATGCGCATCCTTTTCCTTTCGCAATTTTGACTTCTGCAACTTGACATTTGTTAAGTTTTAACATTTCTTGATATTTTATGTCAGTCACATACCAGGGGTACGAAATTGGGGTGTCTACAGAGCCCCTCAACGATGGAGTTTACGGGTAACCTTTCGGCTTACTGAGTAGACGAACATCGTTGATTAACAAGAGACTCTCCAATTTCGTTCATTTAAGAACAGGAGAATGCAATTGGTAGCGATTATTATAATGCAGTGACATGCTATCCAAACTCTATAACCTAGACATTTTTAGTCGGTTATAAAAAATTATCGAAGTTTTAAGCAGATGTGAATTTAATGTGCTCTAATGGTCGGACCTACTAATGTAGGCTGCCTACGTATTCCCTATTAAAGGAAATCAGACCAAGCGTAGTTCAGGCCAAAACCTTAAACTACAATGGAAAAAGATTTTTGTGTTTTCGAAAAAGTCGTATTCTTCCGGTCCGAAACCGTTGTCAAATACGGTATGAAGATTTGAATGTTTTTCTGTTACCACCTTTCAACTAGTTGAAACGTGTTAAGAAAAATTTTCTAATTATGTATGGGCCTTGATCGCTGTCTTGTTTCCAGACATAATCCGAAAACTTTCAAATATCAGAAAACTGTGTTTGACTAAAGATCCGTTGCCGAGCACTACAAATCTGTTACCACAATTTCAACCGGTCAATACCTTGGCATTGAAATGTGTTAAGAAAAATTTTCTAGGTATGTCTGGGCCTTGATCGCTGTCTTGTTTCCAGACATAGCCCGAAAATTTTCAAATATCAGAAAATTGTGCTTGACTAAAGATCCGTCGCCGAGCACGACGAAATGATCATTCTTCAAGTATTTTCGAAAATTGTGAAGTGAAAAACATTCTTTTTCCTTCCTCTTTTTTTTGGTTTTTTGTTTTTTTTTAAATATTCCTCTTTTTTTTGTGCTTTTGAAATATTCCTCTTTTTTTGTGTTTTTGAAATATTCCTCTTTTTTTTTGTTTTTTGAAATATTCCTCTTTTTTTTTTTTTTTTTTGAAATCAAAACTCAATTTTAAAAGAGAGTTTTTTTTTATTTTAAAAACAAAGCAAAATTTTTAAAAAAAATTCCTAAAAGAAATTATTCTAGAGTCGGGGTAGGAATACTGTACCTGACTTACTTTTTTGCGCCCGGGTGGCTGCCGCGGATTCGGCTGATTTTGACATTTCTGCCACTCTTGCTGGGGAATTTATTCCTATTTTTTTTTTTGATTGTGATGGTCGGACCTACTGATGTAGGCTGCCTACGTATCCTTTTTCAAGGAATCAGACCAAACGTAGTTCAGCCTGATGCTGGGAATCTTGCTCATTTTTTTTTCTTTTCTTTTCTTTTCTTTTCTTTTGATTCCTTTTGATTTCTCTCTTTTTTTTCTTTTTTTTTTGATCTGCTGGGGATTTTTTCTTTTTATCACTGTTCCGGCCTTCGCTGGAAAGTCTTTTCCCTTGCCTCACTTTGTTTTCGGCTTTTAGCTGGAAAATTTTCTTGATGCTGCTGCATTTGTTCTTGTTGCTCATTCTAACCTTGGCCAGAAGCTCCCCTTTTTTTTCTTGTTGTAGCATCTTGTGGTATCAGCTGATGTCATCTTTTCTTTGCTGTTGTTTTCTTTTCGCTCCATTTTCTAGCTTCAGTCGAAAATTTCTTCTTCTGCCGCCGCATTTTCCTTGTTGCATGTACTTGAAAATTTTTCTTCTTGTACATACATTTTCCCCTCTCCCGATTTTTTTTATTTTCTGTTTTTTTTTTCTGCATGCCTGTCACTTTTCTTTATTTGCATGCTTATTACCCTTTTTTTTTCTCTTCTCTTTTTTTTTTTTTGATGTATTTCAGATTTGCTAGATTTTGGTACTGTTTGGCACTTTTGAAGCATTTCTGACCTTATTAATGATGCATATGCATGTCCTATTCATGCCTAAATGATGCAATTAGACAATGATGCATGAAATTTATGAATTTATTCTTATGATGCATGATTAAACTAGTGGTCACTATTTGACCTTATTATGCCTGATTTATATTACAAATGCAAACGGGGCTAAATGATGTATGCTTATGCTGCAGGGATATGGTGAATGCCATAAGAATGTTTATTTTCATGATTGGGGGCCTTTTATTTTCTTTTTAGTGCACCCCTAATGCAGCTTATTGGATAATGAATGCACATGATGAATGCATGTACTACTTTATTTAATGTAAATGTGATGCCTAAAAATTATAAGATGCTTATTAACATGATGCATGTATATTTTTTTTATTCTATCATGCATGCAATAATGCAAAATGCAAGTATATATTTTAAGATGCAAAATGTTTTTTTTTTTTTTTTGTTATTGGAGGAATGTAAAAGAATATGGTTTTTTTTTTTTTTTTTTTTTTTTTTAGGGAAACAGGGGGCGGCACCCTGCGAGAATTTATTAAAATAAAGAGGAAAGTACAAACTTGAGGGGGACAACCAGCCTTGCCCTTATAAGAATATGGTATATATGTACAATATATATACAATTTTTTAATGAAATCAAATGTTTATTTACATGTAAATTATGTTCATGTATATATATATATTTAAAAAAATGGTAAGTGTTTATTTACATAAAGAATGATACTTTTTTTTTTTTTTTTTTTTGTTGTTGAAAACCTGTACAAATATTTACAATGCAGTCTAATTTTATATGATGTAAAATAAAAAAAACATGTGCAGACTCAAAACACACGCACAAAGCAAAGCTATACCGACCTAATGGGTAATGGCACGCTGTATTTCCAAAATGGGTTTTTAAGGAAAATACCTTCGGCAGGCTTCCCTTTTTTTTTTTATGAGATGCGGGGAAAGGAAAAGGCAGATACCTCCTTGGCCATATAATTGTTGCAGGGCTATGTTTGATATATGGCTATTCTCGCAATTCCTGCATTTTTCTTCATAATCAGACAGGGCAGCGGTGAATGATCGGGATCCAAGTCATCGAGCTGTTTCAGGACAATGGCAACGCAGATGATGAATAGGGCGAGGATACTTCTGGTGTTTCTCATCCTGATGAGACTGAGCTTTTTCTGAGCCTTGCAGAAGAAGTATATGGGACCGGCCGGGCGGATGCCACAGACATTGATGGACTGCTCCGGGGCTTAAGCTGCAAATGAAGGATAGTTTTGGGGAAACAACACTACTAGAAAAATGACCTTTAGTGACGGAATTTTCCGTCGCTAAGGCGAAATTCCGTCGCTAAAGGCCCCTAGCGACGGAATTTTTCCGTCGCCATTCCGTCGCTAATTCTTCGTGATGCCGACGGATCGATTCGTCGCTAAAGGCAGCGCGGAATTTTTCCGTCGCTAAAGGTTGATTTTCAGCGACGGAAAATAGCATTTAAAAATTAATTAAAATTGAATTTCAGCGACGGAAAATTCCGTCGCTAAAGGTATTTAAAAATTAATTAAAATTGAATTTCACGGAAAATTCGTCGCTAAAGGCTTTTAAAAATTAATTAAAATTGAATTTCAATGACGAAATTTCCGTCGCTAAAGGCGTTTAAAAATTAATTAAATTTGAATTTCAGCGACGGAAATTTCCGTCGCTAAAGGCGTTTAAAAATTAATTAAAATTGAATTTCAGCGACGGAAAATTCCGTCGCTAAAGGCGTTAAAAATTTATTAAATTTTGACGGAAAAATTCGTCGCTAATAATGTAAAAAATTTAAAAAACCCAAAAATACTATTATTATAAATTTTTGTACCTGATAATATAACAATTAATACAAAACTGAAAATACAAAATAAACAATAATATAAAACCAATTTAAAAACATCAAACTGTAAATGTTATTACAACAATCCATGTAAATTATACATAACAATTAATACTAAAAACTTGTTTCTAGAATTAACTTGTAAATTTAAACTTGTACAAATCCATGTAAACTATATCTAATAAAAAAACTAAAAATAAAATTAAAAAAATCCTACGACATGAGTATCAAAAAAAACTTCATCTTCACGGCAATCAGCTAGAAAACCTGTCAAAGTAAAATTACTATTTTGATTAAAAATCAACAAGAAAAAGTAAGTCATTGTTTTCATATGATCAAACAAGAAGCTTTAGAAGCTTACCATAGGAATACATTTATGGCATAATCATCACAGCTTTGCTTTTTTTGCTGGATGAACCTAAACATGTACAAGTTATCCAAAATCAATTAGTTAATAATAATAACAAAAATGGTCAAACCCTATTTCCCCCACCCCCAATATGAGTATTAAACCAGAGGAATGGAAAGAGAAGAAATGAAATAAATGTTGCTTGAAAGTAAGCACGTTCGGTTTCAAAGTCTCCCAACGTACATACGGTTATGTTGTTCGGTTTCAAAGTCAATTAAACTACAACCATGGATTTCATAGCATCAACATGGCTATCTAGCTAACAAGCGTACATAAATCGATGTTTAAACATTAATACACTAAATTTACACTAACACCCCCTTTGTTTCTTACCATTTACACTAACACCCCCCTAAACGTACATACAATTATCTTTTTGGTTTCAAAGTCAACTAAACTACAACCATGGATTTCATAGCATCAACATGGCTACCCATCTAACAGGCGTAGATAAATCGATGTTTAAACATTAATACACTAAATTTACACTAACACCCATTTATTTCTTACTATTTACACTAACACCCCTAAACGCACATACGCTTATGTTGTTCGGTTTCAAAGTCAAGTAAACTAAAACCATGGATTTCATAGCATCAACATGGCTACCCAGCTAACAAACGTACATAAACCGATGTTTAAGCATTAATACACTAAATTTATACTAACACCCCTTTAATTCTTACCATTTACACTAACACCCCTCAACGTACATACAATTATCTTTTTTGGTTTCAAAGTCAATTAAACTACAACCATGGATTTCATAACATCAACATGGCTACCCAGCTAACAAACGTATATAAATCGATGTTTAAGCATTAATACACTAAATTTACACTAACACCCTTTTATTTCTTACTATTTACACTAACACCCTTTTATTTCTTACTATTTATACTAACACCCCCCAAACTTACATAAAGTTATCTTTTTTTTTTATTTCAAAGTCAATTAAACTACAACCATGGATTTCATAGCATCAACATGGCTACCCAGCTAACAAACGTACATAAATCGATGTTTAAGCATTAATACATTAAATTTACACTAGCATACATTCCATACAAACTAACATGTATATTTCATGTATATTTCATCTACAATATAAAAATAGAATTATAACATTTTAATTACACACTAACATTTAATAAAAATAAAAAAATATTAAGACCTTTAGATTTAGGGGTGGAGTGGGGTTGGGGGTGGGGTTGGGGATGGGGTGGGGTGGGGTGGGGGGGTGGGGTGGGGTTGGGGTGGGGGTGGGGTGGGGTTTTAGGGTTAAGTTTAGGGTTAGTGTTAGTGTTATGGTTTAGGTTTAAGGTTAGTGTTACGAATTAGGTTTATGGTTTAGGTTTAGGTTCAGATTTAGGTTTAGGTTTAGGTTTAAGGTTTAAGGTTTAAGGTTTAAGGTTTAAGGTTTAAGGTTTAAGGTTTAAGGTTTAAGGTTTAAGGTTTAAGGTTTTGGGGGGGGTGGGGGTGGGGTGGGGTGTGTGTTTGGGGTTAGGTTTAGGGATAGTGTTATGGTTTAGGTTTAGTTTTAGGTTTAGGTTTAAGGTTTACGTTTAGGTTAGGTTTTTAGGTTGGGGTTTAGGGTGGGGGGGGGGGGGGGGGTTGGGTTTAGGTCTAGGGATAGTGTTATGGTTTAGGTTTAAGATTAGTATTACGAATTAGGTTTATGGTATAGGTATAGGTTTAGGTTTAAGGTTTACGTTTTAGGGTTCAGGGGTGGGGTCAGTTGGGTTTAGGTTTAGGGATAGTGTTATGGTTTAGGTTTAAGGTTAGTAATTAGGTTTATGGTTTATGTTTAGGTTTAGGTTTTAGGTTTACGCTTTTAGGTTGGGGGTTTAGGGGTCAGTCAGTGGGGTCAGTGGGGGGGGTGGGGTGGGGTGGGGTGGGGGTGGGGGTTGGGGTTATGTTTTAGTATTATGGTTTAGGTTTAGGGTTAGTGTTATGGTTTAGGTCCGGTTTAAGGTTAGTGTTATGGTTTAGGTTTAGGGTTTAGGTTTAAGGGTTAGGTTTTGGGTTGGGGTGGGGTGGGGTCAGTTATGTTTTAGTGTTATGGTTTAGGTTTAGGGTTAGTGTTATGGTTTAGGTTTTGGGTTTAGGTTTAAGGGTTAGGTTTTGGGTTTAGGTTTTGAAAGGTTGGGGTGGGGGTGGGGGTGGGTTGGGGTAGGGGTGTGGTGGGGGTTGGGGTTATGTTTTAGTGTTATGGTTTAAGGGTACGGTTTAGGGTTTAGGGTTAGGTTTTGGGGTTAGGGTTTAGGTTTTGGGTTGGGGTTGAGGGTGGGGTTGGGGTTATGTTTTAATGTTATGGTTTAGGTTTAGGGTTAAGGGTTAAGGTTTAGGTGTAAGAGTTAGGTTTAGGGTTTTGAATGTGAAATATATTGACGTGTGGAATTCTTTTTAGATGTCTTGCTGAGCATGCTAAATTGTGCTCTTAACATAATCTTCAACAGTCACAATTTGATCACCAAGTATAGGGTGGGTCTAATCTCACAACCTAATCATATTCAGTAAGTTCAAAGTAACAATAAAATACAAGATAATATGAAACTCCAATACAAGATAATATCAAGGATAACATCTTTTAAAATCGGATTAAAAGATCTAAACTCCAATAATGGTTTGCAGAGCAACCAGAAAATGAGTCTAGCGGGAGAGATATGTGGTCATGTCCTCAAAAACGTGAATTTATCTATCATTTCATAGTTACTAATAACGCAGAGAGGAGGAGGGGGAGATTATGGAGGAGGAGGAAGAAGAGGAAGAAGGAGGAGAATGGACTTGTTCATTGCTTTAGAGAGTTTAGAGCTTGTAGTTGCCCAAAGTTTCTTGCAATTAATTACAGGGACTACAACTTTCAACTTATTTGGACTCGTGGTTTGTGGTTTGAGATAGTTACAGTATGCCTCCCATCTTTTGATGGTTGCCTATATTAAGTGCCTCAAGTAGTTAATGACTAGTAAACTATGTCATAAAATGAAATACGACCCCCCACCCCCTATCTTTTGCTCAAGTTCCAGTTTGGCCCAATTTCAGCATTCACCATTTTGTCATCCTCTGCTAGAAATTTGATGCATTTAACCAGGAATACTCCCCACCACCCATTGTGTTGGGAGACGACAGGCCATTAGTAGTAAGAAAAAGAAGAGAATAATTGATCTTGGTCATATGAAAATTTAATCTAAACTATCATCCCAATATTTCAAATAGCCAAAACCTCCCCTATCAATTCCCCATGGCATGCGAAGATTTTCAAAACAAATTTTCAAATAAGGAGAAACAAAGACGTAGAAAAAGTAAAATTCTAACATAAATCCACATCTATTATAGCAAAAGCTCAAAAATGGTTACCTTTTTTCCTTCATTTTTTTTCTTGGAGAAGCCACCTGTAGAGTGGTCGACGAACATTATGGGGTAGGGGAGCACAAGACCCCATTGAAAAAAAAAATTAGCTTACAAAACGGTGGCGTTATTAGCAGAGACCCCACTCAAGATAGATAACTATGAAATGATAGATAAATTCAGCAACTATGAAATGATAGATAAATTCACGTTTTTGATACATCACAGAGACAAGGTATGAGCGCAACTTCCAAATCACAGGACATGACCACAAATCAAATGAACCAGAGAGGTAACCTTAAAGGTCTCACACTCTCACTATTGCTATCAAAAAAATTGCTGTAAGTTCTTCTTAGTAGTAATAATTTTTACCCCATATAAATGATAGGAAATAAAGTGAAAAGGATAATGGCTGACAAGTGACAAGGTGAAGCATAAAGGCTGCGCTACTTGTAGTTATATAATTTGTAGAGAAGGATTAGGTGAATGCCATGCGCTGGGATTCCAATGCATTGTGTGTGGATTTAGTAAGCACCATCCATTAAGAAATCATTCGCAGGGTGGACAATAGAGGGCACAATAAGGAGTTCCACTTAGAGCTATCATTTTCAATACTATATCTGTTGATATCATAAACAAGCCCTGGGTGTTGGTGCGGGATTTCAATATAGTAAGATTAGTCATGAAAAAAACATGGGGTTTGGGAGTTGATCATGAGAAAGCCAATGAATGTAATCAATGCATTTTTACAATTAATGAATGACTTTACCACAACGGGGTTATCATGTACTTGGTAAAATAAAGGAGAAGATGATTAATTTATTTAAAGTTAGCTTGATCAGATAATAGCCAACGATGGATAGCCTGTATGCCATTTCTTAAGCTGAAGCATAACCTCAAGTAGAGTTTGACCATTGTCCCTTAATTCTGAACATGGACATTGGGAGGAGAAGAATGATGAAGCCTTTCAAGTTCTTAAATTTCTACTGCTGTGAGTGTGGCAGATTCTAGTAAACTCACAGCTAGGATCATGAACCAGTTATGTTCAGGCCAATGACCAGCTAATATCTATCATTTCATAGCCTGTGACTCCTTCCAGTAAGCAAGATGGGGAGGTGCAATATTAGTAGCACCATGATACATCACAGAGAGTGAGAGAGACAGATATGAGCGCAACTTCCAAATCTAGCATCGATTTCAGCAAATACAAACGCAACTTCTAACAAAATAATTGAAGCACAATTAAAATTCACACGCCGCACAAAACAAATGAGGATTGCAAACATTAATCCAAAGATGATCGTTAAAAATTGATAGAACAGAAAGTCGAGGATATACCTCTTATCGGATGAGCCGCCATTCACACGATCAGCGGAGACGAAGAAGAAGGGGAGCTGGGGTCGCTGGTCACTGGCGTTGAGGATGGCGGCCAGATTTGGGGTTATTTCATTTGGGGGTTTGGTGGAGGCTTTGGGCGAACGGGGTGGAGGAGAGAGATGGAGATGAAGCTTGGCCGGCTATGGCGGATTTGGCGAAGACGGCAGCGAATCGGCCGAGAAGAGGCGGTCAAGAAGATTCGCCGGAAGAGATGGAGGAGAGGCGCATTTGGGTTTGGGGGAAGATTCGCCTGCCGTTGGAGATCGATTGTTTGGTGATGCAGTGCGCGGCTTGTTCGAGAGACGAGCGATGAGCGATGACAGCCTGAGGGAGGAATCAAGGGATGAGAGGTAGAGTGAACCGCGCATGAGAGGAGGGAGGAGTGATTGCGCAATGAGAGAGGGAGTGATTTCGGCCAGAAGAGAGAGAGAGAGACATTTCGGATGCCTTTTTTTTTTGGGATGGGATCCGGTTGATTTAGGGATTTCAAGGGAATGAATATTTTGGGCGGTAATATTAATATTTCGGTGGAGGGAGTTTCAATTTTTCGGTGGAGGGAGTTTTAATTTTTCGCCAAATCCCTTTGTGTGTGTGTATATATATATATATATATATATATATATAATAATAATAATAATAATAATAATAATAATAATAATAATAATAATAATAATAATAATAATAATAATCATAATAATGATAATAATAATCATAATAATGATAATAATAATCATAATAATGATAATAATAATAATAATAATAATAATAATAATAATAATAATAATAATAATAATAATAATAATAATAATAATAATAATAATAATAATAATAATGATAATAATAATAATAATAATAATAATAATAATAATAATAATAATAATAATAATAATAATAATAATAATAATAATAATAATAATAATAATAATAATAATAATAATAATAATGATAATAATAATAATAATAATAATAATAATCATAATAATGATAATAATAATAATAATAATAATAATAATAATAATGATAATAATAATAATAATAATAATAATAATAATAATAATAATGATAATAATAATAATAATAATAATAATAATAATAATAATAATAATAATAATAATAATAATAATAATAATAATAATAATAATAATAATAATAATAATAATAATAATAATAATAATAATAATAATAATAATAATAATAATAATAATAATAATAATAATAATAATGAATAATAATAATAATAATAATGATAATAATAATAATAATAATGATAATAATAATAATAATAATGATAATAATAATCATAATAATGATAATAATAATCATAATAATGATAATAATAATAATAATAATAATAATAATCATAATAATAATAATAATAATAATAATAATAATAATAATAATAATAATAATAATAATAATAATAATAATAATAATAATAATAATAATAATAATAATAATCATAATAATAATAATAATAATAATAATAATAATAATAATAATAATAATAATAATAATAATAATAATAATAATAATAATAATAATAATAATAATAATAATAATAATAATAATAATAATAATAATAATAATAATAATAATAATAAGTAAAACTAAGAAAAATCTAAGAAAAATCACTGGTTGGACTGAAGTGAGCAAACCACTGGTTGGACTGCAGCCAAATCTAAGAAAAATCCGGACTAGCCAGCATCAGTAAAACTCGGAGGCCCGAGGTTGAGCCAATGCCAAAGAATGGCCAAGTTGCTAAGTTGCCAAGTTATAACTTGCCGCCACGCTATTAAGTTGCTAAGACGCTGCCAAAGTTCGCTGTATCGCTGCGCTGCTAAGTTATGTGTTTAAGTTACGCTAGTTGCTTGTTGCCACGCTATGCTGTTGCCACGTTAAGCTTAAGTTGCTGCTGCTGCTAAGTTGCCAAGTTAAGCTTGCTACGCCACGCTAAGTTACTGCTGTTAAGTTACATGTTTAAGTGCCACGCTGTTGCTTACGCCACGCAGTTAAGCCACGCTAAAGCTTCTGTTAAGCCACGCCACGTTAAGTTGCTGCTGCTGCTGCTGTTAGCTGCACGCCACGCTTAAGCTGCTGCTGCTTGCCCACGCACGCCACGCTAAGTTAAGTTGCCAAGTTGCTACGCTACGCCACGCTAAGTGCTGCCAGTTAAGCCACGCTGCTAAGCAACGCTGCTAGTTAAGCTTGCCACGCCACGCTTAGTTGCTGCTGCTTAAGTTGCTAAGTTGCTGCTGCCACGCCACGCTGCTAGTTGCTGCTGGTTACGCCACGTTAATGCCACGCGTTGCTGCCACGCCACATTGCTGAGTTAAGCCACGCTATTAAGTTGCTTGCCCACGCTGCGTTGCCACGCTTGCTGCTGCTAAGCTGCTGCTTGCTGCTGCTGCTGCTGCTGCTGCTGCTTAAGTTGTTAAGTTGCTAGTTAAGTTGCTAACGTTAAGCCAAGCGCCACGCTAAGCTTGCTTCTGCTAAGTTGCGTGCTAAGTTGCTGCTGCCACGCTTAAGCTGCTGTTGCTGCCAAGCCAAGTTGCTGCTGCTTGCTGCTGCCACGCTACGCTGCTGTTACGTTGCTGCTAAGTTACGTTGCCATGCACGCTTACGCTTGCTGTTAAGCCACCACGCTAAGTTAAGTTGCTAATTGCTACTTAACGCCACGCTAAGCCAACATTGCCACGCTGCTGCTTGCGCTTTGCCACACGCTTAAGTTAAAGTTGCTGCTGCACGCTATGTTAGTAATTAAATTAAGTTACTACGCTAAGTTGCTGTTAAGCTTTAAGTTAAGTTACGCTAAGTTTTAAGTTAAGCTTATGTTAGTTAAGTTAAAGTTGCTATGTTATTGCTGCTAAGTTAAGTTAAGTTAAGTTACATTACGCTAAGCTAAGTTAACTACGGTTAGTTGCTAAGTTATTACGTTTTCATGTTATAATGGTCCATCGTTATGTTAAGCCATTAAGTTGCTGTTACACACGTTAAGTTAAGTTACGGTTACTACGTAAGTTACATTACGTTAGTTTCAAGTTAAGTTATGCTCCAAGCTTAAGTTAAGTTGCCCAAGCAAGTTTGCATTGCTGTTGCTGCTTGTTATAAGTTATTAAGTTACGCCTTAAGTTTAACGTGTTTAAGTAAAGTTAAAGTAAGTTGGTTACGTTTTACATTACGGTTTACGATACGTTAAGTTATACCATCTCGCCAATAGCGTAGCATGTTTTCATGTTATAATGGTCCATCGCATTCATTATAACATTTCGCCAATAGCGTAGCGTGTTTCATGTTATAATGGTCTATCGTATCCATTATACCATTTCGCCAATAGGCGTATCATGTTTCATGTTATAATGGTCCATCGTACTCCATTATACCATTTCGCCAATAGGCGAGCATGTTTTCATGTTATAATGGTCTATCGCATCCATTATACCATTTCGCTAATAGACGATCATGTTTCATGTTATAATGGTCCATCGCATCTATTATACCATTTCGCCAATAGCGTAGCGTGTTTTCATGTTATAATGGTCCATCGCACTCCATTATACCATTTCGCTAATAGACGTATCATGTTTCATGTTATAATGGTCCATCGTACTCCATTATACCATTTCGCCAATAGGCGTAGCGTGTTTTCATGTTATAATGGTCTATCGTACTCCATTATACCATTTCGCTAATAGACGTATCATGTTTCATGTTATAATGGTCCATCGTACTCCATTATACCATTTCGTCAATAGGCGTACGTAGCGTGTTTTCATGTTATAATGGTCTATCGTACTCCATTATACCATTTCGCTAATAGACGATCATGTTTCATGTTATAATGGTCCATCGCACTCCATTATACCATTTCGCCAATAGGCGTAGCGTGTTTTCATGTTATAATGGTCTATCGTACTCCATTATACCATTTCGCTAATAGACGTATCATGTTTCATGTTATAATGGTCCATCGCATCTCATTATACCATTTCGCCAATAGGCGTAGCATGTTTTCATGGTATATGGTCTCATCGTACTCCATTATACCATTTCGCTAATAGATGTATCGTGTTTCATGTTATAATGGTTCATCATACTCCATTATACCATTTCGTCAATAGGCCTAGCGTGTTTTCATGTTATAATGCTCCATCGTAGTCCATTATAACATTTCACCATTAATAGGCGTAACGTGTTTTCATGTTATAATGGTCCATCGCATCCATTATACCATTTCGCCAATAGTCGTCACGTGTTTTCATGTTATAATGGTCCCATCGTAGTCCATTATACCATTTTCGCCAATAGGCGCTAGTGTTTTCATGTTAAGTTACGCTGCTAAGCTGCTGTTGCTGCTAGGTTGCTGCTGCTGCTGCTGCTGCTGCTAAGTTAAGTTAAGTTAGGTTAAGTTGCTAAGTTACTACGCTAAGTTGTGTTGCCACGCTTGCTGCTACGCCACGCTAAGTAAGCTGTTGCTACGCTACGCTTAAGTTAAGTTAAGTTACGCTGCTAAGTTGCTGCTAAGTTAAGTTAAGTTAAGTTGTAATGTGAATGTTTTAATTTTTGTAATTATATTGATGCTAATCATTTTAATTATTGATATTATATTATTAAATTAACATTTCAAATATTATTTTAATTTAATTTCAATTTAAGTTAACTGTGTTACGTTAAGTTACATTAAGTTAAGTTGTAATATGAATGTTTTAATTTTTGTAATTATATTGATGCTAATCATTTTAATTATTGATATTATATTATTAATTTAAAATTTAAAATATTATTTTAATTTAATTTCAATTTAAGTTAACGTTACGTTACTAAGTTAAGTTGTAATGTGAATGTTTTAATTTTTGTAATTATATTGATGCTAATCATTTTAATTATTGATATTATATTATTAAATTAACATTTCAAATATTATTTTAATTTAATTTCAATTTAAGTTAACGTTAATGTTACGTTAAATTAAGTTGTAATTTGAATGTTTTAATTTTTGTAATTATATTGATGCTAATCATTTTAATTATTGATATTATATTATTAAATTAACATTTCAAATATTATTTTAATTTAATTTCAATTTAAGTTAACGTTACGTTACGTTAAGTTAAGTTGTAATTGAATGTTTTAATTTTGTAACTATATTGATGCTAATCATTTTAATTATTGATATTATATTATTAAATTAACATTTCAAATATTAATTTTAATTTAATTTCAAATTAATTTCATATATTTTTGATATTTTATATTAATTAGAATTCAATTTAATTTTTTTCATTATCGCGACGGAAATTCAATTTTAACATTTTAGCTTAATTTAATTTTCCGTCGAAATTCAATTTTAATTAAATTTTAAATGCCTTTAGTGACGGAATTTTCCGTCATTGAAATTCAATTTTAATTAATTTTAAAGCCTTTAGCGACGGAATTTTCCGTCGAAATTCAATTTTAATTAAATTTTTAACGCTTTAGCGATTAATGAATTTTCCGTCAATGAAATTCAATTTTACTAATTTTGTGCCTTTAGCGATCGAAATTTCCGCCGAAATTCAATTTTAATTAATTTTAAATCCTTAGCGACGAATTTTCCGTCGCTGAAATTCAATTTTAATTTTTATGACGGAATTTTCCCTCGTCGCTGAAAATAAAATCGAAATTAATTGAAGATATTCAATGACGAAAATTCCATCGCTAAATTGACCTTTAGCGACGAAAATTCCGTCGCCGATAAATTCCGTCGATGTTCACCGTCGCTAATGATT
>CM028380.1:38636173-38682138 GCA_013146195.2 Codonopsis lanceolata
AGGTTACGCCATTATTTCGTCTCTCTATGATGACATGTTAATTATTGGTAGCAATAATAACATGATCAAAGACACTAAAAATATGTTGGCAAGAGATTTGACATGAAAGATTTAGGGTTAGCCGATGTCATCCTAGGTATTAAAATATCTAGAACATCCGAGGAGATCGCTTTTATCACAATCTCATTATATTGAGAAATTGGGGAGAAATTTAGCAACGGTGATACAAACATTGCTAAGACTCCAATCGACCCTAACTTTCATCTCAAAAGAACCTGCCACCGAGCATATCTCAAATTGAATACTCGAATCATTGGAAGTCTTATGTATCTACGAACCGCACGCCCGATTCGCCAAGCAAAAGCTAACCGATTGAGCTTACATAAGTAATCCCGCCCGATCAATGGAAAGCCATTAAGGGACTCTTAGATATCTTCGATATAAGGACTACGAGTTGCATTACCCAAGTATCCCATAGCTTATTGAAGGATACAGGATTGGATACTAACGACTCCAAGTCAACATGTGGATTTGTATTCACTCTGGTGGCTGCTATTGCATGGAAACCTTCCAAACGTACTTGCATTGCAAGGTCTACTACGGAATCATAATTTATCGCCTTTAGATAAAGCAAATGAGAAGCCGAATGGTTACGCAGAACTTTCCTTGTAATATTCTAGCATGGCCACGCCTGCAGCTGCCTATATGCATCCATCGCGACGCCGCAATTGGAAGCGGCACAAAATAACATGTATAATGGTAAGTCCCGCCATATAAGCACAATATCAGTTAGGCAACTACTTCCTCAAATGGCGTGATCACCATCGACATATTCGATCTAAGGACAACCTAGCTGATCCATTAACTAAAGGATTGTCCAGAGAGTTAGTACGCTCATCGAAGGGAATGGGCCTTAAGCCTATGAAATAAAGAGAACCTTTAGCGGAAAACCCCCACCTAGTTGATTGGGAACCCCATGGTCTAGGTTCAAAGGGACAACCAAACTAATTGATCTCACTGGCTAACACTAACTGACTCACAGCTTCTACTCATTCCTATGGTGAAAACACTAGTGTTACCTCGTCACTTTAGATGATAATCGCACTGCTTTTAATGATTCTTGTGACTTGATTTGATCAAGCGGGTAAAAAACCGACAGATACACCCTTTATAAGAAGTCACCTATGTGAATGTAAGACCGGTACGATCTTATGGAAATTTCGAGGCAAAATTTTCTAACAACACTCACACAACCAGCAAGCGCTCAGGCCAAAATGAACACAAACGTAGAATCAAACGCCGCTTGAGGGCGCCTATGTGAATACTATTGTCTTGCTGCTGACATCAAACACCGCCGGCTTCAAGACACACCCCACCGATTAGTAAGTCTTCCCGATAGTAACTCATAAGGAAAGGTTCAAAGCCAAAAGCCACCTCTTCCACTCTAGCTACTCTCAATTGTATCTCTCAGAATATCAATATGTCATCAACTTACATAATATCTTATTCAATGTGGGGGATTGTTGGAAAATTGTTTCCATAAAACTTGAATAAGGGAGTTATGTAAGTGTATAATGTGGGAATCCCACATGAACAAAATGAAATAAGCTCTACCTTATAAGGTAGAGCCAGGCTTTACTTTCTGTGCCCTTGGGCCACTACAATTTTGTGTAGAGGGAAGACCTACATACGTGTAGGTCCAAACACCTGCTGCCGCCGCCACCCTCTTGCTCTGGCCGGGTTGGTTTGTTGGTTGGTCCACCGACGGCTTGCTTGCCCCCGCCTCGAACCTATCTTTTTGCTACTGCTCATTTGGTGTGTGACCTTTTCAAAGATGAACCTTAACAAGTTCAAGTTCACCGCCAAGAATGCTTAGGATCGAACAGCGTGATAAATCCATAAACTGCTCCGTAAAACAGTTATGTTTGAACACTTGTGTCTCTTCGCATGCCCATAATCGCTAATCGCCAAATGTGTTCTGCTGCATTTCCAACCGCCTTCAACCGCTCCCAACCGTCATCCCCAACTGCCACTTAAATACAGCCAAAAAACTCAGTTTTTTCTTAATCGAAATTCTGTTCGTTTTACAACCTTTTTGCACCCTATACGTAGATTACAGCTAGCTGTTTGATTCTAAGGATCGAAGAACTGAGGACCGCCTCTTCAATCACGTAAGTATCCTCAAACCCGAGACACACCGATATATCCCGCCTAGTCTCGATAACCGGCGGCTTTTTTGTCTTAAGGAAAGAGCTTAATTGCTCGAGGATATTATTACTCTCTTCCTTAAACACTCTGGTAACCTAAATCAGTCATACCATCATTAACAAAGGGAAGACCTATGTTATGTTTATAACTTGTTTACATGCCTGTTTAAATTCTGGAAATTTATGGGCAGCAACATACACTTATTATTATGATATTGTTTATAGCATTAAACATGTTCAAATCATTCTTGGGAATACCTATTGTTCCCGGATTCATTGATATTGTAAACTTCAAAGTAATGACATTGCTCGGATTTCACAAATTGTGGAATTGAAGTCTCGTTAGGCTAAAGTCATGGATGACTTTGGAATTGGGTTCTAATAGAATCGAGAACATAGAAAAGAGTATTGAAATGCATATAGCATTCAATCTCTACGTGGATGAAAGTTTAGAAATGACTCGGCGGAATTGATACTAGTGAGCCATTGAACAATACCGACTCAACGATCGATCCTTGCGACGCTTGAAATTCGTTTAACTAGAATACTAGTTTCGAGATTCTTGAATTAATTCATGATCATGCTTGATGGTTAGTCATAAAATATAACATGCCTACCTGACTTGAATGAGATCGCTATTATCGTGCTCGCTCTTACTTGATTTCTTAAATGAGTAAACTTTTACTTGACTTGGATGGTCTTGACCCTCTACGTGTTCATGATTGATAAGTAAACATTTACTTGTCCCCCGATAAGTCCAACTGGTATACTTGTCTTGTCCTGTCTTGTCTTCCCTGGTTGACAATCCATTACCGTTACGAATCATGAGATTCGTGATAGTGATGCGTTGCCGAACCAGATACGTGCAAACCCCTCCATTCTTGATCACTTTGGAGAAGAGTACCTTGTGTAACCATTAGGGCGCTTGGAATAATACTACCTTGGTCGATGTATCAATCACGTACATCCGACAGCATGTTCCTGTTAACATTTTATATTGCAAGAGCTACGTTGTGGCACTAGATTTTTATCATATCCTCTTATATGTGGATTTCTTCTAGTACTTATGTGAAATCAAAGTGCTACCATGAATATGTGAGCTAAATGCTTATATATACTTGTTCTTGATCGCTTGATATTCGTGATGAGTCTGTGAACTGCTTGATATGTATATATGTAGATATGCATACCTTTACATGATAAATTCCATGAATGAATTATCAGGTATATAAACGAGTTTATACACCTACACCTGATGATCCTATGAGAGACTTGATATATGTATGCATATATATATATATATATATATATATATATATGCATACTTCTACTTAATTATTCTATGAGAGACTTGGGATGTTCTATATTAAGATATACGTCCATAATTATGATGATTCTTGTTACCTGCCTCCTGACTTGTTTGATTGTTTGTGAACAGGGGATTCACCCTGATTCATCTTGGTAGTCCGGTAAAGGAACGGTTTCCATATAGTACAATTCGACTTACTAGGTCCTTGTCGTTGTGACACGATATTATTTCCACTTATGGAAATATTTCATTTATGTCATAATGTTTAGTAGTAGCGTACTGAGTCATTATGACTCATCTTGTACTTTGTTTTCTAGTTGCAGTAACATGTTCGCCACGTTGAGGCCGAGTAGATCGGGATTGTAGCGGATCGCAGCTGATCGATAGCTCGAGCTTAGTTCGTGTGTTCATGATTGTAGCGGTCGACATTCCCGAGTAGTAGCTTGTGGATTCCTATCTCATCTAGCATCATTGATTTGTATATTGTACTTTACTATTCTTGTGAGCTCGTTGTATTGTAAAGTTATTTAGACTTTACAGTCGAGTAGAACACTTGGGCTTTGTTTTGGTTCTTCTTTGGGCCGACGTGTTGTGTCGTGTCGTGTCGTTGTTCTTACTCTTAGTTTTTATATTCAGTTGTCTCCCAAACACGCAGTAGCTTTGTGGCTTTTCTTTATTCTAGTTGTTATCATTGTTGGTTAACCCCGGTATGCTTTAGCCGTGGGTAATTGTTATATCAGGTTGGTTCCTTGTTGAAACGCCAGCCTGAGTGACGATGGATTTGTTCAACGTCTGCAATGTTGTGGCACGCGAGTTTTATTTTTCCCCCTCATGAGATTTATGTCTCTCTTGGTCTCTTTGGCCTTGGTTTCGAGCTTCATAGCTCGAGACTTCTTTTCCTTATCGCTTTGCATATTTGAATTTTGTAAACCCGTATTTTAGTACGGTCTTGTAATGACCCGACCCGGACTCCAATGCAGAATCCCAAGGTCATGCCGTCAAGACAAGCTAAGAGACGGACATGCACCTGCTAAGCATAATGGTGCAAGTCAAAAGCTGAGCCAACATGCTCAAACAACCAGAATGTAAAGCCATAACGGCAATACGGAAAACAAAAACTAAAACCTGCGGAAGCAAATCATAAGTGGAAGCCAAGCCTTTAATCCTAAACCAAGGAACGCAAGGCTGAGAAACAACTATCTCTCGACAAATCTACGACGCGCGTGACACAACATTGTACACGGGCAACGAACCATCGGCAACCAAAGGCCGGCGAACCAACAAGATACCAACCTGATAAACAACCACTCAACGGCTACAACATGCCGGAGGGACAAATAAACTAAAAGAATAAGAGATTAAATACTAACAACTTAACCAATGTCTCTCGACTAAAGTTGTCAGAGATAGCAACAACAACAATACTAGAATAAACGAGCTAACTTGTTCGGAAAGACAACTAGAATAACTTCTAAAAGATACAATAGCTTGACCATACTAGTCGGCTCCCACACAACACAACAATAGAATACTAATATAATTTACCCAAGTAAAGTCCACATAACTTTATATTCGTGTCTCACAAATAAATAATAACAATAATAATAATAACTCCAAGCTTATTGCCCGGAAGACCACCTGCTAGAAATCACTATCCGAAGTCGCCACGCTGCAGGATCATCGCACACACTAATGAAAACAAACACACAGTGAGTAATAATTAGCACGGGAAACATAAAACACTGAGTAAAATGACACGAACTAAATGAACTATTTTCATGGCATTTGGGGCTATTTATATTGACATATGGCATGATATGGCATAAATCGTGTATGCTAATCATGGTATCATGCTAGTAGTAATAATGACTTACTAAATGCAAATGGCATATCATGTCATGGCATGACATAATGCACATATATAAGAATCATGGTATCATGTAGTACTTAGTTATCAAATCACATAATCTCACATAAACCACATTGCATATTATCTTTCACATAAATGCTCATAAGTAAACACGTAAAACCAGAATCCGGACCCAGCCCTCAATATTCAAACCATGGGTCCAACCCTCAATTGATCATACTATGGGTTCAATCCTCAAATGATCACAACTCATCGCTTTTTTTAATGAGTACTGTTACTTTCATCCAACCTAGGATGAGAAATGGGAGCTCGATATCAAGCTAGGTGGCGCTAACACGAAACCACATCCCACTATTGGCCAAATAGTGAGGAGAAAGGGAACCAATGCGGCGACTCATATCGAATGTTTCCAAAGGCTATGAATCGTCCCATTGCCGACATAACGACCAAGACGCCAGCTGGACTCAAATCAAGATGCTCAAGTAGATATTTACTTGAATAAACAAATAAAGACCAAGTCCGTCACGAGCGGACTTATGAAACCAAGTAGGTCATAATGCTCTACAAAACCCAATAAACAATGCACATAATTGTACACACTTAACATGTTCAACTAACTTGTAAGTTTAGTCCAAGAACCACGTATTGAGGTACTCATAATCCTCAAGTCATCACCCAATCAAGAATAGCATATAAGCTCAATAAATCACAATGTGAGGTCTACTATAGTCCTCTACTCAAGATTAAACCAAAGACTATTATTTTAGTCTAAGAACAACCATAAATCAAGACTTAGTTTTTAGTCTATACATAAAAGCATACCGGACTCAACCATAGTCCAAACTGTCGTATGTAATCGACACCCTCATGACCATTCTCATGAATGACAAGACTACCCCATAGTCCAAATCCCACAAGTGTTTTCATGTACTCGTGACCAAATTCCCTAGAGAGAATTCATTCAGTAATAATTACTAAATGGTACTCGAGACCATAGGTTGGTCTCTAATGCTCGTGCTCTAACGAGCACGCTCTAAATACATTTCCAAGAGTCGCACCCGACTATTCAAATCTCGAGCTTCTAGTAGCTCTTTAATACGGCTTGCTAATTAGGTAAAGTGTCACCTAATGTTCACCATCAAAGTCTCTAATAAATCTATGTCATAATTGAACACGAATTGAGGTACTCGGGTCCTCACATTCATAATCGAACGAAACCCAAACATCGTAGGATTTCAACCCAAGTTCATTAACACTTTATTGAACTTATATTGACTCCGTTGAGTCTTAATACTAAGTTTCATTCTTTACCCATTTCATCAAACCCAACATTAACACCCATTTCAATTTACAATAATTTCCCCAATAATTCAGGCTTGATTCCCAAGCCCTAAAATTCATAAAAACTCAACATAAATTATAACCCATTTCTTACAACACATAATATCATTCAAATCATCTTATTCATGCTATTAACAAGTTCATACTTCCAAAAATCCCCAAAATGGGCATACATAGCATACCAAGTGTTCATTGCCCACAAATAGCACATAGATTGTTTTCCTTAGGGCCAATGAACCAAAATCAAAAGAAAGTAACTTACCTAGCTCGGATGAAAACTCCAAAGAACGAAAATCCAATCGGTGAAGTTGTTCTACTCGTCGAGGGCTTCAAGAATCCTAAGTTTGAAGGTAATCCGACGGTTGGATCTTCGTGGATCGAAGAGAGAAGAAAGCTAGGGCTCAAAGACCCCCAAGAACACCCTCTCTCTAATACGTATAATGGAGGAGAAGAATGGAGAGGATTTTCTGAAAATTGCAAAGGGTTTGGGTTTATATACCCCCACAAACCAAGAGGGCACAATAGGGAATTCCTTGGTACCATTAGTGAACATTAGATGAAATCAACCACTAATCCCACCTTAATTAACTTCCAACTAATGTTAGGACATGATTAGGACTAAGTATGAGAGGTTAGGAAGGGTTTAGAGGGGGTTTAATGAGGGTAGGATAGGTAATTCTTCTTAAAAATCAAAACATGGCAAAGCAGTGTCGAGGCACCATGCGGTTGCATGGTCCCCAAGCCATGCGGCCGCATCCTCCTCAGCACAATCCTTGGACAATTTCTGATGACTTTGCGGGGGCAAGGTCCTTCCCCCTTGCGGCTGCAAGGCTCCCAGACCAAAAATTGTTCATAATTCAACCCCAAATGACCCCAAACACTTAACCAAACCAAACAAGGTTCAAACCCCATTCAAAGTAGGTCTAGAACTCCCACATAACACCCACAAACAACTCCGAAAACACCTCGGAGCGATACTAGGACAAGGTGCAACAACGTGCAACCGAAACGACGAATGGACTAGCAATCGAACGAGCAATGAAAGGAGACTTAAAATAAGTCTAAAGGCTAATAAAGAAGCTTGAATACTTCTAGAAAGTTGAATAACAACTAGGAGAATAAGAACTCCAAAGAATGTATGATTACGCGACTCAACCTCGAACTACGCGATAGAGACGAATGCTATCTCCAAAGCTTCCAAATCATCAATAGACTTAAGGAACACCTCCAACTTGAAGTCTAATACATTTAAACATATTAATCAATCATCATGTAAAGGTCCAGGATCAAACCGAGGTCACGAACACAAAACGCAAGCAAACTCTCAATCGCGTCGCATTCCGACTATCGTCGAGTCACGACTTGTGACTTTAGCAAGTCAACAACTATATGGCAATCTCTTAATAGTGTTTTGGTCTTAATGTGGTCTATCATACACATCTAGACTCTCTCGCAAACCAAACATGTAGTCAACAAAGGAAGAAGTGCGAGTATGGTACGCAAATTGAGCTAACCAAGGAGCGGGGTATTACACTCTCTCCACCTTAAAAAGAATTTGTCCCGAATTCTAAACCATGACACAAACCAACGATAAGTCCGCACTCAACCACAATACATCGAGACAACGATTACGGTGTCTCTTAATCCCAGGTGAACACTCGATCTCAAAACCGCCAACCTAGACTTGAATCTCCAAGTCTACCACCACATACTAAACCAAGCACACGAAGGTCGAACTGCAATAATCCAAATTCAAAAGTTCACGAACTCTCAATAGACACAACAACATCAAACACTTAAGATTGAAAATAACATGACTCATACTTGAGTCGTGAAAATAGATACAAACTACACTATACCAATCATGTAAGCAAAAACCCAAATTTCAACATGAAAAACACATTCAAGGACACTTCACATCCAACTACCAAAACTATTTGTCTCGAGGCACAACACGAAATTCAAGCACAAGAGATTCTAAGTTAAAAGAAATAATAATTGCCTATGGAGCAATTCACAAACATGGTAGAGATAATCAAGTTGGATTTCAAACCATGTAAATCACACTCGCGATTTCCCCATCGCGGGTAAGAACACATAAGAGCACAATAATGAAATGTTTTCAAATGTCATTCCATTTCTGTCCATTCCATTTGGTAATGGGTATAGTCAATTTCTAACTTAATTCTTACCAATCCTAGTCCAACGACGAATACCTTTTGGTCACCAATTCAGGGTACCTATTAAATTCGTTTCAAAAGTTTCCGTCGTAAGGATGTGAAGGTTCATGAATAAAAAGTTTTAAGCATCCTTCAAACAGTCTCCTATGCTAATGAAGTGAATGAACAAGACATAAAAATTATGAAATGAGAATTTAATATTTTCAAATGTAAATGCATCAAATAGGTGTTTTCTACAACTAATGCACATATCTGAATAAAATCAAGCCAAGTAACAAGGTCTATCACCTTGGCAAACAACAATCATATCTACCACAAAACTCATGTACCTAGTACACTCAACCAAGATAACTCACTAGAAGTCACAAGGAACCAACACGTCTACTAATTCTCGTAACGTCTATACTCTACGAGACTATCCTTTCTTAAGCTCTAGACCACGTCTACAACCAACACGTATTCTAAGCATCCTTGCACAACATTAACATCTCAATAATAGCGGTGAAACGTCATACTCGTCCGCGCAACCAAAAATCAACCGATAAATCGCAACACTTAGCCTTTGCACTAATCAAGTGTATCCTACTCGCATAATAACCACTAACAATAATATAGTATAATATTATTCATCACATTAAACATATCTCTATAGAATATACAAACATCATACCAAACCAATATGTATCATCGTACAATTCATGTTTCATATATATATATATTTACATATATTCACACTATGGCTCTTAATATAGGCCAATGAAACTACAACTCCATAATGCCATTGATTACTTATCGTCATAGCATGAATCCATCACCAATACTCTTTATATACAATATAGTCCTTTATATATAGATTACACAAGAACCCACACACAACGTGTGATTACCTACCGACAATTCACAAAACAAACAATATCACATACCGATCTCGCATTGGGGTATTATCCCCGATCAAACAAATAACCAATAATACACAATACACCATATAATGTATGTATGACAATAATAGTAGCAACGGTATAATATATATACGAGAATATACCTTCCTATTTTGGATAGGTCTCAAAACTCCGCAATGGCCAACCGCCACGCGCACACGACTTCAAACTCTAGGCCGTCCATCACCATCTCTCTTGGAACCACTAGAATTGTTGGCTAGTACTCCCAGACCGATTAACTCTCATCCTTGGGCAATCTTTACGAACATGATCACCGCCACAAGCCCACTTTCCTGATTTACCCCAACATCTGTTCTCAGCGTGTCCTGTCCTCATGCAAAAATTACAAATCAACTCACCGCCTCATCGTTTCCAATTAGAGGTAGAGGCATCACTCTGTCTACCAGAACGTACATTTCCTTGACTAACTATCTGAGGTGCTGACTGCCCTCTATTACCATCATTGCTCCTAATAGTCCTCGGGGTTCTCTTTTGAGCATACTCCTCGATGTCCAACTCCATCGCATACGCACGATCCACAACACCTCGGTAATCTGTAAGCTGTAACGAAACGAGCTGCCTACGATATTTCATCTTTAGGCCCTTTACAAACCGATGGGTCTTCCTAGCCTCATCTGGTACTAAGTAACCACAATAACGAGCCAACTCTATAAACTTCGTTGAATAGTAAGCCACCGTCATACCTCTTTGTTCTAGCGCCATGAATTCCATTTCTCTTCTTTCCCGAACTACTGCCGGAATAAACTGTGCCATAAACTCCATCGTGAAGTTTTCCCACACTTGAGGCACTCCACGGTGTCTCCAACTATCTCGTAACACATGCCACCAATGGTCAGCCACACCACTCAACTTAAACACTGCTAGGGTTACCATCTCTTCTGACGTACAACCCATAACTGCAAAGATCTTCTACATGCTTTCTAACCAAAGTTCTGCTTTAGAAGCATCGGGCTCTCCGTCGAAGCTCTTAGGTTTTAACTTCAAGAACCTCGCAAGAACAGTAGAGTCATCTTCCAATCCAAACATCTGTTGACGAGTCACACGTGGATCATAAACATTCTCCCCTCTCTCGTTGCCACGAGCTGTACCCGAACGAGGTCTACTAGAACTAGATCCATGCCAAGTTCCCGACATTATAAGCCTACAAGGGACACTCAACATTAACAATCTACACAATAAACCCAACCCAACTAGGCCAAGGAACCTATCCTGGCGAAATAGCTAACCTATAGCTCTGACACCAAGTGTAACGACCGACCCGGACTCCAATGCAGAATCCCAAGGTCATGCCGTCAAGACAAGCTAAGAGACGGACAAGCACCTGCTAAGCATAATGGTGCAAGTCAAAAACTGAGCCAACAAGCTCAAACAACCGGAATGTAAAGCCATAACGGCAATAAGGAAAACAAAAACTAAAACCTACGGAAGCAAATCATAAGTGGAACCCAAGCCTTTAATCCTAAACCAAGGAACGCAAGGCTGAGAAACAACTATCTCTCGACAAATCTACGACGCGCATGACACAACATTGCGCACGGGCAACAAACCATCGGCAACCAAAGGCCGGCTAACCAACAAGATACCAACCTGATAAACAACCACTCAACGGCTACAACATGCCGGAGGGACAAATCAACTAAAAGAATAAGAGATTAAATACTAACAACTAAACCAATGTCTCTCGACTAAAGTTGTCGGAGATAACAACAACAACAATACTAGAATAAACGAGCTAACTTGTTCGGAAAGACAACAGGAATAACTTCTAAAAGATACAATAGCTCGACCATACTAGTCTGCTTCTACACAACACAAAAATAGAATACTAATATAATCTACCCAAGTAAAGTCTACATAACTTTACATTCGTGTCTCACAAATAAATAATAACAATAATAATAATAACTCCAAGCTTATTGCCCGGAAGACCACCTGCTAGAAATCACTATCCGAAGTCGCCACGCATACTAACGGGATCACTACACACACTAAGGAAAACAAACACACGAAGTGAGTCATAATGACTCAGTAAGTTACTAAATGCAACTGTATGGCATATCAAGTCATGGCATGGCATAATGCACAAGCATATATAAGAATCATGGTATCATGCTAGTATACCAACAATAAACATGAACTTAGTTATCAAAACACATAATCTCACATAAACCACATTGCATATTATCTTTCACATAAATGCTCATAAGTAAACACGTAAAACCAGAATCCAGGCCCAGCCCTCAATATTCAAACCATGGGTCACCCTCAATTGATCATATTATGGGTTCAATCCTCAAATGATCACAACTCATCAGTTTTCTTTAATGAGTACTTCGTTACTTTCATCCAACCTAGGATGAGAAATGGGAGCTCGATATCAGGCTAGGTGACGCTAACACGAGACCACATCCCACTATTGGCCAAATAGTGAGGAGAAAGGGAACCAATGCGGCGAGTCATAGCGAATGTTTCCAAAGGCTATGAATCGTCCCATTATTGACATAACGACCAAGACACCAACTGGACTCAAATCAAGATGCTCAAGTAGATATTTACTTGAATAAACAAATAAAGACCAAGTCCGTCACGAGCGGACTTATCAAACCAAGTAGGTCATAATGCTCTACAAAACCCAATAAACAATGCACATAATCGTACACACTTAACATGTTCAACTAACTTGTAAGTTTAGTCCAAGAACCACGTATTGAGGTACTTAATAATCCTCAAGTCATCACCCAATCAAGAAGAGCATATAAGCTCAATAAATCACAATGTGAGGTCTACTATAGTCCTCTACTCAATATTAAACCAAAGACTATTATTTTAGTCTAAGAACAACCATAAATCATGACTTAGTATTTAGTCTATACATAAAAGCATACCGGACTCAACCATAGTCCTAATTGTCGTATGTAATCGACACCCTCAAGACCATTATTATGAATGACAAGACTACCCCGTAGTCCAAATCCCGCAAGTGTTTTCATGTACTCGCGACCAAATTCCCTAGAGAGAATTCATTCAATAATAATTACTAAATGGTACTCGAGACCATAGGTTAGTCTCTAATGATCCGTGCTCTAACGAGCACGCTCTAAATACATTTCCAAGAATCGCACCTGACTATTCAAATCTCGAGCTTTTAGTAGCTCTTTAATACGGCTTGCTAATTAAGCAAAGAGTCACCTAATGTTCACCATCAAAGTCTCTAATACATCTATGTCATAATTGAACATGAATTGAGGTACTCGGGTCCTCACATTCATAATCGAACGAAACCCAAACATCGTAGGATTTCAACCCAAGTTCATTAGCACTTTATTGAACTTATATTGACTCCGTTGAGTCTTAATACTAAGTTTCATTCTTTACCCATTTCATCAAACCCAACATTAACACCCATTTCAATTTACAATAATTTCCCCAATAATTCGGGCTTGATTCCCAAGCCCTAAAATTCATAAAAACTCAACATAAATCATAACCCATTTCTTACAACACATAATTCAGTCAAATCATCTTATTCCTGCTATTAACATGTTCATACTTCCAAAAATCCTCAAAATGGGCATACATAGCATACCAAGTGTTCATTGCCCACAAATAGCACATAGATTGTTTTCCTTAGGGCCAATGAACCAAAATCAAAACAAAGTAACTTACCTAGCTCGGATGAAAACTCCAAAGAAAGAAAATATGATCGGTGAAGTTTTTCTACTCGTCGAGGGCTTCAAGAATCCGAAGTTTGAAGGCAATCCGACGGTTGGATCTTCGTGGATCGAAGAGAGAAGAAAGCTAGGGCTCAAATACCCCCAATAACACTCCCTCTCTCTAATACGTATAATGGAGGAGAAGAATAGGGAGGATTTTCTAAAAATTGCAAAGGGTTTGGGTTTATATACCTCCACAAACCAAGAGGTCATAATAGGGAATTCATTGGTACCATTAGTGAACATTAGATGAAATCAACCACTAATACCACCTTAATTAACTTCCAACTAATGTTAGAACATGATTAGGACTAAGTATGGGAGGTTAGGAAGGGTTTAGAGGGGGTTTAATGAGGGTAGGATAGGTAATTCTTCTTAAAAATCAAAACAGGGCAAAGCAGTGTCGCGGCATCATGCGGTCGCATGGTCCCCAAGCCATGCGGCCGCATCCTCCTCAGCGCAATCCTTGGACAATTTCTGATGACCTTGCGGGGCAAGGTCCTTCCCCCTTGCGGCAGCAAGCCTCCCAGGCCAAACATTGTTCATAATTCAACCCCAATTGACCCCAAACACTTAACCAAACCAAACAAGGTTCAAACCCCATTCAAAGTAGGTCTAGAACTCCCAAATAACACCCACAAACAACCCCCAAAATAACTCGGAACAAAACCGGGACAAGGTGCAACAACGTGCAACCGAAACGACGAATGAACTAGCAATCGAACGAGCAATGAAAGGAGACTTAAAGCAAGTATAAAGGCTAATAAAGAAGCTGGAATACTTCTAGAAATTTTAATAACAACTAGGAGAATAAGAACTCCAAAGAATGGACGATTACGCCACTCAACCTCGAACTACGCGATAGAGACGAATGCTATCTCCAAAGCTTCCAAATCATCAATAGATTTAAGGAACACCTCCAAATTGAAGTCTAATGCATTTAAATATGTTAATAAATCATCATGTAGAGGTCCAGGATCAAACCAAGGTCACGAACACAAGACGCAAGCAATCTCTCAATCGCGTCGCATTCTGACTATCGTCGAGTCACGACTTGTGACTTTAGCAAGTCAACAACTATAGGGCATCACTTAATAGTGTTTTGTTCTTAATGTGGTCTCTCATACGCATCTAGACTCTCTTGCAAACCAAACATGCAGTCAACAAAGGAAGAAGTGCATGTATGGTACGCAAATCGAGCTAACCAAGGAGCGGGGTGTTACAGGTCTTATATTTATGTTCGAGCTTGTTAGATCGACTGTCCGACTCGCACTACTGATTTATAAGTGCTTGTCCTCTTTTTGCCTTGTCCTAGCATCGCGGCCTTGGGATTCCGTTCCAGAATCCGGGTTGGGTCGTCACAATTGTAACGTCATATATCATTATTGGACAAACCTTAAGTTGGGGTGAATTATACGATTTGGTGGATACTTTGGGGAAATTGTAATTTGACCATATAATTATTTTTGGATTATTGAAACAATTATTTATTATTATTATTATTTAAAAACATTTTTTAATAATAAATGGTTAATTATATAATGAAGTTATCATAAAATCTTATTTTGTACCCCATGCTAAATGACCAAAATAATCTTCACATGACATGCACATACCATTTTACGCACGTTACTATTTTTAACAACCATAGACAGGAGGGGGCAAAAATGGACAAATAGGAGAAATAAGGTATGAAAGTGACACTTCGTAGGTTGGGGTGCAATGTGAGATTTAGTGTGTAATTTTGGGAGTTAATCATATTTTGGCCCCATCAAAATTAGTCCAAAATACACATTGCCCCCTAAGGTATCCACCAAATCCACTTTGGCCCTCAATGAAATTGTGTAGCATTTCCATATTCCATATCAAATTTGGTGATTGAGATGTCACGTGTGGTAATCGTAGTGATAGAAATGGTAGCGAATAGTGTTTCAGATCGAGAATTTGCTCCAATCAAACCATTAACCATATCAATGCTGCCAAGGAGAAATTTATTGGAGTTTAAACTAGGGACGATGAAGGCAGATTAAACCATGACGTGCCTCATCATTGTTGTATACATCTGTGATGTGTTCAAATATGAGTTTTGAAATTCATGGTGTAGGCTTATGTATTGTGTTGTACGAGAGAGAAAATGAGAAATGAATTGTGGTTTGGTCATTTAACATCGGTGTTGTGATAGCTTTAATTTTTTGTGGGTTCTCATTCATGGCGGCCTTAACACCTGAGTGCGTTCCTCTAATCTCTAATATGATTCCACACTAGTTTTATTTATTTTTCTATATAAAAATTTGAATAAAATATCTATACACTCTTGAGTTTTATCTCATTTAAAATTTAAATAGGAGGTTATTGTTGGAGAAGAAGCTGAGAAAGTGTTGCCGGAGAATAAGAAAATGAAGTTTATCTTTGTGTAATAAAAGCGGAGAAAGCGTTGCCAAAAAATGACCAAAATGCCCTACGCGTGAAATATCATGTGCCCCTTAACGTCAGATTGGTAACCTTCATAGTGGCTAGGGGAAAACTAGAAAAAGTTATACAATGAGATATGAAAATGACACAAAACTTAGGTTGGGTGGTAAAGTGAGAATTTATAGACACTTTGGAGAAATTTTGTATTTTAGAGTGTAAGTATATGCTTAGGGGTTGTGAGTTTGATTTCTATAACAAAATTTATTATTTTCTAAAGGGAGTCATAAATTGCATAAACGACATAAGCAAAGTCTCCAACAACAATGTGTTTATCTAAGAAAGTAAGTTTGAATTGTTTTCAATTCACACACTGATAAAAGTGAATGAATTCATGTTTGATATTTAAAAAAAAAGATCAAAATATAAATAGTCCCCCAAAGTATCCACTCAATCCAAAGTGCACCCCCAACCTAATTTTTTTCCCCATATTGTCATCAAACATTACCTTTTGTCCCAGTTTGCACCATGACTATATATATAAAATTGAGTGTTTAAAACTCATATATGGTTTCAAAACCATCAGATCATGATGCAAATTGGGACAAAAGATAACATTGGATGACAATGTGGGACAAAAATTATGTTATGGTACAGTTGTTGGATTGAGTGGATACTTTGGGGACTATTTATATTTTGGCCTAAAATAAGAGATTTAAAAATAAACAATAAAAAAGACAAATGTGTAGGATAAGTTGTTATACAATGACTAAAAACATACATAATAAATGACCGAAAAATAAAGTATCGAAAAACCTAAACACACAACAACACAATTTATAAGTCTCAAAAACTGTAAAGATGAAAACACAAAAAGAATCCAATAATTACAAGTAAACAGAAAAGTGAAGGAACTAGCAAATTACTTCAAAAACTCATTAACGCCACGTGCAACACACATGAATCTTACTAGTTTAATTAGAGTACTATGTTTATGTTACAAAAATGGAAAGTCAAAGATATCATAGTAACCCAAAAGATTTGAAGCAGGAGACTTGAGGTTTAATTTCGGTGGGTGTCTCGATGATGAATCTATTTTACAAATTCATCCCTTGTACTTTTGGGTTGTAACAATAACCTTCTTTTATTTGATATATTTTCTAATATTAACCTCAAGCTACAAAAGTTGCAAATAGACGTATATAATTATATCGCCTATATATTCTAAGAATTATTAAAATTATATTAAACTCTAAATGTCACTTGGAAGTCCCTACAGTCAAAATTGTGTTTTGTAGCTTGCTAATTTAGATTTTGATAAACGCAGGTAATGGTACATTGTGCTCAAGCTAACTTTTTGCAGCATCACTAAGGTAAGAGATCATACTTATTATGGTCTATATTTTTAAACATCCTTCGTTAGACTTCAAATTATTTTTATTGACATTGATATTTCTTTGAAATGTATGCCGACTTTGGGTCGGTAGTTGATTTAGATTCCGTCGATTTTACTTTTTCAAAAATCATGAGTTTGATTCACATTTAATCTCACTTAATTATTGAATTTCATGTTCGTTGTTCTTCCTACATGAAATATATTATTATTGCGAGGCATAATTTTTGCGATGCATAATTTTTGCAATGCATTACCCTTGTAGTGAAATTTAATTATTGCTTATCTTGAAATTCTACCATGATCATTAAACTGATTTTTTATGATTATCAAATTATTATCGAATGCCACTTAAATTGTGAGCATAATTATTGAATGATCAAATTTATCGAATACCACCTAGCTAGTGGTATATGGTTATCAGGATATACCAAACATGATCGAATTATCGATACTCTTCGGAATAATTATTTGAACTGCTTATCGATACTCTTCGGAGTAAATATTTAAAAATGGTTTTATGATCATGGGATTCTGTGAGTAATTTATTGTCTCCAATTGGTATGGAACGGTTGGTGATGGTTGATCACTCGAGTCGTTTTTATTGTTAAATCTTTATTTGGCTTGCTTTTTACTTAGAATTAAAAATTTGATAAATTGCTTCTGCTTATCGATACTTGAACTATTAACTTGGAATATTGAAAATTCTTCCTCTCTGATTTATTATGGTCAATTCCTCCTTAGTAACCGGAGGGGTTGTATATGATTTTACTGAGCATTATTCGCTCACCATTTTCTTTCAAAATTCCCTTTTCTTCAGGTAATGAATAGGAATTACGAGAAGACTTGACTCGGATAAACCAAGTTGACGATTCCGAGAGATTTTTTTTTTTGGATCTAGACTTTATTTAATAAAAGGATAATTTATTAAGAATGATTGATTTTTATTTCATATCGAGATTGTAATAAATTATATTGGGTTATTTGGTTTGAGTTAAAGATGTTTTAAATTTTATTTATTTAAGTTGGGAACATTTATGATTTTAAGATGTAATTGTAAGTGACGTGATCGAATTATGGGATAGGGACATAGGCGAGTGATGACTGTATTTTATACGCAGTTATTGGATATTATTCCGACTTAAATTATGTTATTTCTCGAGGTTTTTGTTTTCTAATATATGTTTTAGTGTTGTTTTATAGTTTCAGGGACTTTTGGAATAATTGTGCAAAATATAGCATTTTATGCTGAATTGAAGAACTTCAGGGACCAAACTGCAAAAGCTGGAAACTTGAAGTGAAAAAGCTGAAAATCAGATTTTATCATCAAAAATTCAGCCGCCCACTTTGTGTTTTAATTGCATTGTGAAACATACAAGTCCTATTTTAATTCTTTTTAGTGTTGTAATTATATTGTATCTCCTTTTCCTCCTTATTGTAGGATTAATTAGGTATAAATAGATCCCTTTGGTTAGGAAAAAAAGGGAGGAGAGAAGTTATGTATTATTTTTCTTTGTCTATGAAGAAAGATTCTCCAAGAATGGTTCAAGGTTTTGTACTTTCAATTATGGAGAATTAACTCCATAATCTAGGAATTGGAGGTAACTTGTATAGAATCTTTTGTTCTATATTATATTTTTATTCATTCAATTCTTGTTGATCATGGTGTTTATCAACCCCTTTATTATCTCACTTTGAACAAATGAATGTAATCGCAAGTGATAAAGGCCTAGAGGTGCGGATAACTGTATGATCAATGTGCATATGTCGTACACTGGCTCACCATCATAATAAATTGAACATATCGATACACGAGAGTGATAAGTTAGGGTCAGGTTCATGTATATGACCTAAGTGACAGTTAAGATCCATATGTTCTTGTGCCTAGGGTATAGAATGGACGAATTATTTGGAGATGGAGACTGAATGGTAATTCGACAGGCTATATCTATCTTTCGTGAACAAACCCAAGGTATTGAATGATACTTTATTTAAATTAACAATAGAGTAGATACAAGTGAATCCTAATTCCTAGGTGATTTACAAATCTTTGATTTATCTCATATTTATATGCTTTGTTAGTTAGGGTATTTTATTGCTTTCTAGTTAATTTAATTTATAAAAATCAAAAAATCCCATTAGTTATTAATTGCTTTATTTTAATAGATTAGTTAAATTTACTTTAATCAAATCCAAATCTCTGTGGTTCGACCCATGCTTCCCAAACTATTCTACAATAGTCTTGTCCACTTGCAAGGAAATAAATTTAAAATAAGAAACGATCAAGTTTTTGGTGCCGTTGCCGGGGATTTGTTATTTTGATTTAGTAATTTAGCTTGTCTTTTTTATTATTTTAGTTTTTTAAAATATTCTTAAAAAAATAAATTAATTCCAAAAATTAAAAAAAATAATATATATATATATATATGTATATATATATATATATATATATATATATATATATATATATATATATATATATATATATATATATATATATATATATATATATATATATATATATATATATATATCTTTTTAAGAAAATGGCGTACAATAATTATCATTGGCGTATGAAAAATTACGCACCTAGGAGAGCCACAAATGAATATGCCTACCAAAATGCTAGAATAAATCAACCATCTTTTTCTAATAGTTATGAAAGGGATTATCACAATCATCTATCTTTTCTGCCCTATCATAATAACTATAATGAACCACCCTATTATAATCCGCCCTTTGATAATGAACCTCCTCCTTATTCGTCCTATTATAATGAGCCTCCTTCTTATTGTCATAAATCATCTTTTTCCTCGTAGAATTATTATAATGAACCACCTTCTTATTTTCATCAACCCTCTTTTTCTTCGCCCGGTGATCCCAGACTCTCAGTGTGTCAGAAGATATTGCATATATGGAAGAACTAATTAAAACTCGCAAAACCCAATATGCAATCCAGAAAGCTTCAATTGTTAATGAACCTTATTCTTATTCGTCTTACGTTAAAAAGAAAGAACTAGAACAAAACTCTAAGTTTTTGGCAAAATTCGAAAAGGGGTTAAAGGAGCTAATGAAACAATATCAAGTAAATGACCCAACACCTTTAGATGAAGAAGTTCCAAAGTTAGAAGGAGCAAGCAAAGGTCAAGTTTCCCTAATCAAATATTTGGTAGAAGAGATAGAAAATATAAGGGAGAAACTTGCAGAAGTTATGAACGAAGAAGGAGAAGAGGTAAGTAATCCTATTCAACCTTCTGATATGCCTGATAAAGTATATAATTATGATAAAGAAGTTGAAAAAGATCAAAGTGAAAATAATCAAGAAAAAGATGAAAAAGTAGAACTAGAAGCCCAAGAGAAGGAGTTGATTCCTAAAGATGATGAGATACCCATGAAAGTCTCTAAGTGGGAATATAATATAGAAAGGGATAAAGGAAAAACAAATATTGAGGAAAAAGAATTGAAAGTAGTAGAGGAGCCGATTGAAAAGATGATGAGTTGATTTTAGAATCCCAAGATTTTCCACTAAATGACGTACCACCTCATTGTTCTCAAGAACCCGAAACAATTTTGGAAACTTTCACTGTAATTTATTCTCCAATTGATTATCCGCTAGACACTTATGTGGAGTTAGGGACGCCTTCTTCATATTTTCTTGAAGAGAATCAAGAACCTATTTTAGAGATGCATGAGCAATGTTGTGATGAAAAAGTTGTGAAAATTCCGGATATGATTACATTAGAAGATTTAGGTGTGAAATTACCCGTCCCCAAATCAATTAAATGACCATCAAGAAAAGAAAATATCGCTAAAGAAATATTTGGTTTTAATGGTCTAAAATTAAGACATTACATGAGTGGAGGATTTTATGGACAAAAAATGTGTGCATTCCTAAGTGATCCGGAAATGCCTTCTTAGTGAAAAGGAAGGATTTAAGTCAAGCTAATGACTATAACTTATAACAATTTCTAACCATTATCTCTTTGTATTTATGTATTGCTTTTTGAGTCATTCGTTAGAGTCTCCCTGAGTTTGTGGGTTTATAGGGGAGTGTTAATAGTGTCACCCTCACAAAAAGTTTTTATTTTTTATGTATTTATATGCACTAATGTTTAATAATTTTATTTTTAGTTTTTGTAGATTTTTTGTTTTAGTTTAAACAGGTTAAAGGCTACTCAAAAAGACAAAAAATATGGGTTCAACTGAAATTAATAAAGCAATTTACGGAATAAAAGTTCAGGGGCTTAAGTGAAATTAACTTGCGGCCGTAAGGCCAATTTCCCTTGCATCCGTAAGCTGTACAGAAACTGCTTTAATCCTTGCGATTGCAAGGTAGGCGGAAAAGTTGGGTAGGAAGGGAGTACATTATTAAATTTAAAAAAAAAAAACGGCTGCTCCCTCTTTTCTCTCTCCTCTCTCACCCAAACACATCATTTTCCCCGGTGAATTCCATCCTCTATCAAAGCCGCTTCTTCTCTGGTCAGGTCACCTCCGGCATCCCTCAGTCTCTGCTCTTCATCCACAGCCAAGCCTGCTACCAGGCTCCATCTCCTTCCATCCTCACTGCCATCCTCCATTCATAGCCATCCATCTCATCCGTTGCCAGCCAAATCTCCCATCTCTCAACCCCTTCGTTCATCTCTCCCTGCAACCAGCTGGCTTCATCACCCACCTCAATTCCCCCTTTTCATTCTCAAACCCGACACCATCTCCATCTCTTTCAAACAGTCCAGCCGCCATCCTCAGTTCATGCGAAGAAGTTGATTCTGGCCTCACACCAGCGGCCATTCCGTCTTCTTCTGTGACGACCCGACCCGGACCCCAATGCGAGATCCCGAATCGCGCCGTCCAAATAATCAAATTAAACACATAAGCATGCACAAGTAGGATTTTAAAATTCATGTGGCGCAACATTTCAGACAATTTACAACTCGGCTACACTTGGCCGGAAAAACAACCTAATTTAAACAAGTCATCGGCGACGTTACAGCCGGAACCCAACAACTACTCCTACAATTAACACATGCTTATAAAACCTCAACGGCCACAACATGCCGGAGACAACAACAATAATAACACTTTAAATAAGTTTCAGCGGAAGAAACTGTGATGAACCAACAACATATAAACAAGCTCGACATAAAGTCGGCATACCAAAAGAATTACAAGTACCAAATATTTAAGTTACTACAACATACAAATACCCAAGCCAAGTCTACATGACTTGCTTCCCAACGTCCTTTCCAAAATAAAAGATTAATCAGTTAATAGTCCAAAAGAGCAACCTCGCTCACAACGTCCAAGCGAACACGGATCTAACGTGGGACGTCTCCTCGGCTTTGATCTAAGGAAAACAAAGCAAACAAATAGGGTAAGTCGAAAGACTTAGTAAGTTACCAAAATATGCATGTTCATGTTATAGCATGACAATTATCACAATTAGGGCATATTATCATCATTTAACACTTAGCACCTTAATCACATAAGTGCATAAAGTAAATCATACAAGTAGGATATGATAGTCACGGCCAGTAGTTCTGCAAAACATTACATTCTTGGTTCGTGCCATCGATGTTATGTGAATTCATCGACTATCGCCGAAGTCGTACTCGATCTCAATAGCAAGCCAATGCGGCACTTAGCGTCTGACAGGGGCTACTTCCCCCCTGCGGCCCAGTGGAGGGTGTGTGAAGTCCCAGTGCGGCGATCCATAGCAAACACGAATCCCATAATTCGTGAAGGCGATGCATCGTCCCACCCTGACTTGATAAACAAACCAAATTATGCCAGCTGGACTCAATGCAATGCACAAGTAGATATTTACTTGACTTAAACCAATTAAGGACCGAATTCGACAAGAGCGAATTCGACCAACCAAGTAGGGGTTAATCTCTACTATAAAATCATACCAAGGCAATTAAATTGCACAAAACCAAATCTTTCACAACAACTTGTTATAAACAATCAACCAAGCTCATACTTGAGTAAACCAAGTCAAACGGTGTCCAAACTTCGTAGGGATTGAAATTAGAGCTAAACATGTTCAATTCTTCCCTAGAGTCGACTCCGTTGAGTCTTTTCACTAAATTCCCAAATTTGGAGAAATCGAAGCTATGTGCTTCATAACCCAACCTAGGTCAATTCTAGGTTCAACAAGGTATAAATTCACCTAAAGCATTTTAGCGCAATTCATGCTCTTCATGTAGTCCAATATTGAGGATACAACACATAACCATTTTCACAAACACCACATAGGCATAATTTAGGGCATTCCCAAATAATTTCACTTTCATCAACAACATACTACATTATTTCTAACATGTTCAAGACCTCAATTAATATGATGAAAGAGTAATTTCAACATTCAAAGGCAAGAAATTAACCTAGACATGCTCCTAACAAAATCATACATTCAAAATTCGTAGGAAGCAATTATGTGTCCTCATTGACCTCACACATCATAAACTTTGTTTCCTTAGGGTCAATGAGAGCAAAAATGAAGAAGAGTAACTTACCTAGCTTGAGTGAAAACTCAAGAGAATCCAAATCTAAACGGTGAAGTCGTTCCTTTCGTCTCACCCGTCGAGAATCCGAAGTTTGGCGGCGATCGAACGGTGGAATCCTTGGGGATTGAAGGAAGAAGGTGGAGCTAGGGCTCAAAACTCAAGCCCCCAACTCTCTCTCTCTCTAACTTGTAGAAGTAGGATGAACAAATGAAGAGTTTACAGAAAATTTGGTCAAGATTGGGTATTTATACCTCCAATTAAAAGAAGGGTACAAGGGGAATTTCTCAAGTGCAATTAGTGAGTGTTAGGGAGTAATCAAACACTTAACCAAACTAAATTAACCTCTAATTGATGTTAGGACTTGATTAGGACTAAGTGTGGGTATTTAGGAAGGGTTTAGAGGGGGTTTAAAGGGGGTAGGATAGGCATTTCACGACCTAACTCAAAACAGGGCAAGAAAAATCCCGTAGCAGATCTGCAGGTGAGGCGGGCGCCTCACCCAAGGCCATGCGGCCGCCTCAACCTCTGGGGCTTCTCCCAAGTTCAGTCCATTATGAATTTGCTCTCTGCAGTTGAGGCGGGCGCCTCACCAGCTCCCATGCGGCCGCCTCGGCTCCAGAATGTCTAAAACTTGATCTAAACTTGATCTAAATGGTCCCAAACTTTTGGGCAACCATTCTAAGGTCTAACCCTACTCAAAATGAGTCGGAAACACACCCGAACAACTCCCGGAACAAGATAGAACAAGGCGCGAACCACGCGACGAATGAACAACGAATCAAACTACAATCAAACGTCATTCAAACTAGGATATCTTGGGCATGAAAGAGACTTGTTTCAACATGATTAAGACCTGAATATAAAGCCAAGAACACAACGAACACTTAAATGCGTCGAAAATAGAAGCAAATACGAGCAACGAGAGGAATCGCTAAGGCCAAATTCAACGCGATCAAACCGGCGATTCTACAAACAAGTTTTTATGATTCTAAACATGTTAAGGACTTCTAGAATGATCTATGAATGATTCTAAGACGTTTATATATCAAGTAAACAAGTTCACAATTCAACCAAGAAAGTATAAAGACAAGCGTACAATGCACATGCAAGATTATGGGGCGTTACACTCTCCCCTCCTTTAGGAATTTAGTCCCTAAATTCTTACCAAGTTCGTCAAACAAATGTGGATGCTTCTCGCGCATCTCCGCTTCCGTCTCCCAAGTCGCTTCTTCAATGTTGTGGTTCCTCCAAAGAACTTTAACTAAGGGAATCTTCTTTGTTCGTAGCACTTGCTCTTTGGTATCCAAGATCTTCACGGGCTTCTCAACATAAGACATATCCGGCTCAAACGTGATCTCTTCATACTCAAGTACATGGGTATCATCCTTCAAATACTTCCGCAACATGGAAACATGGAATACATTATGAGTCTCCGAAAGTGACGGCGGCAATGCAATGCGATACGCTAAAGACCCAACTCTCTCAAGAATCTCGAATGGGCCAATGTACCTCGGTGTAAGCTTCCCTTTCTTGCCAAATCTCTTCGTACCTCTCCTCGGTGACACCTTCAAGAACACGTAGTCACCCACTTGGAACTCAAGATCTCGTCTTCGATTGTCCGCGTAACTCTTTTGTCGACTTTGAGCGGTGCGCAAACGATCTCTAATCAACTTCACGCTCTCAACCAGAAATTTGTTGCACTAACTTCGGAACCCCAAAGTTTCGCCTCTCCAACTTCATCCCAACAAATTGGCGATCTACACTTACGCCCATACAAAGCTTCATACGGCGCCATCTTGAATACTCGGCGGTAGGCGTTATTATCACGCGAAACTTCGGCTAAAGGTAAGTGAGAATCCCAGGCTTCCCTTGAAATCCACGGCACAAGCTTCTCAAGCATATCCTCCAAAATCTGAATCAATCGCTCGGATGACCATCCGTTTGCGGATGAAAAAAACATCTTGAAGTCTAATTTGGTACCCAGCTTCTGCGTTGCCAAAATCTAGGCGTGAACCTCGGATCTCTATCGGACACAATACTAACCGTATGCGCCATGAAGTCTCACAATCTCTCGGACATACAAAGGCTGCTAGCCGAGTCAACGAATAAGTGATAGCTATCGGAATGAAGTGTGCGGGACTTAGTCAATCTGTCGACTATAACCCAAACCGCATTAAACCCTCTCGCGCGGTAACCTGTCACAAAGTCCATGGTAATGAACTCCCATTTCCACTCGGGGAATCTCCAATGGTTGTAGAAATCCCGCAGGTCTCTGATGCTCAGCCTTAACCTGCTGACAAGTCAAACATTTAGACACGTACTCAGCAATTTCCCTCTTCATACCTTTCCACCAAAACTGTCTTTTCAAGTCTAGGTACATCTTCGTGCTCCCCGGATGAATGGTATACTTCGTCTTATGAGCCTCATCAAGAACCAACCTCTTCAATTCCGCATTAGAAGGAACACAAACCCTACCTCGAAATGTCAAGGTACCCTCGCTATTAACCACAAAGTCAGGCGATACATTCTCAGCCAACCCATCGATAATTTTCCTCAACTCCGGATCATCCCTTTGCGCTTCTTTAATCTTTCCGAACAAAACTGGTGTAGCACGAACATTCGCGAAAATCACACCTTTATCACAAACACTAGGACTCCAATCTCGCAAGTCCTCCAACATCTTCCATTCTCTAACCATCATACACGACATGTGAACTTTCCTGCTCAAGGCATCCGCTACTACATTCGCCTTCCCCGGATGATATAAAATAGTGCAATCGTGGTCCTTTAGTTTCTCCATCCATCTTCTTTGCCTCATGTTCAATTCCTTTTGGGAAAACAGGTACTTCAAACTTTTGTGGTCGGTGAAGATCTCAAATTTAGCTCCATACAAGTAATGTTTCCACTTATGCAACGCGAAAATAATCGCAGCCAACTCCATATCGTGTGTCGGGTAGTTCTGCTCGTGAATCGACAACTTCCTCGACGCATAGGCGATAACTCTACCATTCTGCATCAACACACAACCCAAACCTTCCTTAGAAGCATCACTATAAATCACGAAATTATCTCCTCCACTAGGCAAAGCCAAAATAGGTGCCGATGTCAACCGCTTCTTAAGCTCTTGGAAACTAACTTCACATTTCTCGCTCCAAACAAAAGGCACGTTCTTCTGCGTCAACTTCGTCATAGGAGTCACAATCCGAGAAAACCCCTCAATAAATCTCCGGTAATAACCCGCTAGACCCAAGAAACTCCGAATCTCGGTAACCGAACTAGGTCTCTTCCAATTCGTCACCGCTTCAACCTTAGAAGGATCAACGGCTACTCCGGCGCTAGAAATGATATGCCCCAAAAAGGACACTTCCTCAAGCCAAAAGGCACATTTACTAAACTTCGCATAAAGCTGTTTCTCCCGAAGAATAGACAATACAACCCTCAAGTGTTTCTCATGCTCCTCCCGAGATTTTGAATACACTAAAATATCGTCAATGAAGACTACAACGAAGCAATCAAGATAACTATGAAAAACACGGTTCATCAAATCCATAAATACCGCTGGCGCGTTCGTCAACCCAAACGGCATCACCACGAATTCAAAATGCCCATACCTAGTGCGAAAAGCCGTCTTCGGAATGTCTTCCTCTCTAACCTTCAACTGGTAGTAACCCCATCTCAAATCAAGCTTAGAGTAGACAATAGACCCTTGCAACTGGTCAAAAAGATCATCGATGTGGGGTAGAGGATACTTATTCTTAATAGTCACCTTATTCAATTCTCGGTAATCTATACATAACCGCAAACTCCCATCTTTCTTCCTCACGAACAAGACCGGTGCGCCCCAAGGCGACACACTTGGTTTAATAAAACCAATCTCTAGAGTTCTTACCGCAACCGAAGTTTTCAACTCTCTAAGCTCCGCGGGTGCCATCCTATACGGTGCCTTAGAAATCGGTGAAGTCCCCGGAATAAGCTCAATACAAAATTCTAGTTCTCTATCGGGTGGCATAGCATGATCGGTAGAAAACACATCGGGAAACTCACATACTACCGGAACCTCCTCTAAATTCGGCGAAGACCTCTTCTTATCAACAACGCAGGCAAGATAACCCGTACACCCTTGAGACAACAATTTTCTAGCCCTCAATGCAGAAATAAAGTGCACGTCACTCGAAGCATGATCACCCACAAAAGTAAATTCAGGCACACCCGGCATATAAAAAGTAACCCTCTTCCTATGGCAGTCAACTATAGCATGATAAGCACATAACCAGTCCATGCCAAGAATCACATCAAAATCACGTATGGGGAGAACTACCAAGTCCGCATGCAAAGTGTGGTCACCCACCAAAACATCACAAGATCTAAACACTTCCGACGCAAGCATATATTCCCCGAGCGGGGTAGACACTTCAAGCAAGTATGGCAAAGATTGAGGCAATACGCAAAGATTCTCAACAAAGTGCGAAGCAACATAAGAATGCGAAGACCCTGGATCTATGAGAATTCGAGCCTTATGATCAAATATAGAAAGAGTACCTCCTATCACTGCCGTAGACCCCTGAACCTCGCGCTGATCAAGCGCAAACACACGGCCCTCGAACAGCCGGTTTACCATCCATATCTCTCTTAGCCCCATCGGCCTTTTGGCGCCACACCGATTGATTGGCCTTAAACTTCGGACAATCTCTCTTCATGTGAGTCCCGTCTCCACAAATGTAACACTTCCCAGCCTTTGCCCAGCACCTATCAGCTGTGTGCCCAGACTTCTGGCAGAACGAACAAATCATAGTCTCATTACGAGACCCTTGCTGCCCCTGAGTAGAAGAAGTATTGTTACCACTGCTTCCCATGCGCGGCCTACCCCGGCCTCCACCTCTCCTATCGCGGTTCCCTTGGTATCCCCTTCGCTACCCGAATTATTACGATTAGTGTTAGAGTAGCACATGCGTGCATTACCGAATTACTCTTGACTCGGTGCTCCTCAATATCTTGCTCAACCTCATAAGCTCTATCAAGCTGCACCGATAGTCAAGGTGAGCTTAAGTGCTAGAATACGCTTCCTAAATTCAGTCCTCAACCCTTTTACAAACTTATGTGTCCTCCGAGCGTAGGAATCAAATACGTGCACAATATCGGCTCGGCTCGGTGAACCGCGAATACTCCGCCACGTATCATGGTACCTTGCTCAAGATTATAGAATTCTTTCTCCCTTTGGTTGCGAACCACATCCCAGGTGCGTATTCCTCCTTAAATTCCCTCGAAAATTAGCCCAAGTGATAGGGACTTGTTGCATCTCCCAACTTTCCTTCAACACGGTCCACCAATGCTCGGCTCCTTAAACTTAAACGTTGCTAGTCGACTTTCTCCTCATCGCACACTCCAACATAGACAAGATTTTGATCATCTCTTCCATCCACAACTCACCTCCCTCGGGTTTGGCTCCCCAAAAACGCACTAGGCTTCAACTTAAGGAATCTCTCTAGGAGAGTGTTGTCGATCCTCGGTCTCGGTGGTGGAGGTGGTGGTGGTCTTGCTCCTCTGCTGACCTCCTGGCCTGCCCCGGCCCGGAAAAGCTAACAACCTCTGCGATGTAACTCGCCATATCCGGACCCACCGGATCTGCGGCGGCGGTACTCAACCGGGTTCGGCCGGACCTCTCTGAGGCCTACCTCACCGCGGCCATTTCCATTCCTAGGATTATCCATCGAATCCTACAAAGAATTCACTCGACGTTAGAATCATCACACAAATAACCAACCCACCTAGGCCATGGAACCTATCTTTGACGGCACGCCTAACTATAGCTCACGATACCAAGCTGTGACGGACCCGGACCCCAATGCGAGATCCCGAATCGCGTCCGTCCAAATAATCAATGTTAAACACATAAGCATGCACAAGTAGGATTTTAAAATTCATGTGGCGCAACATTTGGACAATTAACAACTCGGCTACACTTGGCCTGGGAAAAACAACCTAATTTAAACAAGTCATCGGCGTTGCACGTTACAAGCGTTACGGTGAACCCAACAACTACTCCTACAATTAACACATGCATAAAAACCTCAACGGCCACAACATGCCGGAGACAACAACAATAATAACACTTTAAATAAGTTTCGGCGGAATGAAGAAACCGTGTGATGAACCATCAACATATAAACAAGCTCGACATAAAGTCGGCATACCAAAAGAATTACAAGTACCAAATATTTAAGTTACTACAACATACAAATACCCAAGCCAAGTCTACATGACTTGCTTCCCAACGCCCTTTCCAAAATAAAAGATTAATCGCTTAATAGTCCAAAAGAGCAACCTCGCTCACAACGCCCAAGCGAACACGGATCTAACGTGGACGCCTCCCGGCTTTGATCTAAGGAAAACAAAGCAAACAAATAGGGTAAGTCGAAAGACTTAGTAAGTTACCAAAATATGCATGTTCATGTTATAGCATGACAATTATCACAATTAGGCATATTATCATCATTTAACACTTAGCACCTTAATCACATAAGTGCATAAAGTAAATCATACAAGTAGGATATGATAGTCACGGCCGCCTCAGTAGTTCCTCGCAAAACATTCTCATATCGGGTTCGTGCCATCGATGTTATGTGAATTATCGACTATCGCCGAGTCGCACTCGATCTCAATAGCAAGCCAATGCGGCACTTAACCGATACTAAAGGGGCTACTTCCCCACCGCGCCCACGCTGAGGGTGTGAAGTCCCTGTGCGGCGATCCATAGCAAACACGAATCCCATAATTCGTGAAGGCGATGCATCGCCCCACCCCGACTTGATAAACAAACCAAATTATGCCACCTGACTCAATGCAATGCACAAGTAGATATTTACTTGACTTAAACCACAGGACCGAATTCGACAAGAGCGATTCGACCAACCAAGTAGGGGTTAATCTCTACTATAATCATATCAAGGCAATTAAATTGCACAAACCAATCTTTCACAACAACTTGTTATAAACAATCAACCAAGCTCATACTTGAGTAAACCAAGTCAAACGGTGTCCAAACTTCGTAGGGATTGAAATTAGAGCTAAACATGTTCAATTCTTCCTAGAGTCGACTCCGCTGAGTCTTTCACTAAATTCCCAAATTTGGAGAAATTGAAGCTATGTGCTTCATAACCCAACCTAGGTCAATTCTAGGTTCAACAAGGTATAAATTCACCTAAAGCATTTTAATGTAATTCATGCTCTTCATGTAGTCCAATATTGAGGATACAACACATAACCATTTTCACAAACACCACATAGGCATAATTTAGGGCATTCCCAAATAATTTCACTTTCATCAACAACATACTACATTATTTCTAACATGTTCAAGACCTCAATTAATATGATGAAAGAGTAATTTCAACATTCAAAGGCAAGAAATTAACCTAGACATGCTCCTAACAAAATCATACATTCAAAATTCGTAGAAGCAATTATGTGTCCTCATTGACCTCACACATCATAAACTTTGTTTCCTTAGGGTCAATGAGAGCAAAAATGAAGAAGAGTAACTTACCTAGCTTGAGTGAAAACTCAAGAGAATCCAAATCTAAACGGTGAAGTCGCTCTTTCGTCCTCACCCGTCCGAGAATCCAAGTTTGGCGGCGATCGAACGGTGGAATCCTTGGGATCAAGGAAGAAGGTGGAGCTAGGGCTCAAAACTCAAGCCCCCAACTCTCTCTCTCTCTAACTTGTAGAAGTAGGGATGAACAAATGAAGAGTTTACGTAAAATTTGGTCAAGATTGGGTATTTATACCTCCAATTAAAAAGAAGGGTACAAGGAATTTCTCAAGTGCAATTAGTGAGTGTTGTGGAGTAATCAAACACTTAACCAAACTAAATTAACCTCTAATTGATGTTAGGACTTGATTAGGACTAAGTGTGGGTATTTAGAAGGGTTTAGGGGGTTTAAAGGGGGTAGGATAGGCATTTCACCACCTAACTCAAAACAGGCAAGAAAATCCATAGAGATCTCAGAGTGAGGCGGGCGCTCACCCAGGCCGCCTCAACCTCCGGGGCTTCTCCCAAGTTCAGTCCATTATGAATTTGCTCTCTCGCAGTTGAGGCGGGCGCCTCACCATGCGGCCGCCTCAATGTCTAAAACTTGATCTAAACTTGATCTAAATGGTCCCAAACTGGGCAACCATTCTAAGGTCTAACCCTACTCAAAATGAGTCGGAAACACACCAACAACCCCCGGAACAAGATAGAACAAGGCGCGAACCACGCGATTTAATGAACAACTAATCAAACTACAATCAAACGCCATTCAAACTAGGATATCTTGGGCATGAAAGAGACTTGTTTCAACATGATTAAGACCTGAATATAAAGCCAAGAACACAACGAACACTTCGTACGTCAAAATAGAAGCAAATACGAGCAACGAGAGGAATCGCTAAGGCCAAATTCAACGCGATCAAACCGGCGATTCTACAAACAAGTTTTTATGATTCTAAACATGTTAAGGACTTCTAGAATGATCTATGAATGATTCTAAGACGTTTATATATCAAGTAAACAAGTTCACAATTAAACCAAGAAAGTATAAAGACAAGCGTACAATGCACATGCAAGATTATGGGGCGTCACATCTTCCTTCACCCATCTTCTTCATCTCCGGCGAAACAGCAGCCCCGTCTTCAAACAACCGGCCTCCTTCAGCGATCTCATTCCTCTTCTATCTCACTCATCTCCCATCTTTCTCTCTCTCTTCTGCTCCTTCTCTAAGCAAAACCCACCAAGCCCGCCGCCGTCTCCCTCTGCCCAATCCATCCACAGCTCCTACTCAACTTCTTCACCCGCCATTCTTCATCACCAGCCCCAATTACCAATCTCCCTCCTCCATCACTCTCTCACGCAGCCTCATCCCCACCGAGCCCATCTGCTACCCCTCCGTCGCAATCTTCCAAGTCCAGCCGGCTCCTTCTGTAAAGTTTGATTATATGAGATAGGGATACAGAGATGAAACTGGGAGAAGAAAGTTTCTGTTATTGATTTCTTGATGAATGATACAGAGAGAGAGAACTGACTTATGAGATTACCAGAAAAGGATGAGCATTTATAGTCGATCATACTCGACTCTAACAACCTACATTCCACTAACTAATTGCTAACTAATCAAGATTAGATAATTACAATTGGAACCCTCTAATTACAAGATGAAGCATAAAAGACCTTGTCTATCTTCATATGTCAACACACCGCATGAAGCAATCTTTGTATATCCTTCTTCAAGATTGCTGCCCTTTGAATGTTGTTGAGTCTTGTGAATCCGATTTGCTTGAGTTGCTATATTTAACACCCCCCCACAAGTGGAAAGTGGGGAAATATGAGCCAATTTCAACTTGGAGAGCAGAAACCAGTGAGTCGATTTACCAAGAGACTAGGTAAAAATGTCTGCCAACTGTAATTTGGAAGGAATATAAAGGGGTTGAAGCAGTCCCCATTGAATCTTCTTGCGAACAAAGTAACAGTCCAGTTCAATGTGTTTGGTTCGAGCGTGATAAATAGGATTGGAAGCAATAGCTACTTAGACAACCTCTGCAGATGATTTCACTACTAACTGTGGCAAGGGCTCTATATTCAGCCTCTGCAGATGATCTAGCCGAATGCATCGCTTCTTAGACAACCAAGAAATCAAAGAAGTACCAAGGAATATGCAGAACCCTGAAACAGACTTTCTATCATTGGGGTTGCGAGCCCAATCACTATCACTGTAGGCTGTGAGTTTGAAATCACAAGAAGAAGATAATAATAAACCCTACCCTGGACAAGATTTCAAATACCTCAATACCCTGCACAAAGCCTAAAGGTGTCTTGTGCTGGGAGCATGAACAAACTGGCTCAGGACATGAGCATCATATTGATCGATATTTTATTTTATCTATTTCCTTGCAAGTGTACAAGACTATTATAGAATAGACTCGGAAGCAAGGGTCGAACCCACAGAGACAAGTGATCACGAACAGTGCGATTATAGATAGAAAATTATTAACCTAAGGGGGGTTTTTATTGTTTAATTCTACTCTAAATTACTAGTTACAGATGTTTAACTAATTAGACAGTAATTACAGATATGAAGATCTTATGGTGAGTGGAAATCTAGGATTCTGGGTTTCACTTATATCTCCTTTATGCTCAATTCATAAAAATGTCATTCAATGTCTTGGGTTCGTTCACTAAAAATAGATATAGTCCGTTGAACAATTGGTTCGGCCATCCCCGCATAAAATTCACCCATTCTATATCCTAAGCACAGGAACTATCAATCTAGATGTCACCTAGATTTATGATCTATCTGTCACCTAGATCATGTAAGAACCTGGTCCTAACTTATCACTCTCGTGCTTCGATAGGTCCAATTTATTGTGTTGGTGAGCCGATACGACATATGCACTTGGTCATGCGGTTATCCGCACCTCTAAGCCTTTATTATTTGCGATTACATTCATTTGTTCAAAGCAAAATAATATAGGGATTGATAAACAACACAATCAACAAGCATTGAATAGACATATATATATGAATCAAAACATAAATTCGATACAAGTTACCTCCCACCTCCTAGATTAGGGATGATTTAGTTCATCATAGACGATGAACAGCACATGAAGATGATGGGAGACATGATTTGATCTTCAATCCTTGAAATTACAAAACCTAACTATGTTATACAATCTAAAACTACCTAAAATCTATGTAAAGAGAGCTTCCAGCCATCCTCCTTCTATTTAGGCTCGGCACCTGACTTCTATATATACTCGGGAGTTGTGATTGAATCGAATGCGTGTGAAAATGAAAATCCAAAAGGTCGCGTGCACGCCTACCTTGCGGTCGCAGTCTTTGGATACCTTGAAGGTCTCCAGTGGGTGGCTGATTCTTTGATTGCTGACTTCGGGGCCTATATCGCCTACCTTGCGGCCGCGCAGGTGAGGCACCTTGCGTCCGCAAGGTGTCCAGTTTGTTCAGTCTTTATTTTCTTCAATTTTTCTCTTCCTTGTAATTTGCACTTAAAACCCTGGAGTTTTGCGTATTTTCACAATAATTCTGAAACTTACAAAACTCACCGAAAACATATATTAGTACTCAAAAGACTCGTGAAATAGCATAATTTAAGTCATAGAAGTATATAAAATCGACGTATAAAATACATCGATCACATATGCTATGTCAGGCCTAGTGACTGTAAGGTATAGAAGCTTTCCAATTAATTGCCTGTACAGACTAGGATCTGACAGAGGTGTTCCAGAAGAAAACAATAACTTCTCATTAGGATCCAATGGAATAGTTAAGGGTTTTGCATCAAGGAGGCCTGCAGCTGTAATGAGGTCCAATGTATACTTCCTCTAACTCAAATGAATGCCTTGAGCAGATCTAGTAACCTCAATACCCAAATAGTACTTAATAAGACCTAAATCTTTAATACTAAGTTGAGCATGAAGAAATTGTTTTAAGGAAGTAACAGATTCCAGATCATTGCCTGTGATGATAATATCATCAACATAAACTAACAGAGCAGTGAATAAGTCACCCTTGGTCAGAGTGAACATGGAGTAATCTGCATGAGATTGGATGAAACCAAGCTGAAGAAGAGAATCAGTGAGCTTGGCAAACCATTGCCTAGAAGCTTGTTTTAAACCATAGAGTGATTTCTGAAGTTTGCAAACCATATTAGGAGCTTTTCTGTTAGGATAACCTTGGGGAATTGTCATGTAAACCTCCTCAGACAAATCTCCATGAAGGAAAGCATTGTTGACATCCAATTGATGCACAGGCCAGCCCTTGGCAGCAGCAAGAGCAAGAAAGGTTCTTAGAGACACCATTTTGGCAACAGGAGAGAAAGTCTCATGATAATCTATCCCTTCAGACTGGTTATAACCCTTTGCCACTAACCTGGCCTTAAATCTTTCTATACTACCATCTGCATGGTACTTAACTTTGTATACCCATTTACATCCAATTACCTTCTTATCAGGAGGTAAAGGAACTAATTCCCAGGTGTGATTAGCCTCTAAAGCTGTAATTTCCTTGGTCATAGCATCAACCCAACGTTGATCCTTAACTGCTTGGGTATAAGAAGTGGGTTCAACATGACCATCTAATGCATTAATGAAATTAATATGAGCTGAATCAAAATGGTCATAATGAGTATACAAAGAGGATGCATATTTAGGCAAGGAAGAAGCATGTACAGGTGGGAGAACAAAGTCTTTTAACTTGACAGAAGGAGTTCTAACCCTAGAGGATTGTCTAAGAGGAACATGTGAAGGTATGACAGCAGGAGGAGGTGAAGTAGTAGCAGATTGTGAAGGAGGAACAGGTTGTGCAGAAGGAATAGGAGGAGTAAAAGGCTGTGAAGAAGGATTATGGGTAGGAGAAGGATCATCAACAGGCCAAGGCACATTTTGAGTATGAGATGAAGTTGGAGATGTGAGGTAAGGAAAAACATGTTCATGAAATATGACATGTCTTGAGACAAAAACTTTATGAGTGGTCAAATTGTATAGGATATAACCCTTTTGTCCAGAAGGGTAGCCAAGGAAAACAGACTTAATGGCTCTTGGATTAAATTTATCACCATCATGAACAGAGGCAAAACATAGGCAACCAAAGGTTTTCAAATTATTGTAATCAACTGGGGTTTTGAATAACAACTCAGAGGGAATTTGAAATTGTATGGCACTGCTAGGTAGTTTGTTGACCAAATGACAAGCAGTTAATAAACAGTAACTCCAGAAGTGTTTAGGAAGGCCTGATTGGAATCTTAAAGCTCTAGACATTTCCAAAAGATGTTTGTGTTTCCTTTCAACAACACCATTCTGCTGTGGTGTATATGTACATGAGGATTGATGGAAAATGCCTAAGCTAGCAAAGAAAGGTATAACTTCCTCATTGTAAAATTCAGAACCATGATCAGTCCTGGCAGACTTAATAGTGGTGTGGAATTGATTTTTAACATAAGCATGAAATGATTGAAGAATTCTGAATACATGATGTTTTGTTGGCATTAGATGAATCCAAACATATCTAGTATGATCATCAACCAAGGTTAGGAAATATCTACAACCATTCATTGTGGGAATTCTATATGGTCCCCACAAATCACAATGTACAAGATCAAAAGGTTTGAGGCTATGAGAATTACTAATAGGAAAAGCAAGTTTATGTTGCTTAGCAAGAGGGCAAACAGTACAATATGTAACATAATCATTGTTTACTGTTTTAGAATTGAAAACATGAGATAATTGCTGAATTTTCTTAAGAAAAGGTAAAGAAGAGTGTCCTAATCTCCTATGCCGATTTCGAAGTGACAAGATCGGACTCAACAACATGCCCAACAAGATTGGAAGATGTGGAATTTGGAGTCGATTGATTCCTTGCGAGGATGTCTGCACCACCATGAAGATTACCAGTTGCAATGATGTTCTTCAAATGGTCCTGGAATGTACTTGTGGTGGTAGTGAATTGTACAGAATATGAAGTTTGAAGAAGGAATTTGGGAATAGACAGCTGATTGAAATGAAAAGATGGAACATATAGCACATCATGAAGAGTTAAAGAAGAAGTCAGATTAATGGAGCCTTTATGGGTGACTATAGCTTGATGGCCATTTGGAAGTGAAAGCAAAACAGGTTTAGCTAAAAGAACTACAGAATGCATTAACTTGGAAGCAATACAAATATGATCAGTTGCCCCAGAATCTATCACCCAAGTGCAGTTATTGAATTTACTATGAATTGATGCTACAATTCTGTCATTACAACTAGTAGATGCACTAATACAGAGTAATCCACGCGGCATTATAGGATGCAATATGATCCTCAGGATACTCTTTGCCCTTTAACATATGGAGAACATGTCCAAGTTGTTCCTTGAGTAGATTTATATCATTTTGTGTATCATTATCACATCTAGAACTTCCCTGCACCTGCATAGCTTTATTTCCTTTGTGTTGTTTCCCATAGGCAGGATGACCTACTGGAAAACCATTGAGCTTAAAACATTCACTCTTGGTATGTCCTTCCTTATTACAATAGTTGCAGATTATACCCTTCCTGAATGGGGCTTTCACATAACCAATTTTTTCCCCATTGTTAGCAGGTCTGTAGGCTGCTGCAATCTTGCTATCAGTGTCATTAGAAATTTTATAAGTATTTGCAGCTAGGATGTTTATGTCAGGTATATACCCTACACGTAAAGATTCCTCTTGCCTAACCATATAATATGCCTCACCAATGGATGGTAGAGGTTTCATCGAGAATCGTCTCCTCTAATATTGGCAAAGCGTCATGTAATCCCATGAGGAATTGCATTAACCTCTTCCTTTGTTCTCTTCCCTCTTGAGCTCTCACAGAGCCACATGTGCAAGCATTACATGAACAAGCAGTGACTACATCTAAAGCAGAACTCTCATCCCATAGCCCTTTCATTTTATGATAACAAGCTTCTACAGAAGTATCTCTTTGTTCTAGCCTATGAAGGTCTTTTTCCAATTGAAAAATTCTATGCCCGTCTATGTTTGAGTACCTCTCCTTTAACTCAAGCCAAACAACATATGCAGAAGAAACAAAATGAAGACTGTTTCTAATCTCCTCTGACATGACATTGAAAATCCAATACTTGACCATATCATTGGCCCTGGCCCATAGTGGGTATAGACTAGAGGATTTATCAGGAATAGGGAAAGAACCATCAATTAGTGCGATTTATTCTTAGCGGACAAAGAAATCAAGTGACCTAGACCGAGCACTATAGTTATCACTACCGGTAAGTTTTGTGGAAATTAGAATCGGACACGGATGATCATTGTTGTGCGAGAAATAGCGGGTGCATGTTCGAATCAATAGAAATCTCCATAGTGTTTGTTGATGTAGGCCTTGTACCATTCTGAGTTGATCCAGAATTTCCTTCTGCTTCTCCAGTGTTCGCCATGGCTATTTGTTGAACGAAGCCCTAATTACGAAAGGATTTCGAGATACCAATTGATCGAGAGAAAGAATTCCGAAATACAAATCGATCGGGAGAAAGTGATCCACAATTATGATCAATCAGATCATTAGACTATGAAAACGGAATACGCATCCATGGATCGATCGCTCTGATACCATGTAAAGTTTGATTATATGAGATAGGGATACAGAGATGAAACTGGGAGAAGAAAGTTTATGTTATTGATTTCTTGATGAATGATACAGAGAGAGAGAACTGACTTATGAGATTACCAGAAAAGGGAGAGCATTTACAGTCGATCATACTCGACTCTAACAACCTACATTCCACTAACTAATTGCTAACTAATCAAGATTAGCTAATTACAACTGGAACCCTCTAATTACAAGATGAAGCATAAAAGACCTTGTCTATCTCCATATGTCAACACACTTTGCGCGGTGGCATTTGCAAAGCAATCTTTGTATATCCTTCTTCAAGATTGCTGCCCTTTGAATGTTGTTGACAGGTCTTGTGAAACCAGATTTGCTTGAGTTGCTATATTTAACACCTTCCTCCTCTGTAACACTGGCGAATACAAGTATCATCCATCGGGTCAGTCTGTATCGTGTTCAACCTTGTCAGATGCAAAGCATAGCAGCTATGGCTTGAAATTGGTGCCTCTTGTTCTCAAAAATTCAAGTAAGATCTCTACAATTATATTGCTAATTGATGCACACCATGAAATTGATAATTAGAAATTAGCACACATTTTATTCCCAGTTTGGTTGTGGAAATTTTGGAAATTGATACAGATTGATAACTGGGTTGGGTGCACAAAATTTTTGATTCTTTCTACTCTAGTACATCTTTGTGATGTAGAAACTTGAAATTAAGGATGATATTTTTTTTGCCAGGACAATAATTGTTTTATAATTGGTTGGATATTTGTGCTCGTTTGGTTATATTGGTACCAAAGTATTGCACTGTTTTGGAATTTCGTTTTGGTCAAAGTATCCAGTAGTTTACCTTTGCATTTGGATAAGTTTTAGTTGGAAATTTGTTGATAAGTATACTCTAGTTATACTTAATATTTTGAGAATTGCATTGTGATGGTTAGGTTTGGTCCATCTTGAATTCCATGAAAAATTTAGTTGGGACAGGTAATCATGAAGCATATTCTGTTCAAATATGTTGGGTTCCCCATTTTATGCTAATCCCTTGTACAATTGGGTTGGGCTATTTTGATTTATTTTGGGAGTGGGCTTACTTGTGGGGGTACATCTTTAACTGTGTTGGCAATTCAAATAGAATTTTTCAAGGCAGCAAGGTTTTGTTACTTGCTTGCCATTTGAATTGTAAATGTGGGGTGGGGCATTGAAAACCTATGTTTTCTTTAAAAAAAAATTAGTTGGAATTACTTTGAAACGTGATTTTCCTCCAACTTTGAACTGGAATTTGTTTCTCATCATACTAAAATGGTTTGTGCCTAATTTAATGATGCATTCTTTACCCTCATGTTTTATATTTGACTCACATTGATTATTTACCCTCATGTTTTATATTTGACTCACATTGAGAACAATGTGAAATTTAAGTTTGGGGTGTGAAGTATCATGCGCTTTAATGATATTTTTGAAAGTCGCCTTGTTACCTGTTTTTAGTTATTTAGTTTTTATTTTATTTTAGTTAGTTTTAGTAGTTAGTTTATTTTAGTATTAAAAAAAATTAGAAAAATTTAAAAAATTTCGAGTCTTTAATACTGGCATGGTTACTTCCGCCAATGATAACATGGTTGTTAATAACGATGCATGTAAACTTGTCTACGAGCCTTAGCTTGGTCTAGTTGATGAAACTTTATATCTCCAAAATTTTTGAGCACAAAAATACTATGACTTGATTTATTAAAGAATTTGGATATTTTTATTGAGTTCATAGTGCACATTTCATTCCCTTAGACCTTGTTATTTTTGTGATCATGAACATTTTAAACAGCCATCATTACATGAGTGTTGCATTATATTTGCGACTTAAGGTTGATTGCATGCTAAATTAGATTTGTTAGACTTCTTTTGCTAATATATCTCAAGCACACTTTCGAACCGTGAGAGCATTTAAGTCTTGATTTTCCCTATCTCTTTTCTAGCGAAAGCTTATGTGAAATACTCGTGCATTTACAAATCTTTGATTTATCTCATATTTATATGCTTTGTTAGTTAGGTTATTTTATTGCTTTCTAGTTAATTTAATTTATAAAAACCAAAAAACCTCATTAGTTATTAATTGATTTATTTTAATAGATTAGTTAAATTTACTTTAATCAAATCCAAATCTATGTGGTTCGACCCTTGCTTCCCAAACTATTCTACAATAGTCTTGTCCACTTGCAAGGAAATAAATTTAAAATAAGAAACGATCAGTGAGCTTCTCCGAGACATGTGGCAGCTCGACTTTGATTCGCGGGAGGCAGCTTATGCCTTTTCTAAGTATATGCTTTTGTCCCATGAATATCTATCATGGGTCCTCGTGGCTGCTGAGGGACACTCCCGTGCCATCAGGCATGTTTTGAGGCGGATGCTGGGCCGGCGAGTGAGCAGTGGCCTAGATGCTCGCCTGATGGAGATAGGCAAGGATCTGGAAAGCTCGGGCCTGGTAGTCCCTCAAGTTCTGTAGGAGGACTTCAGGTGGGTGCATGGCCTTGGTGTTCGGATGGCTACTGATCCAAATGATGCAGGTCCCAGTAATGTGCCTCCTCGATTGAGCAATGTAAGTCGGTTGAGCAATCCCCGGCAAGCAGATGAGGCTGTTCCTCCTCAAGTTGGCAGACGAAGTACTGCCCATAGAGATGATGGTGCTGGCCCAAGTCGTCCTGCTATTTAGGACAACGGCGATGCTGATGATGAATAGAATGAGGACACTTCTGGTGGTTCTCATGCTGGTGAGATAGGAGCCTCTTCTGCACCTCGCAGAAGTATATGGTCATGGCTGGGCGGACGTCGTAGACACTGATGGACCGTTTCGAGGCTAAGCTGCAATAAAAGGATAGTTGGGGGGAACAGGGGATATAGGTGGCAAGTAGTATGTATATAGACAAATGTACAGAAATAAATGTTAATCTTAAATGTCTTAGACACTTATTCCTAGGCTGCACCTCATGGACTGTGTTATGTTATATTTTGATATTTTATGCAAGCTCTGTCGTGGTTTTTCTCTTTACTCAGTCAAGAACATCCTTTCTGAATTTGCTGAATACTTTAGCAGGTTAGAGGTCAGATGCTGAAGACTCGAAAATTGCATTCCCTTTCTGTTTCTCCTTTTCCTTTCTTTTTTTTATGCTCTTACTTTTTCCTAGGCTGCCCTTTCGGGTTTTCAACCTAGCGAGCCCTTATTTCCTTTTGTGTGTTTTTTTTTGTGCTCTAATTTTTTCCTAAGCCGCTGTTTCGGGTTTTCAACCTAGCTAGCCAGAGAGCAAAGCAATTTGCAAAATATATTTCTCGACTCACGCATACTACCTTTTAAGCTTATCGAAGTTGAAGGGCTGAACAAGGTCTTCCCCATCTTGATTTGTGAGGAGTACTACACCTCCTGACCGGATCTGTTTGACAATGTATGGTCCCATCCAGGGAGACTTCTACTATCAACATAGCTGGGGGGTTTTCGCGAAGTACCAGGTCTCCGACTTGGATATCACGGCCTTTAACTTTCTTGTTGAATGCTCGGGCTATTCGCCTCTGATATGCCCGAGTGTGTTGCAGGGCTAGCAGCCATCGTTCGTCGATCAGAGCTAATTCTTCGTAGCGCTGCTTAACCCAGTCAATTTTGGCTATGTCTGATTCCATCATTATTCTTAATGATGGGATTTCAATTTCAATAGGCAGCACTGCCTTCATGCCGTATGCTAGAGAATAGGGGGTAGCCCCAGTGGATGTACGAACTGAAGTGCGATAACCTCAAAAGGCTAGCAGCAATTTCTCCGGCCAGTCTCTTCCCGTGTCAGCCATTTTTCTGATGATATTTTCTAGTGTTTTGTTGGCTGCTTCAATGAAACCATTTTCTTGTGGTCTGTATGGGGTGGATTTATGCTTTTGGATGTTGAATTCGTCGAGTAGACGATTCACGTCCCCTTCGAAGTGTGTGCCGTTGTCAGAGATAATTTCAAAAGGTACCCCATATCGGTATATGATATTGGTATTGATGAATTCAGACACCTTTCGAGCATTCAGTATTTTGTAGGAAGAGGCTTCCACCCACTTTATGAAGTAGTCGACAGCTACCAAGACATATTCATGGCCATTAGATCCCTTCAGATGGATTTGACCTATGACGTCGATTCCCTAAGTTGAGAAGGGCCAAGGGGCTGTGGAGTTGTATAAGATATGCAGAGGCACGTGCTGTAGATTTGCGAAGTGCTGGCATTTGTCGCAGTGGTATACCCACTGGATACAATCAGTTTCTAGTGTACTCCAATAGTACCCCTGTCGGATGACTTTCTTTGCTAGCATATGCACGTTCATGTGTGGCCCACAGGTACCACCATGAAGTTGGTCCATGATTTGCTCAGCTTTGGCCTGATCGACGCATAATAAGTTTAGGCCCTGGTAGTGCCTTTTTGTATAGGCTGTCTCCATTGATTACAAATTGCGATGCCCATCTTCGTAAGGAGACTTTTCCCCATTTGTCTAGGCTGGGAGGATAAACCCCTTTCTGAAGCAGATTTATGATGTCTAAATACCAAGGCTCATTGTCTTTTTCAGAAGCAGCATTGATTTTGAAGCAGTAAGCCGGAGTGACCTTCTTTCCAACTACAAATGGTTGGACATTGGTTTTTGTGGGAATTTGGACCAATGATGCTAGAGTGGCCAGGGTATCGACGAATTGATTTTTCTCTCGCGGCAAGTAATGGAACGAGATATTATCAAATTCGCTTGCTAGTGCTGTTACTTTGGCATGATAGAGATGTTGTAATACCCTAGATCTTTGCTTTCTTGTTTATACATGAGTTCATACTTTCATATTCATCATAAACATGTTTACATAGCTCATTCGTAAGTTCGAATTCAATAGCATGATCGTTGACGATAATTTCTATGCTCGTATGCATGCTTTGTATCCTGAGATGTGTTGGGACTTTGATTGTGTTTAGATATTGAAAAACATGTATAAAAGTATTAGATGTCATTCATAACATTCTTAACATGATTTAGAAGTTGTTTGAATGCTCGTTGCATCATCGATTCGATCGTTGCTTGTTTCTAGTTGTTGTTCTCCCTCGTTTGGCTTGTTTGAACGTTTCTCGGGAGTGTTTGTTGTGTTCTAGTTCATTTTTGAGTAAGGATTGAGCCTAGGGTTCTTAGGCCTTGAGTTTGGGGTCGTTTTGGAGTGATTGAAGACCCTTTGAAGTCTGGAGACCTTGCCCTCTCAAGGCGGTTTGGACCTTGCCCCCGCAAGCTGAACGGAAGATTAGAGGAGTGTTTCTGCCTAGCATGCGGCCGCATGCTAGGTGATGCCATGCGACCGCATGGTCTGCTTTTCCTGAAACGAATTCTTTTGTTGTTTACTCCATTTTGGCCCTCATAACCCCACCCGAACCCAACCTAAACCTCTCCCAATTCGTCCTAACTATCAACCTATGAGTGCTAAACAAGTTTTGGGAGTTCTAAAGGGATTGTTAGACACTTGGAAAGGAGAGACATCAGCATGCATTGGTTACTTCCTCCCACCCCACTATTCAGCCAAAAGGTGACCAAATGCATCCACTACACCCATTTTCTTCAGTCTCTCTCTCTCCAAAAACGTGGCTGAACATTTCTTCAAGGTTTGATGGCCAAGGATTGAAAACTCCATTTTCAAATCTCATCCATAGAAGTGAAGAGGAGGACTAGTAGAACTCATACCAACCATTGCATGTTCGTTTTGCTTTCTTGTAGGACTGATTGAAGGTGAGTTACAACATCTCTTCCTATTTATTTTAGCCTCATTGACCCTAGGGAAAACAATCCTTCTATTTGAGGTCAATGAGAGCACTTAGGGCTTGTAGAGATGCCATGTTTTACTACATGCTAGGTGAGGAATTTTTGGTTGGATGAACATGTTGTAAATTATGATTATGATGATATTCATGTGTAGAGATATATGATGAATTATTCTATCTTGTTTATTTAAGTGTTGGGAGCATTATGGGTTTAATGACCTTAGTAACCTATTTATTTATGTTAGTATGGACATAGGAGAGTAATGAGGCCAATGGCTTCTATACCCTAAATTTTGAAAGATTGATTATGACTCAAAGGAGTTAACCATTAGGTTAGTGTGACATTAAGAAATGATATGCCTAAGTCCTACGAATTTTGGGGTAGTATTAATGGAGGTTAAGCCTCCAAGCATTTTAAGTGTATGAAGAACACTTGATGATTAGAGTCTTGAATTTATCTCTAATGTGATTATGTGCTAGTTGTGAATTAAAAGCATGACTAGATGATTGTAGAGTACATGCCTACTTATTTGAGCATATGAGTATGTATTGTGTGTGCTTGAAGTTTGAGTCCAGCTGGAGTCGGTTTGTTGAGTCGTTGGCGGGACGATGTATCGTCTTCACGAATTGTGGGATTCGTGATTTCGATAGATCGTCGTGTCGGGTTGCGCACACCCCTCCATCGATGGCCACGGTGGGGAAGTAGTTGATCTTAGTTGTAGTATGGAAACATGACTTTTATAACTATAGAACTCGAGCGGGAATGTCTCGGGACGTCGATACCACGATTTGGGTATCGAGGACATGTGTTTTGCACGTGTTTTTGCAGGAGCGACACGTCGGAAAAAAATGGTAACGGTATCATATCCCTTTTATATGAATTGACTCACAAGTGCTTATATGTGAACAATGTGCTACGTGAATATGATATGATATGAAATGATGGTTGAATGATTTAATGAAATGTTATACTTGTCGAGATTGTTAAGTATGAATATCTTGACATGATTATTTATGAAATTTTATATTATGTCAATAGCATGAATTAATATTGTTGAGCATGATGTCATGATAGGAAGTTATATTAGTAACTTACTACGCCTTTATGACTTACTCCTAGTTGTTTTGATTGTTTTCCCAGATCCGAG
>CM028380.1:38682238-38727549 GCA_013146195.2 Codonopsis lanceolata
GTCGAAGACCTGGAGGTAAAATGCCGAGGTTTCAAAGAGTGCCTTCCATCTCCTTATTCTCCTTATTTTTATTTTTTTATTATTTTTATTTTTATTTTTATTTTATTTGTTGTTTTTTTTTGTATTTTTCTATCATTTTTTTATTTGCTCTAATTTTTGCTTTGCCGCCTTTCGGGTTTCAGCCCCAACGAGCCCTTATTTCTCCTTTTTATTTGTTTATTTTTTATTTTTTTATGCCCTAACTTTTGCCTATGTCGCCCTTTTCTGCTTTCAACCTAGCGCGGGAGAGAGGGAAGCACTTGTTGGATAGAATGGACTGAGCACCATACCTTGAGCCTCTTGGAAATTGGAGAGATGACAAGGTTTTTCTTTCCGGCTTGTGGGGAGTAATGACACGACATCTCCTCGACCGGATTCTTTTGACAATATACGGCACATCGTGAAGAAGAGGGGGTAGCGCCTTGATAAGTAGCCCCAAGATTTTTAGCCCGCATTCAAGATGACATGACGCCAGTAGGTCCCCAAAGGAGATGAATGAGGTCTTTCTTGGTCTGGGTCGCTTTTGATTTGACTATAGCCCAAAGATGTCATGTTGGATTTGGGAATGGTCACTACATTGGACGCCAGATCGTATTTTCCATTTTTTCTCTTACTCATTTTTTTTTGTGTGTGTTTTTTTACCCGAATGAAGTTTGACGCGGCGGCAAGTTTCAGCGCTATCTTTCTTTTCAACTTGTGGTGACCATTGGGCTTGGTGCGGTGGAGCTTTTGTCCGATTATCACATCCAGATATATGGATCCCATTATGGCGGATCTGGTCCCCACCACATCTTCATAGAACCAGTAAGCATGTCCACGAACCTTTAGGGATCCATGTTATTGCTTTGGAGCCTCTTGTGGAGTTGCCGATTTTGACTTCTTTTGATTTCCTTGTCCAGCCCTAGATTGATAGTGGGCCGCCTTCAATAGTTGCTGATGATGTTCATCTGACTTTACATAAGCTCAAGCAAATAATAATTTTTTTATCTTTTTAGGTCCCATTAAATGACTCATTATTATAATTATTTAATGCGTCTTTTAATGTGCAAAACTAAGAAATAAGTAAAGACATTTAGATTATTATTAAAAGCACACCGCATGGTTTATTACATTATTGAGGACCCGGGTTTGAGATCCTCATTTTAGGGAGCGGATTGGTAGATGACCAAACCGTAAGGCTAGGGAAAGGAATAATATCCAAGTAGTCCACCGATCTCGGCGCCAAAAAGTGGGCTCGGGGAATATACTAGCTCACAGAGGTTTATTAGAAGTAGACTCAAACCAAGAGATATTTATAATCAAGACTCTCCGCCTATCATACCCAAGAAGCTGTCATCAACCTCAATCATTGATTTGGTAGGGGTTATTGATTATATTTTGTCCGGGAGGAGGTTTTTCAATCACCTTATCATCTATCAAATCTTGATAGCATTTTTTGAGCATGTAGCACCTATTTGAGGTGACCACTACAATGATGGTATTCACAATACTAGCATGATTCCATGTGTCGTAGGGGGTTTGGTGGCCTATAGTTTTCCAAAGGTCAACACTCCTTGCGCATTAGCCCCTGCTGTGGATCACGCATCGAGGCTGCAACATCATAATGCCGGCTTTGATTTCTCAAATTTTGTTTGGCCACGATTCCTCCGACTGTGTTGATAACTGTCTCCATAAGAACCATGGAACAAGGCCATAATTTTGGGTAGAAAAGGGGTCGATGAATTTCCTATCGCATTAACAATTGGTGCGTGGCGGTTAGGTTTCTTCCCTTTAGAGTAACGAAAGAGGTAGGATGCGTATTGGTTTGTAATTGGCCAGCCCAGATATCATCATCAATACGAGCCTATCTCTACTATTTTTTAAAATGGTGTGGGAAGGTACCGATGTGTTCTCCGTAAATGGGCTGAGGTTTTTGATAAACATTCGGCATGACTCATTTGATCAGTTCGCCAAAGGTCTCGGGGCCAACTTTTCTTTCCACCGATCAGAACTCTAGCAGTTTCCTTCTTTCTTTGGGTGCACGATTCAAGGTCCCTCCTATTTTCGTAAGACTGTATTATCTTTGTATTTCTCGAGGAATGCTTCGCTATTCGTCCCGTATATTCATGGTACCGCTTATCGACAAAGATAACCATTGTTTGGCGCCTCCTACCGTAGAGATGAAAATTGAAAGCCATAGCCTCAAAGCTAGCTCCCCGTGATCGCATGCCGCTGGAATAAGATCTCAAATGGATATGGGCATTCAGTCCGCCAAACTTTTCTATGTCAGCATTTTGAACTTTCGGAAGTATTACATGGTTGCAATGTTAGGGCCCGAGTAGAAAATTCCCTTTATTGAGGAGCTTAAGCATCATGGCTTTATATTCTCCATGTCGGCCTCCATTTTGGTGGTTGGGGAGTTGGTTTTGGTATATACCGGCCGGATTCGGGAAGGTCGTTGAAGGTGTGGATTTTGGGCCGGTGGATTTTGACAAGATATGATTCCGGGTTAATGGAATTTGGGCATTATAAGGGTTCCGGGCTGGATATAGGTATGGGTTGGATAAAGGTCTTGGGTTATTGGGTTTGGATAATATAGGATTTTGGTTTGGTGGCTTTGGGTAGTATATGGATTCTCGGGTTGGTGGGTTTGGGTAGGGTTATGGATTCCGGATTGGTGGGTTATCGGTAGCTTCCACCGGCGACCAGATCATTAGATAAATATGTGGTAACTTGGCCTCGGTGGGTTAAAGCTTTGGGTCCATGTGCTATTTAGAGTGGGTTAGTCATAGGAAAAGGAAGGTCATTTGGGTTCTGGGTGTTTGGGAGAATATAAGGTGGATAAGGCGGATAAGGATATATATTCGGGTAGTAGGACTTGGTGGAGGATTGGGATTTGGGATAGTGGTAGTATTTGGTGGGTTTGTTTATGGCCGAGGGATTGGCTTGGAGGCACCCGAGATGTGGATGTTTCTTGGGGAATAGTAGGAAAAGAATTCACCTCACCACCGGATTTCAAGCCTTGTACCAGATAGCCATCTGCTCATTATTCGTCAGCCCGCACACCAAATTCGATCTAGCCACCGCTGCATTGAGCCGAGCTCCAGCATATCCTCGGGAGCCTCCGAATCTGTACTCATAGCCGATCGTTTCACTTTTTCCGCCATGCCGCTCGGATCTGCATTCGCCGAATCGAGCCTCGCTTCGTCCGATTCGAAACTGACATTTTCTCGACTGATGCACTATCTTTCCCGACCAACCGGCCAAGATTTCTCTCTCGGCTTTTCCAAATTCGGGCTAGACTGAGGCTATCCGCTTGAGGCAACAGGTTTTTATTAATATTTTATTATTATTATTTTCATGTTCCCTTACAATTGACCTGGATAAGCACCTTCTTTATTTTGACAGCCTGACTTTTCCTCGAATAGTGGATTTTTCCGCAGTATAGGACCAACGATTCCACCTGCCTTCGACTTCAGACGGATCGTCCTGTGCGGGGCCTATACTCTTTCCGTAATCCACCATCCGAAATGGTCTAGGTCAGCATCCGAGAATTATAAGTCACTTTATTATTTATATTGACATTTTTTTTTCGCAATTATTATATTTATATATTTTTTTTGAACTTATGATTTTTTTGATATATATATATTATATATATATATATATATATATATATATATATATATATTTATTTTTTTTTTGACTTTTGGCTGACTCCACAATTTAAATGCAAAACCCGGGTCCGTGAAGTGTCCCGAAAAGACTATGCATTCTAACGTTGGCTTATGCAGGGGTAGGTCCGCCATGGTGGGGTAACGTCGAATATATTTACATGCGCTGCACGTGTGCTGGGTGATTCAGAAAGCAAAGAAAATCTTTATTTATTTTACAAGCGTACGTAAAAAAATAAAAACGCTTATGCCTTGTCTTATTGTGGATTTTCTTTCTTAGTTTGAGCTGCTAAAGCTGTAAACACACCATTTTAAGAAATAGAAAGAAAAGTGGGAAACTATCTATCCCTTATTAACACAAATTTTGGTCCTATGTCCCCAAAATAAAATGACAAGATGAATGCAGATATGTACGAATATACGTAATAAAGTGAAAAGAAAATGAACCTAAAGAAATAAATGAAAGAAAATAGAGCCTAAGTAAAGCCCCAAATTTTTGTTGAAGAAGCCGCCTCGGAATTTATTGTAATATATATAATAGATATATATTTTTATTATTATTTTTCGAATTTTTTTTTTTTTGTATATATATAATTTTTTTTTTTGATTTTTCGATTTTTTATACTTTAAACACATCCCGAATGTATCTGAACGAGATCGCCGCTGATGGAGGATCATATCCACAAATATAACCACCTACCGTAATGGGAACACTTTATTGAAATGCGAAATCAATATAACGAGCATAATGCAGCCGTAAACAAAGAAAAACAAAAAAAGGTTTTATTTTATGAGTCTAGCCTCCATTTTATTTAAAATAAAAACAACTCCCCAACAGAGTCGCCACCGTGAGGTTCTGGTGGGCTACGCCCGCCTACGCCTCGATAGGGGTGCTGCTGCACGCATGGACAATGCGGACACCACCGCCTCGCTCCACCCTCCCTTGTTTAGGGGAAGACGAATCCAAAGTGCGAGAGGAGTGTCGTCTATGTTAGCACGTTGGAATGTGCCTCTTGCCTTGAGTGGATTTTGTATCCAAAATGGGAACTAAAGGTTTCCTCATGTCGTTATCCCTTATTTGGGGGATAACAGATATGGGAATGCATTACCTTTCCATTCTCATTCTCCCCTTTTATCTTTCAAGGGAAAATAGAGAAGTGCAAGAAAAGATATTGCGACGCCCCACTTATGGATTTATTAAAATAGCCTTATGGCCCAATCGATCGCTATGGAGCTATGGGTTTCCCGTATCAAGTTATCCCTTGTTTAGGGATACCAGATATGGGAATACATCACCCCTCCATTCCCGCATCTCCCTTTTTAGGGAGAATAGGAAAGTGCAAAGAGGGAATGTTGCGAGGCCCCACCGGATCTCGAAAGTTTTAGAGTCGCCACCTTTATTTTAAGGCAAAAATAAAGGAAAACCGTAAAAGAAAACCGAGATTTTAGAAAGCGGGTTCGGGGCTAAGTTACGAGTTGGGAAGGTGCTAGGCACCCAACTCGCCCTTTCGCTTCTCAAAACGCTTTTTGGTGAAGTATGCTCATTGTTATATTAATCTAGCAAATAAATAAGGTCTTATTTTGACAAGGGAAATTTAAATGCATACATTCGTGGCTACATTATTTACGGACTCGCACTGCCTCCTTCCAATAATTACAAACATATTTAAGAATATTTGGTCATTATAACGGCTCTTTTACATAATATTTCCTAATCTAATCCGGGCAGCACAACGGCTTATATTGGCTACATTGCGCCGGATTTAAATAACAATTTTTTAAAAAAATAAATAAAAGGAAAAAATACAAATGAAATAAAATACGCTCTTAAAGGTATTACCTTTAGAGCGGCTGTGCTCGCTTCCTCGTCTTCTGTGGAGACGGAGTCTTTTGTTTTGAATTGAACTCGATGACCGCTTGATTTGATTGATGTTTTGAGGTTTGGGCTTATCAACTCTGCAGTGACGCCTTTATTTGGGTAGGTTTTGGCCTTTTGGTTGGGCGGAACCTAGACTTAGTTTTGACTTTTAGCTCGTTACTCTAGCAGAGTAACGGCTTATTTTGGGATTTTTGGACTGGGGAAATGAGGTGGATACCTAACAACTAGGCTAGGGATCACTTATAACCTATGGGTTTTTGATTTGGCAGAGTTTGGACGGGGTTTTGGAGACAATAGGGGCTTCCACTCACCTATCTCGCACCTCTCGTACTAATTTTAACTGGAGAACGAAGCAGAGCTTCGCTGCGATCTAAAAATCGCGGAGGAAAATGTGTTCGTAAACTGGGAGCCGGGGACTCCTATTTATACTGGAGAGGCAGGACACGCTGGGCATTTCTCCGTTTGTTCAGCCTGCATCAACAGCTTGTACGTGGCTTTAACAGTTGTACTATTTCATTGTGAGAGAGATGAATAGGAAACCCCATGGTGCGGCCAAGGCTATGCTTGGTGCGGCACCATGGGTGTCATTGGCGGCACCAAGCTCCTTTTGGAGTTTCAAAATTTGACACTTTCCCCCCCTACAGTTCACTATTTCGCGCATTCTGCTTTTCCTTTCGCATTTTTGACTCCTGCAACTTGACATTCGTTAAGTTTTAACAGTTCTTGATATTTTATGTCAGTTACATACCAGGGGTACGAATTTGGGGTGTCTACACATTCCGGCTTGATCTGGCGGAGCTTTTGCTTGATTGGCCGAGCATCCGGATATATGGGGATCTGGTGTTCGACTATGGCTGGGTCCAGCCCCGACATATCTTCATAGGACTAGGCGAATATATCTACGAACTCTTTGAGGAGATCGATCAGTGCTTCCCTTTCAAAGCCTTGCAGGTAGCTGCCGATTTTAATTTATTTGATTTCGTTGTTCAGCCCCAGATTGATAGTGGACAAGTCTTTAGTTGCTGCTGATGAATGGTGCTGTTCCTGGTGCTCAACTGACTTTACAAGCTCAAGCAAATAATTTTTATCTTTTGGGTCCATTTCATTAAATGACTCATTATTATAATTATTTAATGAGTCTTTTAATGTAGGTGCAACTAAGGAATAAGCAAAGACATTCAGATTATCATTAAAAGCAAACTATACATGGTTTATTACATTATTGAGGACCTGGGGTTTGAGATCCTCAACTTTAGGGAGCGGATCGGTAGATGACCAATCCGTAAAGATAGGGGAAGGAATATGAATAGTATATCCAAAGCAGTCCACTAGATCTGCGGGCGTCAAAAGCGGGACGGTCGTGGTATACCAGTTCTGTAGAGGCTTATCAGCAATAAGCTCAAACTCAGCAGGGATCTCTTTATAATAAGTGCCTCCGTCTATCATACCCAGGAAGCTGTCTCCTAGGCCGTCATCATCTAATAAGGCCAGAGCATAATCATATTGGTCTATAGACCAAGTATTTTCAATAGTGACGGTCTTATATGCAGTGCTACGGGGCTCCAGGGTTACCTGTTCCATTCTATCTGTGAGAAGACTGACATCTTCAAAGATTTCCCAACCAGGGCATCTTTTCTCATCCTGGTCTATCCAGGGTTCAGGAAACATGAGATAGGCTTCTGTTTCCCATTCCCTTACAAAGTAACCATTTAAGGTTTTTCTATATGGTTGGAGAGGGGATATTCATAAGGACGTTTTTCTCTTTCTGCCTTTCTTTTCTCGCGTTTCTGTTTCATGACTATGGCTACTTCAGCTGGCGTAAGCGTGTATCCTATACCAAAAGGAGGGATACATTCCTTAAGTTCATCCTGGACTAAATTAACAAGCCCTTGCTGATTTTTGCCGAGACCCAGACCAGGCATATAATTCATTTTTTGAAACATGTTTAAGGGGACCATGTTTCCTAGGGAAGTGGTTTTCCTTCGGGTGATGTCAGTTTCTCGGCCATATTCAATGGCGTTGACCACAGCTTGGGGGATAACCTCAAAGCCACTGAGGAAAATACCAGTGTCCTCATGATCTATCTCGAGGATTGGGATGTCCTCGCTTTCCTTATTCTCCACGATCTTATCAGCCAAAATAATCACTATGTGGTCATTGTGGATGAATTTGACACGTTGGTGCAATGAAGAGGCTACCCCTTTTACCCCATGAATCCAAGGGTGTCCCAACAACAGGCTAAAGGTGGCTGGTATATCCAGGACTTGGAATTCAACTGGCATGTTTAACGGCCCAATGGTTAGCATTAAAGTGACCACCCCTAAGACACATCGACTGGTATTGTCGTATGCCTTTACTGTCTGCGAGGAAGGAGTGAGTTCTGATATTTTTGTTCCTAGTTTGGCTAACGTGCTGGCGGGACATACATTCAATGAAGACCCATTATCTATCAAAACTTGGGGAACCCGTTTTTCCAAAATTCCCACAGTGATATGGAGGGCATCAATGTGGTTGGTTCCTTCCTTTGGCAGATCTAGATCAGTGAACATTATCACGTTCCCAAAGTGAATGTTCCTGATCATCTGAGTGAGCTCATTTGGGGAGGTTTCAATAGGAATGACTGCCTGACTTAAAGATTTAGCCAGTGTATCACGGTGGGTCTTGGAAGCACAAAGTAAGCCCCATATGGAAATGTTGGCCTGAGTTTTCGTCATCTGAGATAATAAGGTATCCTCCACCGTTTTAGCCCCAGTATTTGTCACTTGATCTTTGCCAAAGTGATCACCTCTTTCCAGGTTTGGTTGGTAGGCTCGGCCAGATTGGATAAGGTGGCTAACATCCCCACCAACACAAGTGGCTTTTTCAATATTACAAGTATTTTGGCTACCCAGGATAGTGTCCCAAGAGAGCATATTACAGCTAGGCTCTTTTATGGATGAGGATGGAAAGAAAGGAACAAGGATATATGGTAATGGGTGTTTATTTATTTCGAACTCGGGTACACAAAAATTTTCATCAACCTCAATCATGTTGATTTGAGGTAGAGGGTTATTGACTATATTTGGTCTGGGAGGAGGATTTTCAATAACCTTATCATCTATAAGATCCTGGATAGCTTCTTTGAGCATATAACATTTATTGGTGAGGTGACCACTACAGCGATGGTATTCACAGTACTAGGCATGATTTCAAGTCCTGGGCATGATTCCAAGTCCTGGGCAGGGGGTTCGGTGGCTTATAGTTTTCCAAAGGCTTTAGCACTCCTTATGCCATTAGCCCCTGTAGGATCACAGACTGGGGGGCTTGCAGTTCATCATAATACCGGTTCACCTTGTTCTGATTTTTGGAATTTCTGTTCGGGCCACTATTCCCTCAGACTGTGTTGACAGACCTGTCCACTCCATAAGACCATGGAACAGTGCCATAATTTTGGGTAGGAAAAGTGGCTGATGCATTTTCTACCATATTGACGGTTGGTGCTGGTGCGGCTGCGGCTGTCTTTCCTTTAGAGTAACGAAAAGAGCTGGGAGGCGTATTGACTTGTAATTTCCCCGTCCGTATATCTTCATCAATATGGATTCCTATCTCCACAATTTCTTTGAAATTGGTATAGGGGAGATACCGCATATGTTCCAGGTAAATAGGCTGGAGGTTTTTGATGAACATTCTGCATGACTCGGTCGGATCAGGTCTGTCAAAGGTCTGGGCCAACTTTCTTTTCCACCTGACTGCAAACTCAGCAAAGGTTTCTTTTTCCCTTTGGGTGCACAACCCAAGGTCTCTTTTATTTTCAGGGCTGGTGTTGTCCTTGTATCTTTCAAGGAACCCTTCAGCTATCTGGTCCCAAGTATTCATGGTGCTACTATCAGACAACATTAGTCATTGCTTGGCAGCCCTTATTAAGGTGAGGTGAAAATTGGCAGCCATAGCCTCAAAGCTAGCTCCTCTTGACTGCATGCCAGTGGAATAAGATTTTAAGTGGGATATAGGGCATCCAATAGAGCCGTCAAAATGGGTCGGGACCCGTTGGGTCAACCCAAACCGTTGCTTAAAATAGTGGGTTGGGTTGGGAAATTGACAACCCATAAAAATATGGGTCATATGGGTTGGACCCGTATGGGTCATGAGTTGAAGTGGGTTGGGTCGGGTTTTTAACGGGCTGACCCGTTTAGAGAATACTTTTTTTTAGAGAATACCTGTCTAGTGTGCTTTCATTTTTACAGAATAGTCTTCATGTAATCTTTCATTTTCTTTTATTATTATTATTATTATTATTATTATTTTGTTTTACTTTTTTATATATAACAAATCTAAGGTTTATTAAATTATTATGTAGCAGTCAGTTTTGATTATACTGATCTAATGTCATATTGTCATCCTACATGAAGTCATGTCATGACATCCAAGGGTTTTTTAGTCATGTGAGAGGAATGCCCATAAAATGTTTGGCAGTCCCCCGCAGATTATCAGAAAAGCCCGTTCGATCCCGAAGGTGTATTTTTCTAAAATCCGTTTCTGAGCTACAGTGTGCCATTACCCCTAGATATTGGTCTAGCTTTATTGTGTGCATGAGTATTGAGTCTACATTTTCTTGCATCATATAAAATTATATTGCATTGCATAATATATATATATATATATATATATATATATATGTATATATATATATATATATATATATATATATATGTACAGATTTTGGTATTAAAAAAAAGAAAAAAAAAGCTAATAAATGCAGGTATCTAAAAGTTAATGGGCACAGGAAGACTGGCTTCTATCCAGATTGCCTCCCATGACTCGAGGGCCCTGTCCGCCGCCAGTCCTATATGCTTGTCCTCTCGCCCGAGCACTGCTCGATCCGGCAGCCGCTTCATCATTGTCATCATCATTCTGGCGCCTGGTCTGCCGCACCGCATCATTCCCTCGGCAAGAGAACTCGTCCACAAGCTTTTAATAAAGCTTGTTGATGCTGAAGAAACCCCGAAGCAGCTTCTTGTAGGTAGACACGTTCACCTGGAAAAAAAAAGTGAGACAAAAAAAAAAGAAAAGATATATTAGTCTCCAAAAAAAAATATGCATGATAAAAAAATAAAAAAGAGAATGCAAAAAATGAAATGTGTCTACCGAGCGAGCTTGCTCCGGGACCCGGCACTCCTTAGGAATATCAGCATCAGGGAGAACTTCCTCCACCATCCTACCGCCTCGATGATATCTAAAAGTGGAGAAGGCATCATCAGGTGCAGTGAATTCCAGATACTCATCGAGAGATGGAACAGAGGGCCTCGGCCTGGCAGAAGCATCTGAAGCACGCTTGGCTGCCGCAGGAATAGGAGGGGGAGCATGGAGCATGGTCCTCAAGAAATCCTCATACGCCATAGGTGGAAAATCACTCAGGGGCATAGGAAACTTCGACAGGTACTGATACCTGTTTGGCAGAAAGTCTGGCGCAATTACCCACATGGGAGGCATAGGAGGCACAACTGGGGGAGTCAAAAGTGGAGAATGCTGATGGTTGACCCGCTCGCCCATATAGAACGAATCAACCATAATTGATACCATCAGTATCCAGCAGCGGCTTATCTCCAAGGTCATAACATAATGACCTATCAAGCCCCTCCCGGGAAGAAAGTGCACGGTGCTCGTGCTCGAACTGACAATACGCTCCCGCACCCAATCTATGTTCGAGCAGCTACTGTCTCGGTCCGGTCGAACTCTGTTTTCATCCACGAACTCCGCCAAGTAGGGTGGCTCATGAAAGAGCTGACGCAATCGGCCCGACGTGAAATGAAAGAATGAAAAGGCCCAAACCTACATAAAAGAAAAAAAGAAGAAAAAATCATCAGCAAAAAAATAATATGCTGCAAAAAAAAAAAGAAAGAGACAAAATAACAAAGGCAGGGAAAGAAAAGATACCTCCCACGTCGGAGCTAATCCATTAAGGGTTGGTGAGTCGTTGCGGCTAGCCCTATCCTTCGAGGCATAAAGCTCGGTCAGGCTTGCCTGCCCCCAGTCGTAAATCGACGATATGATCAAAGTTCGTCAGGCATGCCTAAATGGAGACCCTCAGAGTGGTGGAAGAGTTGGCCAAAAGAGAAGTGCCAAGGAAAAAGAACAGAAATGCTCTAGCAACACGAGCTATGGCCACGGGATCATTCTCTAGACACCCCCCCCGGCATTATCAAGGAGCCATATCCGCACGCTGCCAATAAGGACCTCATTCGCTGATTTATATTCAGGCTCGAAGCCCAAGAGGTCTTCCACCACGTCGTGATGATGACGGAGGGTGTAGTCAGGCTCCAAAGTCCTACCAATACTAGTAGGAAGACCGGTAATAGAAGCGAAGTCGCAAGGGGTCATGGTTGCCTCCCCCCAACTAAAATGAAAAGTGTGGGTAGTGTCCTACCAGTAGTTCCTCAGCACCTCGAAAATGGGAAGATGGCTGCGGAAGGGACCGAAAGCCCGTAGAAAAGTGCTAAAGCATGAGCCCTAAACCAAAACATGTGCCGCCTCGGGCATCAAGCTATAAATATCAGAAACATTGGCACAGGTGGCCCGAATCCGTTTCAGGGGCGTACACATTTGCAAAAAGAAAAATGGCATATAAAAAAAGGGGTAAGTTTACTATCCTTTTATTTTTCCTGCACACATTATTAAATATAAACATATTGCATATTATTAATAAAATGTTTGCATAATAATCTCTATATTGCACTTTGCATTCAGAAAAAGAAAAAAAAAGATTTTATTGCATTCAAAAAATTTGGAAAAAAAAAAAAGAAAGGAAAAGAAAATGCATCTTTTGCATTTAAAAAAAAATGGGCATTTTGAAAGAAAAGAAAATGATAATAATTTCTATTATTGCATTTTAGCATTCAAAAATATTGATTGGCATCTTTTAGCATCTCTAAAAAAAATGAAAAAAAAAGATATAAATAGAAAATGTATGTTTTGCATTTGAATATATAACACATTTTTACTTTTCCTGCGCATAAAAAAAATGCTCATGCATCATATTAGCAAGCATCCCATAAATCTTCTATGTTACACTTGCACCAAATAAAATGATATATGCATGCATTAGTCATTTATCATTTGCATTTAGTGCCTGAATAATTGCATTTTAGCATTCGCATAAATAAATAAATATGTCGCTAATCATAAAAAGAAAATATTTCCGTGACATTTATCATGTCTATGCAGCATAAGCCTTTTATAAAAATGAGTTTTATCGCATAAAATATTCATGTTATATTTTGCATGCATCCGAAAATATATCCGAAAATATGCTCGAAAAAAAATGCATCATATTCCAAAAAGTCTATTTCATAGGCATGCATCATATTAAAATATTTTTTCAGCCTAGAGCATGCATCATATAGCCAAATTGCATTAATAATATAAAACATGCATTGCAGGGTCAAATAGTGCCCACTAGTTAAATTATGCATCGCAAAAATAAATTGCATAAATTTCATGAATAATCACTAAATTGCATCATTTTAGCATATATATTGCATGCATAAGCATTATAAACAGAGTCAGGAATGCTCCAACAAGCCAAACCAGCACGAAAATCTAGCAGATCTGAGAAATCATCCAAATGGGTTTGGAAAAGAAGAAACTTACAGCCAAATTTGGAAGATTGGATAGGTGGGTGTTCCAATCGCGGTGAAGATTGCTCCAATCATCCTTGGAGTAGCAATATTTGACATAATTCCGGGTCAAATGAGGGAGTTCCTTCCTCCTCTCGCCTGATTCTGGATGCATCGGAGCCTTCCCCTTCCGCGATCGTGAAGAAGAAGCCATCTGCTAAGAGAAACACGCAAATTGACGAAATAAAAATGAGAAAATGAGGGAAAATGAAGAAGAAATGAACAAAGCAGCAACAATGGCCGCAAGCAATGTCGCAAAAGATGAAGAAAGAAAGAGTGAAGCATTAGCTTCAGCTCTTCCCTTTGCCCGCCCACTTAAGGGAGGAAAAAAGGAATTTTTCCTTTTTCTCCCTCCAAATTTTGAAGGTTCTGCACTTAAGTACTAAAATTTCCAAAGCTGCAAAATGACCCCTGAAGCTTAACAGAAAATTAACAAAGTTAAATTTGTTAACCAAAATTAGTGGTCATCCATCCAAAGGCATAAAGCCCATATCCCCAGCAGATCAGCCACAAAATGAGCAGAAAAGCCAGGAAAATCGACGGCAAAGGTAAGATTCTGCAGAAAAAAAATGTAAAGAAAAAAAATGCAAGCATGCAAAATAAAAGGCAAGCATGCAAGATAAAAAATGCAAGCATGCAAAAGAAAAATAAAGCATGCATACAATTAAAAAAAATGCAAAGCAAGCAGAAAAAAATGCAAAGCATGCAAAAAAAAAAAAAAAAAAAAAAAAAGAGGGCAAGAAAAAAAAAGAAAAAAAAGAGAAAGGCAATAAGCAGCATAGAAAATATATGTGCATGCAGCAAAAGAAAATTTTTCCAGCTAAAGCCGGAAAATTGCGGCAAAGGAAAGTTTTTCCAGCCAAGGCCGGAAATGCAAGCAGCAAAGGAAGAAATTTCCAGCTTAGGCCAGAAATGCAACAGCAAAAGAGAAATCTTCCAGCTAAAGCTTGAAATGCAGCAGCAAAAGAAGAAATTTCCAGCTGAAGCCAGAAATGCAGCAGCAAAAAGGGGGAAATTTCTAGAAAGAGCCGGAAATGTTGCAAAAAGAAAAAATCCCCAGCGCGAGTCCGCCAATATAGCAAATGCAGCAAGTGCAGCAAAGGAATGATCATCTCCTTGCGGGGCGTAACCCCAAGAGGAATGATCAACCCATGATGTGTTCCACCTGGTTGTCGGATCTTTCCCTGAAGGGGCTGCAACCCCGGGTCAGAGGGAAAGGCTATCGTTCTCCGACGAAGGCTGAGTTCCTGAGGAGACGATGCATTCCGCCATTGCATTCGACGAAGGACTGAGTTCCTAAGGATGCGATGTTTTCCTGCTTTATAGGAGTAGCATAAGATCATCTCCTCACGGGACGTAACCCCAAAAGGAATGATCAGCCCATGATGTGTTCCACCTGGTTTTGGAAACTTTCCCTGAAGGGGCTGCAACCCCGGGTCAGAGGGAAAGGCTATCATTCTCCGACGAAGGCTGAGTTCCTGAGGAGACGATGCATTCCGCCGTTGTATTCAGCGAAGGGTTTCGACCCTTTAGGAATACGACATGCAGTATGATTTGTGGTTTGGAAACTTTCCCTGAAGGGGCTGCAACCCTGGGTCAGAGGGAAAGGCTATCGTTCTCCGACGAAGGTTGAGTTCCTGAGGAGACGATGCATTCCGCCCAACATTGTTTGTTTGCATTTGTGTGAACTACGTTTGTTCTGATTCCTTGGATAAGGATACGTAGGTAGCCTATTTCGGTAGGCACGACCATCGCAGCACTTGTTTGTCGGCATTTTGGTGCGAACTACGTTTGGTCTGATTCATTGGATAAGGATACGTAAGCAGCCTAATTCAGTAGGCACGACCATCGCAGCACTTGTTTTGGCTTTGGCTGAACTACATTTGGTCTGATTCCTTTTATTAAAGGATACGTAGGCATCGTACCTCGGTAGGTCCGACCATTAGAGCACTTAATTTGCATATTTGCTTAAAAACTACGATAACCTGCTATAACCGACTAAATATGTCTAGGATATAGAGGTTTGGTTTGCATTATAAACCGTCACATTATAACTGCTACATGTTGCATTACTCCCTATTTTATAATTGCATGAAATTGGAAAGTCTATCTCTTATCAACGATGTTCGTCTACTCAGTAAGATGCGGGTTACCCGTAGACTCCATCGTTGAGGGGATCTGTAGACACCCCAATTTCGTACCCCTGGTATATAACTTTGGCATGCGATGTCAAGACCTGTTAAAACTTAACAAATGTCAGGTTATAGGGTTTAAAAATGCAAAAGACAAAGCAGGATGCGCAAAATAGTAAAATGCAGGGACTAAAAGTGACAAAAAGTGGCTGATAATTGAGCACTGGCGTGACCAAAAGAATTCCTTGGTGCGGCGCCCATAATGCCTTGTTCCGGCGCCCAAAATTGCTACAGTGCGCCCAAAAGTGCTACAGTAGTGCTACAGTTAACGCATTGCACAAATTTTGCAGCACGTGGTACAAGCAAATATAGCACGAAGGAAGGAAAAGAAATTCCCTCGATGTCCCTCTCTAAGCCTATAAGTAGAGGCCCCGAGGTTCGCTTTCAACACACCGAAAAATCCCCAAAAGCTTTCAGCGTTGTTGTTACGCTGTGAGAATAGTGAGCGATAGTGAGCGCCCCCTCCTATAAAGCCTCGAATCTCTGCCAAAACTCCTCCAAACGCAAAATCAACCGGTGAAAGTGATCCTTAGCCCCCCAGCTAGGTATCCACCTTATTTCCCCGGTCCAAAAATATCGAAAAGAGTAGTTGCTCTGCCCTAGTAAAAAGGCTAAATCCGCCAGAAACAAGCAGTTGTTCTCGCCTGATTTCGCCAACAAGCAAGCAAAAGCAAGCAGCGCTTGCTCCGCCCGCTTGACGGTGCCTGAAGCAACCTTCTTCTAAGCACCCTGCATGAACCGCAATAGTAGCAGCATCAAAAAAGACTCCCTCTCTCGAAAGGACAGAGCGAGCACACCACGCTCTAAAAGGTGAGCCTTTAAGGGCGTTATTTTATAAAAAAAATTATTTTCCATCCGGCCCAATGTAAAAATATAAGTCGTTGTGCTGCCCGGATTTATTTAGAAAATAACATAAAAAAGAGTCATTATTATGGCAAAATATTTTTAAATATATTTGTAATTATTAAAAGGAGGCGGCTGCAAGTCTGTAAATAATGTAAATACGGATGTATTTGTTTTCTTCTCTCTCTTTTTAATGTTTTATTTATTTGCTAGATAAATATAACAAAAAACATACTTTAGCCAAAAACTGTTTTTGAGAACGAAAGGACGAGTTGGGTGCCTAGCACCTTCCCAACTCGTAACTTGGCCTCCGAACCCGTTTTTGCTTTCTCTGATTTTATTTTTGGTTTTTTCTTTATGTTCTCCTTAAAATAAAGATGGCGACTCTGTCAAAACATTTTGGATCGCAGTGAGGCTTCGCAACATCCTTTCTTATTATTATTTTTTCCCCTAGAAAAGGGATAAAGGGAATGAAAGGGTGATGTATTCCTATCAGGCCCGCCCCTGAGCAGGTGCAACACGGGCCTTCGCACAGGGCCCAAAATTCTAGAGGGCCTAATTTTAAAGAAGTGTAGGCCAGGTTGTAAAAATATATTATAGGTTTAAATCTCAATTTGGTCACCCTACTTTCGGCCAAAATTCATTAAGCTCACTCTACTTCTTTTTTCCTCAATTTAATCACTTTACTTGGCTTCGTCATTCAATAAGGTCACTTGAGTAATTTTTGTCCGTTATGTTGGATGGAAATCATTAAAAAGACCAAAATACCCTTATTAAGTTGAAGGGCTTTACTATCAATATTAAAAATTGAGGGTTCAAACTAAGTCCGTAAAAAGTAGGATAAGAGTAAATACTTACTGACTACGCCATCAAAATCAAACCCTTCCCTCCTTTCTCTCTCTTCTACAAACAATCACAAATCCTCTCGCTCTTCCTTCTAATGGACCCAGACACAGCAGCTTTCTTAAACGGATTCCCTTTTTCACCAACTCACCATCTACTCACCCTGAGTCAACTCGTACCGCCCACCGACTTATCCCAAGTCCTCGTCTCCACTCGCCTACCTCGTCGTCTAGAAAGAAGGATCGGCATCCCAAGGTGAACAGGCGAGGCCGCCTCCCGGCCCTATCGCCGCCGCATCTTGCAACTCACGCAACTGCCACCGGCCGGGGTCGACCATCGATCACGGCTCCTCCACCACGTCAATCCCTCGGCTTTCCCCTCACCTTCCACCACCACCGCTCCGTCGAAGGTGCCGGAATTGGAGTTGTTTCTGAACATGTCGTTCACGTCACTGTTGATGCAAGTTGAAGATCAGCCGAAGAAGAGAGAGAAAGATGTGGAGATGGAAATGGAGATGGACTCCGCCTGGAAACAAGGAGAGAGGGTCCATCATCATCCCCATACTGCTCCTAGTTATTGATATTTGAGAATTAGTGTGTGTGGGGTGGGGTCTCCATCTCCGCCGATAACCATTGTTTGAACTAAAACACACAGTGTGTATGAGAGAGAGGAAACCGAAGAAATGAGGAAATTGAAAATTATATTAAAAATATTAGTAAGGGTATTTTTGGAATTTCAGAATTTTTTTAAAGTTTTCAACAAAAAATTTTGACGGAATGATGAACTTGATATTTATGTCCAAGTAGAGTGATTAAATTGAGGAAAAAAAGTAGAGTGAGTTTAATGAATTTTGGCCGAAAGTAGGGTGACCAAATTGAGATTTAAACATATATTATATTCCACGTAACTTAAAGGATTAATATAATGTTTGGTCCCTGGACATGTCGAAAATCAATGTTTTGGTCCCCGGACAAAAAAACAATAGAATTTGGTCCCTAGACATGTATTTTTTGACCAATTTGCCTCCTCCCACCATTATAATTTGGTCCCTGGGAGGGGGCAAATTGGTCTGAAAATACATGTCCAGGGACCAAATTCTATTGTTTTTTTGTCCAGGGACCAAAACATTGATTTTCGACATGTCCAGGGACCAAATTATTATTTAATTCTAACTTAAATGCATAATTGTCTTCTTGGCTCAACGGAAATTGATGGGTAGTGTGAATACATAGGTCACGAGTCCAAATCTTAATCAAGCTTCTATTTTATTTCAGTTTAGGTCTTCTCTTCTTTGCCAAGCTAATTTCCTACCCATCCATCTCCCATAGCTTAATTATTACATTTCAAGCAAAAATCAAGTTTTTTTGTTGTTGTTATTTGACTCATTTTTATTGCTTATGTTTCTTTAGTTTTTAACTTTATTAGTGATTGTGTCTTTTTTTTTAACTTGAATTTTTAGTACAAACATGTTATCAAGAAAATATCTATCCGGAAGTCAACAAAGAAAAAGATTGATGGGGTATATCATTTTTATCATAAATTGTTTAAATCGATGCAAAATAATAGTTTTCAATAAAATTTTAATGCTTATTTTTCTTATACATTTATAGGTGTTGTACATTTTCAAAACTATAAACGATAAAAAGTCAAAAACAATTATTCGTCTAAAAATTATATTTTTATATATTTTTAGGGGGCCTTTTCTTTTCTTTTCGCCCTGGGCCCCCAAAAGTTGAGAATCGGCCCTGATTCCTATATCCTAGTACCCCCTAAAAAAGTGATAACTTGATGTAGAAAACTCAAAGCACTCATAGTTATCCGAAATAGGCCTTAAGACAATTTTTACAAAGTCTGTAGTGGGGCCCGCAACATCCTTTCTTGCACTTTCCATTTTCCCCTACACAAGGGAAGATGTGAATGAAAAGGTGATGTATTTCTGCATCCTATTATCCCCTAAAAAAGGGATAACCTGATACAGAAAACCCAAAGCTCCCATAACAGACCAAAAATCACTGAAGTGACCGAGGCGTATTCAACGCGCTTCTTGACATCACCCTTTCTGCTTTTTTAATTTCCTCTTCCCCTAGACAAGGGAGGATGGAATGGAAAGTGTGGTATCCGCATTCGCACGCCGCATTCCCCTAACCAAGGGAGCGCGGGGCGCGGGCGACATCCGGGGCACCCACAACATATCAAGACAATCATGGAATAATCAGGTAGAAGTATGTATATTTACATATATGCATATCAAGTAGTTCACATGTTCCTTTCTAATATCAAGCAATTCAAGAACAAGTACATATAAGTATTTAGCTCACATATTCAAGGTAGCACTTTGATTTCACATAAGTACTAGAAAGTAAACCACATATAAGAGGATATATATATATATATATATATATGTTTGTTTGTTTGTTTGTTTGTCTGTCTGTACGGTTGCTGCTAATCACATGTTGAACGGCAACTGAACCGGAACTTGTGCTCGGCCCAATAATCAAGCTAGAATCAATATTTTTCACTGGTCTTCTTCAGTGAACAATCAAGAACTCATCAGTTTTCTTAATGAGGAATCGTTACATTTCATCCAACCTAGGATGAAGAAATGGGAGCTTGATATCAGGCTAGATGGCGCTAATACAAGACCACATCCCACTATTGGCCAAATAGTGAGGAGAAAGGGAACCAATGCAGCGAATCATGGCGATTGCTTACCCAAAGACCATGAGTCGTCCCATTGCCGACACGATAACAAGTATGGCAGCTGGACTCAAGGGGGGACAAGTAGATGTTTACTTATCAATCATGAACATGTAGAGGATCGAGTTCGACAAGAGCGAACTGATCCAAGTCAAGTAGACGTTTACTCACTTAAGAAATCAAGTAAGGACAAGCTCGACAAGAGCGATCTCATCCAAGTCAAGTGGGCATGTTATACTCTACGACTAACAATTAATCAAGAACATGAATCAAATCAAGAACATCGGAACTAGTATTTTAGTTACGTTGCAAGCATGATCAATCCAAATCAAGAATATTGAAACTAGTATTCTAGTTAAACAAATCTCAAACGTCGTAGGGTTTGATTGTTAAGCCGGTATTGTTCAATGGCTCACTAGTATCGACTCCGTCGAGTCATTTCTATAATTCCAATAAAATAGAGTTTGAACACTATATGTATTCCAAGACCCTTTTCTATGTTCTCGTTTGAGGCATAGCTAGGTTCTTGTTCCATTTAGGAACCCTAGTTCACAAATCATTAAGTCATGCACGAGTGGGAATCTTAAGTTGATAAATGTCAATTCAAGCCTTAGATCAATTCAAGTTCATAACTCCACCTGTTAATGGAATCCATAAATCAATGCACGTTGATAATGCAATAGGAGTATATTCATGAAAGCAAGAAACACAATATGCTTCTTATGTCATAACATCAAATCACATAGCAGAACCAATTCTTGACAATGTAAAAATCATGATTTTAGTCACAATATCAGATATACACAGTATCTCATGTTCAATTATGAAACCAAGCTTAGTCATAACTTAACCATCAGTCCATCATATATTATCCAAGACTTCTTCGATAGTCTAGGATCATGAAGCCATGTACTAAACTCTTCCTAGAATAATAATTTATTCTATAACCCAAAAGTTCGTAGTAATCAAAGACTTAAGCAACACAAAAGGCAAGACAATTTGTAAGGTCAACCATACTGGAAAGTCGTAGATAACAACTTAGTTATCCTTGTGACATAAACAAGTAGACTCTAAGTATAGAGTACTAAGGTAAACTCCGAACCATTACATCTCATAGAATAGTTCTCAAATCCATTATCTTGGGTTCCCCAAAACATTCACAAGGCGACTCTAGTGAGTCGGTATTCCAACAACAACAATCCTATTTCCTTAGGTTTCATACAGGCGTAGATTACATTCTTACAAGTCTTGGGACTTCATTTGAAGTCCGACAAACATTAATAGTTCTAATTCATAATTGAACCAATCCAAAGACTAGCGATAGTCTTGTACTTAACATCACTAAAGGTCCTCCATTAGAGTCCTAAGCCACAAATCAACCTTAACACTAATTCGGTCTCTCATAACCAAATCTCAAGATTTCATGATTATGATTCAATGAACACGAGTAGTCCTAGGAATTTACCCTAAGGCTCAAATAACAACTTCTATAATTAATTGACTCCATTTGGGTCGAATTACAAAGTCTCAAATTCTAGGTCAAGGCATAAATTAGGGATTCCCAATTTATCCGAGTTTCTATACCCAACCACAATCAATCTTAAATCATAACTATTCCAATATACCCAATAATAATCATCTGGGTTCAAAACCTAACTAGCATATATTGATATCCACCAATAACATATCATTTCGACATGTAAAACAAAGAGAAATCACGAGGAATGAGTCTCTAACAACCTAGCATCAATATTGAGTTAGAGAAAGAAACTAGGGTTTAGGTAACGTACCTTTCCCGTCCAATAAACTCGAAGGGAAACGAAAACAAACCAACGGGGAAGACTCTACTCGACGAGGGCTTCGCGATAGTGGTCTCGGATAGTCAAACGGATGGCCGGAACTCCAGGAATCGACGAAACACACACTAATCTCACACTCAATCGCACGCACTCTCTCTCTCTCTCCCGTTCTTGGCTGAAGACGGTCACAAATGAAGAGGGGCAAGGGGTGTTAGGGGTTATAATGATGTTTAAGGACTAAAATACCCTCAAATGGGAGAAGGGGCAAGGTTTAATGAGGGTAGAATATGAGTTTCACGTCAAAAGTCAAATCAACACAAAGTTGATGTCGGACAACGGTTCGGGTGAGCTGGCCGAACATCTACCTAGATGTTCGGTTGTGGTGGCCGAACATCTCTAAAGATGTTCGGTTGGGCTGGCTGAACATTTCCCAGAATGTTCGGTGGTTAAGTCTGAATAATGATTCAAGTCTAAAACAAAGCCAAATGGGTCCAGGGATGAAGGTGAAGCACACATTGGGTAAATACAACTCAATGAAGCATAAAAGATGTGTACTAAGGCCTTCGAGGCTCAACTTAAACCTCAAGACAATGGAGGAATGACCTAGGGTATAACCGAGGTCAAAGGAAAGAACTACGTGAGTAAAGTCTCAACCGAGTCAAGTAACGAACAACGTCAGTTTACAACTTGTAACTTTAACAAGTTAAAGTCTATGGAACATATAGAATTAAGGTATTGGCTTCTTGATAGCCTTCCTACACAAATCAATGTGCTCTTCTCAAGTCAAGTAAGCGAGGCTACAGTTAAATGACATGCGAAACGAGAAGGTCAAATACACGAAGGTTCGGGGTCTTACATCCTCACCACCTTAAAAGAATTCGTCCTCGAATTCACAATCCTACAACAACCAATAGTTCAATACCCTGGCCTACAAATGAAGTCGAGGAGACCACCTAGGTGTGCCTCATAATATGAGGGGGAGAAATACTCAGATATTAACTCCAATCAATTCTAAAGTCGAGTCATCTTGACTCTTGACGGGATTCAAAGACATTAGTAAGGCTTACAAAGTTCCAACAAACATGGATATTGAGGTGAAAATTCTTCTCTATCAACCAATCAAGTAATTCATATACATGTGCAATAATTGCACCGAACTAACAAACTTTCCAACCAAGATTTTTTCGGACTAACTGAATTATTCCGGTTATAACATGAATCTCTAGGGTCTAACGCCCTTACAATGGAGTCATGTAGTCAATCATCATCATGGACCATATATTCGCCCAACAAGGAAGACATTCAATACGATGTAATTCATCCGATCAAGTCACAAGTTCAATTCATTCATAGCATGATTTCAATATACATGTTGCACGTATTTGCACAAGCAAAACAAGATACCATTTTCAATTCCATTCCATTTGGTAACAGGTTTAGTCAATTCCTATCTCATATTATACCATTCTAGTTCTTCGACGAAGACCTTTTGATAATCAAGTCAGGGGCCCTCTGAAGTGACTTCAAAAGCTTTCGTCGTATAGAATGCGGAGTGTTTGTAAATCACATAAAAACATCCTTTATAACAGTCTCATACACATATAATATAGTCACTTATAGGCATGACAATCAATATCATGTACATAGTATATTAATCAACTATGCAAGTATACAACACTAATACTTTTATCAATGTATTAGGCTTAAATCAAAACAAACCAACGTCTCGAAGTCACTAGGTAGTACATACTTACTAGTTCGAATACTACCATCCTTACAAGTCGAACCATATACAACCGACAATCAATCCAATCAATAATCGCATGATCACCTACTGGCTAATCACCAAGTCTCAACTTCAAACCACAACGATACCTTGATTATTAGGGTATTCCCTTCAATACTAGATAACAGGCAGCAGGAGAGAGTCCTCTAATTCCCGCACTAGGTAGCACGAGCACTCACGATTAGGTACTACAATATAGACTTATATAGAAATCACGAAATACACTAGGTACTATGGGAGGCTTAGCCACTCCGCTCATGAAACGTGTAACAACGATCAAAGACACTAATGGACACCACGACTGTAATACCCCAATCCCATATCGGGTAGATGTAGGATTTGTGTTTGATTTATAAGGTAGTCATGCGCTACTACTGGGCACCAACATCATCCATGGACTTTTGGGTCGGCTTATGGTGGGCCTGATGACCCAAGATGCTACGTGCTCAGTGGGCCAGTGTGTGGGCTACACGTAGTGGACCGGGCTCTTGGGCTCGGGTCATTACAAATGGTATCAGAGCGGGTCCCAGCTGGAAATGTGGGAACAAAGTGCTGTGCCGGCCAAAGTGCTATACTGCAGAAGGTGGGAGCCACCTCTTGATCCCCGTACAAGCCACCTCTTGAATCCTGCATCGTCCGGGGTACGATTTGGCCTTGACGAGGACGTCAAGGATTTAAGTGGGGGAGATTGTAATACCCCAATCCCATATCGGGTAGATGTGGGACTTGTGTTTGATTTATAAGGTAGCCATGCGCTACTACTGGGCACCAACATCATCCATGGACTTTTGGGTCGGCTTGTGGTGGGCCTGATGATCCAAGATGTTGCGTGCTCAGTGGGCCAGTGTGTGGACTACACGTAGCGGATCGGGCTCTCGGGCTTGGGTCGTTACAACGACGATCACACTCGGGATCGGCAACCTGAGCTTTTCTGATCATAATAACGGACTAAGGAACAATGGCTCTATAGAATCGTAACACGCTCTTGGTATAATTGCAACTTAAAAGGGACAAAGGAGGAATATAATACTCCTAGATACAAGCTTGCACTCACGGCAATCTAGACCAAATTGAACTTAGTACTCCAAGTCCTATACTTGTACAAAAGAATATGCCAATAAGGCACTAACAAGGACACTCGACGGTAAATACTCGACGACAAACCCAAACCCAACCTAGGCCATGGAACCTATCCTGTCTTATAGCTAACATAAGCTCTGATACCAATTGTGACGACCCGACCTGAATTTCGGCACGGAATCCCAAGGTCATGCCGCTAGGACAAGGCAAGAAGAGGACAAGCACTTGTAAAACAGTAGTGCGAGTCGAACAATTGAGCTAATAAGTTCAAATAAAGGAAGTGAAGCAGTACTAAAATACGGGTTTACAAAAATTGAATCTACGGAAACGATAGGGAAAAGAAGTCCCAAGCTATGAAGCTCGAAACCAAAGTCAAAGAAACCAAGAGAGACATTAATCTCCTGAAGGGGGAAACAAAACTCGCGTGCCGCAACAATGCAGACGTTGGACAAACCATCGGCACTCCAGGCCGTTATTTAAACATATAATTAACCTGATATAACAATTACCCACAGCTAAAGCATACCGGAGTTAACCAACAACAATAACAACTAGAGTAAAGAAAAGCCCCAAAGCTACTGCGTGCCCAGGAGACAACTGAAATAAAAACTAGATCCACGAACAACGGCACGAGACAACACGTCGGCCCAAGGAGGAAACAATACAAAAACCCAAGTGATCTACCCGACTGTAAAGTCTAAATAACTTTAAAATACAACGATCTCACAAGAATATAAAAGTACGATATACAGTTCAATGATACTGAAAGAGATAGATCTCCACAAGCCCAAATATATTTGTTCGTGGTAGAGTGTGCATAACATAACTGAATCAATTGTAAATAAATTAAGTAGGAATTGATCTAATCTTTCCTAAAGAATGTAAATGAAAGAACACGCATGCTGGTTGATCTTTTCTGAAACATAATAACTTGTAGAAGATTTAGCATCATCTGAAGTCCCAAATATTTTGGGATACTAGTGAAAGCCACACTCGTTGCACATGTTGTTCAATAATTATAAATTCGATAACTAAAAATCTATGAATGTTGTTGCCAATTATTTTTTTCATTAAGTGAAAGGCAAGAGAGTTAAGTTACATTGAATAGATATCTCAATTTGACACTGAGATTAGTGAGAAAAAAATAAGGGTAAATTACCAATAGTCCCCCTCAACTTTGGGTTGGGTTCAAATTGTCCCCCTCAACTACTAATTGAAGCAATGTGCCCCCCTGAACTATTGCATTTTTTAATTGCAGCTTATGTTTAGTCACTGCCATTTAAATTGATGTAAAATGTTATCCTGAGACTCATGTAACCATCGTTTAATATGTTTTTATATCATAATGCGTTTTTTGTGTTTTAATTGACTATTTTACCCTTGTGCTTTAAAACTACTAGCGATGCACCCGTGCGTTGCACGATTTGTACTTGAGTGTAAAATTATATACTCAAACAAAGTTGAATAATATACAATTAAAAAGTTTAATATGAACAAAATAAATAAAAAACGATAAACAATATAATCAAAGAAAATCACATAAATTTTTAAAAAAGTTATTATAAATTTTAAATACTTCTTTATATACACCATTTTTCATTGAAAATGTACGATTATTACAACTATTACTATCACATAAAAAATTCAAAGACCCTTACGATTAGTAACTCAAGACAAAGTGACATACTGATCATAACTAAAAATAGGGTTTTTCAAAAAAAGTCTGACGCTAGACACTTTTATTTATAGACATTTCGTAAGTCACCATCAGCGTAAACTGTCTCATTTAAAATTTGGATGGAATTCAATGATCAGAAGGTGTCAGTGATATTTTTGAAATAAAACAGTACCACCAGAATGTCCATTTGAAAGAACTCGACCATCTAAAACATGGTTTCTTAGCCTTGTAATAATTAATCGTGTGCTAATAAATAACCCAAGGAAATGATCAATGTTGCAAAACAACATTAATGAAGTTTCAACCTGCAAATTCAACTCATGATTTAGGATACCAGAACATGAAATTCTATTTAAAACTTTAGGAATATCTATATCGTTAAAAAGATCAACGTTTTTATTAAAATGACACGAAAAATCTAGCTCAAAAACAATCTGCCTTTTTAATTGTTCTTCAATACCATGTAATCATATATTGAATTAACCACATCAAGAGTCGAATCTAGAATAGCTCTCTTTTCCAAAAATGATGAATCATCAGGAGTGTTTCCAAATGAAGGATATGTGCTTTATACAATTGGAGAAATTTGATCGTTAAATTATTTAAGCAGCAGTTGATTGAGAATATCAACACAAGCACAATTATCATTTGGTTCACCAATTTTACCATCGCCAATCTTCGCAATCCAATCGACAAAAAGTTTCAATTGTTCGAAACTCTCGTTGGACCCATACTTTGTATCTTATATTCGTTGTCAACCTCAATACATGTGAATCTCTCCACAAATACAATGAATTAATAGTTGGATGAACTATGTCACATGTACTTCCTTTTGGAATCACATTCAAGATCTGTCAAAAATCTCCACCAAACACATATATTTGAAAAAAATATTATAAATTTTAGAATACTTCTTTATATATAATATTTATCATTGAAAACGTACATTAGTACTTTTAATTCAATAAGAGGTGATTTTAAAGAATGAAGTTATATTTATCCTTACATACGATACTGTACTTTGAATTGCTAATATTAAAACAACGAGATAATTTTTTTTTCTATTAAATAAAAGCACCACAAAAAATTTCATTTAAATGTTGGATTGGTAATTTTCAAATAACCTCAAAAAAACACAAATGTTTATGTTATATATATAAATAAATATTAAATAGTCAAATATCAAACTGTTTGTTTTATCTAATAAAAAAAGAATTGAAGTCGAAATAAAAGACTCTAAACAGAACTTCCAACACAAAATATTAGGAATAACATATTATACAACATAATTTTTATACAACTATTCAATGACAAAAATTATTGAGTCTAGATTTTTAGTGTGCCTTGGGAGAAGTCCTATAACAGACTCTAAATAGAACCTCCAACACAAAAATATTAGGAATAACATATTATACAACATAATTTTGATACAACTATCTATATTATAAAGAAGCTAGATAATTGACTAGGGCTATTCAGAGGTTATGATTTAATTTTTTTTATTATCATCCTATGGCTGTCATTTATTTGGGTAACCTCCTCTTCTGGTTCTGAGTTTCCTTATACTGTTAGAATTAAGTTTGAACCTTCCTCTTCTAAGTTTCATTATACTGTTAGAATTAAGTTTGGATCCTCTTTTATTCTCAAACCCTTTTTCCTCCCCCCCACCCTCTGCCGTGGTTTTTTTTCCTTCCCCGGTCTCTCTCTTTCCAACCCTTGCTATCATACCCCTCTTTAAGTTCAGACAATTCATTTTTGATTTTCATCAGCTTTTAAGCTTTCTTTCTTTGTTTTCTTCTATTCGCTGGTTTGTTAATAACCCAACTTATCTAAGGCTGGCCAAGGTCCAAAGTTACGGCTTACGGTAAACATACCCATAGTACTATGCTCAGGAATTATGTTCGTTCAGTTTTTCTTTTCCATATGTTTTGTCAGATAATTCTTTTAGAAATGCAATGCAGATAGGAATCATCTTTATTTGCTTAAAATTGGTTTAGGGAGCATATCTGTATTCATTTTTACATTCGACTCAAATTTAAAATTTATATAGTTTTTTTTGTAACTAACGCACGCTTTCAAATAGGTCCCCACAACTCCATTTGACACGCCACCTTCAACACCACCTTCCCCTCCACCTAATTCTTATGATTCTGATTTTCTAGAAGAATTTGTAAGCACTACATTTTTTTAGATAAGCGTGATATAATTACATTTGATACAAATTTTACATTTACATAATTTCTATCTTACTCATTGTTTCAAATAGGTCCCTTCAACCCCACCTCCAAATCCACCTGCATCTCCGGCACCCCCTCCACCTACATCTCAATTTGCAGCAAGACATATACCCACAATATTGTATGATGATATGTGAGAGGATTGAAGTTTTCTAGATGAAGCAGTAAGTTCTTTTTTTTTTTTATATTTTAATTAAATGACTATAATGCATAAAATATGGTTAACTAATTGGTTTGAATTTTATTTGTCTCATGTGTAGGTGGAAATAATAGACAAAGTTATTGCATCTCATGTTTCTAAATCAACCATTGTTGTGAAGCAAGAGTCACTAGAAGAAGGCTGAGTTTTTGTTATTGAAAAAACAATAAAATGTTCTTTTTACATGTCTATTTTTTTATAAATTACAATTAAATGCCCAAGTGAAATGTTTTATTTTGTTAGGTATTTAGGTTTTCTCCCATTTTCGTTGTGTAGTGTACACATATATCCAACTCCTATAAAATTCTAAGTAAATATTAATTTATTACAACATTGTCCGCTCCATATATTGATCAAGTCTCAAACTGACGTCGTGCCATAGGCACGGGCTCAGAATCTAGTTCAATAACAAAAGTTATTGAGTCTAGATTTTAGTGTGTCTTGGGAGAAGTCCTAACATTGAATACCTTTAAACGATTTCACAACTAGGTTTCTTAGATTTCCTTTTTATTTTTTTAAATAAATTTTTGAGAGAAATTTGTATGATACAAATTTGAATTTCGATTATTATTAAAAAAATTGAGAGTTTAATTTAACTAAGTATGGAAAATATACTGATCTTATAATTAATTGATTATATTCAAGTACATATCAATATGCATCTTTACTTAAAAAAATAGTTTATAAAAATAGAAACTTAGATCTATCATATCTGAGAAAATTTTTAAGCATATGATTTTTTTTCCAATTTGTTTTTCAAAATGGATAAAAAAAAATTGATCCCAAATTTCTATGTTGGTCATTTGTTTTATAAATTTAATTTTGACAAAAATGGAAAAATAAACATCAGTTATGCACTTTTTGATTTCAGATCTGATGAAAATGGAGAAAAACATTCTAGATCTATATATTTTGGTAAATAATTGTAAAATTAAAATTCAAATTAACCTTGGCCTATTACCGATTAAGTTGAATAAATATATATCTTTTGTAAACTAACTTTAATAGGTTAAATTTTTTTGTAAATATTAGACCTGAATTTTTAAACATGTAGGCTGGACAAATATACTACTCCCTCCGTCCCTAAATTATCGTCCTCCTTTTCTTTTTCGTCCATCCCAAAATAATTGTCCAGTTTGAAACTTACCTTTTTAGAACATTACTTTTACCACTTTACCTTTACTTTTTCACTCTACTTTAATTATGGGTCACATACACATGAGTTTTAAAGAAAACTACACATTAAACCAATATAAATAATTAAGTCAATTGTTTTTTCTTAAACTGTGCGCCAGGTCAACTATGACGATTATTTAGGGACGGAGGGAGTAAATTTTTTATTTGTAAATTTTTTATTTGTTAATTTAGGTTTTTTTTTTTTTTTGCATATATTAGACTCGGATTTTTAAACATGTAGGTTAAACAGATATATTAATAATTTTATTTTTAGCTTTAGATTTGATTAAAATGAAGTAGAAAAAATCTCATATATATATATATATATATATATATATATATTTATTTATTTATTTATTTATCTATTTTTATAGGTAAGTGTAGCCCCTAGTCTTGCCATCTCTCCCACCCCTTGGGTCAGATATTTATTTATTTTCTTATAAATTTGTCAATTATTTATTCAATCTAACCTTAACTTATGTCTGATCTATATATTTCACACATAAAATTACTTGAATTTTTATAAGTATTCAACGGTTAAACACAAAATATTTGAATGGCAATAGGAGTAGTACATATGCTGATACTTTATACAATAATTATTTTTCTGAACTATTACCATTATCGGTGGCAAGTAAATGTTAAGAGTAAATTTATTGTAGATACTCGGTTAGTAATTTGTCTTTTCTATTTACTAATTTATATGAAATTGTCTGTAAATTTCATAATATGTCATAATTATGTATGTTTATATTACTGTTGTATGAAGTAAATTATTTGAAATCAGACTGTTATATAATTTATTGATATATTTGATATATAAACTTGTTATAAATTATAGAAAACAATTTTTTAGAATAATAAAAATACCTAAGCACCTCGAACAACAAACTGGTTCTAAAAATCTTTAAATTTTAGAACTATAAGAATCTAAAATTTATAAGAATGAAGAAGAATTAAACTTTTCATAAAACTACTCATATTACTCATAAATTAAGCTTCAAAACATCTAAACAAAATAATTTGTTTCAAAATATTTACTGCATTTAGTTTATAAACTTCAAACTGTTGCAAATAACTATGGTTGACAATCATTTTATATACTCCTTGGATAAACATTAATTTAATGCATGTATTCTTTTACTAATTTGTCTTTGTCTATTAAAAAATTTATCTGACATCCATTTTTTATATTTCTAATTACATCGATGAATAATTTTTAAATAAAGTTAGTTAAAATATTAAAGCTTTCATGAGGTAATGATAATTCGTTTCTTACTAAGCGAAAAAAATATTATCATTATTTTGGACGTTTACTAAAAATATTTTTTTAGTAAACTATTAACTAATTCATTAGTGATGGGAAGTAACTATGTTACTTTGATTTATGATTTTAAACCAATTGGAATAATACTGTATTGTAATTATTTGTCAAAACTTTTATTAATAATGGTGGCAAATAATTTATATTGAATTGACTATTTCATCATTTAATCTTATTTCTAGGAGTTTATATTACCGTGGTGAAGATTTAGAAGCCAATATGACAATTACAAATGCAAAAAAATCTTAAATTAAAAAAGAAATAAAGAAATGAAGTCGGATATAGAATAAATTATTCAATATTTGATATTATTTTGATATTGTATTTCTTGTCATTTTGTAAATCATATTGAACTATATTAAATGCTATACAATTTGTTCACATTAAATGCATTAAAGATATTTGTAAAGTCATTTGAATATGAAGAGTTGTTGTTAATTTCATTAATTGGTTTTCATTTCAATTTTTTTAAAAAAATATGACAAATATACAAATTATAAATGTTTCTAAATTTGGAAAGTCACTTTTGGCGGGATATTTCCATTATTTGCTCATCTCCTTTTATATATGTACAGAGGTTGTTGCCTAAAAATGGTCAATACGAACAATTTCTTACCTTTATTTTGAGTAATATGGTAAAAATAATAAATAAATATTGTTATAAAAGTCTTAAGTGGAAAAATTTCATCAATTCAAATAGCGGTGGCTAAATAAAAGGTGTAATTTAAGAACATATTATAGTTGAAGGAGGTACATTGTTTCAATTGATAGTTGAGGGGGGCAATCTAAACTCGACCCATAGTTGAGGGGGGTTATATTTAATTTACCCAAAAAATAAAGAACATTATAGTATTTCAAGGAAACAACAAATAAACAAACATAAACATATTCAAATCCTTGGCTTAGTATACATCACTTGTTTTTAAACAATACTCCCTCCGTCCCTAAATTATTGTCCTAGTTGACCCGACACATAAATTAAGAAAAAATAATTGACTTGATTATTTATATTGGTTTAATGTGTAATTTCCTTTAAAGCACATGTGTATGTAACTCATAATTAAAGTGGAGTGAAAAAGTAAGGGTAAAGTGGTAAAAGTGATGTTTTGAAAAGGTAAGTTTCAAAGTGGACAATTATTTTGGGACGGACGAAAAAGAAAAGGAGGACGATAATTTAGGGAGGAGGGAGTATAATTCAGCAAAAAACTTTTGGAAAAATACTAAAAAGTCCTCTAAAAAAATCTCATTTTCAAAATATCTCAAAAATAATTTTTCTATCTAAAAAGTCTCAAAGTTAGACTTTTAATACCAAATAGTCCAAAACTTAATGTTTATGCTAACATCGTTAGAATAAAAGTTTAGAATCTTATATTTCTTTTCAATGAAGGTAATGGTGATAAAATTGTATTTTATATAATAATAATAGTAATAATAATAATAAAGGCTAAAGTTTTCATTTTACAATTAAGATTTCATAAAGGCTAAAGTTTTCATTTTGCAATTTTTATCATGAGATTGAATCACGAGAATGAACCATGAGATCGAACCGTGAAACTGAACTTTGAAACTGGACAAGTCGAATTGTACTGGTTTTTTTCAATTTAGTTCAAACTCGAACTAGATCTGAGCGGTTGAGATTGATTTGATATTTTACGAACATAGGGTGGAAAACAGATTATGGTATTCGGGTCTCGACCCGACCCGATCAGTTAAAACCCAATCGGATCACATCTTTTTTCAAAATTTTGTTTAGCGGGTTACCCTAACCCGAATCCTATAATCAATTTGTTCATGACAATGCATCGATTTGAATCGCAATACACAATATGGATTTGCGGTGCAACAAATCCCGATGCACAAATTGGATTCCCGATGTAGAAAATCCCAATGCACAAATTGGATTCCCGATGTAAAAAAAATAGTTGAAAATAGGCAAAATTGGACTGGTCAATGGGTACGCCCAATCGGCCCGATGAGACCCATGAGATTGAATCACGAGACCGAACCACACGACCTTGGACCACAAGATCGAACCGTGAACCGCACGTGAATCCGCGACAATGAAACTATAGTTAAAACAACACAAGTCGAAATTATGTCAAAAATAGGCCCGACCCAATGAGTTGGCCCAACCCACTCGATAATATGTTGGGCTGGGCTTTAGGTTCCATAGGCCCGATGAAATTTTTGGTCGGGTCGACCCAACTCGACTTCAATGCTTGGCCTTGTCAGATTTGTCGTGGGATAGAAAATTAAAATAGGTAGACTAGATAGAGAGGTAGACTAGATGCCATACTCTCTCTTTAAAGTTAACAAAACCCAGTTTTCATGTAGATCTAAGGTTTCATCTACATCATCGACTCATAATTCCACACTTCCACTTCCAGTCTCCACCCTCTGGGCCTGGAGATCCAGAGTAGTTGATTGTCAAGGCTATAACATGTTTGGTTAGCCGGATCTGAGGTAGAGAAGAGTGTTACTGGGGTTGACATTGGGCGGCACCGACGATGAGGGATGACGCTCTGGACTTTGGCGGCCTCTGTTGAGAAGAGGGGGAGGTCGGCGCGATGTGGGTGATTGCAAAGAATTTTTTAGAGAAAGAGTGAATGAGAGTGCCATGTGAGAAGAGAGGATATGAAGCCAATGCCGGTGGAGTTAAAGTGCAAATTTGGGATTTCAAAAAACATTTGAAAGGAAAACTGACGGTAACCCTGTGAAGGGGCAATCTCTTAGCAAAAACTAACTTTAAGGACCAAACACATTTTGGAAAAATGTCGTAGGACCAAACACATAGTTTTGAGATAGTTCAGGGACCAAATAATTATTTAATCCTATGTGTATATATATATATATATATATATATAATTAATATATTTATTTAAAATTTCAAGTACCCAAATGCAAATAGCAATTTAAAACCCGATAACTGACTCGAAAAAGTAGAGGTCGGGTTTAGGTAATCGGCCACCCGAAAAGCTAAGCAATGAGAAATTAGCCGACCCGACAGGGACCCGAAAACCCGAATCTGAATGCCCACCCCTAACTAGAGCGGTTAAAAACTTTTAAAAATGGATTATAAAAAAATAATTGACTTATTTATTAATATTAGTTTGATGTGTAATTTTTTTTAAAACTCATGTGTATGTGGTTCACGTGATGATATCAATGTGATAAGAGACGCAAAAGAACGACGACGAATATGTTTTTTAATATATTAATTTAAATTAAATATAAATACTAGTTTTTTAATTAGTTAATATTATTTAATTAAACTTTTGAAATATTGTAAATATTCACAAAAAATATTAATTGATTTTTTCATAACTAACCACTAAAAATAATACTTTGATATTAATATTTATAAAAGAAAAACAAAAACGGGTTGCCCATTTCGACCCATGACTTTTCATACTAAGCATTTATGTTTTTTTTTTTGGAAAAAGTCAGGTTAAGATGGGTCGACCTGTTTTAACTAGAGATGTTAAAAATGACGGGAACTGCATGATCGACCCTGTTAACCGAAAACCATAAAGGGCTAGAGTTGAAAAAATCCAACCTGTTTAAATTTCGAGGTAAACGGTGGGTCGCGGGTAAAATGGGTTGGATTGCCGAGTTCTAGGGCTGACCCACGAGCTGACATATTTTATTTTGTTTTTTTTAAGAGCGGTAAAATGGGTAAGTTGTAATACCGTGGTGACAGTAGTGGTAAGGCCAGCATCACTTTTTTTTTTATTTTTAGTTTCGCCCAAAAAGACGGAGAGACCCTAGTCTTCATATCGACTCCAGATCTCCTGTACCACTTGTATGTATCATTGGTGTACCACTTTTCATCTCAACCATTGGTTGAGATGCAATGATTAGGATGCAGTGGTGGAGATAAAAAATGGTACACCAATGGTACACACAAAGTGGTAAAGAAGATCTGGACTCTCTTCATATCACTGTCTCAGACATTCTACGAGACTACGACTACAGTCACTACACCCAAAAAGGCGAATAGCCCGGAAAGCGAAAAGCGAAAACGGCAGAGGGGAAGGGCCCGAAATCCGAATCTGACTGGGAGACTGGATAGGCCGTCGTCTTCGTTTTTCAATCGTGCTCAGTGCTCACTTTGTCTTCAATCGTGCTCGTCGTCTTCAATTTGTAAGTTGTTAATTAAACCCTAATATATAAATTAACAATAGTAATGTTAATTCTTCCTGTTTTTGCATGAATGGATCAGTGTGTAGTATGTAGAGAACTAGAGATTGTGGCAGAGGAATCAGACTGTCAGTTCTCATTATATTACTACTTTCTTTCAAGAGTAAATATGCATCCCATAAATATTTGTCTTCTCAAATGAGGCTTGGTCGAGTGGAATGGACATAGAGTTTATGACAGGCTCCGTAGGGTACTGTTATTATGGTATTGTGTTTCATAACTTTTCAATATGTTCAAAGTTCTAATTTAAAACGAGGCTATAATTTCATAAAAGGAGTTAACTGAACTATACTTTGGATATTTTTTCTTCTCTCTCATTGTTTACTAATTTGAAGTTGTGGAACTAAATTATAGTGCTTGTTTGCCTTTTTGTTTCAAGTTGGGTTCTTGTTTGACATAAATATTCTTTTGATTCTCTGTACTCATAGTAAAAAGGTTATACTCTGAATCTTTGTTCTTCTTATGAGATAGACATATTTACGCTCCTAAGATGTGTGAGTTTTGGAAATTATGGTACTTGGAGTTATATCTTGTCATTTCGGTTGGTCTTGATAGGAACTTCCATTGAGTTTGATTTGCTTGACCTAGGACTCTCACATTGCTCATTAGTTTAGATGCTTCCTGAATCTTTATTTCCAATCAATTGTCTTGCTATGTTGATTAGATTCTGTTTTTGACTAGTAAAGCAAGTTGTTAATTGTTTTGTGTTTTAAATTTCGTGACTTAAGTAGTTAAGCAATTGACTTTATTTTATTTGGATCGTATTATTGTTAATCGTTGTCACTGCACTTGTCCGTCAATATGTTTATTACTTAATTTCGAAATTTTGATTTAAATAAGACATCATGTTTAATAGGACCAACAGTTTAAATATTCTCAAAAATTGATTACTTTTTTTTTTCCATAACTAACCATTAAAATTAATAATATGTATTTAATATTAATTCATATATTTATAAAGCATAACAATTTTAAGAAACATTAGTAATTAATACTTTACGTTCAAAATAAATTATTATTAACGCATTTTTTAATACCCATTGGCCATTACTATAAATGTTCACACTTCTATTTTGAAAGTATTTTTTCCGTTCAGGATAAATGTTCACACTTCTATTTTGAGATGTTCCAACTAATGTCTCAACTAGCTATTTGAATTACCATCAATTTAAAATAAAATTAAAACAAAAGAAGAAACAAAAAGAAAACCCTAGGTATAAATGCAAGTTACAGATCAGATCTTCTCTCTCAAAATCCAGTAGATCGATCTCTCTATCTCTCGCCATCGTCAGCTCCCCGCCTACCTTCATTGCTACTGCTCGCCGCCAACGAGAGCTCGAGCAAATTACGACTACCTCATCAAGCTCCTCCTCATCTTCGACAGCGGCAAGTGAGAGAGAGACTTACCGTGATGAAGGGTTGTGCGCAACGAGCCAAGAAGAAGAAGCTCTCGCTGCTCTCCACCTCCACGCCTCTGCTCTGCCAGACAGGTAGTCTGCCTCCTGGCCTCCAGACTCCAGTCGGACCAGTCCAGCCGGCGGTAAGCAAATCAAAATCCACCTCTTGTTTTTGTTGTTTAATGTTGGTTGTTTTCCCTCTTCCGTCTCACTCTCCCACTGACTTAATTCATGTTAGATTGAACGAAGTTTTCAGATTATAAATTACAAAAAAGGTCACCTTCCAGGATATCTGCTTTGATTTTCCTGCAGATTTGCGTCTATGGGTGTCTAAACTTTTTTTTTTATTGATGTTGATTTTATTTAGGTCAGACTTTCTTTTGATTTTTTAATTCTCCAGGAATGGGTTTTGATTTGTAACAATTAGGCCTGCAAGTATAATCCGAAACCCCTGCTGATACACCCGACCCGACTCAACCTACAACCAACCTACAACCTGTTGGTTTGGGTTAAAACGGGTTGAAATTGTTACCCATTTTGACTCGATAGGTTTTGTACAGTGAGTATAAAATTTTTTGGGGAAAATTTTGATTTAAAATCTGTTTGACATTTGGGTCTTGAGTAGGGTGGCAATTGGGTGTTAATGGATAGCTTTGGTTTATCCATTAACACCCAATTGTCAAGGAAGACGGACCATTAAACCAGAACCACCGTGTCAATAAATTGCAGAAAGATTATGAGCTTGAACTTTGAACTTGTGGAGCTGTTGATTAAATTGAGTTATAGATTTTGTGGTCAGGGAAGTGGGAACTTGTGAAACTGTTGACTTTGATCCAAAGTGTAGTTTTCATATAAGGTGTAATCAGATGTAATAAGAGCCCAGTAAACAAGACAAAAACTTGGCAAGTTTCTCATATGGGTATTTTCTTAATTTTTTGAAGATTGATTTTTTTTGATCCGTAAGATGTCTGAGACCTACTCTCGAAAGAAAAGAATGATTCATTCTCTCTCAAGAGGATTGATGAGTTTTCTGTAGAATGGTTGCTTATAAATTACAAAAAGCCATAATATAAGTCACATGAGTTCTGGTACTCTATAGAATGTCTCAGGACTCAGCTTGTTTCATATCAAAAGGTTATTTTAGAATAATGATACATAATCCATACGAATACATGTGAGATCCTATAAGTCACTGATGTTGTGAACAGTTATGTAATTTGTCGGTATTAAATAATCTAGTTACAACAATAAGTGACTGAAAATTAACTTAAATTTCACATTTACTTTAGGGTTAAAAACATTGGCAATACCCAACAATTAGAGCAGAATCGCAGATTGCCACCATCTCTATCCCATTCTATTTTGATGGTTGCCAAAATCCACCATCACCATCTCCATTAATTGTTGCAAGTACTTTTATGCTGTTTTCCTTCCCTCCACTTTGCATCCAAGGAGTGCATGTGACAAATTATTTTGGCCTTCCAGCAGCCATGGTGGCAACTGACAGTGGAGTGGCTTAAGAGAGTACAATGTGTCCTCTCAGATATGATTTGCATCCAAGGAGTGCATGTATCATCAACTTTCCTTTCTTTACACATTTTTTCTCTAAAAATATTTATCAGCACCCGAACACTAGGAGATTTTTAGCACCTAACAAGGAAATTAATTAAAGAAGTAATTAATGGACGGTAAGAGGTGCTGATGCATATCATACACTCCAAATCATTTTCCATCTAATATTTCTATAATTAAAGAAGGTTAAAGTTTGATTTGAACTTGGCAGGGACTATTATGTATTTATGTGAAGCATGCTTGTGATTTCTTTACTTTTTGTACTGCTAATTAGAACATGGATGCATGTGCATTAGTATTGTAGAATTGCTAGAACAATATCAAAAATCCTACCATACATTAATCTGTTTGCTATAATTAAACCATATCACTAACCTTAAACCTAAACTATAACACTAACCTTAAACCTAAACCACAAACTTAAACCTAAACACTAAACAGTAACTTAGCCTTAATCCCTAAACCTAAACCATAAACCTAAATCTAAACCTAAACCTAAACCATAACACTAATCTTAAACCTAAACCATAACACTAATCTTAAACCTAAACCACAACTCTAAACCTAAACACTAAACACTTAACTTAGTCTTAATCCCTAAACCTAAACCATAAACCATAAACCTAAACCTAAACCTAAACCTAAACCATAACACTAAACCTAAACCATAACCACAACTCTCAACCTAAACACTAAACACTAACTTAACCTTAATCCCTAAACCATAAACCTAAACCAAAACCATAACACTAACCTTAAACCTAAACCATAACACTATACCTAAACCATAACACTAACCTTAAACCTAAACCACAACTCTAAACGTAAACACTAAACACTAACTTAACCTTAATCCCTAAACCTAAACCTCAACCTAAACCTAAACCTAAACCTCAACCATAACACTAAACCTAAACCATAACTCAAAACCTAAACACTAAAACACTAACTTAACCTTAATACCTAAACCATAAACCATAAACTATAAACCCAAATCGAAACCTAAACCTAAACCATAACACTAATCTTAAACCTAAACCATAACACTAACTTTAAACCTAAACCTAAACCATGAACCTAAACCTAAACCTAAACCTAAACGGCTAAACCATAACACTAAACCTAAACCATAACACTAACCTTAAACCTAAACCACAACTCTAAACCTAAACACTAAACACTAACTTAACCTTAATCCATGGAGGAGATTTGGAGCCAGTGGGCCACTTGGGGAAGTGAGAAATCCATGGAGGCCTCCGAAAGGGCGAAGAAGAATAAAGCTAGCACCTCAGGGAGCCGGACAAAGCATACGACGGGGTCTATTAGTGTAAATGAGCATTTTGAACGAATGGTATGTATTTTTACATTTAATTTATTCAGTTACATTTGTATTAGCTTGCGTTACTTATTGTTTGAACATGTATAGTTGGGATGTCATGTTTGCCCATTTTGACAGCTTTATGGGCATGTGACATTTTAAGACTTTGTTTGTTAATGTTTTAAAATTTTGTTTTGTAATGTTTTAAAACTTTGTTTTATTAATGTTTATGTATTTCGGGAGATGATAGTTATTAATTGTTGTTTGAGTTAATTGTGGTGTCTTTTTATGCAAAGTGAATTTTATTTACATATATAATATGTTTTTTATTAGGTAAAAAATTTATTTAATTTAATTTAGGTTTAAATCTCAATTTGGTCACCCTACTTTTGGCCAAAAGTCATTAAGCTCACCCTACTTTTTTTTTCTTCAATTTAATCACTCTACTTGACTTCGACATTCAATAAGGTCACTCGAGTCATTTCTGCCTGTTATGTTGGATGGAAATAATTGAAAAGACCAAAATGCCCTTATTAAGTTGAAGGGTTTTACTCTCAATGTTAAAAGTTGAGGGTTCAAACTAAAAAATAAAAACCAAACCTTACAAAATAGAGCAAAAAGATAAATAAATAACTAAACGTTACAAAAATAAAAACTTCAAGTTCTGGTCCGATAGACTCCTTCAACTTCTGAAGATCGCAGTTTTCAAAGTCAAGCAGGCGATTATACTCCTTTTGAGGGAGGCTAAGTCCGTTTGGCCTTGACCCAAAATTTGGCCAAGTCCGACGCGATTACGCATTGATGATTCCAAACCCAGATCTGGTATGACGAAGGGCTCGAGGAGAACATCGATTTCAAATGAATCTTCCGAAAAGGACGAATAATTCGAGATAGCCGGGCGTGCTCGACTTCCGCATTCGACTCCAGGCTTCGTTGTCATCCTTGGCGCTCTGCGCTCTAATGTCCTCGGCCACCGTTCGTTGTGGGATCCACCGACTCTCCAGAGCAGTCATGGGCGTCTGACCCCTCCCCTCCGGCAAACAAAGGCCTCAAGAAGAAAATCCTCAAGACGCTCCCGAAGCTCACTTACCCGGCCGAAGAAGCTGGGAAATTCACCGAGTGTCCCATTAAATTCACCGAGTGTCCCATTTGCCTGGCCGAATTCGTCGCTGGAGACAAGTTGCGAGTGTTGCCGCAGTGCGGACACGGCTTCCACGTAGGATGCATCGACACATGGCTTGGATCTCATTCGTCGTGTCCTTCGTGTCGTCAGATCTTGGTTGTGGCTAGTAGGTGTAAGAAATGCGGTCAATTACCGGGAAATTCGGTCTCCGGAGCTGTGTCGGAGGAAATTCCAATGAATCGGTTCTTACCTTAGCTTTGTAAAGGTGCAGATAATCGGAATATAACTGTTTTATAACAGTAATTGATTTTCAATGTTTTTGTGCTATTTTTGTGGAAGGTTGACAACGATGCCACGGGGATGCTTTGTCGGCGGCGAAGCTCACAACGTTGGAGTTGGCATCGGCGATGGAGATTTGCTGGAGAAGAGAGAGGAGGCGTCGCTGAAATGCTGCTGGCTTTGAAAATTGAAAATTAAAAATTATATTAAAAATATTAGTAAGGGTATTTTTGGATTTTCAAATTTTTTTTAAAGTTTTTATCAAAAAAATTGAACGGAGTGATGAACTTGATATTTATGTCCAAGTAGCGTGATTAAATTGAGGAAAAAAAAAGTAGAGTGAGCTTAATGACTTTTGGCCGAAAGTAGGGTGACCAAATTGAGATTTAAACCTTTAATTTATTTTTTAAGTTTTTGTACATATTAGTGACGAAATTTCCATTTCTAAAATTAATCAATAGTATCATAAAAATATTTTTTTAATAAAAATTAGCGTCGGAAACTTTCGTTTCGAAAATTAATCAATAATATCATAAAAATATTATTTTAATAAAAATTAGCGACGGAAACTACCGTTTCTAAAATCAATCAATATTATTGTAAAAATATTTTTTAGTAATTTTAGCGATGGAGATGTCCGTCGCTAAAATTAATTTTTTAATTTTGTCTAAACTATTAGCGACGGACACTCCGTTTCTAATTAGTGACGGAGACTATTAAAAACCAAGATTAGAAACAGAATATTTTGTAGCTAATTAGCGACAGAATTCTTATATTCCGTAGCTCATTAGCGATGGGCCAGCGACGGAGAGATTAGCGACAAAAAATTTTCATTGCTAATTAGCGTTTAGTAGTGTAAAAGTTAAAGAGATTATTGTATGAATAAAGCTTTTAAACTAAAACCTGATATTTGAAGTAGCAGTTGGAATGGTAGGAATGACTAGATTATAATAGCGTAAGGAATTGCAAGTCGTAGAAACTCGGGGACATCATGCAAGGCATGTGATGAAAAACCGGTCGAAGTGCTTTCACAGGAATAAGAGACTTATATATTTAGTGCCAACAATAAGTCGATGAAAAAAATAAGTTACTCCTTTGGCCAGGGCAGCACCTTTACTCCCAAGCCTGGATCAAACCAAGTGGTGTGTCATAAAGTAGTGATTGTCGTGCATATCATCGTTGGGAAGACATTGTTTTGGATTTCTAAGAATTTGAATTGACATTGCAGAATGGTATATGCAAATATACTGGGTATGAATAAATGCACAAAATAGTTGAGCCTTTACTGATTTATGTGGATCTTGTTCTTGTCCTTGTAATGTGAGAATATGTCATGCATATGCCATTGATGCATAATAACTCAAATGTACAAGTTTCGAAGCGTTCAATAACAATTTTTCTTTGCAGTGCTTCTATTGCACATTAACACAGCTCTTGTCAGTAATGTTTCAGTATATTTTTCTTTTATAATAATTGAACAGACACGTCACTATAATTATACTCCATTTATAACTAAATCCATCACTGTCAACCTATCAATTGCCCCTCCCCAATGATATCCGGTAAAACCTAAAACCATAGCCCAAGTAAGCTGATCACTGGACATGTAAGGTGTATTTTACAGAGTTCTTCATTCTATTTCAACCATTAAGTTCCAGATAAATTCTTCCCAAATTACCCTTGTTTATTTTTTTTAATAATCATTATTTAAAAACACAATAAAAACTCACCCAGTTTGGCCATCTTCCAAATGATTATGGAGCTCCCAAAACAAAGAGCAGCACTGCCAACTGCCAATATTGACACATTTTGTCAACTTTTGGGGTAATCTTATCAGGGTAATAATGTAAAATAAAAATGAAAATTGAAGGTACCTGAAACAATGAAAAATGAATAGAAATATTAAAAATCTAAGAGGGGATTGACCTTCATAGTAGTGGCAGGATCACCAGAAAATAGGGTTCTAACATTCAAGGGGAGGTCATTTATATAAGGAAGGATCAATTTCAATACCCAAATTGCTTCTTTTTCCCCGACAACATGATCTTGGTTTTCATCATCTGTATCTAGAGCACTGGCTTGTTCATTTAATTTAAACATAAGAATATAAGATTACTTGAGTTCAAAGGCCATCTACGGTACCGGATTAAGCATTTAATTCAACAAATTACCTGTTAATGTTAATTATATCTGAAAATGAAGATTGCAGCAAGATAGACAAGACACAGGTAGGAAATAACAGAAATAAAGCTGAATAATCCCATAAATAAAGGAATTTAGTGATTCTAGATTTTTTTAAAAAAATGATAAAAAAAATGGATAGTACTTAAATATAAACCTGATATTAAGATCTTTGGTATATGAGGATGAAATAATGGAAAATGTTCCAATTCCAAATATAAATGCTGATTTCGATACATAACTAAATCAAATGTTAATTTAAGAAACATGAAAAATATTAGTGCCTAAGTTTGTAAAACAATAATTGGCTTTGATTAATTAACCCAAAGAACAAAACTAACCCAGACTCTGCAGTTTATTGGGGAAATTAGGAACTCTCTGGGATTCACCGATGCTTGAGCTAAAAACTCCGCAAATATTCAATACAAAGTTAGATTATAACCGAAAACCAAAACTTAACTTGATTCATCCGCTGTTAGTCCCTATTAGTTGCAGTTGGCTACATGAATCAGTTTTTTTCCCCCATTTACAATATAATGCAAAGGAGCAAAAATTCTAATCATATAACTTACTTGGGATTGTGTTGGTGGGCTTTGAAATGAATCTGGGATGATTCACAACCGTAGGAGACTGTTTTCTGACAATTGTTGAAATGGGTGGTGCTCTTTCATTTCTTTGAAGAATTTTCTTTTCTGCAACCACAACATGGGGAGAAATATGTTTTTTAATGATTGGGGAAATGATTTTCTGTTCTTCTGATGATACATTTCATCTTCTTTATCATCGTCAAATTTGATCTTACCGAATTATCAAATCGGTTGTAATCACCTGTTCTTCACACACATCAAATTCATCCAATCTTTCAGCAGATCTACTCTCCTCTTGATTCCAACTGAGCTCTTCTCAGTTTCCTCCACAGATTTTTCGATATGGTCATCTTCATTCCTTAATTCAACTGAATTCCTCCCAATTCCCTTCACCGCTGGAATTGAATTCCTCTCATTCTCAAGGGTTGATTTGGAAGAAGACCGGCTAGAGAACCATCGTCTCAACTGATCAAATCTTCAAGCTATAAGAAAGTAAAAGTAAAAGAAATTATTGTATGAATAAAGGTTTCAGTTTCTTGATGTAGCAGTTGAAATTACCAGATTATAATAGCAGAAATCGTGCAAGGCCTATGTTGAAAATCCGGTCCAAGTGCTTTTGCAGGAATAAGAGATTTTATAAAGTGCCAATAATAAGCTGATGAAAAATAAGCTATTCCATTGGCCAGGGCACACTTTTCTCCCAAGCTCGAATCCGAACACCAGGATCAAACCAAGGGCAAGGGCGTGTGTAAATACTGGGTATGGAGAAATGGGCAAAAAGTTCACCTTCTGCTGATTTATGTGATTTATGTAATGGAATATCTTGTCATGTGTGAGAAATTGTCTATATGCCCGAATACATGCTAGAGGAATACTAGAGGAATATTGATTAGTAGAAAAACCAAAGTTGCCCTCTGCATGTGTATACTGAGCATATGGTACTGCTTTGCTCCATAAGATTGACCATGTAGTGTATGTAACACACTTGCGCTTCCAATCTATACGTTCGAAGGAAATGAGTATATCTTAAGAAAAAAATCAATTAGTGTAGGTCATACTATTATTCAATGCTAAACCTCTATAAATAGACTAAGTCTCCAAAAAGATGTAAAGCATGAAAGAAATGAAAATAACCCCTTAATTTTCGAGCAGCTCCTTCAATCTAAATCGTTATGTCCAAGGCAGCCTCATTATCTGAAACCAAAAAATAGGAAGGGGTTAGCTGCAAACTCACCGGTAAATGTCAATATTTATTCATTAGGGCAGGCTTAAATTTCAATACACAATTGTGTGAAGTTATGGGTGAACGATTCATGTTTTTTTATGACTCTTATAGCAAATGAAACTACTATAAGAACTTATACAAGGGACCATACATACTAACAAATATCAACAAATGTGTTTGTGTTTTTTTTTGTTCATTTGATTCATAGCTGTGCTTAGAACTTGTTCATAGATGATATGCTTGGTTCACCTGTTTTCTCTCACATTTGTAATGTCCGATTTGATCAACACTTTTGTGGTAGACATTGGTGTACCAGTAGAGAGCGTTAACATATGACCTCCCATCACAAGTT
>CM028380.1:38727649-38806120 GCA_013146195.2 Codonopsis lanceolata
CCTATTTTTTTTTTCTTTTCTTTTTCTCCTTTTTTCGACGGGAAGAAGAAGTTCAGAAAACTTGCTTGACTGAAAAATGGTCCCATAAAATTAATTCCCCACCCACATCCTACTCTATCAAAGGGTAGGCTAAAAGTGTATAGGCTTTTAGGGTTAAGTTAATGTGGGTAATAGAAACGATGTCGAATGGGGTTTAATGTGCTTAGCACTCCATTCTTTTTAATTAGGCTCAAAAGGGGACACTAGGGATATTTTTAGTAAAGGTCGTGGAATATTTAGGCTCTAACGATCCAAAGATGGCCTAAGTCATTTCTTAATGCCAAATGCTCATAGTTTTAAAGCAAGTAAGACACACAAAACATCATATCAACTATGGGAATTGTGGGTTGAATGTTTAGCATCAACGGATTTCACATAAGCATTCACTAAGATAGATGGTAGGGACAATTGAGACTAACATGCAGACACGGTTCAAAAGTGTGCTTGAGATATATTAGTTAGAAAAATCCAAGGGATCTAACTTATTATGTAATTGACCCTAGATTGCAATTTAATGCAAGAATCATGTTCGAATGACTATTCCTCATATTCTTGTGCATATCTTGTTGAAATGAAGTAGGTGCTATAGACTTTATAAAACTATTCTAATCAAACCATAATTATGACTGGTGTAGGTGCATAGAGGTTTTGGAGAAAATCAGAGTTTCACAGAATCAAGTAAATTCCAGAGGGATCTACGGACAAGTTATGTGGTTCATTGCATTAACTCCTCATCGACTAGTACTACCAGTCTACCACACCAAAACTTGACGATGAAATTTTTTAATATATATATATATATATATATATATATATATATATATATATATAATTAATTTAATAAAGAAAATTGGAGATGATGATGACACAATTGATAATGGATCCCCATGGAAGGAATACACGAGCATCCAATCTTATAGTATTCTAGTCAAGGCAACATCTCCGAAAACAAGAAAAACTCAAAAGCAAGAAAAGCGGGTGAGGAGACGACACGATAGAGGGAAAAGAAATTTTTTCCTCACCCTAAAAACGTAGCCCAACTCCATTCCTCCTTAGGCTAGGACCTGCTAAGACTCTGGGCTTAGAATCCCCCCCCCCCAAACTTAATTTTTATTTTGTCCTAAAAATTGAGGAACATATGAGAGGCTTGATGGGGAAGGACAAATATAAAAAGGACATAGCAGGCCCACCTAACGAAAGAGGATGAAACTTGGGCCTCGACTCATGGTGAGTCGGGAAGAAATAACGAACGAGGATGAAACTTGGGGATCGTACCAGGCGGCATCCCATAGTAGTTGGAGACATTTTGCCCCACGGTGTTGACCCAACCGAACAGATCTTCTTGGTTGGCACGCATGAGAGCCAACTACTGCTCGATCATGTCAATCTCGAGGGCAAGCTCCTCTTGCATATTGGAGATCCCCACTAGCAGGTTCTCCTCCTCCCCGGGCTCCTCCTCGCGAGGAACCCTCTTTCGCGACTAGCGGTGGTGCTCAAACAAAATTGCCCTAGTAATAGCGGGCACCTCTCTCAACCTCTTCGCGTGTCGAGGCCACCTAACTCCCGCGTCCTTACACAGTCCGGTAATCAAATGCGAGAACGCGAACCCCGCATTTGTGGTACCTCTAATCAGGGTCTTAATTTGGCCGTTGATCAGGCGGTCGACATCAATGCACCCACCGGCCGATGGTGTAGATCAGATCGCTTAGCCCAAGTCACCGTGTTGGTGATCGGAAGGCATAAGGCGGAGCAAATAAATTTGAACACGGCTTGCCGTGTCCAAAAGGAAGGACTCCTCCATGGTGCGTAATGACCGAAGAAAGGTTATGGCTTTTGGGTCCACACCACACCAAGATGGGAGATGGTCGCATTGACCACCTCGACAGGGACAGGGGAAGAAAGGTGGCGGCTATAGTCGTCGACACCCTCCGCAAAATTGGAGGTGTCGTAGTACATGTTAATGTTTTGGGACTCAGAATTAACGTCATTGCCCCTAACAAAAACAACCTCTAAAACCCCACCATCTATGCCAATTTGCCCATTGGCATAGAACTCACCTGAAAATAGGCACGATTGCCTTGTCCGGAGACTCATCAAAATACCCCACCTACGCGCTCTAAATTCATTGGGAGGCCATTGCCAGCCACCTTGAATCCCTTTTCTGAATCAAGGACTTGGAGAGCTTTGCACAGATTCTCTCCGATGCCTCAAAAGATATGAAGCGGCGGTGGTCAAAATTTTGCTCTTCCGCCTCGATAAGGCGAGAAATGGAGGCACCGGTGTTTCTACGTTTTAGGGCAATTATGTTTGAGCACAAAAATATTTTAACAAAAAAAAAATTACTCTTTTTAAAATTTTGAAAATTAAACTATCACCTAAAGCATGCAAAAATATATTTCTACGTAAATTATTCTAACACCCTAACATGCAAATTATTTTTGTACGTAAAACTAAAAGAGGGGTTAGAGTTACTTGGTTATTGCCGCTTGAAAGTGAAGAGTCGCCGGAATTTGAGCTCCTTTGCCGGATTTTATGGAGTCTCTTCTTCAACCTTTGAATGGGGTGTAATGGAGGATGAATGGAAGGAGAAAGGTTTGAAGGAGGGAGAGTATCTTGTAGATCGGACCGGAATTTGAAACCCTCTTGTAAGTCTTGCCGGAATTTGGAAGGATGGAGGAGTGTTGTTGCTGCTTGCTTGAAGGAGGAGAGGAGATTTTTGGGTGTACTGTGATGAAGCCCAGTGTGTTCTTTTATAAAGGGACCTTGCGGTCGCAAGGTCTCTTTTACCTTGTGTCCGCAAGGTGAGCAGTTATGTCCAGCACTGATTCTTGTACACTGCATGACGGTCACGTACTCGGCATTTATGGGGACCTTGCGGTCGCAAGGCCTTGGGCACCTTGCGTCCGCAAGGTAAGCAGAATGTTCCTCTCTTGTTTTCCTTTCATCCTTTTTAGCAGTTTTATATTTAGGTCCATCCGTTAAGTTCCGTTGCGTTCCGTTACTTTCCTACATTCTAAAAATTCTACAAAAACTTTATACTACAAATATTAGCAACATATAAATACAACATTAAGATGATTTTTCTCCCTCAAACTTAAATTTTGGCATATTTAATTTCAAAATTAAATGCCCAAAATTAAATTTAACGGAGAATAGCATATTTAAATTAACTACAAAAGTAAATAAAATTCATCATAGTGGGTTGCCTCCCACTTAGCGCACTTGTTTAACGTCTTTGGCTCGACCCAACTGCAAACCTAATCATCGGGTGGTGCATTGTCAGCTAAACGAATTAATTCAATTGTTCGTTCGACTGACATCAGTTCAAGATACGGTTTGAGTCGGTGACCATTAACTTTAAACACTTCATTGGTCCTGGGATTTCTTATATCAATTGCTCCATGAGGGTAAATTCGGGCAATTGTGAAAGGACCAGACCATTTTGATTTTAATTTTCCAGGAAATAACCTAAGTCTACAATTAAATAGTAAAACTTTTAATCCAGGACGAAACATTTTATTGGCTAATCCCCTATCATGATATTTCTTGGTCTTTTCTTTATATGTTTTAGCATTCTCGTACGAATTTAGCCTATGTTCCTCTAACCCATTTAATTGAAACAATCCTTCTTCACCGGCCAAGGTTAAATCTAAATTTAAGTCTTTGACAGCCCAATAAGCTTTATGTTCAATTTCAACCGGTAAATGGCATGCTTTGCCATACACCATTCGGTACAGACTCATTCCTATCGGGGTCTTATAAGCAGTTCGGTATGCCCATAAAGCATCCTTAAGTTTAGATTCCCAATCTTTACGATTGGGCCTAACGGTCTTTTCTAATACTGTTTTTATTTGTCTATTACTTACGTCTACTTATGAGTTACATCGTGTTTTCTAAGGACATTATTAAATAATTTATTAGTAAAATGAGTTCCTTGATCACTGATTATGACCTTAGGTACTCCATAACGGGCAAATAGATCTTATACAAATTTAACCACAGTTTTACCATCATTTGTTTTAGTACCTATGGCTTCTATCCATTTGGATACATAATCAATAGCTACCAAAATATATTCACAGTTATTAGAGGCGAGGAAGGGACCCATAAAATCGATGCCCAAAACATCAAAAATTTCAACAACCATATTAGTGTGCAAGGGCATTTCATTTCTTTTTCCTATTCCACCAGTTCTTTACATTTATACAAGTTCTATAAAATAAGTCACAGTCTCTAAAAACAGTAGGCCAATATAAACCAGATTGTAAAATTTTTCTCGCAGTTTTATTCCCACTAAAATGACCACCACAAGAGTATTCATGACAGAATTCCATAATACTTTGTTGGTCTTTTTCTGGAACACATCGTCTGATTAAAGAGTCAGAACACATTTTATATAAATGAGGCTCTTCCAAAAAATAATTCTTTGCTTCGGTCAAAAATGTCTTTCTTTGAAAAAATCAAAATCTGGATTTATAATATCAGACACATAATAATTGACAAAATCGGCATACCAATGGTCTGAATCTTTGACTACTAATAATTGTTCATCAGGAAAAATCTTCATTTACAGGAATTGTATTATCAAGAAATTGACGTTCAAGTAAGGGTGAAAATTCTAATCTAGACAAATGGCCAGCTACGACATTTTCGGTTCCCTTTTTATCCTTAATTGTAATGTCAAATTCTTGTAATAATAGCATCCACCTAATTAGTCTAGGCTTAGCATCTTTCTTACTTAATAAATATTTCAAGGCAGCATGATCGGAAAATATTATTACTTTTGATTCTAACAGATATGGTCTAAATTTTTCCAATGCATACACAACAGCTAAAAATTCTTTTTTGGTTGTTGTGTAATTTAGTTGTGCCTCATTTAATGTTCTACTAGCATAATGGATCACATGCGGTTTCCTATCTACCCTTTGTCCTAACACTGCTCCGATTGCAAAATCTGAAGCATCGCACATGATCTCAAAAGGGAGAGACCAATCGGGGCCAGATAAAATAGGGGCAGTGGTTAATCTTTCTTTTAATAAATTTAATGCATTTATGCATTCTTGATCAAAAACAAATTTCGTGTCCTTTGCTAACAGATTACATAGAGGTTTATAGATTTTTGAAAAATCTTTTATAAATCTTCTATAAAAGCCTGCATGTCCTAGAAAACTTCTAACACCTTTAACTGAAGTTGGGGGAAGTAGTTGTGATATAACTTCAATTTTTGCCTTATCGACTTCATTTCCTTTACTAGACACAACATGCCCTAAGACAATTTTGTGTTTGACCATGAAATGACTCTTCTCCCAACTTAAATTTAAATTTGTTTCACAGCATCTTTTTAAGACTGATGTAAGATTTTCTTGGCAATGATCAAAAGAATTTCCAAAAACTGAAAAATCATCCATGAAAACTTCAACACATCTTTCTACTAAGTCTGAGAATATAGATATCATGCATCTTTAAAAGGTAGTTGGTGCATTGCATAGTCCAAAGGGAATTCTCCTAAAAGCAAAAGTACCAAAAGGACATGTAAAGGTGGTTTTCTCTTGGTCTTCGGGTGCTACATGAATTTGATTGTAACCAGAAAAACCATCAAAAAAACAATAATATTCATGACCGGCTAGTCTTTGAAAGATTTGATCAATAAATGGCAAGGGAAAGTGGTCTTTCCTAATTGCCGCATTTAATTTTCTCAAATCAATGCATTTTCTATAACCGGTGATAGTTCTTGTAGGGACTAACTCATCTTTTTCATTTTTAACTATTGTAATTCCTGATTTCTTAGGAACTACCTGAACTGGACTAACCCATTTACTGTCAGAAATCGGATAAATTATACCCGCATCTAGAAGCTTAAGGACTTCTTTTCTCACGGCTTCTTCAATTTGAGGGTTAAATCTTCTTTGTCTTTCTCTTGAAGGCTTACTACCTTCTTCTAAATGTATTTTATGCATACACATAGATGTACTAATACCTTTTAAATCTGCTAAGGACCATCCTATGGCTTCTCTATGTGTCCATAAAACTTTTAATAAGCTTGCTTCTTGTTCTTCAGTTAAATATGCTGCTATTATAACAGGTAAAGTTTTACCTTCCCCTAAAAATGCATATTTTAAGTGGGGTGGTAATGGCTTTAATTCTTCTACGAGAGGAGATTTAACAGATGGAATAAATTCAAAATTTTCCGGTTTAATTATTTCTTCTTCTTTAACCTCCTCAATATTTTCTTCTTTAACATCTTCATTATTTTCTACTTTTTCATCCTCTACTTCAATTTTTTCAAAAAAGAGATTTTAAAATCTCTAGTTCTTCTTCATTATTTTCTTCCTCTACTTTTTATATTTTATCAGAATTAATTTCTGATTCTAATTCTTTTTCCATATTATCTTTATTCTTATTTTTAAGGGCTTCTAATTTCTCTCTTTCTTGTCTTTCTTCTTCTTCTATTTCTCTTTCTATCTCATCAATGTCAATTTTTATGGGAGGGATATGTCTATCATCATAAACTATAAATACATCTTTCTCATAATCGTCATCCTCACAACTTTCTTCAAAAGTTTGAGTTGTTAATTTTTCGATATCGTCTATGGAAAAACATGCATTCATGTCACTAGGTCTATTCATAGCATCAAAAACTGAGATTTCGACAGTTTTCACCTAGGACTGACATTGTAAGTTTACCATTCTTCACATTTATCATAGTATTGGCAGTGGCCATAAAAGGTCTGCCTAACAAGATAGGAACTTCATTATTCGTGCATATTTTCCTTTCCATCTCTAAGACCACAAAATCGACTGGAATGATTAGTTTATCAACCTGAACTAGGATGTCTTCCACTATACCCAAGGGATGTTTAACTGAACGATCAACTAATTGTAAGACATATTAGTGGGTTTTAGTTCTCCTAACCCTAATTGTTTGTAGACCGCAAAAGGCATCAAGTTAATACTTGCTCCTAGATCTAGCATGGCTTTCATCCTTTTAGAGCTACCCAAAGAGACTTGGATATTAAAGCTATCAGGATCTTTCAACTTAGGGGGAAGTTCGGGTTGTAAAACAGCACTTACGTTTTCAGAAACAATAATTTTTTCATTGTTTTCAAATTTGTGTTTCTTAGAGTGAAGATCTTTGAAAAACTTAGCATAGGCTGGAATATTTTTAATAACGTTAAGCAAAGGAAGGTTAACATTCACTTTGGATAACATATTATAAATTTCCGAAAATTGTTTATCCATTCGGTTTTTCATAAGTCTTCTTGGGAATGGAATTGGAGGAACATATGGTGGTGGAGCCACATAAGGTTCCTCTTCTTCTTGTTCTATCTCTTTTTCTACTTCTGCTTGATTTTCTTTACTTTGAACTTCTACTTCAACTTCTTGATTAGATGTTTGATTATTCTCATTATTATCTTTTTCAACTTCTTTTTCAGAATTATCTACTTCATCAGGCACATTAGAAGATTGAACAGGATCACTTACCTCTTCTCCTATTACTCTACCGCTTCGCAGAGTTGTGATAGATTTTGCTTGCTCGGTTTGACTAGGGAACTTCCCTTCTTCTCTTTTCTCGGTATCAGAATTTGCAATTTGCTTCTTCAAATTTTCAACTTCTTCAAGCAAATATTTTATAAGGACAACTTGACCTTTACTTGTTCCATCAGATTTTGGAACTTCTTCAATTCTCAATTGACCTTGATTTGGGAACTGTTGAGGTTGTGGTTGTTGAGGCTGAAATTGTTGAGGTTGTAAAGGTTTATTTCCTCCCCAAGAGAAATTAGACTAATTCCTCCAACCAGGATTATATGTGTTTGAGTAGGGATACTTCTTTGGTCTTTGAGGGTATACGTTCATGGCATTAGCCTGTTCAGCATACATAGCACTTGATGGACAAAAATTAGTAGCATGAGAATATAATCCACATAAAGCACATGCTTCTTGAATTGGCCAATTTTCAAACTGAGCTTGAGTATCTGATTTTTCTTGAACTTGATATAAACTTCTACTTTTACCTCTTGCACTTTTCTGTTGAGAATTTATGCTTAACATTTCAAATAATTCCTCTAGTGCATCTGGTGTCATTCTATTGATAGAACCACCAGCTGCACTATCAACCATAGTTTGTAGACCCGGGAAAGACCATGATAAAATTGAAGTACTAACACATGTTGAGTCAGATTATGATGAGGGCACATAATAAGCAAATTTTTAAATCTATCCCAAGATTCATGAAATGTTTCACCTGGTTCATTTTGGAATGACATGATTTGTTTTCTATATTCTGTAAGAGATGCATGCTTATAGTATTTACTCATAAACAAATCATAAAGTTGAGCCCAAGTATAAACACTACTAGGTGTTAGATTCATAAACCATCTCTTTGCCAAATCTTTTAATGCACTTGGAAAGTATTTCATCTTTACTTGATCTTCAGTCAACCCTCCTAAAGGAAAAGTACTCATCATATATTCATAGTCTCTAAGGAAACTTACAGGATCTTCGTTTAACATTCCATGAAAAGAAGGTATAGCATTAAAATAATGACCTTTTAATTCGAAATTTCTTACTGCTTCCGGTAAAACTAAGCATGATGTCACTACATTTAGGGTAGGTCTACTGAAATCATTAATAGTTATTTGATTTATAACTACTTCCATATTTCTTCTAGCGGACTCTTCTTCTCTTTGATTCACATTAACCGGGCGAACCGGATTTTCAGGATTTTGATTAATATTATCCATTGGAGGATCAACCAGAGGATCCTCTTGATTCAATTGTTCTTGAATATCAAGCTGGGTTGCTAAATTTTCAAGCTCTTCTTGATTCTTTCTAATATTATTTATATCTTGATTAAGTTCTACCAGTTGAGGATTCAAAGATCTACTACCGTGCATAAAATAAATAAAGCAATTTAAAAACAACTAACTATTAAAAACAAATAAAATAAAATCTTTTTGTATTTTTATAAAAACTGAAAACTGAAATTAAATTAATAAAATTACGCTACCAACAAACTAACTATGCAAACTAGCTTGTCCCTGGCAACGGCGCCAAAAACTTTGATCGATGTCTTATTTTAATTATTTCCATGCAAGTGGACAAGACTATTGGAGAATAGTTTTGGGAAGCAAGGGTCGAACCACAGAGACAAGAAGATCACAAATAGAGCAATTTATCGGTAGCAATTTATTAATCTAAGGGGTTTTTTTATATTAATTATATTCTAAATTAATTATTATTCTAGGATTTAACTAATTAGCAGCAATTACAATTTATGAAGATCTTATGGTGGATGAAAATCTAGGATTAGTGTTTCACTTGTATCTCTTATATGCTTAATTTTAATAAAGTATCATTCAATCTCTTGGGTTCGTTTACTAACTATAGATATAGCCTGTTGAATTACCGTTCAGTCTCCATCTTCAAATAATTCCATCCATTCTATATCCTAAGCACAAGAACATATGATCTAATTGTCACTTAGGTCATATATGGAACCTGACCCTAACTTATCACTCTCGTGCATCGATAGGTTCAATTTATTGTGATGGTGAGCCAGTGTACGACATATGCACATTGATCATACAGTTATCCGCACCTCTAGGCCTTTATTATTCACGATTACATTCATTTGTTCAAAGTGAAATAATAGAGGGATTGATAAACACCACAATCAACAAGAATTGAATGAATAAAAATATAAATTAAAGCATAGATTCGATACAAGTTACCTCCCACCTCCTAGATTAATGAAGATTTAATTCATCCTTAAAGATGAACAACACATGAAGATGAATGAATACATGAATCGATCTTCAATACTTGTAATTACAACAACTAATTATGTTATACAACCTAAAATCTATTCTAAAGTTATAGAAAACTACTTTCTAGCCGTCCTAATGCCTTGTCTACCGGCCTCTATTTATACCATGGAGTTGTAGGGCAATTAGATCTCTTGGCCTAAAGTGAAAACGCAATTTCTGGCATTCTGACTACCTTGCGGTCGCAAGGTATAAGGCACCTTGCGACCGCAAGGTCCTTGATTTCTCCGGGGCTTGCTTTCTGATGTTTCTGCCTACCTTGCGGAGGCAAGGTAGATAACACCTTGCGACCGCAAGGTGTCCAGTCTGGTCATCTTCGTTTCTTCTTCAATTTTACACTCTGATCCCTTCTTGGAATTTTCACCAAAAAACCTTATAATTTGTATACTTTCACCTAAAACCCTGAAACTCACAAAATCATTGAAAAACGCATATCAGTAGCCAAAAGCCTCGTGGAATTGCTCAATTTAAGTCATAGAAGTATAGGAAATCGACGTATAAAATATATCGATCACTGGTATCCCCTAAAAAGGGATAACTTGATATAGAAAACCCAAAGCACTCATCGTGATCTGAAATAGGCCATAAGGCAATTTTCATAAAGTCTATAGTGGGGCGCGCAACATCATTTCTTGCACTTTGCATTTTCCCCTACTCAAGGGACGATGTGAATGAAAGGGTGATGCTTTCTTGTATCTTGTTATCTCGTAAAAAAGGGATAACCTGACACAGAAAACCCATAGCTCCCATAACGAACCAAAAATTCGCTTCGGTGACCAAGGCGTATTCAACGCGCTATTTTGACAGCACCCTTTCCGCATTTTTAATTTCATCTTCCCCTAGACAAGGGTAGATGGAATGGAAAGCGTGGTGTCCCACTTCCGCACGTACTTGCACCCCTATCCAAGGGCGCGCGGGGCGCTGGTGCATCCCGGGGAACCCACATCATCATACATATATTATTGTGACATTTCAATGCATTAAAATAATAAAAAATAAGGGTTGAGATACGATCTATGTCCCCTCCAACCTTTAAAAAACGGAAAACACGAGGAAGAAGAAGAGAAGCTCCCAAGTTATGGAAGCTCAGGTCGGGGAAGACGATGAAATGAAATGGGTTGTCTGATTGTTGACCGATAGAAGGTATATCAATTATGAAGGGTATAATTGTTAAGACCTGAGGGCTATAGAGGTATTTTACTCAACCTTAAAAGTCTGAACAAACGGTCGTCCACAAAGTGGGCACGTTTGTAACATTAATTTAGTTGAGTGGCAAGATTGCAAGTTTTAAACATTGCCCCTAAGGGGGTGGTCCAGTGGTAGACACGGGGTTTCACAAAATGTGAGGTCTCAAATTCGATCCCTTCCCATGCCTCCCTTAGGAGGAAAAAAAAAGTTTTAAACATTCGGTGGCCGCCTTTCAAGTTTTTGAAAAGTTGGGTTGCCCAATGAGGGGTTTTGCCTATAATATATCATAAGAACATAAGTACTTAATATATAATATATCATAAGTACTTTAAAGTCAAGTTTAGTTTCCATTCAATTATTATATCAAAAAAAAAATATATATATATATATATATATATATCTAATGACTTTTCAATATATTAATGATACTATAACAACATTTTTTTTTTTCAGTTAGACCCCTTTGGATTTCTAATATTACAAAAAAAAATAGTAATTATAGGGGTAAAATATGTATTTGACATACCTTAACGAATGAACCTAACATCCGTCCAAAAAATAGGTTAATTTGCAGCCTAACATTTATACAGTGGCAAGAACGAAAATTTTAAACTTTTAGTGATCGCATTGCAAGTTTTTGAAAAGTTGGGTGGCCCAAAGAGGAGTTTTGCCAATATGATTTGATTTGTGCATTGTGATGCAAAATCGATGCATAAACTGATACTTTGCGCACACGTGTTCGATTCATTAAGGGTATCGTAGTTTTTTCTCATAAAAAATGCCTTGAAAACTTTAAAAAATGGACCTACCTGAATTTCACCCAAAAAATTTTTGATCACCCCTAATTGTCGTTGTGGTGTAATTTATATAAAATAGACTGTGTCAACTGTCAAGGACATATCAGACTCATCTAAATCTTTTATGTTTTAATTGTTCAAATATAATAATCAAGGATAAGTCAGTCCCAAATTTTATCTTTTTTTTTTATAAATGAAAATGTCGTTTCTTTGAACGATATTTATATTTATGAATTTTTAAATTGAATGAAATGTTCTAAAAAATTTAATCATGTGTTGAATGAAAGTTGAAACTTCAATAATATTGCTAGCTAACATATATATCATAATTTTAATCTTTGCATTAACATTATTTAGTTAATTTCTATATATCAAATTTATAATCTTTAATTACAATTATTTATCTATTTTGTTAGTATTAATTTTTTTAAAATTAATTTATTTATATCAACGTATTAGTTATTTTATTTACTTCGAATTTTGTTATGTGTTAGTGATGGTTATAATAATCGTACATGTTCAACGACAAATGTTGTATATAAAAAAATATTCCAAAATTTATAATAACTTTTTCAAATTTATCTGATTTTCTATATTTTATTTTAATGTTTATTATTATTTATTTACTTTTTTTATATTAAAGTTTTTAATTGTATATAATTAAACTTTAATTGAGTATATGATTTTACATATGCGTACAAGCCGTGCAACCCAATGGTGCATCGCTAGTAACAATAATTTTGTGATAGATTGACTAATTTTATATGAGTAATAATGCTAGGGCCACTTAATAAGTACTCAATTTTGTGTACCAAATGATGTGATATCTTATGTGCCATATGATTGACATTATTTTTTAACTCACAGTAGAGCCCATAAAATATCAATTAAGATGACACATAGAACACCACATCATTTAGTGTACAAATTTGAGTATTTATTGAGTGTTCATAGCATAAATAGTTTTATATTGGATATATTTTGTAAATTTTGCAGTAAAAAAGGGTACTTAACATTTCAGAGAAAGGGACAAACCCGTAATTATTCCATTTTATATACACATAATGATTAATATGTCAAGTGTCTTAAAAATAGGATTGAGCTTTGTTATTTGGTGGAGAGCGTAAAGTAAATTAAATATTGATAAATAATACTCCCATCGTCCCAAAATTATTATTCTATGTGACAAGACACATAAATTAAGAACATATTGCAACAAGACATATTAACAAAAAATAATTAACTTGGCTATTCATATTAGTACATGTGTAGTTTCTTTTAAAACTCGTGTATGTGATCCATGATTAAAGTAGAAAGAGAAAATAAGGTGAAATGATAAAAATGCTGTCTAAATAGAAAACATAATTTTTTTTCAGATGACGAAAAAGGAAAAGATAACAATAATTTTAGGACGGGGGTAGCAAATGATCTTAAGGGTAAGTTTGAATAATTTGCGAAAATAATACCATTGCTTGGACCCGAAATAATGCCCAAAATGGAGCGTCCAAACACAGCCTTGGTACTTGGGTAGCAGATAGAGCTGTCAAAATGGGTTGGACCCATTGGATTGACCCGCCCCGCCACTTAAAAAAGATGGGTTGGGTTGAGAAAATATAAACCTATTAGGAGGTGGGTCAAATGGGTTGATGGGTTGAGGTAGTAATGTATATTAACCGGAGAGTAATGATAAAATAGTTTCGTTGGTTAGAGGTGGGTCGCAACAACTAAAGATATCAGAATAATGTATATTAACCGCAATATTTATAGAAAGATGATTATAAGAACATACAAAGAGAGTAATGATAAAATAGTTTCTTACTTCTACATTTGTTCTCATTTTATACTATTAATATTAGAGAAAATTGTTAGAAAACACTATTAAAAATATAATAGTAGAAAATAATTTTTTTAATGAATTGTGACATTTTTTTTTGTGTTATTTATGATTATTTTTATTATTTAGATTAATTGAGAAAAAAAATTAGTAAGGTTTTTTAGGGCAAAAGTACATCACGCCCTTAACCCACAACCCAAGATGGGTTGGTAATTTCCTAACCCGCCACATTTCATGGGTTGGCCCACCCCGCCCCGTCAAATGGTGGGTTATAGCGGGTTGTGGTTTGGCCCGCCCCGCCAACCCACCTTGACAGCTCTAGTAGCAGAAGTGTTGTACTCCCTCTCTTCTGGACAAAAATCTACTATTTTATTTTGAAATATTTCATTTAAAGAGTGCAATTTCAAAAATGAAGGCATAAAAAATCTCATTTTACTACTAATAAATTACTAAAAATATAAATTTCTTAAAAAAATTGACTTTCAAACCAGAACTCTTTGCTCGAAATAGAAAGACTATCTTTTTATCTTTTTTCCCCCATTTTTTTGTGTGAAACGAATTGCTCCGTATAACCTATCTCTGAAACTAAAAAGATAACAAAAACAAGAAACAAGAAGACAAATAATATTACGAAATGTGATATTCTATGAACTTTAGTGTTATATTTGATCCAACAATTCTAACATTAAAACTTATAAAATTAAAATTTATAAAAATACCACAAACTTAATCCCGTAATTTCGTATATCAAATAATAAAGAGAGAAAAAGTGACTCCCAGTCCTTCCAAATCCAAACCCAAACCCAAAAATTTCGTATATCAAATAATAAAGAGAGAAAAAGTGACTCCTAGTCCTTCCAAATCCAAACCCAAAAATAACCCAAAAATAATGAAACTCTGATCGGTGCGCTGCCCATTTTTTTTTCCGGTCTCCTTTCTTTCCCTCTTTTACACCCACACCCTTTTCCTCTTCTCTTTAAAAAAGATCAATTTTTTTAAGGGGTTTGATTGGTATTGGTATTGGTATTGGTATGACCCATTGCGTGAGAAGAAGAGGGGAGAAAACAATGAAGGGTGGGTTTGATTTGGAATTGGAATTGAAGTCGAATTCGAATTGGAGTTTTATCAGAAACACAAAATAAACAGTGGAAGGAAAAAAAGGGGGTTGTAGGCAGTATAAAGATAGAAGGAAGATATGATAAGAGGTTTATGAATTATATACATTTATATATATATATATAGTGGGTGGGGGTGTGGGTGTATATGAAAGTGAAATGTCGGAATTAGTGGCCCGCACTGGTCGTCATCAGCAGCGTTATGAAGACGGTTGCCGCCTTATCGCCGGGTACTCTCTCTTTCTCTCTCATTGGTCAACATGCCATTTTTTTCTCAATTGGGTTTTGTTTGTTTATATGGGAATTATTTGAGGGTAACTGTAGGAATATTCCTTAAAGATTGAGTTCCAAATCATCCTTCAAAGCTCTGTTGAACTTTCTCTCCTTTTCCCCTTTTTTTGAAGAAACCCAAATTGATGAGGGTAAAAGTAGGATTTTCGGTTTCAGTCTGACTCCCTGCGCAACCCCCTCCACCCTCAAATTGTTTGTTTTTTTTTGGTGGGGCGTGTGTCGAATCTGTACTCTAAAGTACCAATTTTTTTTTCTTGGGTGTCTGTGAGGTATTTGGACTCAAAATTATTGGTTTGTGTGTGTTTGTGATGAATATCCACTCAAAACCCAATTTGTTTTCCTTGTTGTGTGGGTGTGGGGTATTTGTAATCAAATTCTGATTGGTTTTTAAGGAATTTGTATTCAAGATCCCAAGTCGGTTTTTTATTTCTTGTTGGGTGTGTGTGCTTGGTATTATAGTAGTAGTTGATTAGCTGTCTTTGGTCATTGAGTGGGCAAATGTAAGGATGTTTGCCTGAGTATGAGGAGAGGATCGGTTGATAGAGTGAGAAAGCTCTCTCTCCTCTCTGGTTGTAAGAAAAGCTCGTTAACTGACTTCAACCTCTCACATGTTTCCTCTAAAGGCGATCTAAACTTTTTTATTTCATTCACTGCCATGCCCGAATTAGGTGCTTCATGGTGTCCGCTTTGTCTTTCTATCTTGTTGATGAACAAGAAGGTCTTGGATCTTTGAGTCGTTCCGGAGTATCAAAATCCTAGTTTGCTTGTCTAGTGGTGTGTGCGTGGAATTGGTGTTCAAAATCTCAATTGGTTTTCATTTTCCCCCTCGTTGCATGTGTTTGGTATTTGTACTCAAAATTATAGTAGTTTTTCTAGCAGGGTGTGTATGTGTGTGATGGGGAATAAGACAAGATTGTAGTATGATCATATAGATTTGCAGCACAGCCTGTTTGTAATCTTGATTTTGGACTTGCAAAGTATTAACAATATCCTCTCCAAGCACAAGCTGACTAATCTTATGTTTGTTGACAAGGTTTCGCTGTTCCAGTAATTACTGAAATGAATCGAAGATTAATTCAGTTGTGAAAGAATGTTCTACATCTGCACCAAAGAGAAAAATAACTATGTTATACATTGATCTCGATCTGAGGATACAAATGGTTCAATTCAATTCACCATAAAACTAAACAAAGTTCTTACTTCTTGCAGAGGAGTAGTTTCCTGTTACTGTAAGCAGCCATGACCAGCTCATTCCTCTTTTTGTACTTTTTGAAAAGTGGGATGTTTGAATGTGCATACTTCTGGTTTAGAATGTGCACAATTCTAGTAACGGACTTTTACATGTGGTCACTTGCATTTATAAGTGTCTGAGAGATCTGAAGGGTAGCATTTTTGAACTTAAATGTAAGCTCACCACGTTCCGGAAGTATAGTGGAAACGGTTTCCCTTATTGAGTACTTGATTGTGTTTATATGGAGCTGCTTTGGATTTTCTGTGAGTCAGTAGTTAAGGGACATCGCACCGTTTCAATCACTGCCGTTGGAAGGATCCTGTGATGTTCTTCATAATAAATCAGGTATAGTAGTTCATGTCAATAGTGATGGTACTGTGTCTAGATTGGAGTTCCTGTGGTCTTTTTGATTGGTAGCTGTAATGGTGTCGTGGGGCTGGAGTTGGAGTTAGTTATGGCGATCTGAGTGTCCAAGTTATGGGGCACGTAACCCCAAGGGGTGGGAGAGATGGCAAGGCACTCAAGACAAAAACCTTGAGCTCATTGGTTCCAAGGGGCAGTAGCTAATGGGTTCATTCGGGGTTTTAATGGGGGCAGGGTCAGGGATGCGGAGGCAGAGGTGGAGGTGGTGATCGCTCATTTACTGTTCGGTAACGATACCTTAGTGTTTTGGGGGGCAGAGGCAGCTCAGCTGGGTTACCTTCGTATGGTGCTACTTTTCTTTGAAGCAGCTTCAGGTCTGAAGATCAATATTCAAAAGAGTGAGCTTTATGCAGTCGGTAATGTGGGCAGTGTTGACTCGTTGGCAGCTTTCTTAGGGTGCTAGACTGGTAGCCTCCCGACTTCTTATCTCGGACTTCCTCATGGAGCTAGGTACAAGTGTAAAGACATTTGAAATCCGGTTATCGAAAGATTTTAATGTAGATTGGCTGGGTGGAAGAAACAATGTTTATCGAAGGGAGGTAGATTTATGTTAATCAAGAGCATCCTATCCAATTTGCCTACTTATTTCATGTCGATTTTTAGAATTCCGATCTCGGTAGTCCAGCGTTTAGAGAAGTTTGAAAGGGACTTTTTGTGGAAAGGTCATTTGAAGGAGCAGAAGTATCTTCTGGTTAGGTGGGAGGCAATTTGCGTTAGCCTGATGAGTAGAGGCCTAGGGATTAAAAATCTAAAGGTTTTCAGTGCTGCCCTTATGGGGAAATGGTCGTGGAAATATTTGATTGACAAGGAAGCCCTATGGAGGATGGTGCTGGTGGGCAAATACACGAGCGGAGATCGTAAGTGGGCTTCTAATGAGGTCCAAGCCTTGTATGGGACGAGTGTGTGGAAGGTTATTAGGAATAGATGGGATGTAATGAAGCGGTTTATTTATTTCAAGTTGGAGATGGAGAGTTGATCTGCTTTTGGTGTGAGATGGTGTGCTGATAGGGATCTGCAAAGTTTTCCTATCTTTGTATAACATTGCTGTTCATAAGGAGGAAATGGTTCTGTCAGTCGCTCAGTTTAATGGTGGTGCTGTGAATTGTAATATAGCGTTTAGAAGAAACCCCAAGTCTGGGCGGTAGATATCGTTGGGCAATTCTTTGAGTTGCTTTACAAACAAGAGGTGACCGGTGTTGGGGAGGACACTGCTGTGTGGACAGAGGAGAAGAACTCAACCTTTTCGGTCAAGTCCTTATATCAAAAGCTAACATGCACAAATAGAATATTCCATGGCAGATCAGAATATTCCCATGGCAGATCATCTGGAAGTCGAAGGCCCCTACTAGGGTAGGTTTTTTCATGTGGGAAGCTGCCAATGCAGCTATCATAACCTGGGAAAATCTGCGAATCAGGAAGATGTATATAAACTGGTGTTTCATGTGCAAAAGGGACGAGGAAAATGTCAATCACCTTCTTTTACATTGCCCTGTTGCAAGGATTATATAGAATTTTGTGCTGAACTTATTCCATCTATCATGGGTTATGCCCAGAACGGTGAAGGAAGGAGCTGCTGCTTCGTTGGTCGTTGTATAAATGTAAAAGAAAAAATCTTGTTTGGAAGCGACTCCATTGGCCGTTTGCTGGATCATTTGGAAGGAAAGAAATGGCAAAATGGCAGAGTATTCGAATAACGAAGAAAGGAGCGTCGAAAGGCTTCCAAACTCCTTTTTTTTGGTGTAATGAGGTGGGAGCTCATGGTGTCAATCATTTTGTAGATTTTTTGGATAGTATTGATAATAGGTAATATGCATCTTTGGTATACTCCCTGTGTACATAGGATGCGTCACCTGTTTTGATACTTGATTTTATATACTAACTTTATGTATCAAAAAGAAGAAGTTATGGGGCACGCAAGTGAGTGGAAGTTTTCCTCCTCCATTGTTAGAATTACCTGTTCGTCTTTCCCTCTCCTATAGAGGCGAGTAGGGTTTTTAGTATAAATATATGGCTTTAGGCTTGACAGAGGTGGAGTTCTAGAAATAATTAAAACAACTGATTAAAAATCCTACAAGGATCAAGGAATAATAGGTGGGACAAAAGTTAGGTTTAATGGTTAAGAAATACCACAAAAAGAACAATTCCGATATTTGGGATCAATAATAAATTAAGATGGGGAGGTAAGAGACGATGTTAGTCTTAGGATAAAATCAGGTGGTATGATCAATCTATGCGGGTGAAGCTGGAAAGGAGAGTTTTATCGGACAAAAATTAGACCCACGCTACTTTATGGATTCGAATGTTAAATAACTAAGAAAGAAAATACTAATGATATAGTGTAGATGAAATGCAAATTTTAAGATGAATATGTGGTAAAACAAGAAAACTTAGAATTCATAATGAACAAACTTTTGAGACATTAAAAGTCGCCCCAATAGCAAATAAAATGAGAGAAAATCGATGGTATGGATATTTACTATGTAATCCAATTAGTGTAGCCATTAGAAAATGCGAGTTTATCAATATCAACTTGACTAGAAATAGGGGAAGGGGAACACTAAAACTAACATAAACATATTTAATAAAGAAATATACGATTAAGTGTGGCGTATGTGATAACCTTGCTTTAAACCGAATTGAATGACATACGAGATTCATGTAGTTGACCCTAAGTGATTGGGAATAAGGCTGAGTTTAGTGAGTTGTACAATGATTTGGATTCAAATTGAATAACATACTACTTCATAGGACTCCTAGGTTAATATCGAACATGTTCCAACATACATGTAAAATCACTAAAACACACTTGACTCAATAAATAAGAAAACTAATATAAAACCGATTTAATCTAATAATACCCTACCAGCAAAAGCCTGTGCTACAGTGCTAGCATGGGAAAAATTACTTCTTTAATGTATATTATTTTTGATGGGAGTATTTGCATAATAATTTACATAGAATTCTAACAAAGGCGATGTGGAAATTTCTGATGTCAGAGCACTTTTGATTTTAATTTCATGACATCTTCAACTTCAATAAAATATCAAAAAGAAATTTTCTGATATACTTTCTTCACGTCATTAATGATCTATACTATTAAATGGACACTAACATTGAAGGCGTTACACTTTTTGTTTCTCAACTCAATTGTCAATTACCACTAGCAAAACACCTATAATACCCTTAGGGCGAAGCGCAGAAATGCTCCCTTGACTATAGGCCTCTTACAGTTTTAGTCCCTTAACCATTTTTTGTCAAATCTGAGTCCTTTGGGTATTAAATTTTTTCAGCATCAGTCCTTTTGATGGATGCCGTTAACAAAATACCGTTAAGTTGCCCATGTGCATTTAGTAAGGGCCAAAATGATTTTTTTTAAAAAACTTAACTTATATCAAAATTTACAATAGAATCCCTGAAGTTTAAAAAATTGCCATGGGGCCTTCTTCCCCAATTTTTTGGAAATCCTTTTTGCCAAATTAAATAAACCCTTTTTGATTAAGTAAATAATTTCCAGAATGCAGGAATGAATTCATAACATTAAATTTAATTTCAATTAAAAAAAAAGAATTTCAAGAAAGAATCTACTTTCTGGCTTTAATCAAGAGTAAGATTAAAATACTTTTGCTGCATAAAGTAACAACTTTATCCTTCCTTAAGTTCCTTTACAAGCAATATCTGTTTAAAGTCTGACTACAAAACAATGGGGATTTTTTATTTGACATTTTTTCTTTTCAAATTCTAATGAAGCACATATCTCAAAGCAAAGCCCCATCGAAAGTTCTTGGAAAGTTGAATATCACATGAAAAGTGGAAAAATACATGAGAACCAAGTGGTTCATTGACTTCATTCCACTAATCCTCTGAAATCGCAAAATCTCCATCAGCCTTCTGGTTTTCCGTGACTCTGAACCGTCTCGAGTCAGATTCGTCTCGTCGACTTCCAATACCATCGGTTCCTGACCTTTATCATCGTTAAAAGACTTAAAATTAAACTTGTTGGACGACTGCGATTGCCCTCGGAGATTCGAGAGCGTGTTCTATGAAGCTCGATTGACGTCGAGCAGACTCCGGTGAGGTTCCGACTTAATACTGAACGCTGAAGTGGGTTTGGCAGGGATTAGGCCTTGAGATAACAGAGCCAGGTTGTCGACGGACGGTAATCTGACCTCCCACTCCAAATGGTGAAATTCGTGTGCTATCAATTGTTGCCTCTGCCGAGTTCTTATGCTTAAATCGAATCTCTTCAATTTTAACATTTTGAGAAATTGCATAAATCCTAAAATCGGGATGATGCTGGTTTCCCAAAAAATTGGGGAAGAAGGCCTTGTGGCCATTTTTTAAACTCTAGGGTTTCAATTGTAAATTTTGATATAAGTTAAGTTTGAAAAAAAATCATTTTACCCCTTACTAAATTCACATGGGCCACTTAACGGTATTTCGTTACGGCATCCATCAAAAGGACCGACATTGAAAAAATTTAATACTCAAAGGACTCAGATTTGACAAAAAATTGTTAAGGGACTAAAACTGTGAAAGGTCTATAGTCAAGGGACCATTTTTGTGCTTCGCCTCCACCTAAATAATAACTACCCACAAGGGGTGGGAGAGATGGCAAGGGCACTCGGGCAAAGAGCTTGAGGTCCTTGGTTCCAATTCCCATACCAACAAGGGGTCACACTTACCTATTAAAAAAAAAAAAAACTACCCACAATCTGAAAGTATCAATCACTTATTGTTGCATTGCTCGGTGGCGATAGAGTTATGGAATTTATGTTGAACTTGTTTAATATTTCTTGGGTGATGCCAGGTTCAATTATAGAGCGACTTCGATGTTGGCCTCTTTATAAGCATAGAATGAGAAATAGGGCTTGCGAGGTAGTCCCTTTGGGAGTGTGCTGGGTTCTCTGAACGGAAAGTAATCAAAGGGTGTTTGATAATGAGGAGAGGACTATTACTGGTTTGAGGAATTCACTCCATTGAAGGAGTGGAAAATCCCACTTTGTATATGGATTATTGTGCAGATTTTGTGCATTGCCTAACTTTAGTCTAATTTTGTAAATGTATTCTTCTAATGTATAATGGACGTGTCATCTCGTTTGACGCTTATTTATAATGCATTTGAACATAGTTGTTAAAGGCGAGCGCCTTTGGCGCCTCAGGCGAGAGTCGAGGCGAGTCGACACCTTGGCGCCTCAAGTAACCTAGGCGAGTCGATGTGCAGAAGTCGTGGAAAAGTCGCTGACTTTGGCGCTTTTTTTAAGGCGACAGGCGCCAAAAAGTCTAATAAGGCGCTCAGTTTTTTTTAATTTTTTTTAAAAACTAATTAAGTATGAAACGGCATAGTTTAGGGTTTACTGTAAATATAAAATAAACCCAAAAATAACCCAACACTTCATTCGACCACAAAGAGAGCACGATCCGTGCCCTGAGAGTGCGACGCAGCGTGCGATTGGTGTCGAACCAAGGGACCTGTCGACTCCGTCTTCTTCTTCGAGAGGTTTCATCCTCATCTGTTCGACTTCCAGTCTTCTAGAACTGTTCGATTTCTTCCAGTCTTCCAGAACTGTTCGACTTCTTCCAGTCTTCCAGAACTGTTCGCACCATCGATTCAAGTTGGCAGTCTCTCGCTCTCTGTTTTCATCCATTGTTTGAAACTCTGTTCAACTTTCAAGCTCTGTTCTACATTAATAAATTTTATTTCTTTTTTTCTTTCTTTGAAATTAATTAATATGGTTCTATTTTTAAATTGACACAGACACAGTACATTAAAATGTACTTCAGATAAATTATTTTTGTATCTTAAATAAATTTGTTTCTATTTTTTAACTGTAAAGTTATCTTTTTTTTCGGGGTCACAGTTTGTTTATTATTCTGTTTTTTTTCTTGTTTGATGTTTTAGTTAAGTTCATCTAATGCATTTGAATTTCAACTATGAATGATGAAATATGTGTTATTGATATTATGTTAAAACTCAGTTTCATGTATTATGCTTATTTATAACATGTTTTGTTGATATTTGTTAAGTTACAAGTATTTTATGTATTTTTCCTTAGTATTTTTTTCGTGAGCGCATTTTTGGCGCCTTTTTAGCGCCTCGCCTCTCGCCTCAAATTTGGACCTATCGCCTTTTTGGCGCCTCTCAACTCAGACAACTATGCATTTGAATTACTTATCAAAAATAACTTCCCCATATCTAAAAAATAAGCACCCCCAATGTTTTTACTCTAACCACAAATTAATACTAAACAATTAAAATATATTGAAAGGTATAAAATAAAGGTATATACTCCTTTCCACTCTTATTTGATACAGCCACATGCTTTTTCTCCTTTCTTCTTTCATTTGGAAAGCCCATGTTCCTTTTGAAATCCAAGCTTTTGCTTGGTCTCTTGTGCTTAATAAACTAGACACTACAACATGTTGCAGAATCGGAGGCTAGGGTAAGTTCATCTCTCTGGATTAGTGTGTGACGTGTCAGAATGATGTTGAATCTCATGATCACCTCTTTCTTCGTTGTGGTAGTGCCTGTTCTCTTTGGCACAATTTATTTGGGGTGGCTGGGGAGGTTTGAGCGAGTCCTACTTCTATCTCGTGGCAGTGTGGGTTCTTGCTACCTTGTGGTGTCAGTCCACAGTGAGGAATTCTAGAATCTTTATGGGTAAGGAGGACATGGTGGCTTGCTATGGGATAAGGTGGTTTTCTTGGCTTTTGGGCGCCTGCCATTTCGGCTTTCGTTGAGGTTCCCTTTTTGGAGATTAAGCAAGATTCGAGTGCCTTACTGTTGTAATCTTACCTTTCCTTTCTAATGGGCTCCTGTCCATTTTGTTGTACATACATTCTTTCTAATCTATGATATGTCATCTTATATCAAAAATTGAAAAAAAGAGATATATATTAAATAAACAAACACACATGCATGTGCCACGTTACATGGTTTGGGATGGCGGGGAGTATTATTAGTTATTTAGTTATCAAATGAGATGTTAGCTAATTTGTTAGCGTGAGCGGATGAGTCTTAATTCAAGTATCAAAATATACGTAGCATTTTGGAGCGATTGAATTTATTATGGAATTAATCGTGATAAAAATTGTGATGAGAGTTAACATTTAAAATTTGAATTTACCAACCAATGATGTTTGACAACTTGTTTAAATTCATTAAAGAAATTCAAAATTATGGAAAAACAGAGTTGGGACTTAGAAACTCCTAGGAGAAAGAGACTGAATTGCTATATTGTATAGTATTTTTTTTGATAAGTAAAGTATTATATACCAAAGTGTCTAAAAAGGAGACGTGTCCTTTTTACAAACTATAAGCATACACAAACAGACAAATCTATAGAAGGACTATTAACAAAATCGATACAAGAAATGTTGTGAATGTTAGAAGAATTAGTGTCCTCAACCCCCCAAAAAAACAATGTACGAAGCAACTCATCCTTTAACTTGTCCACCGTCCTCTCCTCATCCTTAAACACCCCTCCTATTCCTTTCCCTCCAAATGATCCACCAAATACCCAGGGGAACTGCATGCCAAAAGCTATTCCTTCTTCTCCGCTTGTACAAAGACCAACTTAAAAGGAGACTTTTAACAGATCTCGGCATCACCACCCAAGCAACAGAGAACAGACCAAGCTTTAAATTCCAAAGCATAGACACTATAGGGCAGTGCAACAACAAGTGATTCACACTTTCTTCACATCCTTGGCACATGAAACACCAATTCACATAGATCACTTGACGTCTCTGCAAATTGTCCCCTGTAAGGATGGCTTCACTAGCAGTTTCCCATGCAAAAAACAAAACTCTACTCGGAGCTTTCACTCTCCAAATACTCCACCAAGGGAACAAAATCTTCTATCTGTTTGAAAGAATATGATAATAGAATCTAACAGAAAAAATCCTCCTCTTCGAGCCCACCTACACCACACTATCCTCCCGCTGCCCCATCGAGTGAGAGTATAACTTAGCAAAAAACTGAACACCAGAGTCCATCTCCCAATCTTGCAAAGATATTCAAAATCAAATTAACTAAGCAATCTTTCTCACTTGCTAAATTAAACAAATCTGGGAAAGATCTCCAAAGCTCCCGGTCATCTCACCATTTATCCTTCTAGAATCTAACTTTGGACCCATTGCCAACCTCAAAAGAGATGTGTCTCTCAAACTGAGCCCAACCCTTTGTGACTCCTTTCCAAACCCCCACCCCATAGCAGGTAGAAACATCTTTCGGAAACCACAAATGCTCACCCTCACCATACAAGCTCACCACATCTCTCCTCCACCAAGCATTCCTATCCACCACAAATCTCCAAAGCCACTTCCCCAAAAGAGCCAAATTAAAAAACTTCAGTTTTTTGATCCCCAAGCCTCCATTTCTCACACTACCACAAACTTTCTCCCATCTAACCAAATGAAACTTTTGCACCTCCATAGACCCATCCCACAGAAAATCTTTCTCCAATTTTTCAAGTCTGTTGCGAACTGAAACTGGAAGCACAAAAAAAGACATAAAATAAGTGGGAAGGCTAGAGAGAGTATTTTTCACTAGAGTTAGCCTTCACCCCTTTGAAAGATACTGTTTTTTCCAGCCCGCCAATCTCCGCTCGAGCCTCTCGATGATCGAGATCTACATCTCTTTACTTTTGTGATTGGCTCCTAAAGGTAACCCAAGATACACCGTCGGGAGGCTCCCAACCTTGCAACCAAAAAAATTGGCCAAAGAAATCAAATTAGCCACCACGCCAACCGGAATAATCTTGCTCTTAGCGATATTAATTCTCAATCCCGAAACCGCTTGAAAGAAAAGGAGCACGAGCCACAAATAACTTAACTGATCAGTGTTAGCCCCACAAAAAACAAGCGTATCGTCTGCAAATAAAAGATGGGACACTATCACTTCCTCTCCACTACCTCTACCTGCACTAAACCCCTTCAAAAATCCACCCCACACAGCTCTATCCAACATCTTGCTCAAAGGCTCCATCACAATGATGAATAAAAAAGGAGAAAGAGGATCTCCTTGCCTCTATCCCCTCGAACTAGCAAAAAATCCGGCAGGCTCACCATTCACCAACACCGAAAATCGAACTGTCGAGATACAAAAAAGAATCTACTTCCGCCACTTAAGACCGAACCCCATCCTCTCCAGCATATATAAAAGAAAATTCCAATTGACATGATCATAAGCCTTCACAATGTCTAACTTACAGATCAACCTCCACAACCTCATTGGCTATAAAAGAAGCATCCACAATTTGACGATCCCCCACAAAAGCATGTTGGTTCACTGAAATAATTTTGCTCATTACTTTCCTTAATCGCAAAGAAAACACCTTAGCAATTAATTTGTAAACTCCACCCACTAAACTGATAGGTCTAAAGTCGCTCAAATCCTTCTCCCATTTCTTTTTTGGAATTAAAGTTATGAAGGAAGCATTCAGACTTCTCTCAAAGCACAAGTTCTGAAAATAGTGAAACACCCTCATCAAATCCTCCTTTATTATCTCCCAACAATGCTGGAAGAAGGCCATAGAGAAACCATCGGGACCCGACGCTTTATCACCCCTTAAACCACGAAGGGCTGCCACAACCTCCTCTTCGGAAAAAAGGAAGCTCCAGAAAATTGCTGTCATCTACATCAAGACAAGGAAAAGATGTGCTGTTGAACGAAGGCCGCCACTCCTCTGTTTCAGAAAATAACTGATGATAACCCCACAATACCTTCCTTAATATCCTTGCTATCTGACAACTGAACTCCATCGATACATAATTCCCTAATCTGATTCGCTGACTTGTGGGCACTAGCCATTCTATGAAAGAATCTAGTATTTCTATCCCCTTCTTTGAGCCATTGAATTCTAGATTTTTGCTTCCAACTGATCTCTTCGCAAAGCAATAACTGATCTATATCCCTTTGCAAATTCAGACGGAGCAGCTCCTCTTACTTGCCCAAAGCTCGAACCCCTACTAATATATCCAAGCCACTCATTCTCTCCATCAAAGAATTAATCCTTACTCCCAGCTTACCAAAAACTTCTTTATTCCACACTTTCAAGTCCTCTTTGAGCAATTTAAGCTTCCTAGCCAATGTAAAGCTAGGGTCTCCTGCAACTGAATACGATGACCATTTTTCTTTAACCCAATACGCAAACCCCGGGGCCTTCAACCACATATTCTCAGACTTAAACGAGGCTTTCCCTTTCAAAAAACCCCCACACTCAAGAAGAAGGGGAACATGATCAGAAATAACTCTAGGCAAACAAGACTGAACTGCTCGAAAAGAGCTCCTCGCAGTCACCAGAAACAAGGAACCTGTCTATATGAGAAAATTGCGAAGTATTCCCATCTCTAAACCAAGTAAAATCTCCTCGTGACAAAGCTAAATCTACCAATTCCCCTACATTAATAAAATCATTAAATTCTGACATAGCTCGAGTATAGACTCGGGAACCAGACCGTTCATGCGGGAAGCGAACCACATTGAAGTCACCACCTATACACCAAGGGGCATTCCACTTACGCTTAACTGATATAAGTTCCTCCCACAAGACTCTCCTATCCACCGCTGCACACAGACCATAAACACCCGGGAAAACCCACAATCTATCATTTTCTTCCATCTTTAGTAAGCATGAGACAGAGGAAGAGCCCACAACAGAGTCCAACCTTGTAAACCACTTGCGATCCCACTTAACTATAATCCCTCCCACCGCCCCCACCAAATCTAAACACTCCCAGTCTAACCACCTACTCCCCCATAAGCTGGAGATCACTTTCCTGATTACCTTATCAATCTTAGTTTCTACCAGACAATATGAGGCTTCCATCTCCTAAATGTAGCCTTAATAATACCTCGTTTATCCACATCATTAATACCCCGCACATTCCAAGATAAAATCCGTGGATGCATAATCAAACAAATTTTTTTTCCCACCCATCATCCCCCACTTTCCCCCTTAACTGCTCATAGTTCTGACTACAGCACACATTTTTCAGCTCTCTTTTTCCTTTCTCTTGCTTTACAGCTTTTCTTGATACTGCCTTCCTCTGTAGACCTCCATTTCTTCTCAATATCCAACAATAAATCCATAAATTTATCTTCAAAACCATCGTAGGGGATTCCCAAAAACTTACGAAATCTATCCGCCCTTCTCTTAGCCCATATCGAAATATCCTCCTCCTCCTTTGATTCAATCATAATAGTATCATCTTCATCTTCACTAGGACTGATCACACTAATCGGAATTGCTTCACAAGGGGCTACGACATCTTTTCCACTAGCTGAGCCCCCAAAAAACCTGCCTAGTTGAGCTTCACCCTGCTGAATCTGACATGTACTACCTACACTCGTATACGTTGCTGCTGGGCCGTCGTCCTATTTTTGTTCCACACCGGACTCTGAATTGTCCATACCTCCATCCCCTTTGTCTGACGCCATAACTTCTGACTCGAGCTTGACCTCCATCTCTCTGCACGAACCAGACCCTACAAACTTTGCGCCACCATCAACCAAGTCTTCCGAACTCTGCGTTGCCTCCCCGTCCTCCTCATTCGTCACCTTACAAGTCGACGTCTCTGGCCCTGGCTTAGACCCAGAAGCGAACTTATTAGGGGGCACAATATCCGGCTGAAATGGCCCACTCAACTTTCCTCCAATATCCTCTGTACCAGACCAGTAACTTTCTCCTTGCCCTTGTCACTCTTGGATTTCGGAGCCCAAACCCATATTGGTTTCCTCCTATAGTTATTAGACTTTACTGGCCCACGTTCTGGCCCACGATTCTTGAAGCTCCTATCTGTAGCCCCAAAGCCCATTCCCCTTTTATTAGGCCTACTATTCGGAACGGCACCGTTTCGATTAGTGCATTTGAAATTCAAAAACCTACTACCCAACGTGCCACTGTAAACACTGCTTTTGAAATTTCCAGTAAAATCAGAGCTTTGACCCGCACACTTGACGAGAGCCCCACTTACGTGCGTAACACGCCCCTTCTCCCCTACGTTTCCCTCCCCCTGATATTTGCCCCCATCACCACTGCTGGAGACACCTCTACCAGATCTTTGAAACCAGAAGGGGCTTGATTCCACCCATAATGGGACAGCGAACCACCTACTACCCACTCCGATTCGAACTAAAGCAGGAATATTCTCCGTAAATCGAACCAGAATCCTCGCCCATCTTAGATTTTCTCTTTTCTCTGTATCTTCATCTTAAGAAACCTCCACACTTACGGCCTATCTCCTTGAACACTGCCGAATCCCACAAATGAAGGGGTAATCCAAGGGCACGAATCCAAACTTCACGGGGATGACTACCTTCCATATGGCAGCACCCAAAAGGGTTCCAGCGATCCAAAAACAGAGGAACTTGAGAATAGAACCATTTTTACTATTGTATAGTATAGATAATAAAACTATTAATAAAATAGCTTGACTAATAAAGGACTTAACAAAGGTTTGCCTTGCACTTGAGCAAATTATTAATCCTCGTATGCACTTGAGCTTGCTTTTCCTTGACCAATTTATTGACCACATCAGTACACGGTCATCTTAGTAAATTCAATGAAACTGTGAAATGTTTGTATTTGAGCAGTTACAAGAGCTGTAAACTCTCATCAGTTTTGATATCTTTTGTCTATCTTTGGTGCTATATCCTAGGATACTTCACCATTGAATTAAGTTAGGTTCTTGGGACTGAGTATAGTTTCTAAGTTGTATAATTGTGATCATTATTCAAATAGGATGTCAGGCCATGGAATAAGAATGTCTCTTAGATTAGAAATTGTACACATTTCAAAAAGAGAGGCAAAAAGGTGAAAATCCGATTCAACATTGAGAGCTACCCCTGGCCATGTGAATTTTAAAATATAATGGGTATTTAATGGAGCCTTTGTTGATTACTATTTTCACATGCATGATTTGTCATGACAATTGTTGCTTCTTTTAACAGACGAATTATAGTCTATGATAAGGAACTTTATATGAACTACAACTATTACATTTTGACTTTTAGTCATTGATAGGTGCATTCCCTTCAAGTATCGGTCTTCTGAAGGTACTGATGTTGACATCTCTGTAAATAACGTGGAAGTACTGATGATTAATTCAACTAGTGGACCTGGTCTTCTGTTTCCAAAGGTACAACTCCGAACATTTTATATTTACTCTTGTCCGCTTGGTATATGTTTTCTTTCCTCGTGATCAATAGTTTTTCAAAGACTTCTGAACCCACTAATTCCACCAAAAAAAGAAGAAAAATGCTGTCTCTCCAAATATAGCAATTATGGATTCACTTTTTATCTGTAATCCAAATGACCATACTTTGTGATCACACAAAAATCGTGGTGACCTTGTCGTTTTGTCTAAGTATGAAGCAAAGTTGATTCTGTTTAACTGGCATGATGACCGGTAACCAGTCAAAGAAAAAACAAACGCCGTCAAGGAGTCGGGTGTATCCCGACTAGAACCCTCCGGTGTGAGAGTAAGGTTTCCGGTGTAATGGGTTATAAATGTAATCGTTCTTGTCTCAGATTTAGATAGTGTAAATATGATAAGTGTAGTAGGATATCTAAAATTGGCTTGGGGAATAATAGTAGAGAATATCTCATATTTATACCTGAATGGTCTTCTGAGGTGGCGCCTTTCTATTCGGGGACATGTTGCGGCTGATAATAAATGATCTGATGCTATGTTAGGAGTGATTGGACTATACGATGTCGGGGGATAGCTCTTGCCAGAGCCATCGACTATTGACTGTTACCGAAGCCGAGCTGGTCCTACTTTTTTACCGAGGCTGAGTTGTACGAGCCTTGTGTGTCGACGTGTCTTCTAAGTAATCATTTGGTGGCTGGGGGCTATAGTTCTCTCAACTGCTCCGTTGACTTATTGCCCCTAGTCAATAATTGTTGGCTTGTGTGTGCCTGCAGCTAGCCGAGCTCAGCTCGGCTACCCAGTTGTCTCTTGTTCGGCATGTGTGACGTATGTTGGTCCTGCATCCGAGATTTGGGGAATTCTCGGATTGCGTCCTTTCACTTTGTATATACATAACAAATTTTTTTTTTTTTGATAAGTAAGAGTAATTATAAAATAAATATGCGCCAAAACAGGTGGTGCAACCTATATATACAATCAAAGATCACATACACAAAAGCTATACAATAGTGAATCTATCTAAGAAATCAACAAAAGAACTGTCCACTCTTTGAGCTCCGTCTATACACCAGAACCTCCTGATTGTTTCTACCATGCTTTCCTTCCATCTGTCTACATTAGGTTTTCAAAAGCTCTGCCATTGCGTTCAGTCCATATGCCCCAACAAACAGCTAAAGGAGCAACTTCCCAAACATCTTTCTTCCTTTTCTCTTTCTTATGAAAGGACCGTTCGCAGAACATTTCTTTCACTGGCCTGGATTACCCAGGTTATGTTGAACAGTCCACAAGACCCTTGCCACACAGCAGTGTAACAACAAATGATTCACTATTTCTTCATCTTTTTTTTTTTTTTTGATAATTTGATAAGTAAAATGATTAACTATTTCTTCATCTTTCTCGCACATATAGCACCAATTTACATAAACCTTCTTTCTTTTTCTCAAATTATCTCCCGTCAAAAGAGCTTCTAACGGTGCCTCCCACGCAAAAAACGTCACCCTCCTAGGCGCCTTTGACTTCCAAATGATCTCCCACGGAAAATTACGGATATCTCTCTTCGATAATTTTTCATAGTAGGATTTCACTTTGAATTTTTTGCATACTGTTCTCTCCCACAAGACCCTATCCTCCCTGTCAAGATCTACATGTATACTAAATAAAGGGTTCCATACTAAATAAAGGGTTCCATATGGTTTTATCTCCTGAAACTTGGACCATCGAACAAACCAGCCCATCCACATCCTCGGCAAAGGAAAATAGGTTCGGAAATTTTCGACTCAATTCCCTACTCACACTACTTATCTTTCCAAAACCTAATTGAATTTCCTTTACCAACCTCAAAAGAAATGAATTTTCGTAAGTTCTTCCACCCTTTGCTAATCCCCTTCCACACACTAGCCTCGTATGGGCTCGAAACTATCCTATGAAACCAATGAAGCTATTCTTCACCATACTTATCCATCACAATTCTTCTTCATAAAGCTTCGGGCTCTACCATGAATTTCCATAACCATTTCCCCATCGGCGTCTCATTGGAAATCTTTAATCTCTTGATCCCCAATCCCCCCTCTTCTACACAAGAACAGACCATGTCCCAATTCACTAAGTGATACTTCCTGTCCTCCCCACTCCCTTCCCACAAAAAATCTAGTTTCAGCTTTTCTAGCCTTTTAGCAACTGAGGAAGGAATCGTAAAGATAGACATGAAGTATGTAGGAAGACCGGACAAAGTGCTCCTAATCAGAGTAAGTCTACCACCTTTAGAAAGAAGTTGTCTTCTCTATCCTGCCAAACGCCTTTCAAATCTTTCGATGATTGAATTCCAAACTGTGCATTTTTAAACTGCGCACCAAGAGGTAATCCCAAATACTTAGTTGGAAGACTCCCAGATTTACAGCCAAAGAAGGAAGCTAGCAGCTCTATGTCGTCCACCTTACCCATCGGGATGATTTCACATTTCGATATGTTGATCCTCAAACCTGAAATTGCCTGAAAGAACAAGACAGTCGGACAAAGATACCCAAGCTGCTCCTTATTCGCCTCGCAAAACACCAGAGTATCATCAACAAACAACAAAGATCTCGCCTTGAAACCTCGAATAAAATCTCGCCTTCTCTAGAAGTCGACTCATTGCCTCCATAACCACTATAAACAGCAAAGGAGAAAGAGGATCCCCCTGCCTCAAACCTCTCGAACTGGCGAAGAAACCAGTGTGCTCCCCATTGACCAAAACCGAAAATCTAACCATGGAAATGCATAATCCAATCCAACGCCTCCACTTTTCCCCAAAACCCATCCTCTCTACAGATAGATCAAGAACTCCCAGTTTACATGATCATAGGCTTTCTCAGTATCTAATTTGCAGAGTATACCTTTGATCCCACTTCTTTCCCTCTCATCAACTATCTTATTGGCTATTAATGCCGCATCCAAGATTTGCCGACCTGCCACAAATGCGTGCTGGGACTCTGAGACCACTTTACCCACTACCTTCCTCAACCGAATGGTTAAGACTTTCGAGACAATCTTATACATACCTCCAATCAAACTAATAGGTCTGAAATCTTTTAACTTGTCCACTCCTCCCCTTTTCGGAATAAGAGAGATAAAGGTAGCATTTAAACTTTTTTCAAAGCCCTCGCTGGAATGAAAAGAGTGAAACACCTCCATAATATCCTTCTTAACCACATCCCAGCACTTCTGGAAGAAAGCCAATGTTGATCCATCAGGACCGGGAGCTTTATCTCCTTGGAAATTTTGCATCGCTACCCAGACTTCCTCCTCTATAAAGACCCTTCTAAAAAGATGTTATCCTCAAGATTAAGGGATTTAAAAGACATACCATCCATCCCTGGCTTCCACCCTTCCTCCTCCGAATACAAATCAATATAGAATCAGTCGGATCTTTCGTCGCTGTGCCATTCACCTTTAACAAACCGATCTGATTTCCCATCTTATGGACACTCGCCATCCGATGAAAGTACCTAGTGTTATTGTCTCCCTCCTTAAGCCAAAGGACCCGCGATTTTTGTCTCGAACTGATTTCTTCACAAGTGAAAAGTTTTTTAATCTCCATCCTCACTTCTTCCTTTCGAATTCTCCCCTCCCTATTCAGCTCCCCTGTACTCTCGATTTTGATCCAACCGGTGAATCTCATCAAGAGAATCTTTCAACCTATTGTCGATATTCCTGAAAATGTCCTTATTCCACACGTTTAGATTTCTTCACGATCTTGAAACATGGCTTCCCCTCAACATTGTAGGAACCCCATCACTCTTTGATCCAATCCAAGAAACCCGGCTCCGACACCTACATATTCTCAAACCTAAAGTTAGTCTTCCCTTTGCAAATCTGACCAAAACGAAGAAAAATCGGAATGTGATCAGATATCACCCTCGGCATACAACTCTGCAAAGGACCCCCAAATACCTCATCCCAATCTAAGGAAACCAGGCATAGTTGTCAAAGTCGAGAGGTGCCAAAAAGGCGATAGGTCTAAATTTGAGGCGAGAGGCGAGGCGCTAAAAAGGTGCTCACGGAAAAAATACTAAGGAAAAATACATATAAGTATATAACTTAACAAATATCAACAAAACATGTTATAAGTGAGCATAATACATGAAACTAAGTGTTGGAAAACTAGTGTTTTTAAGTGAAGTAAATTGGGGCTTTGAGGCACTAATTTATTTAAGTCATTTATGTAATGACTAGGGTAATTGTGGAATTATGTTCTTCTCCATAAATACATAAGAGTATTATATTTATTTGTCAAATTCGGATTTCGGATGAATAAGTTATAGATGTTTAAAGTATGGCATTAGAAGTGTTGGAAGTGAGTTATCCCACATTGAAAAAATATGAAAGGTTTGAATGGTTTATATACAAAGGCTCCCTTGTGTTGGGTAAGCTTGTATAGAAAGAACTATCCCTCCCACGCCCGCAGGGGTGGGATGCGAATCAAGATCCAATTTGCCTTGGGCCGGCTTACTCGTGTGCCCACACATGCGGACACGAATGTCGGACCAAATTGTGCTATCTTGACAAGTCTACCTTTTATTTATTTTTTGAATTCTAAAACATACTATAAAAGGCCAAAAATATTCTTTTAAGTTAAAAAACTGAAGTGAGCGTCTTTCACTCCTTTTCACCGCCTCTCGCCTTTCAAAAAGGCGTCGCCTTCTCATCGCCTCACGCACATCGCCTCGCCTCGAACACATGAGGCGCTACAGCCTCGCCTCGCCTCTCGCCTCAGGCGCCAAAGGCGCTTCGCCTTTGACAACTATGAAACCAGGAACCTATCTATGCTGGAGCATTGTAAAATGTCCCCACCCCTATACCAGGTGTATGCTCCCCCTGCTAAAGGCAAATCTATTAGAGCCTCTTTGTTTATAAAATCATTGAACCCGTCCATATCTTGAGAAATCAGCCTTGACCCCCGTTGATCATTTGGAAAACGAACCACATTAAAGTCCCCCCCTATACACCAAGGATACTTTCAAACCTGCCTAACTGACTTAAGTTCTTCCCACAGTGGACTACGTGAAGTATCTGTACTCGGACCATAAACTCCTGAAAAAATCCCCCTCCACCTTAAACAAGCAAGACACCGAGTGCGAGCCAAGCCTCACCCCCAACTTAGAAAGGAATCGTTTATCCCATAAAATTAACAGTTCCCTTGAAGAACCCACAGCCTCTAAATGCTCCCAATCTGCCCAATTGTTACCTCCCACACTATTAACAACCTTCCTGTCCACCTTTTCCATTTTAGTTTCTTGGAAGCAAACAACATGAGGCTTCCATCTTCTTATTAAAGCCTTGATAATCTTCCGTTTATTCAAATCATTAAAGCCACAAACATTCCAGCTAATAATCTTTAAATCCATATTAAGATACATTTCTTTTTCTCCTCCCTGTTCGTTCACTCCCCCATCACCCTTCCAATTCAAGTTACTGCCTAGTTGTTTCAGCTCTCTTAACCCCTTTGTTCTGCTATTTTTGGGTCCATTTCTTTTTACTTTCCCCACTGAGTTTCTGTTCTTTTCTATCTACATCAGCAGTTCCATAATTTTCTCCTCGAATCCATCGCAAGAAACTTCCAGAAACCTTCCGAGACTTTTAGCCCTTTTTTTCACCACCCAATCTGAAATATCAATACACTCCTCTCTGCGGATCATCAATTCCTTTCCTACTGACTCTTCTGGTCTAATCATTCTCAAGGGGACACAGTCAATAGGTTCTCCCCCGAATTTTCTCAGATATAGCATAGGTAATTTGCCAACTGCAACAGGTCTGAATCAAAGCAATAACCTCCATTGGCTTCTTCAGTGCACTGACCAGTTCTCTCCTTCTCTGAGAAACAACCCTCCTTCAAACCTACGTCACTTTATGCAGGAGGTTGGACTTGGAGGCATATCACTATATCGATCAAATTGGTGCTTCACCCCCCTGGGTTCTCCAAGATCCACCTTTACAAACACTTTCTCAACCGGGCCTTTGAAAATGCTAGCTTAGGACACTTCTTTTGCCGCTTCATGAATTGCATTAATCCTTGAACAATCTTTTCCCGGGGTACTTCATGGCTTTGAATACATTAAACGTGACTTCTTGGCGATGTACCTTCATAGTGAGCTCTTCTTTTACCACATCAATCAAAGCTCTCGTGGTTGCCAAGAAAGGTCTTCTGATTGGTATCTTTGGTATCTCACTATCGTGTTCCATGTCAAGGACCAAGAAATCCAACGGAAGGGATTGTTGATATGGAGCTTATTGAAGATTTCAAGGAACTTGAGAAATTGATTGTCAACATGTTATGCAACTCTGATCAGGCCTGAAGCTGGACGGACAGAAGGTCCCACGTGATTTACTTGCGTTATTTTTTCTCCTTGGGTTTCCCAAGGGCCGTTGTACCTGCACGAACCCACCTCCACTACTAGATGTTTAAATGATGACAATATCATTTGGAGTATGATCTTGGGAAGTACTAGAAGCAACTTTGCAACCTGTCCACTAAATGCATCAAGAGTTTAACTACTATAGTTTTAATCACCAGTCGCCGGCCTTCCTGCCCAAACAAGTTGTAGACATTTAAAGGTAAGATTGTAGGGACTGATGCCTGAAACTTCTTTCCATTTCTTATAAAGTGGGGAAAAAGAATATGATGGTCAGATGAAAGATTTATTTTCTTCTCTTCCCTTGCTCATTTTAGGAAGTTTCATCTTTTCATGTAAGTCGTATTTCTGTATTATTACATGATCACTTGTTTTTCTTTTCTGTTTTTCTGTCAAAATTCCTTGAAACAGATCATACTCGCATTTATGCTTGATCGTTTTTTCATCTACTTGTCTGTTATAGGGTGGATGGGAAAATGATGAAACGGTTGAGGAGGCAGCAGTGCGTGAAGCCTTAGAAGAGGCTGGAGTAAGGGGAGATTTAATGGTATGAATTAATAATTCTTGTTTTCGTGTTGGTTCTCTTTTATAGTGATATGGTGCTTTTTCACTATATGTGTACTAGCTTGACTGTTCCACCCATGTTGTACATAAACTGTGGATTATTTCATCGAATATATTCCTTACACATTTGAGTAGTGAACATTTTACTTTTAGTGCGAATCACTTAATGTACAAACTCATGGTTATTAAAGGCGAAAGGCGAGAGCGGGGCGACCAAAAGGTGAGCAAGGCGACAAATTAGGAAAAATAGTATATAAATATATTTATGTTATCGTAATTGTTGAGAATGGAATGACTCAATTCACTAGGCTGTTGTGGAAGTTGATTGTGCCTTAAAGGAGAGGGTGCGAGGGGCATTGCCCCCTATGGTATGAACATTTGGGTTTTACGCACGGAAGCGGTCGCGTCAGTATTGGACAAGGCAACCGCGTCAGACAAGGCGGTCACGTCACTAGGTCAAGATGACTGCATAGGGCTTCGGAGGATTCCCAGTACTTGAAGCAGTCGCGTGGAACTCTCAGAAGTTAAGTGGTCGCATCCAGATGGAGGAAACGACAGCGTCAGGACAAGGTCGTGTCACTTGCCGCGTGTGTGGGGCAAAACAGTTTTTCTGTTTTCTTGTTTAAGTCGGTTTAGGATTTGGTATTGTATCCCTATATATAATTATAACTCTATAATGTGTACAAGGTTGACCATAATAAAAATAAAATAAAATTTCAATAGTCCGTTGACCCCAATCTCTCTCTTCTCTTTAATTGATGTAGCTATTCTCACGTGATTGTTTGCTATTTACTTCCGTTGTGCACAACAGGTGTTATGAGAGCCTAGGTCAAGATGTCTGTTTTAGAAGCAGCAATGGCGAACTTCGCGTTGTGGCAGCGGCAGGTTAAGGATATTGTGGTAGTGGTTGGTTTAGGGAAGGTTCTTTGGAATAAAATATGTCCTAAAGATGTAAAGGAGGATGATTGGAGGGAGCTTCAAGAGGGAGCTTCAAGAGAGGGCTGTCTCTATAATTCGTTTGTGCCTTGCAGATGAATTGGTGTATCATGTTATTGATGAGGAGTCAGCTACTGCGGCGTGGGAAATATTGGAGGAAATATGTTGAAGTCCTTGTCAAATTAGTTGCATCTAAAGCATAGGTTGTATGGGCTTAAGATGGCTGATCTCAACGCTCATATCAACGTATTTACTCGGACCATCAATGATCTCCTAAGGGTGGATGTGAAGTTCGAGGAAGAAGACAAGGCGTTGATGCTGTTAAACTTGTTGCCGTCTCCTTCAACATATGAAAACCTTGTGACTACTTTGACATGGGGAAGGACACTCTTCAGTAAGGGCGGTTATGGAGGCTCTCCTAGCGTTTCAGAAGAATAATTCACAAAGGCAGAGAGAAGAAGTGAGGGGGTAACTATTCTAAGTGTGGGAAGAAGGGGTACAAGAGGCAAAATTTTTGGAGAAGGGGAACAATAATTCTTAAAAGTCGGTTAATGTGGTTGAAGAAGGCTAAGAGGAAAATGGTGACATGCTGCTCTTAATTTCAGAAACAACGGAGCATTCTGCAGATTTTTGGATTCTGAATTCTGCATGTTCGTTTCATGTGACGTCCAATCGTGATTGGTTTGACATCTACATGTCAGTTAATTCTGTATAGTTACTATGGTTAATGGTGCTCCATGTAAAATTGTTGGCATATGAACTATAAGAATTAAAATGCTTGATGGTGTGGTTAGAATGTCAATGTTTCTAAAAATCTGATTTCATTGGGTACCTTGGACTCTAATGGTTTTACCTATAAAGCTCAACGTGGAGTAAAGAACGTAGTAAAGGGTGCATTAGTTGTTATGGAGGGAGAAAAGGGCTTGAAAAAAATCTATCGGTAGTTAGGGAGCATTTTTGTTGGTGGAGTCACATCTGAGAAAAGGGCTTGAAAGGTGTTAAAACTTGCAAGCTCGATTTTTGCAAGTATTGTTTTCTTGGAAAGCATCATAATGTGCCGTTCAAGGCAGGTAAACACACAACAGAGGGCATCCTTGATTATATTCACTCAGATGTATGGGGACTAACTAACTTCCAGTGATGGGCATTTGTACATCACTTTCATTGATGATTTTTTGAAAAAAGTTTGGGTGTACTTCATGAAGCATAAAAATGAACCTTTTGAGAAGTTTAAGGTGTGGAAGGCTGAAGTGGAAAACCAAACGGGCAGAAAAATCAAGTGCTAGGGGAGTGATAATGCCACTGAGTACAAAGATTGCGAGTTCCAGGAATTTTGTGCAGAGCATGGGATTAAGAGACACTACACAGTTTGCAGGACATCACAACAAAATGGTGTGGCAGAACTTATGAGCAGATCTATTGTTGAAAAGGCTAGGTGTCTACGATTAAATGTGGGTTTGGGAAAGAATTTCCTCTGTTGATGCGGTTAGTATGACATATTTCTTGATTAACAGATCACCGAGTGTATCTCTAGATTGCAAGGTACCAGAAGAAGTATGGATATGTAATGAGGCAGACTTCACTGACATAAGGGTGTTTGGGTGTCCATCTTATGTACACATTCCGGCTGAAGAGAGATCAAAGCTTGACCCTAAGTCTAAGGAGTGTATCTTCCTTGGGTAGGCTAAAGGAGCAAAAGAGGTTTAGACTTTGGGATCCCAAGTCAAGCAAGGTGGTGATCAGATATTGTTTTCAATGAGAAAGCTATGTTAAAGGGTACTCAATATGAAGAAAAGGAGGAACAGTTACTAGAAAACAAAGGGAAATATAAACTAGTCGTCGAGGTGGAGTTACCAGAGATATAGATCGCACTATTCTGGATTCCGAGGTAACTACACACATTTGAAGAGGCTTGTACTTCAAGTGGAAAACCAAAAAGGGTAATCTGATCTCTTTTTTTTTTTTTGATAAGTAAGTAATATTAAAAACAGGCTCCAAAACAGGTGTCGCGTTCTTTGTATACAAGAAATATACACTACCAAAAAACTAAACGGCGGTCATACTATCCACAAAGTCAACTAAGGTATTCCCTGAACTCGTTACCGTTTGTACACCAAAAATAAAGATCCTCCAGAATCCTCTTCTTCATCTTGTCTATATCCATTTCAATGTTCTAAAAGATTCTTCGATTTCTTTCTTTTCATAAGTTCCAGCATACCGCCAACGCAACAGCATCCCAGGCTTCAGATCTTTTTTGGCGCTTGTAAATGGATCACGCACGTAACAACTCTATAATTGACCTTGGCATAAAAACTTGAGATCTTTTTAGGGAACCAGCAATCTTTATCCACCATATATTTCCAAATTTCGCCACCACAACTTTTCTCCAAAAAGAATCTTTATCCACCATATATTTCCACAACCATTTCCCCATCAGGGCTTGATTAAACACTCAGATTTTTTATCCCTACCTCTCTTTCTTGCGGACTTGAACAGACTATATTTCATTTGACTAGATGGAAAGATCTTTATTCCCTTCCCACAAAAAATCTCTCTCCATTTCTACTAACCTCTTAGCCACCAACGGAGGGATCACTAGAATAAACATGAAGTACGTTGGAAGGTTGGAGAGAGTACTTCTGAGGAAGCAATCAAAAGTCCTGAAAAAGATATTTGGGTGACTGCTATGGCGCAAGAGATGGAGTCATTGCACAAAAACGAACATGGGATTTGGTGGATCTTCCTAAAGGGAAGAGGGCTATTGGTTGCAAGTGGGTCTTCAAGTGGAAGGAAGCAGTATCGGAAAAAGAGGGGGAAAAGTTCAAGGTCGGTTAGTTGCAAATGGTTACTTACAACAGCAAGGGGTAGACTACAACAAAATTTTCTCTCTGTTTGTTAGACACTTCGATTTGAATTGTGTTGAGTCATTGTAGCACATCATATTTGGTGTTGGACTTTATGGATGTGAAGACTACATTTCTACACTGTGAGTTAGAAGAGCATATTTTCAAGGAGCAGCCACAAGGGTTCAGTGAACCAGATCAGGAACATTTGGTATGCAAAATTGATGAAATCACTTTATGGGCTAAAGCAGTCTCCGAGGCGGTGGTACACCAAGTTCGACTCCTACATGATTAGTATTGGCTACAAGAGGTGATGAGAATCCAAGATCTCTTTGATAGGTTTTAGGATGAATGACTCTGCGACCCAACACCTTCGAGATGACGCGAACCTTGGAATTGTGAATGACGCCACAATTAGGGTGACTCTCCAACTGATTAGTCGAATTTCATACGCAAATAATGAATCCACGTTATTTCAATCCTAAGCTTCCGGTCGAGGACACTCAAATAAGAACACAATTTTCTATCCAGAAAATTAACTCACTTTTATTAATTAATTAACCACCCCTAAAACAATGTTTAAATATGCCTTTATATAGGCTTACAAAATAAATCCTAAATCTTGTAGGAAAAGAAATATAAATAAAAGGAAACTTTTAAACCTAAACTTATAGGAAAGAAACCTAATTAAAAGGAAATGAAACCCAAAAAATACCCAAATAGTAAAATAGTAAAACTGAAAAAAAGAACATGGCAAAAAAAATCTCCCAGCTTGTGATGCGGGTGCCTTATCCACCAAGAAGCGACTGCGTGAGATACTAAAAATGACACCCAAATTTTGGAATTTGCTGAAATTTCACTCTGGCCCCTTCAAGCTTACAAACAGCTTCCACCTTTGTCAAATAGACCCTAAACTTGTAGAAACTCTTTTTAGGGCTGGTTAAGGTCATATTATACCCCTCTTCTTGAAAAGGATTTTTCCTCAAATCCGCTCTTGAGGATCAACAGCCAGGGCATTAACCATGCCCAAACTCTGGTCGATCATTGAAGTGTCCTTTGACCCAAACATGAGACCCTTCCGTGGTCCATTATTCCAATCTCTTTCACCCAGATCAAACACCCCATTTTTGCGAAGCTCCTCAAAATCATGACTAGCAACACTTAGCAAAACTTGCTTACCCTTACTCTCAACTAGCATCCTCCTTTGATCTTCATGCACTTGTCTTGGAGTCAATGGAATGAGGGTTATTGGCCTTTGATTAAACACGAATGAATGCCATGACTTTCCAAGTAGAAGATGGCTTGTATGCATAGGAGCCACATCAAATAAAACCTCCTCATAAGCTCCTATCTGAAAAGTCGAAAGCATTTGCTTTTCCACCTTTACCCCCTCCACTATCATTCAACCATTGAAGCTTGTAAGATTGTGAATGCCTACATGTTGACAAACCCAACTTTTCCACCATGAGAGTAGTACAATTCCCTCCATCAATGATCACACTACAAACCTTGTCCTTGATTCGACACCGTGTGTAAAAGAGGTTATCACGTTGACCTTCTTCTTCCTCCTTATCTTGCATACTCAAAACCCGATGAGATACAAAAAGCCTCCAAAGATGCAAGTTCCCCCTCGGCAGTAGTGTCTCCATATTCATCTTCCTCATCTTCTACCACCTCATTTCCACACACCACCATAACCCGTCGGTTTGCACACTCACTTGCAATGTGTCCCCACCCTTTGCACTTCCTTATATTTCAACTTCGGATTTTCAGCTTTCCGTTTGGGCTCTTGTGAAGTTCCATCTACTTTCGTTTTGGCCTCAATCTTGGTTATCACCTTATCTTGTTGCACTTGAGTTGAACCGGACAAGTGGTACCCCTCATCTTTTATTGTTGCTCTATCTTGACTGCCATAGGTACCATCTCTCCGAAATCATCATATTGATGTAAATCAACAACAACCACAATAGTAGGATTCAAACCCCCAAGAAATCTAGCCATTGTTGCTTCAAAATCCTCCTCCAAATTAGCCCTAGCAATCAACATTTCATCTCGTTATGGTAGTCTTCAAAACTCATCCAGCCTTTTGTCAATCTTTGCAGTTTCTGAAAAACTCCCTTGTAATAGTGACAAGACGCTTCATCTCTTCCCAAGTAGTAATGGCAGCTGCATGGATTCCGATTCTCCTATTAGCCACCATCTGATCCCACCACATGCTAGCATAATCAACAAGCTCAGCTAATCTAACCTTCCTCAAATCGGGGTAGGCATAACAAGCAAATACCTTCTCAATTTTTCTTTCCCAATCAAAGTAGTCATGAGGATCACTTGTTCCTTTAAAAAATGAGAATTTTCATAGTAATTGTTCCCCAATTATTTTCCCCTCTCCTTGGTACCTCACACCTCCTACCATAGTTCCCTTCCAACCCAAGCTCGTCAAAATCTTCATCTAATTGGTTACCTCTTTGAGCCCTATGTTGTCTAGGTTCCTCCCTTCGCCTATCCTCCTCAATCCTATCAGTTCTTTCCCCTAGTACGTTAAGGCCGGCTTGTATAGTGGCTTGTATAGTCTCCATGAAGTGTTGTATAGGATCAACCTGCTCCGTTTTGATTGGATCAGCCATGGTGAAGAGAAAATTTTGGCCAAGACAATATTTTTTTAAAATAACAAATCCTAAAACAATTAGGATTTCAAAATTTAAAGAACAAGATGATTAAACAAGGATTGATGACCAAAGTTTAAACAACGAGAAGAAAAAAAAAACAATGAGACTTTCTTTTTGGACACGAATCCGAGCGGAATTAGGGTTTAACACTAGAACGATAATAACACAAAATTAAAGATAGAATGAAATTACCGTAATTATGATTGCTCTGTTACCAAATGATGAGAACCCAAGATCTCCTAGATAGGTTTTAAGATGAATGACTCCGCGACCCACCCTCGAGATGGCGCAAACCTTGGAATTGTAATGACGATAATTGGGATGACTCTCTAACTAATAAGTCGAATTTCAGATGCAAATAATGAATCCACGTTATTTGAATCCTGAGCTTCCAGTCCTGAACACTCAAATAATAACACAATTTTCTATCAAGAAAATGAAGTCACTTTTATTTTTATCAATCAACTCCCCCTAAAACAATGTTTTAAGATGCCTTTATATAGGCTTACAAAATAAATCCTAAATCTTGTAGGAAAGAAAATATAAACAAAAGGAAACTTTTAAACATAAACTTATATGAAAAGAAATCTAGTTAAAAGGAAACAAAAGCCCTAAAAATACCCACGACCAAAAAACTCTCCGAGGTTGCGACGCAGTCGCCTTATCCTCTAAGAAGTGACCACGTGAAATATTGAGAATGACACCCAAAATTCTGAACTTTGTTGAAACTGCACATTGCCCACTCCAAGTTTACAAACAACTTCCACCATTGTCAAATAGACCCTTGAACTTGTAGAAACTCTTTTTAAGGTTGGTCAAGGTCATATCAAGAGGTGTGAGTACGAGTGTTGTGTATACGTGAAGAACCTTGACGATGGTTCTTGTATTTTTTTGTTTCTGTATGTAGACGACATACTTATTGCGGGTAAGAGCATTGATGAGGTCAAAAAGTTGAAGACCTTGTTAAGTGCATAATTTGACAAGAAGAGTTTGGGGCTTGCCAAGAAGATTCTTGGAATGGAAATTTGTCGAGGCAGAAAATCTAGAAGATTGTGGCTGTCTCAAGCCGTTTATATTGAGAAGGTGTTGAATTGGTTTAACATAGGAGATGTGAAACCTGTAAGTACACCATTATCGAATCACTTTAATCTATCTACCTTAGATTCCCCAAATAAAGATGACCAAAGAAATTCGGAAGATGTCTAGTGTTCCCTATGCAAGTGCAGCGAGATGTCTCATGTATGCCATGGTTTGCACTAGACTTGATTTGGCACAGGCTATTAGTGTGGTGAGCAAGAATATGGCAAATCCGGCTAAACAACATTAGGAGGTAGTGAAGTGGATTTTCAAGTACTTGAGGGGCACTATGTGTTATGTCATTATGTTTGGGAACTAGAGTTTGGAGCCTACGGTTGCGAGGTATATTGATTCAGACTATGCAAGTGACTGGGATCGTAGGATATCTACCACGGTTATGTGTTTACTCTTGCTAGTGGACCTATATGTTGGAGAGCTATGATTTAGACTATTATTACATTGTCTACAATCAAAGCGAAATATATGGGAGCTGTTGAAGGTGCAAAGGAAGCCTTATGGCTTAGGGGCCTAGCAAGGAATTGGTGTTCAGCAACGTGGAGTTCTGTTGCATTGTGACAGTCACATTTATCAAGAATGAAGCACATTGTGTGAGGTTTCACGGGGATATTTTGGTAAAGTAGACTCACCATAGAAAATGTTGTAGACATGTTGACGAAGCCGGTTATTATTGACAAGTTCGAGCTTGGATTTGTTGCACACTCTGGTTGTTAGAGATGTGAGAGGTCAACTTCTACATGGTGCAAGAAAAATGGTGGTTTCGAGTGTTGGGTTCTTTATCTTTTAATGGGTTGGGTGAATGCTCACCATGGTGGAGATTGTTGAGAATGGAATGACTTGATTCACCCTGTTGTAGAAGTTGGTTGTGCCTCGAATGGGGGGTGCGGAGGGCGTAGCCCCCCTGTGGTACGGACTTTTGGGTTTTATGTACGGAAGTGGTCGCGTCGGTATTGGACAAGACGATCGTGTCAGACAAGGCGGTTGCATCACCGGGAAAGGTGACCGCGTCGAGCTTCGGAGTATCCCCAGTAGCAGGAACTCTTACAAGTTGAAGCGGTTGCGTCCAAAAGGAATAAGCAACCGCGTCGGGACAAGCGGTCGCGTCACATGGAGTGATGGACCGTGTTGGTGCGGCAAAACAGTTTTCATGTTTCTTTGTTTAAGTCGGTTTAGGGTTTGGTATTGTATCCATATATATAATTGTAACCCTAGAACGTGTACAAGGTTGACGATAATAAAATTTCAATAGTTCATTGTTTGTTATTTGCTTCCGTTGTGCACAACAATAACAAATTCCAAACCATGTATAAATGAGAATAATAAAAATTCAAACAAGATATAGCTAAAAAGGAAAAAAAGACGCAAAGTTAGGAAGAAAAAAGTGTGCGAGTAGGATTACTATAACTAATTAAAAAGAAAAAAAACAAGCATGACTATTGTCACTCATTAAACAACACAAATTCAACATTCAAAAACAAGAAAAAAGAGTGTAAAGAAGTACAAAGAAAAAAATAAAGTAACATAAAAAAAACTCATTGTCCAAATTTTTTTTTTTGAAATGTCCAGTAAAAAAAAGTCAAAAAAAGAAGAAAGATATATCTAAATAATCTGTGTATGTTTGCCCAAGACTGAAATATAAAAGAAAAAAAGGGATAATGATAAAGATAAACAGAGGTGAGGGTTGAGAAAGATAAAAAGAGTAAGCCAATAAAATGAAAAAGAAGCAGAGTCGAGAACAGAGGGTCGACAGGCGCGACGCGCGGATAACTGTTCCAGTGGCCGGCGGCTGGACCGAGTGGAGGAATCAAGTGGTCGCCCTCACAGTTGCAGCTTGTCTCTTTCGTCTTCAATCACAATCAGGTTGTTTGCTTTTTATTTTTCTTTCTTTTACTACGCAAACTGAATGAGAGAGTGATTGAGTCAAGTTAGGGTTTCCTTTTTCTTTCTTATACTACGTCGTTTGGTAAAAAATCAGGGGTCAGAAGTCGTTTAGCCGTCTGTCCTGAAGGCGATGCCTTCTCGCGCCTTTTGCCTTGCGCTTAGGCGAGTGAGGCGACCACCTTTGTCCATACCGGCTCGCCTGACCTCCGGTGATGGGGCGGTGACCTCTTGCATCTTGCATCTTGCCTCGCCTCACCTCACCTCACCTCATGCGATCGAGGTGCTTGCCTTTAATAATTATGTGCAAACTACAAAGCAATTATAGACGTTTCAAGAGTAGGAGCTGGTAGGGTTTATATTTTACAAGTATTGTGGCCTCTCTCTCTCTCTCTCTCATCTCTTAGTCTCGGCTTCCTTATGTTTGAAGTGGTTATCATGTACGTACCAATATTGTCCTTTTCGTTTGTATTTGTAAATTTATCTTACTGCACTTTCTCTCCCCCTCCCCCTTTTCATAAAATGCTCATATATAAGCTTGACAAAACATAACGAATAAAAGTTACTCCCTTCGTCCTAAAATTATTGTCCTGGTTTCCTTTTTTGTTCGTCACAAAATATTGTCTTGTTTGAAACTTTCCTTTTTAGGAAAATATTTTTACCATTTTGCCCTTTTAATAATTACTTTTAATTTATGGGCCCCACTGCATGGATTGGAGGGAATTTGAAACATTTAAATTCATGTTCCAAAATTCACAATTGTTCAAAATCTAGGAGGGTAAACTTGGCATCTTACTCATTTTAAATAGGGGTAAGAGTGGAAAATCACACAAATATCAATATAAATAATCAAGTCAAATGCGTTTTTTAATCGGTGTGCCGGGTCAACCCAGACAATAATTTTGGAACGGAGGGAGTATATCAGATCTCTTCTTAATTAGTATTCTAGTTTGCCACCATCATCATAAATAATCAATTTCTTGAGCTCTACCACTGTTTGGCAAATTAGCATTTCAATTAGCCGTAGGTTGTATTGTGCACTCTAGTTGTCTCTGTCATCATGGCTTGGTCTCATGCCTCTGATACACTCCTGTGGCTTTCCATCAAACCCCTGACCTGTACCCCAGCTACTTCTAACCGTCCCAGCCACCTTCAGGCTCGGGGATACCACTAATTGATAATCTGTACGTTTCTTTGTGGGAAATATTAGATAGCGTGTTTCAGAGAGGTGGAAGAAGAGAAAATATTGTCTATATATATATAGGGTGCAAATTATTCACTGGATGGTGGCTATTTGATATTATCTTTTGCTGGTCGTGATGGGTTCTATAAAATGCTAATGGACTGGTGGGTTTGCATTCAAATCCATTGATTTGGGGCCTCCCCAATTCTAAAATTGATCAGTTATTCAAAACTATGTTTACAGACATGAAGACTAAAATTTAATAAATAAAAATAAATACCTCCCCGAAAGTTTAGATAGGCAAAGTAGAGAGAAGTTTTCAACTGGGGAGAAGTAACGATTTCTTTGATAGCTTTCCTCAATGCCTTTATTAAAGGATTTGAATTTTGATGTACTTCCCTCTGTCCCTAAACGAGTGCCTATTTTAAAAATTTCTTGTTCCTCAATGACCGTTCATTTTTGTATAAGTTTACTTATTTCACCTTTGACACTTATTATGTCCTTGTGGTGTAGATCTAATTTTGCATGTGGACATTAAGGGGCATTAATGTGCATGTGCTACGAAAATGGCTCAAAAGTCAACTTACCTTAAAATTAGTGAAAAACTAAAAATTGACACTCATTTAGGGATGAAGAGAGTACAATTTATGACAAGTTAGTGGCGTATTTGACATATGGGACCATCACTATCGGTTGGCCATGTAGTAGTCCCGGGGCTTCAGTGAAAGTCCCAGGTTTGATCCGTTTCCTTTCATTATCTTTTCATAATTCTGTGGTCTTAAGAAAAGATCTGCACTACAAGTCCAAGAGTTTGATTTGGATATGCAGGGTTTCCATGGTGAGATGGTAATTTTGTTTATAACTGATGCTTATAAGAATCTTGTTGGTTCACTGGATGGTATCTTCATATTGCAGCATTACTTGGGGGACTACCATTTCAAAAGCAAAACACTCCAAGATGAGTTCAGTCCTGAAGGTTTCTGTAAAGCAGCCATGTTTGCTTTGTTGGTGACACAGGAGCTAGACTCCTGGCCAGAACAGTGCCGCCGTCAGAGAAGTTGGCTAACAATACCTGATGCTAGCAGTTGTTGCCGGCATTCATGGATGCAGGAGGCCCTTGAGAATGGCTTTGCAAAATGGCAGGCCGACGGTATGATTAGAACCATGAAAGCTACCAACCATCTTGATTCTTCGGATGATTCCTCACCTGACCAACATTAGCAAAGCTTTCTAGGCACCAAGTGTTAAAAAGTGATTTTGGTGCCTTTTTTTAGTCTTTTTTTGCAAGGGTATAAATTGTTTTGGAAGACTGCTAACCGAGTTTTATTTTGAAAAGATAATGGCTACTTCCTGTCTCAAAAAAAAAAAAAAAAAAAAAAAGAGGTCATATTTGACTAATTTCTTTTGTTTTGGTATAAATCTCAATTTGATCACTCTATTTTCACCCAAATCCATTAAAGCTCACTTCACTTTATGTTTTTCACTGTAATTACTCCATTTGGACAAATATCACGTTCATCACTTCGTCTATTTGGATGGAAAGTTAAAAACTCATAAAAATCCAAAAATTCACGTAAATCTCTCACATGAAAACCAAACTCTAGTGTCTGGTTTAACCTATATATTTTTCTATTCAAGTTTGTTGAGGAAATTGTAAGTTAAGGTCGTCACTGTTGATTCTTCCGAAAATTATTGAAAAAGAGAAGGTTTCTCTAGATTCTAGCTCTAATCATGAGTTTAAATTATCTTTTAACCCCTTCATCCAACTTTCGACAATCTTATGAGTTTAAATTCTCTTTTAACCCCTTCATTCAGCTTTCGACAATCTTCTGCCTTCAAAATATATTAGTTATATCAAATATCATATATTCCATATGATTCAAGAATCTCTATATACCTATAGTTAATCCTTACCATGCATTTTCAAAACTTACTTCCACTTTAATCAGAACAGTCATAAAATTGATAGGTTTTTCCTTAGCCTAACAAGTTAAAGAGTATATTCAGGCCTCCAAGTTGCAACTTGCTCAACATCTAGTGGCTTTATCCCTTCTAGCTAACCTTCCTCGACATTGTCTCTCCCAAGGATATACTCATATCCACTTTGGTGTTGTAAGACTCACTTTTACTTTTCATGGTCGTTAGAGTGACGATGGGGGAGATAGAGAGGCTGATAGAGAAACAAAGATGAAGACTTGTGGTGTCGACTGTGAGTTTTTTTAAAAAGACTTAAAGAGATAAGAAGATTAGATTTATAGGCTAGAAAAAGTATTTAAGTAGATTAAATAATAATTAGAGTATGCCAAGCCCAATGGTCCTAATCAAACCCAATATAAACTATATTGTCAAAAAGCCCAAACCGAAAGTATAAATTATTGATCAAGCGACAGGCTGCCCACCCCGACCTGCAAAAGCACGCAGCCCACGCGGCAAAGCACGTGAGGCCCGCTCCCAAACGATCGTCTAATACATCAGCTCAACCCGCCCTTTTTAGGTGGTGGGGCGGGCATGCCTGCGGGCTTTAGCCCTATTTGATAGCTCTAATGGTCGTAAAGGTCTTCCAACATTCTCAAGGATTACTTTGGTCGATACTAGGTTTGTTGAGTACCAACATGCATGTATTGGTACAATCCAAACAACTCTAAATGCTGGAACAATTTTTATCACGTTCTTGCCTCTCAATGATCCTTCTTTACTTATTGCTCTCAAAACTATTCCAGCATTTAGAGTTGTGTAAAAATGTGGAAAATTGATCTAGATCCACCCTTGTTGACAATATCAATTGGATACTGCTTCTTCCATGTCTAAATTCTTTGAGATATGAACACAATGATTCTCCACAACCTATAAATTTCCAAACCTGAAATTGTGATCCACCTTCGTTGATAAGTAAAAATTATCCAACTAACCATCGTACTATTCGTATGTAACTGATTTGATCAATTACATTACAATATCCTAAATATGACCAATCTACTCAGTAATTGAGAGCGATGTGGTCCTTGTTGTTAAAACCTCATCTAATCCAATTTTGTAACGAACCTGTTGACATAGATTAACACATGGATTGTATGAAGGGTATTTTCTCTTTCAATTGCACCAAGAAATGTGAAATTGAATGAAGTGGTGTAATTGAAATACAAAAAAAGTCTTCTTAAAGTCCATCCGTTAATTCAAGTCAACAGGTTCGTTACAAAATCGGATGATGTGTTGACCGCAAGGACCACATCGTATCCAATTACTGAATACATTTGTCACATTTGAGATATTGTAATGTGGTTGGTGAAATCGGTTACCTACGATTATTATGATGGTTATTTGGATAAGATATGGCAGCGGAAAGATAAATGAAATACAGATAAATCTTTCAGAAGGTTTAAGTAGCTTTAAATGAATATAATGTTCAGAACAATAACATACTTAACCCTTCTTTAGATACATTTCATAGAAGATACTGAATGCATAGATTTATGGAAAAACAAAACCATTTATAAACAGGATAGAGAGATCAAAGATGAGTTTAAAAGATTATGATAATTAAGAACATAACAGAGGTTCACTACAAAGGCGAACAGGTTAATTACATCAACCGGGACTCTCTAACCTATTAATCGACTTTCTTCCCCTGAATTCTTTCCCTAGTCGAGAACTCTTGTCAGAGTTTCATTTACAAGGTAAGACTCAGGTGGAGTCAAGTGGATTAAACATGAGAAGACAATTTTTAGGGTAGCTCAGATAAAAGATATCCGAGCAACTTAGTGCAAAGCACTTGACTCTTTATGATGATCGTTAATTGCACACTCACTAGCCCTTCCAATGGAATACAAGTCTGATGATATGAATGTAACGCAGACAGGTAGTTCTTCCTCTTCCTTGGACATATTTAGTGATTTGTCTTCAACCAAATCTGTAGTGCTTAATCTCTACGAAAGGATTGGATTTCTAAGGAGCTGTAGAGACATGAGTTCTTTGAAGGGAGTCAAAGAGCTCAAATCAAGAAAGGGGTTTATTGACTAAGACATCGTTCTTCGTCTTTGTAGCTTTTATAGATCACTCTTCTTTTCTTCTCTCATATCTTCCTTGCAATTCACTAAAGGTGTTTTGTGAGGGTCTGGTTGTTCCATATTGAATTACGGGAAAGCTTGATCAAGGATCTTGAGATCTGCACTTCATAAGCTAACACCGTACTCTCTTCTTATGTTGAAGAAGGATGAATGAGTTTCTTTTATATACGATGATGGATAAATCCGTTGTGACTATCTTCGTGTTGATCTTGTATCCGTTGGAGATATATTGTCCTAATAAGATTGCATCTTATAGACTATAGGATAAAGATTTTAGGGAAGATATTTCACTGAAAAGGTTTGTCCAAAAAGTTAGACTGAAAGGATGTGTCACTGCAGAGTAGGTCTGACGGAAGTAGCACACTGACATTTGGCTTTTCCAATCAAGTAGATTCTTGACTTTTCAGACCAAATGTAGAGAGAGAGAGGATATCTTTTGGATAAATTAAAAATGATATCCAAAATCTTATAGGTCTTGATGTGTTGGTCCTCTCAAGTCAGATTGACTTTCGAGGTCTGAGCGCTTTATCATTTCTTAACGGCTGCAGCCTTTTCTCTGTAGCGTGCACATGTAGATAATGTCTGCTGATATGATGTTCTTCATAAGGTAGTCTTCCAGTAGACAAGTCTTCTGGTTGACTTATTTGATGCAGGAACAATCAAACCAAAACATGTCTACTGGTGATGGGTCTTCAGGAGATGTATAACGTTGGAGCAGGACTGCTGGTGCATGTGCGCTGGAATCACTAGTCTGCTGGTCATCTTAAAAGAATATGCAATGTGAAACAAGTTGTCACACTAACCAGTATACAACCCTTGTAGTCACTTTTTATAACACGCAATAAGGGAGGCTAGCAAATCAAAGTGTTCCGGAATATGCAAAGGAATAAGTATTGATTCAGTAGACATATTCCAACAATCTCCTCCTAAGAGGAATATCAAATCCTTAAGTAAAAAGTAGGTTTGAAAGCATTTCTTTAAAGATTGCTGAGATACCAATTTGTTTTTCGAAGAAATGATAGTTTTTGAAAGAATTCTTGGTATCATGTTTTGAACAGTATCTTTACTAAAAAATATGGTTTTGAAAAGATCATTTTAAGAATTGTTTTGAAGATGTTTTTATTGAAGATGCGAGGAACGATGCTCATTAGTGAGTCAGCAAGGTTGTTTTTAAGAAAAACATCCTTTAATAAGTAAAACATTTTGTATTTTGTTAAAAATATAAGCTCTCTGCCGATGATATAAATCAACAAGTATAATTTTAAAGAAAATCATTTTTCAACAAAAGTGCCATGAAGGCTAAAAAGATGTATAACAGAGACTCATCTTTTAAAGGGGGCAATTTTCACATCATTTTCTTCCATTAGTTTCTCAAGACAATTTGAAAGTCTGAGAAATATCCTCCTTCCTCCTTAGATAAATATGATTGAAGAGTCATAAAATCTCCACCCGGGAAACATAAGACATAAATTCTCCTCCTTAATGGTTGCAAGTAACTTATAAGATCTATGGAGATCAGTTTGAGAATCTTCTCCTTAAAGGTTGAGGGAGATCACTGATTTAGATTCTAGTGATTTAATAAGTCCCAACATAGAAGACATGAAGACCAAGGGAGAGAGTTTTTTAAATAGACAGAGGAGATTTAATTAGGAGAAGGATAGAGAAAAAAATATCAATTAAAAAAAGAAATTACAAGCTAATTGGAATCTCCAAAACTTCCATTACTAGAGTCTAAATTATAATCTCTTTCAGAGTTAGAAAAGCTCCGACTGCCGAATAATTCTTGAGTTATCAGCAAGAATGGACTGAAATGAGCAAAAAAAAAAGTGGCTTATAATCCTAGCGTACTTTCTAATGCAAGACCAATACACCTTTCTTCGTTGGACAGACCGACTTATGAGAATGAAGACGACTTCAGACAAGTTCAGGTCTTCAGATTCGAGAACAACAACTGTGAAGTTCCAAAGTCTTCTTGTGTCACTTCCTGAGCCTTCTACATGAAATAGTAGACAACTACTCAGAATTTCACTAACACAGTACAGATCTAATGGATAAGCATCAATGTTCATTGTACCGTAGTCATCTCGAGAGTTGTAGCTAGTTCTTTGGAGCCATGATTCGTTCACAGTAGAATCAAAAAGAGAGTCAGGTCCAACTCATGGAAGCTGAAACACTCTTGACAGGCTTTCGACATTGAGTACTACATTAGTACCTCGAATGCGACCAGAGAAACTCTTACCATCTCTTGCCAAACGCATCCTTGGATAGAATTCATCAACCAGACGGAGGCTGTAGAAATCTTCTCTAAACGTAAGGATGGAGATGAGTCCAGAGTTGTGAAGAAGGTCGATAATCTTCCCTCTTACAGTATTATCGAGGAGAAATTGTTCCTCTTGGATCATATGACCTAGAATGTAGGACTGAGAGCCTACTCTGGTAACGAAAGGTGGATCAATAGGTGCTGATTTCCAGTGAAGCTGTTAGAAGACGTAGCAGCCATGGAAGAAGTTTTCTGAACTAAGAAGAAGAAATCTAGATACAGAAGAATTTGGGCTAGAAAAGGTTTGAAAATTACCAATTTTAGGAAGAGTTAAAGTTTTGGTATTTTTAGAGGACATATTTATAGTAAGAAGAGATTTATCAAGAATCGATGTATGGGTATCCGTTTCAGAGCAGTAATGACAAGCAAATGAAGCAGCGAAGTGATTGAAGTCATGTCAAAGCTCGAATATGAAAGGACATTAGCTTTTTGAAGGCGACGATTCATGAAGAAGAAATTAAGTCGTTTTGAAAAAAAAATTATATGAAGGATATCCGACTTAATTTAGGGTGTTCTAATACCAAGAAAGATATTTTAAGGGAATGCTGATAATGATACCCCTAAAATTTAAAAGGAAAGGTTTTAGTGTTAGAAAGAAGATTGATCCTGATATCAATGATTGCTGCTAAATTTTTGAAAACAAAATTAATTTTATGTTGGAATATGCTTGCTGATGAATAACTTATCTCTTTGCATATTTCAAATATTTTAATTTTTTTGTCTCCATTACCGTGTGTCATAACAAGTGGTTAAAAGGCATGCGTACCGGTTAGTGTGACAACTTATTTGACATCACATAGGTCTTAGATTAGGAATGTCCTGGTCTAGTTTTACCTTCTCATTGATGATCAACATACTAACGATTTATATGCACCAGCACCAGCAAACCTACTAGAGCGTGAAAAATCTTCTAAAGACTCGTCACCGGTAGACTTGTCACAAGCACAAAAATATCTTGAAGACTTATCACCAACATACATGCTATGGTTTGATTGTTCATAATGTAACCACGACTACCAGTAGTCTTCTATACTAGAAGACTCATTCTTCAGTATTGAACATCTTATCAGCAGACTTGGCTCTACATGTGATACAAAGAGAAAAGATTATAGATGCTTAAGAAGTAACAAAAATGTTCAAGCTTCAAAAGCCATTAAGATCTTTATGAAGCTTGACATCTCAGATGCTGCAAGATCTTCTCTCTCTACACGTGGTATGGAAAGTCAAAAGAATCTACTTTATTGGACAAATGCATTATGCTTCATACTTACTTTTTAGAGACACATCAATTCAGTCTGACGGGCAACAGGTTCAAGGATCTGCAAAACACGGTCTTTACCGAACAGTTAGAGATCTAGTGAACAACATCTTTATCCAATAGTCTTCAACGACAACACTATTCAAAACAGATAGAAAATCTATCAACATATCTCAACGATCAAAAAGACCCCTGTCTATAAAACAAATCCTTTCTTCTCCTCTTCAATAGAACAAAACAACAACAAGAAGAATTTGCATCAAGAATTTGTTCGACAAGGCTGTGAGATCAACAAAGGAAATCGTCTTCAACAATGATTCTCTTAGATCCCCACAAAAGATTGCAGTGAAAGAACCCAGACCTTAGCAAAACACTTTATGTGGATTGCTAAGAAGAAAAAGGAAAAAAGGAGAAGAGAGAGATCAGAAATATCTCAAGACATAGATCGGTGTCTTGATCAATTACCTGGCTCTTGATTTGAGTTCTTCAACCTTCTTCGAAGATCTCAGTCTTTAACAGAGCTTTAGGACTTTATTCCTAAGCTAGAGGCCAAACACTTCAGATCGATTTGAAGTTAAATTTTTGAATCATGCCTGAGGAAGATGAAGAGCTGTCTGTATGCATTGCATTTATATCATCACATTTGTATTCCATTACAAATGTTGTTGATTGTGCAATCATCTATCATCATAAGAAGTCGAGTGCTCTGCACTTAGTTGTTCAGATATCTCTTATCTGAACGACCCAAAAAATTGTCTTCTCATATCTGTTCCTCGTTGTTGTCTCCTACTGCTATCTTTACTTAAGAACTCCTTCTATGGATAATTAAGTAAGGATTAAAGTTTGGAACCATGAGGATAGATAATATGCATAGAGAGTCTAGGTTGATGTATTCTGTAAGTTTATCTTTGAATAAATTTCAGATGTTCTTTCATATTATTTCTCATTCAACATTCAGCCTTAATTCCTCTATGAGCTTTTATAAACTAACTTACCTTTTGAAAAACTAATTTCTCATGACTTCCTAAACCTGCATTTGGAAGAAGGATTAAGTGTGCTGTTGTTCTGAACATATATTCGTGTATAACTACTTAAGACTTCCTCACTAAATCCAAGCCTTAAAATTTCCGCTGCTAAAACTCTTTAACCAGGCTTTTGATTTATCAGCAGTCCACCACCAGAGTTCATTACTCTACTCAAAGCAAGTCTGTTGTTTCGTGTTACCAGCAGACATGCTCGCTATGCCGACTGCTTGTGCCTTTAAAACCAACGCTTTATGAATATAAAAAGAAAAGTTTAAATTGGCATCATAGGCTATTCACCCCCCCTCTAGCCCATTTGAGCATTATTGCGGACCCAACAGTTTATTTTTTTTAAGAAAATGCATAACCATAGGAAATAAGATAGGTTTTACAATTCTAAATTTCTAGTAGATATTTTACGAGACATTCTGAATCATCTACACAATCCTCAATAATTTCTCAAATCTCTTGGATTTTTAGAATTTAAAATATTCTTTGAAATCATTAAGTACCTTTAAAAAAAAAGGGTTTTGTTTCCTAAATTTCTAGTAGATAATTTACGGGGCTTTTTGAATAATCTCCCAAATCTCTAGAATTTCTAGAACAGAAATATTTTAAAAATGTGGGGACAACAGGGATTTAGTGTGCCATATTTCCAGAAGATAATTTACGGGGCTTTCTGAATCATATACACAATCTTCAGCAATCTCCCAAATCTTTTGGATTTTCTAAACAAAAATATTAAAAATGAAGTATTTTTCAAGAAAATTTTGAAGTACTTTTGAAAACTACTGAATATTCCAAAGGTTATCTGAGTCGATAGAGAAGGATGTCATCAAACGTAAGGGTGAATGGAAGGTGATCAGCAGAGGTGAGGGTCTGTTGATACCGAATGGTGGAAGAGGGTTTACAAATATCAGATGTTGATATGAATAAGAGGGTATGATCTACAAATGTGAAAGTTTGCAGATTTGATGAGAGGTTCATCTGCAGATACCAAATGAAGAATGAGAGGGTAGGCAGATGTGATGATTAACTGAAAGACTAAAGAGCAGTAGATGTGAAAGTATATTGGTGAAGTGAAGAGTGTGACAATAAATCTTCCTTTTCGTGTCTTGGCGACTGGAAGGAATGGACCAGACGGTTTATCGACATAGATTAATTGATGACAATGCTCCTTTAAAAAATCCCGGTTTACTGAGGAAAACATTAGAGGTGAAAAAGAAAAGCAAATACCATATTAGTCCGAGCACTTGTATCATAGAGACACGGGTTGCTCATTCTTAATTAGGTATATGTTGAAACAAAACAAACAGATTTCGCTTCTTAATCAATCAGCTAAAATGATGACTCTACGTCAGAGAAGACGGTCATCTAATCAAGACATGAGAAGGAATGGGGAGCTAGGAATAGCAATGTCTTGATGAGGAAGAATAACAGGTAATACTCACCTGGAGTTGAAGTGTAGTCGTTGCTAGTCTTCGATAGGGCATAGAGAATATCAGCAAGCTTGAAGTCTACTGATTTGGCATGAAGCACAAGGACCTGTTCTTGGAGAGAATGAAGATTCATCAAAACATCAAGGGTTAAGATGTAGTCTTACATTAATGAGAAGGACTTGCGTTGAGAGCATCATCCTTTCATAATGAAAACCAAAATTATAAGTATTTCTTTTCGCAATGAAGCATTTCTTTTGATGTGTTTCTCCAGTACTCTTTTTGAAAGAAGATAGTATTGGATAAGGTCTTTTCTAACTTAGTTGAATTCAGATTAGAGTAGCAATTGTTTATGAATCAATTTAGTCTTTTAGATCAAAAGTTTTGACATGAAACGTCAACTTTTTAGATGATGAGATCGTGGATTGATTCGATCGACGTGAGTTGATCAGATTAATAAGACCATTATCTGTCGTAGAGATCCTGGTTTCATCATATCAGAATTATATATCATTAAAGAAATAGTACTTACTATTAAGGATTGGTTTGTTGTTGGGTAAACAACATAGTTATGTTTGTTGTTTATGGATTCAGAACAAAGAATAGAGGCAAAAGCACATGTACTAAATCCATAAGAGAAACATAAGAATTCATGCTATTAGGGAATAGGCAATCAAAGGTAGATAGACATAAAATATAGTTGAATTGGAACAAGTTTTCAAGTAGACAAAAAGAATATAACGGGATACACACATGATCTATTGATTACAAGAAACCAAAACAACTTCCAACGACTTAACCACTTACATGGAATCAACTAATTTAAACACTGATACAATTTTTGGAATAAATATTACAAAGCACATACATGAAGGATGAAGTTGAGAAAGCATTGCCAGCACAGGAAGGACATCAATGTAATTTGGATTGGATCAAAATGGTCGATGTCTTCTAAACATTGACAGAACTCAACTTCAGAAAATCATCAGAAGTCCGCATGGAATTGAGCCATAGAAGAGAATGGGGCTCCTCTTCTTCTCCTTATTAGCAGGTTTTCTCTGCTCACAGTGCACCGCACAGACACCTCAATCCTTTTCTAGATATCGGTTCTTGTGCTGGCACTTATCCAAGGATGTTGGAAGGACAAAATCTGAGGAGAATCAGGTTTGGAAAGAGGTGCAAGCAAACTTCCTTTTTTTAATACGAAACAACCAAATGTGATCATGTACAAAGTGATCTGGAAGAGGCATGCTAAAAGGTTGTTGAGAAGAATCTTCAAGTTAGAGGAATTCTTAAAACAAACCAAACAACTTTCTGAAGGAAGAAATAGGTGTACTAAGTTGTTGAGGAGAGGACTTGATCGAAAACAAGGAATAGTGCTAAGTAACATTTTTAAGAAAGATTGTATTAAGGTCTATCACACTGTTTTGAAGTAGTTTGTGAGTGTGATTGAGACGAAGAACGAAGGTCTCCATATATATACTCATAGAGGCAAGACGAATTGACGAATTAATGAGAAAGATTCATTAAGAACGAGGTGTACTTTCAACCACACTCAATAAAGTTATACGAGATAACGTGAGGGATGGTTTGAACCCTAGATATCCGATAAAGTAACCTTCTTGAAAAGATAAAAAGTTTGAAAAGACAATACATCTCTTTTAAGAAGGTAAAAAGTTTTTGATTTGACAAAACACCTTTTCAGAAAAGAATAGAAGGTTTTGAAAAGACAAAACAACTTTCTCAAAATATTTTTCTTTATCAAGATCTTGAGGAACATACTTTTAATTTATGAAATAGTCAATTTCGAAAAGTTTAATAGAAATAGCACAATGATACCCTTGTATATTGTATATTGTATATTTGACTACATAGATAAATACTCCTATAAGTCTGAACATAGAATTGAGCTTATGAAATGTAGCCAAGTAGAGGGAGAGAGAGACTCTTAAGGCAAAGTTATGATATAAGAAAGATAAGCACATGTCAGAGAAATAGGCAATTTAACTGACGCTTAAGAATCAAAACTTAATAAGTAAAGTATATCATACCAGAGGAAGAATAAAGAACTAAGCACATAGTATGATAAATCATTACTTAAGCATTATATCTGAGGAAGAATAGAGAAGAGAGAAGCAACATATAATATTGCGAGCATATCAAGCAAGGCTGAAAACCTTAGAGTGTATGCGGAGCAAAATGGAGATATACTTTCAATCTTGAAGGGATAGAGTATATCAGAAGTAGAAGAAGAAAAGAGTAAAGACTGAGGGAAAAGACAATGAATAATAAGTCTTTACTAGCAAGTCAAATTAAAGAATCTTCTTGCAGAGAGTGATAAGAATTGCTTCTATAAAACATTGTGTTGTTGCCTAGAGAACAATCAGTAAAACATTAGCAACACTTATGAGCTTAAGGAAGCTCTTTAGAAAAGCATAGATACAAAAAAAAAAAAACTCAAGATAAGTCTTAAAGATATAACAAAGAGGAACATAAGACTTATCTATCTTATCTTCCCTTGATTTCTTTAGCTCGAGGAATGGAAAGGAGAAGAGCTTCAGTAATCTTGGGTGTATCTTAACAAATATGTAGATATCATCGTTGAAGAGGAATACAAAGATCTTCGAAGAGTGTCCTTGGAATCTGAACTGAATAGTCTGCATGTTTGATAGATGTTTCCTAAAGAATAGATTTCCTTTACAACAACTTATTATGTCATTCATTCATATCTTTCTGCAGATGGTTACAAATAATTCCTAAATGAAATATAAGCCAAGTTTTCAGAAACTAAATGTCATGTAACAGATGGATCAATCAATGTTTCATGATAATAAGGTTTTAACTCTTGACCTTTTTCAAGAGAAGAAATAAGAACTATCTCATCCTATAACTATAAGGTTGTAGGATTATGTACTGAAAGATTTGTCTCGAGAGGGTGTTGGATTGATAACAATAGTTAGCCTTATATCAAGAGAAGTGAAAAAGAACATTTAAAGTGAAGCATCCATCAGTATGATGTACATATGAGATGTTTCTTTTCAAAATGCCAATTGAAGAATTAACTTCTGTCATATGAAGAGATTTTCTCAAAGTCAAGCAAGGAACATCTTGAAGGTATGCCTAACTCATGAGTTTTGAAAAACAAGAAAATATTTGCAATTTTTGAATATGTTTTGAAAATATCCATTATGAAAATTTAACTCAAAAGAATTTTCAATGAATGAACTAAGTGATAAAAAGATTCTTTTGAAATGTATCTGAAATGGGCAACGATGATCAAACTCTCAGGCGATTAAAGTTGGAAAAAAGCTCGTAGAGACATGCAAAGATACCAATTGTTGGTCCCACGATACGCTCAAATAGGATAGAAGGGGGAGGTGAATAGCCTATGTTACCACTTAAAATTTATCTCACCACTCATTTCAGAATATGAGTGAGACTCCTTTTGTGATAAACTAATTTGATGAAGACATAGGTCTGCTCGTAATAAAGATCAACATACATGTCCCAAGCCGAGTATGAACTCTGTTGGCAGATTGTAGAAGAACTGTATGCATAATAAGATATGGCAGTGGAAAGATAAACGCAATACAAATAAATCTTTCAGAAGGTTTAAGTAGTTGTACTTGAATATAATGTTCAGAACAACATCATACTTAGCCCTTCTTCAGATACATTTCATAGAAGATACAGAATGGATAGATTTATGGAAAAATAAAACCTTTTATAAATAGGATATAGAGATTAATGATGAGTTTAAAATAGTATGATATAATTTAGAACATAACTGAGGTTCACTACAAAGGCGAACATGTTAATTACATCAACTAGGACTCTCTAACCTATTAATCGACTTTCTTCCCCTAAATTCTTTCCCCAATCGAGAACTCTTGTCAGAGTTTCATTTACAAGGTAAGACTCAGGTGGAGTCAAGTGGATTAAACATGAGAAGACAATTTTTAGGGTCACTCAGATAAAAAATATCTGAGCAACTGAGTGCAAAGCACTCGACTCTTTATGATGACCGTTAACTACACAATCACCAGCCCTTGCAAAGGAATACAAGTATGATGATATGAATTCAACGCAAACAGACAATTCTTCCTCTTCCTTGGACATCTTTAGTGAAGATCGATAGATCCATTGTGACTATCTTCATTTTGATCTTGTATCCGTTGGAGAGATATGGTCCTGATAAGATTGCATCTTATAGACTGTAGGATAAATATTTTAGGGAAGATATCTCAGTGAAAAGGTTTGTCCAAAAAGTCAGATTGAAAGGATGTGTCACTGCAGAGTAGATCTGACGAAAGTAGCACATTGACATATGGCTTTTCCAATAAAGTAGATTCTTGACTTTTCAGACTAGACCAAATGTAGAGAGAGAGAGAGAGAGAGAGAGAGAGAGAGAGAGAGAGAGAGAGAGAGAGAGAGAGAGAGAGGATATCTTTTGGATAAAGTAAAAATGATATCAAAAAGATCTTGCAGGTCTTGATGTGTCAGTCCTCTCAAGTCAGATTGACTTTCGAGGCTTGAGCCCTTTATCATTTCTGAACGGCTTCAACCTTTTCTCTGTAGCTTAAATGTGTAGATAATGTCTGCTGGTATGATGTTCTTATTAAGGTAGTCCTCCAGTAGACAAGTCTACTGGTTGGCTTATTTGATGCAGGAACAATCAAACCAAAACATGTTTGCTGGTGACATGTCTTTAGGAAAATCACGCTGGAGTAGGACTGCTAGTGCATATGCGTTGGAATCACTAGTTAGTTTGTCATCTTAAAAGAGTATGTGATGTTAAACAAGTTGCCACACTAACCGGTAAGCAACCCTTTTAGTCACTTGTTATAACACGCAGTAATGGATGCAAACAAATCAAAGTGTTCCGAAATATGCAAAAAAAAAAAAGTATTGATTCAACAGGCGTATTCCAACATTCCCCGTTGATAAACTAAAATGGCCCAGTTGATTTTCGTGCCCTAAAAAGTAATTTGTTTTCTCTTACTACAAATCTAATTTCAAATATGTTTACATGAAATCTAGAACTAAAAACAAATAATTGAAAGAAAAACCAGATTTCGATCCATTTTCTTGTCGTAAGTACTAAAATAGAAAGAAAGAAGATAAAATCATAAAAATGAAAAAAAAAATTGAGCACACCTAATGATATACTCTAACCCACCCGAAACCCGATTGCTTGCTGTTGTGGCAATTGTAATCGATTGTGTTCTTCGAAATGTCTTAGAGAAGAGACCCCGTCTCTTCCCTAGGTAATGACGGTGATACAAGCAACAAATGTTTCCAAAGCATTTGCATATGATCTAAAGGGAATTAGGGACTTGTTTAGAGTGGACATGTGAGAGCAATAGGTGGTTGGGGTGTAAATAAGTCTGAGAGACTACTGTCGTGAGGCCGAAAATCGAGTTTCCAGGTGTCTAAAAATGGGGAGCCACTGGGGAGGAAGCCGAAGTAAAGGTTGATGAATTGTAACTTTTGCCACTACATCCTTTTTAAGATAGTGGGAAAGTGAGGAAGTACTTGGCAAAAATGGTTTCAAATCTTCTATCCCAACCACCGTCACATTTCCTATCCCATTGAATCTCAGTCCTATACATACCTTGTTATTTTAGTCATCTTTTTTTTATAAGGATGTATGTAGGGTTGAGATTCAACGAGACAAAAAATGTGATAGATGATTTGAAGCGGGAAAATTGGTTTCTCTTCAGGGTTAGAGAAATTCTTGAGGTTTTGGAGGTTCACTCTCAGCCCATTAAGATGAATAGAGAGCAGTGATGATTTATTATTTATTACACTCTCTTGCTCACATCTAAATTTTTGAATGCCGGAGTACACATAAATGTTGGCGTGGTAGAGCTTGTAGGGGTGGCGGGCGTCGCTTGGTTTTGATGGTCGGAGCTGGGAGAGTCATGGTATTTTGGTCGTTTTCATAATTTATATCCAACATAATGGATGTAAATGATTTAAGTGAGCTTATTGATTTTAAAGACCTAGTAGAGTGATTAAGTGTGAAAAAATAAAGTAGAGTGAGCTTAAAGACTTTTCGTGAAAAGTAGTGTACAAATTGAGACTTTAGCCTTTTTTTCCCTATTGTAATTTTACTTGTTTGTACCTTTTTGAAATCACACTACAATTATATCTTTTTTAAGGAGTTTATATTTTTTAGATTAACTAAAGTGAAAAGAGGGATTATTTTTTTATAACATACATAAAATATTACAGGAATTATGGACCATAAAGCATTAAAATGTTGTATGCCATTCTTTATCCCACTATTAGTTTGTGAGAATCGTGTTTCAAACCCTACATGAAAGACAAGAATGAGTCTAACTTGAGTGTGGACTATTGCGTGAAAATTTTAAAGTCCTAAAACCTAATTTTGACAAAAAAAAATTGTTAAAGACTATTACTGTGACATGCCTAAAATCAAGGGACCAATGCTAGATTTGCCCTTTATATTAAGAGGTAAATAGGCATCTATGCCCATTTATGTCCCCCCCTCCCCTTGTTTATCATCATGTTATTAAGTGGAAACTCACTTGTCCTTCAATTTGAACCCATAGCCGACTTGGACACTATCCATACCAGGGTCGTTCCTGGGCATAGGTCAAATGGGCGACCGCCTAGGACCCAAAAAAATTAGGGGCCCAAATTTTATTTATATATATAATATATATATAATATATAAATATAATATTAATAAATATAAATAGGAAATATGGAAAATTGTCTGGAAACAAGAAACGGAAGCAGAAGCTTGATGCGGTGATGCCGGCAGACGAAATGTTGATTAGACGGAAGGGCGGATAGCGGGACAGTCGAACAGAAGGATCAAGGAGATGGAACAATCAACGGCGGTCCTCGACCTCGAGATTCACTCTTCAGTCTTCCCTATGCATCAATGGCCGCCGGATTAATTTCCACTCCACCTTCAGGCTCTGCTTTAGTTTGATTTCAAAGGCTCAAAGCAAGAAAAACTGTCACAGTCTCACTCACTTAGTCACTCATTCGTTCCTCATCCACGAACTCGAAGCCGCCGGCGCCGGTGAATGACTGATGATGTAGGTACTCGTCCAATTTTCCTTATTTCAATTTCAATTTTCAAAATGTTTCCCCTCTTGGGCCCTTCTCTCGCGCAGATCGGACATTCGCACTTAAACCCTCAAAGGCTCAAACCCATATTTCTTTTGGTTTAAGGTTTTTAGAGCTCGTAAATTAATTTTTTTGTTGATCCATAATTTCTTTTCAAAATCACATAGTCTAAAAATTGTTTAAGTCGATAATATATTAGAAATTGACAAATTATTTCTAATATATTGGTGCAGCATTCCAGCAAGCAATTGAGCTTGGGGCCCTTATTCGTTATTTTGCCCCGGGCCTTTGAAATATTAGGAACGGCCCTGATCCATACTAGTCCGTTTGTCACATCTATTTAAAATAAAACGATGCATAATCGATAATACCCCTAAAATTGTGCCATGTGATCAACACGTGAGGAAGCTAACGCCCATTTAATGAGAAAAATTGAATGAGGAATAGTTGAAGGGCCTTCAAAATTAAAAAGCGACATAAGTAACGTGATGACATGCTACAGACACAAATTTAAAACACACGGAAATCTAGTGCATTTTAACCACAAGCACAAAAAAGAAAGATAAAAAACTAAGTAGGCGGCAGCCGACACAATGAGCCAAAGAACTATTTGGGTTGGGGACCCTAAAATATCTTCTAAATCTTTTTAAAAATTCTTTTAAAAAGTTTGAACTCCATGACCACCTTCAATATATTGATATCATTTAACTAACAACATAATTATCAACATATTTTTTTTCTTTTTATTTCTATTTTTCTATCTCAATCGGAATAAAAATATATATGTACTTTAAATTATATATTTTTTTAAAGAAAAATTACATGTTTATTTTTATTTAAATGAAGTCGTGTCACATTTTTTAATATTATCAATATACTCGTAATTTTAAGTTATAAATAATATGAAGGTAGAATGATAAGCGCAAAAAATACACATACTAATTTAATAAAAATGAGGAATGGAAAAAGATTATGAAAGTGATCTCAAACTAGATAGATAGATTATCATATACATAAAGATCCGCCAATAGAAAGAATTCAGTTTTCAGTAAAACACGCTCAACATTTTGGGATTTAATTACTTAATTTTAGAGATATGATATTTAATAGGGTGCCTACTGTGGGTCTTAAAAGAAGTAAAAAAAAAATCTAAAAAAAGTTTTCGGATGGTGACAAAGGAACAACTGTGGATGCTTTAAGTATTGGTTTGGTGTTTAACCAAATTTCAAAATGAAAAGTGATACTCCACGTCCTTCCTCCAGAATTTTTTTTCTTTATTTTGGGTTATTTATTATTGAAAGAGAATATATTTATTGTCCAATTTGTAAGTAATACAAACACATAAAACTATAATTAAAAAAAGTATCTCATTATTAGACTTTTTCTTTCTTGTTTAGAGGAGTAAGTCCCCTAAAACGGTTTTACGAATCATAATTCGTAAGACGGAACCTCATTCTCTCACAGTTCAACTCATTTACATATAGTGGATCGGATAAGGAGGATCCGTCTTACAAAAAATGACCGTAAGACCATCTTACCCAAGTTTTTTCCTTTTTAGAGATGAGGTATAACATATATGGGGAATTTTGTAAACAAAATTTATTTATATTTATTTTTAATAGGCATACGAATAATACTTTAATATAGAATATTGTAAACTTTTAATTAATTAATTAAAATTGAAATGTATCTATTCAGAAGGAGAACTTGAGAAATAATCTTATGATTGATCTCTTCCTAAAATATGGATGAACATTTATAGCATTGCTTTTATCTTGTTTAAATTCAGCACTTCAAGACTCAAGAGGTAATAACTAATAACCTGCATGTAACCGTACCGTAGACAATCACCATCTAATGCACAAGCTCTCATTTATACTATTTCTACCGGTCTTTAAACGAGTGTTTAATATTTAAAACAATTTATTCTATAATGAGTGTGATGTGGCAAAAATCAAGCTTGGTCCGTCCGATTGATGAGTAGAATATTTGAGTTTGATCTGTTTCTTTAAACCTGTCTAAGAACACGAAAACACCTTAATGGAAGTGTCAGGTTTGTCCTCGCGAAACCACTCTGACGTGAGAGTAAGTATCGTGTGAGTTAAAAGACAATTTGACAGAGGTTTGAGGCTCAAGAAAGTATGCGTACATCATTTAGGGTTTATGTAGGGATATTTATAGGCCCCCAAAGTCATTGAATCCGTCTAGAATTCACTTACATAGTTATCTAGTAGGTTTAGGAGGAAACTCCTAAATTATAGGCGTGATATGCGGCTGGCCGCAAGAATGCCGAAGCAGATAAGGTAAGTGTTCTGCTCGAATAAGAAAACCTTTGACCAGTCTTGAAGAACAAATTTCTAGAGATTCTCTTGCTCGATATTTTCCCAGGCGAGCATGGCTCTACCCGCTATGTGATCCAAGTCTGATGATGATAAGTGTGATTCCCGGGCATGGCTCACTGGTTGGGCAGGCAAGTCCTGTGCTCGACCAGGTTTGGACGGGAGTCATTTTGTTCTCTACTATGGTACCCTACTAGCTTTTCCCATTAGACTGGTGGGTCCCACGTTAATCAAGCTCGTGACTGGCACGTGACGGCCTCTCGTGTCTTACTCGTGACCGGGTTTGGGCCAGACACATCCATGACCCCTAGCTCCTTGTTTGGCACGTATTTATGCTCAAAGCGGGGAACGCTTATGCTCGGTGTTGTTTCCTTTGCATAGGGATTTAACACTTGTGAATTTCTGAGTTGATAGTGAATTGGCTGGAAGGCTAAATTATGGAACGTTCTGGAATGTTTTTGAGGAAACAGCTAGAGCGTATGTGGGAAGCCTTTCCATTGGAGAGTAGTAGGGCGAGTAGGCTTAGGGGGCGTGTGAGCCGTCGTTGCTATTACAGGCGTAGTGGGGCGTGAATCACAAAGCGTCGCATTAAATGCGTATGCGCACTGTTCATGACGTCATAGCCGTTTGGCTTCTCTCTTTTGCCCCCAAAACCTCCAAAACTTGCCTATAAAAACCGAGCCTCCTCCCTCTTCCTCTTTTATCGTCTTTGAGAGTTTTTAGAGAGATAAATATCTTGCTTTTGCTGTTGTCTTGCTTGAAACATCCCAGATTTTGGCATTCCTATGTCTTGATTCCAATCGTTTCTATTACTTCTTCCGTTTTCATTGACTAGAGATTCATTCGCGGGAAAAAACCGAACCACTACTTGACAGTAATTTTTCTATACCGTCTTTTCTGGTTTTGTTATTCATTTTTTGGGTTTCTTGCTCATCTTCATGCCATTCTTGTGACGACCCGACTCGGATCCAAAGACGAGATCCAAAGGTCGTGCCATCAGGACAAGCTAAGAGACAGACAAGCACCTGCTAAGCATAATGGTGCGAGTCAAGAGACGAGCCAACAAGCTCAAGATAGGAAGACAAAGCCATAACGGCGATAGGAGATAATAAAAACTAAAACCTGCGGAAGCAAAAACAAAATGGGACCCGAGCTAACAAGCTCCGAAATAAAAACAACCAAAGAGATAGTAAATCTCTCGGCCCAAAAATTCGACGCACGTGACGCAATATTAGACACGCGCAAAAAACCATCGGCAACTAAAGGCCGGCAAATCAACAAATTCCCAACCTGATAAACAACCACTCAACGACTAAAACATGCCGGATGGACAATTCAACTACAATAATATTATTTCAAATGCTAAACCACCAACTAAGATCTCGCGACTAAAGCTATCGGAGATAGAAACAATAATATCCCAATACTAGAATAAACGAGCCACACTTGCTCGAAATAACAACGGAAAATAACTTCTAAAAGATACAACAACTCGGCTATGATAGACGGCTCCCAAATATCACAACAATAAAATACTAACATAATCTACCCAAGTAAAGTCTACATAACTTTACATACGAGTCTCACAATTAATTAATAAAAATAATAATATTAACTCCAAGCTTATTGCTCGGAAGACCACCTGCTAGAAATTGCTATCCGAAGCCGCCGCGCGTACTAACGGGATCACTGCACACACTAGGGAAAAACAACCACACGAAATGAGTCATAATGACCCAGTAAGTTACTAAATGCAACTGTATGACATATTATGTCATGGCATGGCATAATGCACAATCATATAAAAATCATGGTATCATACTAGTATACCAACAATAAACATGCACTTCATTACCAAAGCACATAATCCCACAAAAACCACATAGCATAATATCTTTCATAAAAATGCTCATAAATAAACATGTGTAACAAGGAACGTAACTCGAACCGTTACAACCAAATCCGGGTCCAACACCCAACCAAACATACCTTGGGTTTCATTCTCAAATAATCACAACTCATCAGTTTTCCTTTAATGAGTACTCGTTACATTCATCCAATCCCCGGATGAGAAATGGGAGCTCGAAATTAGGCTAGATGGCTCTATCTCGAGACCACATCCCACTATTGGCCAAATAGTGAGGAGAAAGGGAACCAATGCAACGATTCATAGCGATTGTTTCAAAAGACTATGAATCGTCCCATTGCCGACACTACAACCAAACCCGCCAGCTGGACTTAATCCAAAATGATCAAGTAGATATTTACTTGCATAAACCAATGAGACCAAGTTCATTAATATCGGGCTCATTAAATCATGTAGGACATAATGCTTTACAACATCTCATAAACCATGCACATATTTGCATATAAACAAGTAGGACATAATGCTCTACGAAATCTCATGAACAATGCATATATTTGCATATGACCAACATGTTCAACTAACTTACAAGTTACAAGTTTAGTTCAAGAACCACATATTGAGGTACTCATTATTCCTCAAGTCATCACCCAAATCAAAGATAGCATATAAGCTTAATAAATCATAATGTGAGGTTTACAATAATCCTCAACTCAAAATCAAACCAAAGACTACTTCGTTAGTCTAAGAATATCCACAATTCAAGGCTTAATATTTTAGTCTTTATTTTAAGTATATCGGACTCAATCATAGTCCTAATCGTCGTATATGATCGACATCACTAACACCATACTCAAGAACCTCATGACTACTCTGTAGTCATTTTCTCACAAGTGTTTTTATATGCACGCGACCAAAATCCTTAAGGAGATGATTCTTTCTTAATCTTCTCTTAATTATACTCGTGACCATACGTTGGTCTCTAATGTCCCGTGCTCTAACAAGCATGCTCAAAATATATTTCTAATAAGTCTCCATAACATGAATGTCTCAATTGGACACAAACCAAAAAAACCCGGTGTGCACAATCATAACCAAACAAAACCCAAACATTGTAGGGTTTCAACCCAAGGCTCATTATCATTTTATTGGCCTTATAACGACTCCGTTGAGTCTTAACACTACATTTCATTCTTTATGTGTTTCATAAATCCACACTTTAACATTTCATTAAAGTGTACAACAAAATCCCAATATTCATTCGGGCTTGATTCCTAAGCCTAAAAATCCATAAAGTTCATCATAATCATAATTCCATTTAAAGTTTGGAGACTATGCATTTTACAACATTAATCAAATGAAATCCAATCGTGGTAGGATTTCAACCCAAGTTCGTTAAGCACGTTATCAAACTTATAATGACTCCGTTGAGTCTAATGTACATTTTCCAAAAATTAGGGCATAGAAGCTTGGGCTACAATACCCTCCCCATGTTCATAACTAACATCAATCACCATATTCTCAAGTTCATTAAACCCACATAATCCCAACAAAACACTTAACAAGGCAACATAGGGCAATTTCACATTTTTGTGCATAAACCCATTTAGGTCACCTCACCAATCATGCCTACCAAACATGAACAAATCACATAAAATGGATTAATATACTATACTACACATGTATATTATACTAATCAAGGTTTTAATCATATTCATCCAAGCCAATTCATCATTTGGGCATATACCCTTCCAAGTAACTTCACCAATCATGCTCACAACACATGAATAAATCATATAACAAGGATGAATAAGCTACTCTACACATTAAAATCATGCTAATCAAGGTCCCAAGTAGGTTCATCCAAGCAAAATCTCTATTTAGAAATCTAGGGTTCATGACATCTCTAGAAAAGCCCTAAATGCACCCATTGACCTCACATAGCACAATGGTTGTTTTCCCTTGGATCAATGGGGCAAAAACAAAGAGAGATAGGTGTAGTGAGTTACCTTGATTCAGCCCCTTTAAGCTTCCAATTCGAAATTCCAATTGGTGGGTCTTGTTCTCCTCACTCTCCTCTTCAATTCTATGGAGTCGATTGTGAAATGGAGGCCCCAAGCTATGGATTCCAAGGGTTGGGCTCTCAAGAACCCTAGAAACTCTCATCTCAAGCTCTCTAAGAAGTCTCCCACGTTTTTTGAAAGTGTTGGCTGAATATGGGAGGTTAAGTGAGGAGTTAGGGCTTCAAATAGGTTAGAAAGTCAAGCGGGTTATGTTTAGATTGATTGGGTTGTTTCCCTTTGATTAACCCCTCTAATCCACCTCCAAATCTCAATTAGATGTTTAGGACATGTCTTAAGGTAGTTAGGAAGGTTTATGATTAGTTTAGGATGGGTTTGGGTGGGGATAGGTTGGGAAAATTGGAAAAATACACAAATCTGCCCGAAATAGGGACCAAGGACCATGCGGTCGCTTGGTTCTACCTGCATGCGAGCGCATGCTCCACCTTCCAGCACTTGGTAAGTTTCCGCAATCCTCGTTCGCGTCCGGTACTTCCCGCATGCAACTGCAAGCCTTAAAGCCTCGAAACGGCCTATAATTCAACCCTTAATGTTCTCATACTCTTAACTAATCACAACAAGACTCAAACCACCCTCAAAGTGGGTCTAAACCCCCATAAACAACACCCGAAACAACCCGGAGCAAAACTGACGCAAGGCGCGACATCTCGCTAATGAAACGTCGAATGAAACCACAAACCGACGGGCAACAACCCATGATTGTAAACACCTAAAAGGGCTACAAAATAGGCCTGAATGCCTCTCAGATGATGAACAACAGATAGGAGAAAAGGACACCTGAAGGGCGAGACGATCACCCGGCTCAATCTCGAACTACGCGATAAGGAGAATTGCTATCCTCGAAGCGTCGAAACTTCACGAGACTTAAGGAATGCATCCAATAAGAAGTCTAATGCATCTAAACATGTTATTTAATCATCATGTAAAGATCTAGGACCAAATCGAGGTCCGGAACGCGAAACGCAAGTAAACTCTCAATCGCGTCGCATTTCGACTATCGTCGAGTTACGACTTGTGACTTTAGCAAGTCCACAACTCTATGGAATCTCTTAAAAGTATTTTGGTCTTAATGTGATATCTCATACACATTTAGAATCTCTCACAAACCCAACGAGCAATCAACCAAAGAAGAAATGCGAGCATTGCACGCAATTCAAGCTAACCGGGAATCGGGGTCTTACAATTCTAGGTTCGTCGCTCTTCGTTCTCGTGCATTTATAGGAAAGATTAATAGGTTTGACTCAAGTCTTAGGTAGAGATCGAGGAAAATACCAAGTGATCTTGCTCACTAGGCGGGCATGACCCCTTGGTGCACCTAGACTTAGGGTTTTCCCCTTTTTATCTTGCGAGTTATTCGGGCAACATTTGACTTTTCTTCCTCGATCTCCTTGTAGAAATGTCTCGTGACGAGTGCTCGGACAACAAGAAAGAAGCCTACAACTATGGCGGGTAGAATGACCCGTTGAGTAGGGAGAAGACTCTTTCCATAGACATCGAAATGGAGGAGGGAGATGAGTTTGTGGCCAGAGAGGCTACTAGTGGGCGCATTCCGGTCCCCGTGGTAGATCTTGAGGATTCCTCCAACAAGCACAACCCTTCTAGAGAGGAAAGTGTAAAGGGCGGAGAGGTCGCTAGCGGGCATGGCCCCAAATATCCAGCTGAAGGAGAGCAGCCCATGACCAAACCAGTTGATGAAGTGGTGCATTCCGTATCTAGGCAATGGGAGGCTACTGAAGATGCTTCTCAATCAGGTGAAGCGAATTCTGATTTCCCGTTGGCCCGAAGAAGAAAAAACTATGTCCGATCAAGAGACGTGGCCACGTCCTCGACTCGCGAGCTGATTTATCGATGAATTCTGACGAACGCCAGTATGCTGCACACTGGGCATCTCTGGATACTGCGATTAAGGTAACTGACTGGCTTACGTCCATGGGTGTGGATTCCAAGGATTACAGAGTGGACAAAATGGATCTGCCCGCGGACGTTGAGCTATCCCGCGAGCCCGGGGATGGGCTCCTATTTTTTGTAGACTTTTTCGTGTGGGGCTGCGTCTACCCTTGGAGCCGTTTTTTGTTGACTTCTTGCTCGAGACCAAGGCCATGCCTTGTTACTTGATGCTGCAAGCTGTTTATTTTTAGTTCGAGCACCAATGGACGAATTGGTGTCATGTCGAACTCGAGCTTCTTGAGGCTCCTAAGTGATGTTCTAGGCAAAGTAGAGGCATGGTACAAGAGAGTATTAATAATTGACTCGCGTGTTGGGTGACCGCTAAAGCCCATTACGAGCAGCGATGTGAAGGTCCCCAAAATTTCTAGGTGGGACTTCAGCTCCAGAGAAGGTGCGCGGTTGCAGGTGCTAAAAACCGCTCTCAAGGTCCGTGAGGAAAACAAGAAGCGAGTAGGCCAGAAATTCTGCTCGATTGGAAGAAGTTGGTCTGCAATCCTCGGAATATTCGTTTGGCCGCGGTGCTCCGAATAGATCTGCCCGGGGTTGAGCCCCTTCTAGTACACGGACCTGAAGCTATCAATCCTTACCAGGGTGACTATGACGGGCAGAGATTTAAAGATGAATGTTCCGAGTGTAGGCAGCTCGGTGGTGGGGCGAGTTGTCGCCCTATTTTTTAGGACGGAAATGGTTGCGTGCTAACTGTTATACTTTTTTTTGTTTATTTCGATGCCTTGAATAACTATACTAATCCTCACTTGTTTTCATCCAGGAATGAAGTCCCTTGCTATGTTGAAGAAGAGGAGGGGTCAAGCTGACCAGCAGATAGCCGATCTGAAGGACAAAGTGCCTCAAGAGCTGCTTAAGGTCTCCTTCGGCCCTCTGGCTAAGAAAAATGCTGCGACGGGAAAGTCTGTTAGCTCGGTGAAGAAGGATGTTGCTACTCCCCCACTCGCTCGTACTACGGTGGAAGCAACTGAGGTCGTTGCCGCCAAGGTCGATGAAGCCGCTGCGGCCAAGACCGCTGGAGACGTCGTTGCCAAGGCTGCCAAGGTAGCGAGCAAAAGAAAGAGGGATTCTCCTCCTCGCTCGGATCAGTCGGTGCGTCATCGTGGCCAGGGGTTTCGAGCCAACCTCTGTTATTCCCCCACCAACCCAAGATGGCGTTGTAATGTGGAAGCGACCTGGTTTTGAGATGCTCGCCTCCATCAGTGCTGCGCATGCTATTGTGAAGGAAATCAGAGGTGATACCCCTATGCGCGGGGGCATTGATCTAAATGCCTGCGGAAGCCCTACCGACCTAGTGGGAAAAGTCATCATCAAGCGGGCTCTTCACGATGATGCTATGTTTGACCGAGAAACTATTGGCCATGTCATGGTCGGGTATGTTGGGCTCTGTCTTAGCGAGGTAAAACTGACTATAGTCCTTTGTCCATCTTTAAGACTTGTTATTCTGGCTCGTCTCCCTACTGATTACTTTGGGTTTTCCTGTAGATTTCCTCCACTTGCACCAACCTATATGACCGATAAAGCGAGGAGAAGGAGGCTCACAAGAAGATGGAGTCAAATAATGCTACCCGGGAGGCTCTGCCAAAGAAGAAACTCGACGAAGTTTCTGCCTTGGCGGACCAACTGAAGGAGCAAGAGGCTGCGGCCAAGAAGAATGAGGCGGAGTTTCTCATGCGGAACCTCCTTTTGGTCGCTTAGAACGGGGAGCTGGCCACGAAGAAGTATGAGCTCGTGAACCAGCTAAAGAATGACCAAGCTTCACTGGAGGCGGTTTCACTGCAACGGTCACAACTGCAAAAAGAGTGAGATGCTCTTACGATGCAGGCTATAAAAGATGGAGCCATTGTAGTCGAGCTCGTGGAGAAGCTCGCGGCAGCTAACGAGACAGCAGTGAAGGAGTTCAAAGACACTCTAGCGTTTGAGGCTGCCGTGGATGATGCTATCATCCCATACTATGCCCACGACACCAATCATATCCTTCGGATGCTCGCGGGCCACGGTGGTGTGAGCATGCAGACCATGGCAAAGTGGGCTGTGCTAAATCCTTTGGACGAGACTACTCGCCAGTTTCATTACTTGGTCCTGTACACCAAGGAAGAGCTATCCACCCTTGCTCGCGATGATGTAGCTGCAAAGCGGGAGCCTTGGGTCCCTCCAACGCTGCTGGATGTTAATGTTTGCTAGCTTATCATAGCCTTGGAGGAACAAGATAATGCTGACACGACCTACGAAAAGTTATTTGTGGAGGCCAAGGCTAAAGCCGCTACGGGTGAGGCTGCTTGCCAAGAACTGAACGCCCAATATGAACAGAACTAATCGAGCATGCAAACTTGTGCAAAAATGACTTCAAAATAATAAGGTTATCTCAGCGGACATATTACTTTAAGTTTGATTACCCAAAAAAACGCTCTTCCCCGAGCTGAATGCTTGGTTCTGGCCAAGGCTTTGAGCGGGCATGGCCCCTATCGCCCTTGGGCGAGCATCCTGATGACTGCCTAGCGGGCATGGCTCAACTCTGAGTGGCGACCAGCTTACTGGTCTTGGCCCTGTTCGTCGTTTGTATGCCGAAGCTATTGCTAGTATATCAACTGGGTATAGAGGTAAACGACTAACATTGTTTCTCGTTCACTGTAGGAAACCGAGGTAGTTAGCCACTATTTTGTGGGCATGGTCCCTTTTGACTTGCGGGCTTCCAAGTAAGTGGATCGGGCATGGCCTTATCTTGCTCTCTTAGAGGACAAGATTTGTTTACTAACATTTGGGTATAGTGGATAGTTGGCCGGGCATGGACAAATCTACTCGGCTTGCGAACAGATCTTGCCAAGCAATCCGAAAGCAATTTCTATATGAAAAATAAACAATTATATGGACAACTGTAAATAAAAGAACTTGCCTTTTTATTAATAAAATGATAATGACCCTCAACAGGGCTGAGGGTCTTGCCCGTTGGTACATTGAGAACTTGATCAATGGTAATATTTTTTCAGATGGCCTGCACGGGGGGATGCCCGAATGTCACGACCCGACCCAGATTTCAACACGAAATCCCAAGGTCGTGCCGCTGAAAGTTACAAGAAGAAGACAAACACTTGTTAAACAGTAGTGTAAGTCGGACAGTCGAGTTAACATGCTCTAAACATGAACATAAAGCCGCACTAAAATATGGTATTTCAAAAATCAAATTAGCGGAAGCAATAAAGAAATGAAGTCCCGAGCTATGAAGCTCAAAACCAAAGCCAAAGAAGCCAAGAGAGACATTATCTCACAAATGGGAAAAACAAAATTCGTGTGCTGCGACATTGCAGACGCTGAACAAACCATTGGCACTCCAGGCCGACGTTTCAACAAAGGAACAACCTAATATATCAATTACCCAATGGCTAAAGCATACCGGGGTCAACCAACATCTATAACAAATGGAATAAAGAAATGCCCCAAAGCTACTGCATGCCCGGGAGACAACTGAAATAAATATGAAAACCACGAACAAGGCACGACACAACACATCGGCCCAAGAAAGAACCAATACAAATACCCAAGTATTCTACCCGATTGTAAAGTCTAAATAACTTTACAAAATGTCGATCTCACAAGAATAGCAAAGTACATGATATCAACGACAATGCTAAAAAGGAACAGGACTCCACAAGCTGCTACTCGGGAAAGTCGGTTGCTACAAACACGAACCACACGATCTAATCTCGATCTATCGATCAGCTGCGCACTGCTACAGTCATGATCTACTCGGCCTCAACGCGGCAACCAATTACTGGAACTAGAAAACAAAGTATGGGATGAGTTATAATGACCCAATATGCTACTACAAGAGATATGTAACATATAATTATGTAACATAAAAATAATCATTGTGTCATTTTACAAATGACATAAAAACTCGTGAAGAGGCGTCGTATCGTTTCGATACTCCACAAGATAACCATTTCTTCTTACTTACTAAACCGTCCAAATGAACCAGGGTGTAATTCCCTGTTCAAACACAAATTAAATGAATTAGAAGGTAGTTCTCATAAAACATCATATGCATGTATATATATCATTATATATACTAATCAAGCTATTCATAGAATCATCACGTATAAGGGTGCATATTTATATATATACACCTATATAAGTATGTATATCTCTATATATACATATCAAATCTCACATATAATCATCATGTATAAGTGTGCATATCTATATATATACACATCAAGTCTTTCATATATATCTCATATATAAGTATGTATATCTCTATATATACATATCAAATCTCTCATATAATCATGCATAAGTGTGCATATCTATATATATACACATCAAGTCTTTTATATAACATCAGCCAATACAAACATGGTCAATAAGATCTCATGTTCAACTAACACTTTGTTATCACATAAGTGCCCATAGTAAGCCACATAAATGATAGAGAAGGTACCGAATCAATGTCGTTGTGTCGCTCCTGCAATCACAACTGTTAATCATATCATGCTAGTGACACCTGTGATCAGGTATCAAAGTACCGAGCTCTCTTCTCGGGTCCGAGCTCTCTACTCGGGAAAAATAGCACTAGGCAATATGCTCTTTTGGTTACGACAAAGGGGCTACTTCCCCACTGTAGCTAGCAGTGGAGGGGTGTGTGAACCAAATCTGATACGACGATACATTGCAACCACGAATCCCATAATTCGTGAAGACAATGCATCGTCCCACCATCAACGTAAAAACTCAAGTAATGCCAGTTGGACTTATATGCAATGCATAAGTAGATGTTTACTTGCAAATTCTCAAGTAGATACACAGATCTACTAAACTCATACGATTATGTACATTGTTACAATAATCACAAAACCACAATAGGAGCTCATTTGAGTCTCTAAATCACAAGTCTCATATTGTCCACTCTATTCATTTCAAGTCCCAAAAGCTAGTAATTTAGCCAAATGGAATCTAATTATCATAGATCTCACCACGATCCTCGTGAAGGTTCAATTGTTCCTTAATCCTGACTCAAGTGAGTCCTTGCTACAGCTTATCCCACTAGGTTATAAATTTATTTGCATTTCTAAACCTTTTCTAAGTTCTCGGTTCAATCATAGTTAGGTTCTTGTCTCATTAAGAAACCCTAGATAATCAGCTCACAATTTCACCTATTAGTGAAATATAAATTCACAAGTTGGTGAATCAATTATCAATGAAACCACGAGTAATCAAAAAGCGATTATGCTTCGAGTCAAAATACACAACATGCCTTATAAGTCATATCATTAAATATGGAGAATCAATCCTTAACAAGTTTAAATATTACAAATCACTCGGCGCAACAATCTTTCTAATTGCATTAAAAATTCCTCTCAACACAAAATGTACTGAATCTTACTTATTCAGAAAGTAGACTCTTTAAACTATAACTTATCCTTTTAAATCACTTCATTCGATTTGTATTCATCAATCTATGATCATATCAAGATCAAGCTAATAATCTGTTTTTCTGTTATGATTATTTCTGCCCAGTCAACTTATAAATTGACCATTAATTCCTCACAGATCCAAATCATGAATTTTATATATTCAGAAAC